>JAOTON010002265.1:1040000-2240000 GCA_034440635.1 Lepas anatifera | reverse complement strand
ACATAGATGAGTCATTACGACTTAAAAATTCGCTCTTTGCTGCGGATGATTACTATAGATGCAAATAGCATAACTGAAAATTGTGTTTCTTATTTCCTAAAATTATTTCCATCTTTGAAGCATAGGAAGTAAGTGAATTTAGATAGCTTGGTGCTGGAACGGTTATATGAACGCTATGGAGGTATGAAATTAATTTAACACCCGCCCCGGTGGACCTCCGAGCCACCTTCGCCCTGCTGGGGGAGGGTTCAAACACCTACCTCGATCTCGGTTCCTATGCGGGATGGCGAAAAAAATGCGACGGCTGGTAGATATTTCATACAAAATTCATGACGAAAGTACATCAATCATTCTTTGGCTCAGGTCAATATTGAGGTCATGGCAGGTCTAAGAAGGAGACAGGTTATGGAAGAGTTTCATGGCTCTAGCGTCTGACAGATTTAAATTATAATCAACTTCTAGGCACCATTCCCTTCCTCTTGTTACAGAAAATCATATGATATATATTATGAATGTACTAGGTCCCAACTTAAAAATTTCGTGACCTAATGTCGGGTCAAGGTCACCATCTGACCTAGCAAAGTCAATACGCATATCAATCGACTCGCAATAATCATCAAAACGTAATGGCATCAAAATAAAAACTGTATCGTCATATCCTGCAAATTTATTGACATAGGTCTGCAAATATGCTTAAGCAGTCCCAGAAGACCTCTCAGATGTCACAGGCCCAAACTTGTAATATGAATCTGGAAAGGGACCTAGGATACTATGATTTTAAGAACAGAAAGGTATTCTAAGCCGTATCTACATAAATAGAGACATTTGTCGCCAAATTCCTGTTTTCCTTATGCATTTCCAGCGGAAATGTCATGATCTATACCTGGCCCTAGGTCATCGATATGAGGAATCCCGGAAAAAAAATTTGTAGTACTCGGTTGGCCCATTATGTGATATGTGTTTAAATTCGATATATTAGTTCTGTTTTTACTTATGCTATCTTAACATGCGCATTGACGGTTGGCAGGTGCTCGCCCCCCTCAGATTTTTTGGAGATAAGATAAAAATGGCGGAGTGGCGCCGCCGTACTTGGCATACCTTCTTCTGATAATTTTTACAATTTATTTTCTCAAAATTTTAAGGTTAGGTCATCTTAGGTCAGGTCACCAGTAACGGTCAAGTGACAATACCTCAAAAAGTTTAAGATAGCATAAGTTAGAACAGGGAAAACTTATTCGATTGAAACTCATATCCGGGATTCTTCATATCGATGACTTAGGGCTAGGTATGGACCAGGCCCACCTAGTGCTCTAAAATATATTGTGGCATTTTTTATATCGATGACCTAAGGTCAGGTACGAGCCATGACCTCTCTATTGAAAATACAAGGAAAAATGATTTTAACTGAATAACTTAGAATGGATAGTGATAGACCGTTAACTGTAACTTCATTAGATTGGTCTTGTCTTTACGGTTCAAAGTATATGCATTTGAGCTAATTTAACCTTTAACTTACCTCAGGTCAGGTCAAATATTATATTTGAACTGATTTGTCCTAGCAATGTCATGTTATATATTATTCGATTTAGCTTGATGCGAGGATTCCAATGGTCTAAAAAGTTTTACTCATTTCAAAAATATTTACTCAACTCAAATCTTTACTTGTTGAGATGTAATGACCAAAAACCTTCATTTACTTGTCATCCCTATGACGGTATGTATTGACCTCTAGTGACCTTAAATGTGACCTGACAAGAAATTGTTTCAATATTTTTGATAGAGGTAGATGGGCTACCCAACCCTTTTACTGTTTTTTGCTATCTAGCGCGGTTTCTGAGATCTTTCGGGGACGCCCCTCCCCATTAAAGCGAAGGCGGCTCAGACCCCCGTCAATGCGTGTGTTAAACTTTTTGCAGGTGAGGTCACTGGTGACCTAACCTGACATGATCTAAACTTCAAAGCTGCAAAATTGATTGGTCAAAGCTGCAAAATTGATAAGAAATAAGGTGTGTTAAGTACGGCGGCGCTTCGCGCTGCCGTTTTTTATAGCACCGGAAAAACCCGAGGATGGTGCTCAAACACCCCACCGGGGTGAGGGTTAAAGTATTTGTAAGGCTCAAAATCCAAGAATATCTACCGAGGTATCTGGCCAAAATTGCATGTATTCTTCGAAGATGTTGCTCACTTCTGCCTATTGCACTGGTCAACAGCCAAAATGGATCCGGCGCGTGAACACCTGTTCTGCCTATTTCGATACCGCTGATTTCAAATTTAGTAACCGTTTTTTGCCATCGGACCTGGTTTCTTCTCCAGAGCATACCTGTTGTATAGCCCCTACACTTTCCACACACTGTCATCAGCCTAGGCTTTTGTGGAAAAATATAGATCAAGGATGTCGAGAATCCGGATTATCTGCACCCAGACAATGCAGCTTATCAATATACATGTGAATTATTACAACGAAAGACTACCTCGCATTCAAGTGCATAAGCATTGTACATTGAACAAGGTTTGCGCTCGGTCGCACAAGCTCGCCGGTATTGTAGACCGAGAGGTGACGTCGCAACATTATATGATGAGGATTTTATATCAGAGTCACCTCCCTTGAAGGTCGAGTCTAAGTAAAAAGTCACAGGTCAATATCATATCACCATTTCAAGGTCATTGACCCTCGTGCCTTTGGTCGGATGATGCCGCCTAAGATGACGCATATCATGGTATTTAGACGTCATACGCTAGGTCACTCCATCTTGAGCTCAAAGTTGCAGGTTCAAGACACAGGTTATGGGTCAAGGTCAAACCTTATTTTCCGCCCGACGGTTGCCATAGTGCTAGTTGCAGTACACGTTATAGGCAAAATGTAATATTTTGACGTCAAAGGTCAATGGCCTTGAACGACCTTGGCCTAAAAGTTTCAGAGAACATTGCCCCAGATCTTTCCTCTGTTACTTTAGGCCACTTTCTCTCCATATCCGGCTTTTCATCGCACAATCACGGCATTTCCCAATGGCTACCCTGCACATACAGAATTTGACCTATATGGCCTCGCTTTACCTTAAATATATTGACCTAGGTCTATGAAAATCGGGTTTAAGGTAGAATACCCTAGCCTCCACAAACACCTAAGCGTTCATTTTCCTAGATCTCTTGGGTTCTGCACTGTCAATGTCACTGATGCCAAGATGGCTTGCACAAAGACGACACACAGACATACTGGATCTCAAAATTCTGATCTGAAACGGCATTTCTGCCGCCAGATTCGTGTTCAGCGCCACAAATTACCCTAGAAACGAACTATTTTATATTGGATCCACGACAAGGGTTAAATTTTGTTGACCAGTGCTGAAGCTGCCTATTGTAGCTTATTGTAGCTTAAAAACCTACCTACCAATAATTTCCAGCCCAGCCTCCCCAAATTATTCACCATTTAGCGCTTTCTTTCTGCACGGTACCACTCCGGTTCATTCAGTTACATTTTTCACCAAAAATATGGAGCGGAAGCGTCATTAAGAATACCATTCGAAGCAAGAAAGAAGGTCTGGCTTTTCATTACGCTGTTAATGATAATTGCGTCGTCATTTTGTTGACATTTACTTTTGTCACTGCCACGCATTGTGCGGCAGCATCCTAGAGAGTTCATACGAAAATAAGAGGATTAATCAAATTGTGGGAAACAAGTCGGTATTTCCCTGTCATTAATGAATTAGATTAAACATAAAACCCGAGACGTCAAAATAAAAGTGTCTTATTTCATGGATAGAATTCACGGGGAGGTTGTGGGGGTCAGGACCCCTGGATTTGGGTCTCTCACAGTCTTTATATAGGGGCTTATATTGACGTATCAGCGTTAACTCATTCAGGACCTCCCTCCCCCCTCTGGATCGAGAAGAGATCTCCAGCCATGCCTTATTTACCTAAGCGATTCATTGAAAAGTTATTGGTAAGTAATTCCAAGCAAAATGAGACGTGGCTTATGCTGGATTCCATTTCCACGCCACTTTCGTGTGAAAGTGGCCGCATCTATGAAACATGATTATAGATACAGCGTAATCTTAGAGATGAGTGTGGTGTAAGACACGTTTAATTTCTACAGCTTTTATGAAACAGGGCTCATGAGTATTTTATACTAGCTCTCATACCGTCAAGGAAAATATATTTAAGACTCAAAATCGATGAGGCTCGATAAATCCCCAAACCCAATGTGATCTACGCCCATATTCATAAAAGACATGCAATTTTATACCTACAATCTGGATAAATATTCATAATGATAATAACAATGCTGTTAAATAGTAACAGGTTAAATCATGGTCGAATCGGTCGCCGTATAGAAGCGGCAACACTACTGCGATCGTCTTTACGGCAGCCAGGCGCATGGGCCGATAGCGTGCGGTGCCGTGGAACCTCTTACTATGTTCACACGCCTTTCATGGGCAAGTTGTTTGTCAGATGATATTCCATTACACGCCGACAGCGCGGGAATGAGCGCGCTGCGCACAGCGCCGCCTAGCAGGGATCGGTCAACGCAGCTCCAGAACGAAAAGAAAGCCGACCGCGACCAGTGCGAGGATAAGGAAGAACACCGCAGCTGGGCAAACTACGCAGGAGGGAGAACGGAAGAAGGGGCTAGAAAAAGACAAATCCACACAACACTGACAGAGCTGGCCAGAGCAGTGCCGTTTAGAATGGACGCGACCGAGTTTAATGGGGTTTATCGACCAATCAGAACCATTTTAGCCGCTGATAAAAAGAACGACTGCGTGAAAGAACTGAAAGCGGAACTTTTCAGGAAGAGTCAGAGCAACGCCTGTCAAAACACCGTATCTGTCCGATAAATAACAGACCAGAGCAAGCTTTCAGATGGCAGGCCTGTGGGCAGTCGAGAAGACATTTTCGTGTCCAGAGTCGACCAACTTCTCCAGTGTCTCAGACACCGGACGGAAATCATCTATTGCAATGTTTACCTCTGACACCATTTTTGTTCTAATTAAAGCAGAGATTTATTGTGTGCTGTCCCGACACCCGCATCGTTCCATTCATCGTGCTGGGCCGTTTGGTGCCTGCGCGCATCCGGCGCGTGACCAATGGAACACCCCAGCCGGCAGTTAAATTGATTGAGCGAGGCCATCTTGGTGATGGTTCACCCACCTTCGAACTAAGTTCGGTGCGACCACACTAATGCCTGATACATACATATTTTATATCGTTGGGTCAAACTGAGTAGCTTTGTGCACTGATTTGTACCAGTTTCCAGACTACG
This sequence comes from Lepas anatifera, assembly GCA_034440635.1. Taxonomy (NCBI): domain Eukaryota; kingdom Metazoa; phylum Arthropoda; class Thecostraca; family Lepadidae; genus Lepas; species Lepas anatifera. The sequence continues at coordinate 2,234,740 of JAOTON010002265.1, read as the reverse complement.
TAATGCTGAGAGTGGGAACGATTTCCTCTAAAAATGGGCTGTGACCATTCCTCGGGAAATATGGCTGGATAATGTCAATACGTACTCTTACCCGCTCTTTCTCTACGTCCACAAGTTCTTCACAATGTCGATCATAATTTCCTCTTCGTTTTAGAGAAGAGGTTGAAGTCTGTGAATTCAATTCTACTCCAGAAGGCCTCCGGATGACTTAACCACGACCGCACCATCTTGAGCTAGCACCATCTTTAGCTAGCACAGGTCCTATGTGAGAAGTGTCATATAGCTCAGTCTGAAAAAAACTCGAAATTGGCCCAGCGTTGAAGCTTGCATCGACTCAGGACGGTATTTTGATTGGAAAACTGAAAAAAAATGTTTCTAACTAGGTCGAATTTAGAGGAGTCTAAACAGCAAAGTCAGTTCTAGAGTAATTATGGTCTGCATTTTCTCGCCCGGAGGCAGGTCGCTGCTCTCGGCCGACTCTGCAGCCCTGATGTAAAGGGCTCTGGATACCCTTCAGACACCCCACCCAAAGAGTCGCACACCTTTCTTGATATGATCGGAACACACCTGGAATATCATAAAATGAGCCGGACTCCTAATCTGATTAGTATGACTTTTCTGTTCAAATACGTGATGGTATCGGTGTTGTCCTGGCTCACCATGAATGTACTGCCTTGATCCCAACGAATGGAGGGTGACCAAATTAAACTGTAATATCCAAAAAATGTGTCTATTTGGGTCAGGCAATAACATTAATAAAAGTTCAATAGCACCACTTTACGAGGTAAAGTACTCGAAAAAAACAGTTAACCTAAAAAACTGTGTCGCTGTATTGAAGGATCGTCTCCTCCGTGGGTTTCATTTTTCTATCAGTGTTATACCTATTCATAAAATGTGAGCCCCACTTTTCTTTTCATCTTGTTCCCTGCCATGATTAAAATGTTTTAGAGAACTGCGTTACTCAACCGGCTAAGAATATCACAGAAACAGTTTCGGTCTAATCGCAAACGTTACTAAGGCGATTTGCACTGACATCTAAGGGCTTGTTTTCCCCACCAGGCAGATAGAACTGTTGTGGGTTGTTGGTTGGAAATTAGCCGCAGCGTAATTTAACACAGAGATCGCTTGGCCGGCTCCAAAACAAATTAAAAGCGGTGTTTACGTGGCAGTGCCAGAATATTGGCAAGCCAGGATGAAGGAAAATCCCGACATTCAAACTTTCAGCAATTCACGAGAGCAAAATGTCTCAAAATGTTGTATATTAACACACATAGAGGACAGGGGTCTTAAAGCCCCTCATCTATTTTCCCGAGGTAGCCGAAGAATGGTTCGCAGCCGGGAAACAGTCCTTGGCTACATTTGAGCGAATTCATGGGCTCGTCGGTTGGCGCAAAATTTGGAAAATCGTTCAATAGTTTTGGTTTACTAATAGACTTTCAAACTCAGACCTATATTTTTAAACCGGCGCAATCGCGCAGTTGCATTAGTTGGTCTGCACAGTAGACCAATTGGTGACGCAAAAAGGCCCTAAAATTGGGATTATATATCAATGTCACCTCATATAAAGGTCAAGATCATAGATCAAGGTCCTACACTCATTCTTATGGCCATTGAGGCCATCGTTAAGGCCATCGTTCAGATAGCATTACTCAGTATGACGTGTGTTATACTGTCACTTCATAGTTAAGGGTACTCAATGACAAGGTCAAGGTCACAGGTCAAGGTCCAAGGTGTTTTTAGGTCAAAATTTCATTTCCCACCCAAAGGCTGCTAAAGTTTCAGTTCTATGGTACATTATTGGGAATATGGCACATTATTACGTCATAGGTCGGTGGCCTTGAATGACCTTGACCTCAAACTTTTAGGGGACATTTTGCGGGACCGTGTCTTTATGATCTTAGCCCGCTTTCAGTGTATTCCTGTATTCACATTTTTTCAGCATAATCACGGAATTTCCCAACAGTTCTCCAGCAAGGCCCATATTTGACATATACGACCTCGTTTCACCTCGAAGATATTGACCTAGGTCAATGAAAATTGGTTTCAATATGTATCACCTCAGCATCCATACACTCCGAAACGGGCGTTTTTTAAGCCTCTTTGTTTTTAAAATTTCAGAGGGGGGTGCTTTACGACCTCCGTCCACTGTGCCTTGACGCCCTCACCACCGCTTGACACCAGAATTGAAATTCTCTTGTCCGGTCACATTGCATTATATGTGAATTCCCAGATGGACTGGTAAAATTAGAGCATTGGTCAATGAAGTAAACGCCGTCCTTAGCAGAGGCGGGCGCTGCTAAATATATTTAAACCGCTACTGCTACTTCCGCTACGTTGGCTAGATGAAATCTCTCCCGTTACTAACGCTACCGTCCATTTTAAGAAGTTTCCAAATTTTGGCAGTCCTGGAAACGGGGTGCAAAGTAAAATTTTTCATTGCTTTTTATATTCTCCAAAACTCTTGGCCCTTTTGTTTGCTCTTTATAAAACTGTTACGCATTGATAGAGAATTGATACAAAATTGTCATTTCAGTAATGGGAAAATTCAAAATAATTCAACGACAATCCAGGGCAAATGTTACATGGCGCACTATATGCATATATGTATATATATATATATATATATATATATGTATATATGTATATGAATTATGAATTTGCCCAATTGTCATTTCAGTAATGGGAAAATTCAAAATTCAACGGCAATCCAGGGAAAATTCTACCTGGCACATTATATGCATGAAGCAGCAAGCAATGGCTTTTTATTAGGCGTTCTGTGCATAGCACCTTTGCCCACCTCTAAAGGAGTGTGTGGGAGAATTTTTAGAATTTTGTGTGAGGGTAAGCTACGTTAGTCTGTTAAAGCAATGGGAGTTATTTCAAGTAATGGGTTGCAAGATATTTTAGCTTGCAAATGGACGTCGTGGCAATGGCATAGCCATGCCAAGGGAGGTCTTTTTAATAAGTTTAGTCCCGCAGAGTGCGAAGGTTATTTCTGTGGCTGAAGACCTTAAATTTAGAGTTTGAAACTTAGAATTTGAAATTTAGAATTTGGAATTTAGAATTTGAAATTTAGAATTTGGAATTTAGAATTTAGAATTTTGTGTGTCAGCTATTGATGTCCGCTTGTATACGTTACTCGAAAGCCTCCGTTAACTCAATAATTTCGTATTTTAGAAAGTGCGCTAAACACCTGGCCAGGGTGCCGCGATTTACCCTGCAACCCGGAGGTGAAGTTGCAGCTCCCCTCTTCGGCTGGGCAGCCGCCGCGCAGAGAAAGAAGTGTGAGAGGATAGTTAGATTGTTAGTCAGAGTATAGGTGTGGTTAGTATAGACCCGCAGTGAAAGGTATCACTGCGGTGAAGAAATCTAACCTATCTAACCTAACCTGATTTCAAAGTTAGCCTAACATAACCTATCCTTAGCCTACAATGAACCATTTAAAGGTTACAAAACTATTGCTTAAATTTCGCAGTGGATCAGCTATGATTAGAAAATAGGCAAGTCCTACTTTGGGGGTGCACCATGCACCCTCATCATATATACTGGGAGGAGGATTTATAGAAACTTCTCTAGCCCAGAGTCCTTTAGAAATGTAAAGACTTTTTCGAGAAGTTCAGGATGGTCGTTACCGAGCAGAGTTTTTAGGTCTACAGGGATGTTTTGGATTCGGCAGTAATCTAGCATGGGTTGCCGATGGGTATTGTGCTGGGGACAATCGATGAGAATGTGATGGGGATTCTCCATTGCGTCGCAGGTACCACAGGTACCCGCGTTCCAATAGGCATTTAATTTTGTGTGTCCATTTCTGAGTCTGGTTAGAATAACCTCGCGCCTGCGACTCTTTTGGTTGGAACTGGGCCAGTAGCCGATGCTAGGATATTATATGCATGAATATATATATGTATATATATATATATATATATATATATATATATATATATATGCATATTATGTGCCATGTGTAATTTTCCCTGGATTGCCGTTGAATTTTAAATTTGCCTATGACTGAAATGACAATTGGACAAATTCATAATTCCAAGCAAGGTAATATTTAGCAGCTTGTTTGGGACAGTGCAAGAAAGGTGATCTGGAAAATTCGGCGGGATTTTAAATTTTGTTGTTATTCCATTTTTCATTTCTTTTTGAATCGACCCCAAAAAAGAGCGCCCATTGAGCATATCATGTCGCTCCTAGGCAGCTCACCTTCGACGAAATACAGCGTACAGATCAAAGGCGAGTGGTGAGACACTTGTATGGCTGAATAGACCGCACAAGACATTTGGGGAGGCTTCCAAAAATTTATCGCTGTTAGCTGCAATCGGCATCTGTCGCCCGGTGGCAGTCGATGAAAGGAATCTCATCGGGGAAGCTGATGAACTGACTGCATTCAGCGTAGAAACCACTGGTGCGGAAGCTTGCGAGACTTCAGGGAGATGGCTGATTTCAGCCCTCCCTGCAGCCAAGGCAAAAACAGCGAATTTGGGGGCAGTAGTACTTCCCAGGAGAAAGACAAAGAGGGAGGAAGGACGAAAGAGACAGGAAAAAAGAGAGAAAGGGAGGAAGAACTAGAGAAAGGTAAAGAGAACAAGAGAGAGAGAGAGAGAGAGAGAAACGAAGGAGAGGAGATGGATTCTGATGTAGATATGTTACGATATACAATGGTAAGCGACTGATTCTCTCGCTCATATGTTTTCCTTTCATAAACATATTCAAAATAAGATCTGAGCTGAGAGCGGACGTCCTCAGCGGAAAATCGGTTGCAGGTCCTGTCATTATTTTACAATGTATTTAAATAGCCCCTGCATGCGATGTTTGCAATACGGAAACGCTGTGAATGGGGCTTTACAGCGAGTCTATTATCAAAGTTTGGGATTTAATTTATTATTAACCCGCGCCCCACTGGGGTTCAGCGCCACCTTCACCCCACCAGGGGCCATCAATGGCCCCCTCTAACACGCGCCCCGCTTGGGTCCCTGGCATGACGCACCCCGCTGGGGGGGGTACCACCTCCGTATCTCATTCCCCACGAAAGCTAAAGGAAAATTACGGGCAGAGTTCGAAAGCTCTCGACAAGACAAAGGAAATTTCATACGAATAATTTTTATGTCAGGTCAATATTGAGGTCAGCATAGGTCAAAGAAGGTTCCATAGGCTTACAACAGAGCAGTGTACGTTTCTCTCTCTAGATCTGCCCTCAGGGGAGCTAGAGCAAATATAAATACAGCATTGGATTCTTCTCATTGCGGCGAATCGAATGATGTATAATATGATCTTGCTAGGGCAAATAGTGAAAATGACCTGACCTCAAGCTAGGTCAGGGACACATAGTGACCTGATATGGTCATGCTGCATATCAATCGACTCCCCGTGACAATATAAGCACAACGCAAGCAAAATGGGAGCTTTATCTCAATTCAGTGAGAAGTTATTGGCAAAACAATCACTCTATGCTCCCGTGACCTGACATGACTTTTGAGAGGTCAGATGCTCAAAAACTCAACTTTATGGTAAAGATGGCGGTAGGAATAGACAGTTTGAGGATTTTTAGCTTTATCTATTCAGTATTTACTGAAAATGAGCCCATTCTATCTTTCACCATAGACTTAACACGCGCATTGACGGGGGTGCATACCCGCCCCCTCGGGTTTTTCGGAGACAGTAGACAAATGGCGGCGCGTAGCGCCGCCGTACTTGGCATACCTTTTCTCTCATCATTTTTGCAACTTTTGTCAAAATTTTAAGGTTAGGTCCTCTCAGGTCAGGTCACTAGTACAGGTCAAGTGTCCTGACCTAAAAAAAGTTTAAGATAGCATAAGTCGGAACAGGGTCAAGTTATCCGATTGAAGCTCATATCACACAATGGCCCTACCGAGTTCTCTAATGTAAGTTCCGGTATTTTCTATATTGATGACCTAAGGTCAGGTACGAGCCATGACCTCTCCATTGGAAATACTTGGGAAAAATGGTTTTGACTGAATAACTCAGTCACGGATAGTGATAGAGCGTTTATTTTAGCTGCGTTAGACTTGCCTTGTCTTTGCAGTTCTATTGATATGCATTTTATATAATTTGACGTTAACCTGACCTCAGGTCAGGTCAAATCCTTTGATTTGACCTAGCAAGGTCAAATTATATATCATTCGATTCGGCTGCTGTGAGGATTCATAGAGTTTACATCGTTTTGCTCTATCTTTACTTGTTAAGATGTAATGGCCGAAAAACTTTATTTACATGTTATCCCTATGACGGCATGTTTTGACCTCCAGTGACCTAAAATGTGACCCGACAAAAAAATGGTTCGAATATTTTCGATGGAGAAGTGGATGGGCTATCCAAAACCGTTTACTGTTTTTCGCTACCTAGCGCGGTTCTCGAGATCTTAGGGGGCGGGTACCCGCCCCCCCGTCAAGGCGAAGGTGGCTCAGACCCTAGACAATGCCCGTGTTAAAATGGGGTGACCAAAAAGTTGACCCCACCTTAGGTCAACAACATTAAAATTTGGAGATAGCAGATTTGTAGACCCTAATAATCTTATCACATTTTGGAAGTTTCAAACTGATCGGTTTGCTGATGTTCCCTGGGCGCCGCTTCAAACTCGTGATTTTAGGTTTCGAGGTCGGGTCACTTGACCTTAAATAGCTCCTAGACCTGATATGACCTTAACTAAAATATTTGGTCAAAGGTGTACAATTGATCAGGAATTAGGCGCTTAAAGTTTTGTTGTTCTGCATTTCTTCGTTTTTGAGCTATCTGTAGAAAACCAGGAGGGAGGGGGCAAATTTCGCCCCCCGCAACGGGGCGCGTGTTAACTCCGAAAATATGGGGTTTAGCGTAAGCCTTTAAAGTGAATTAGAAGGCTCGTGTGAATTCAGTATGCTTTTGCTTCACATGTTTAAGCGCTCAGGTCAATAGTTTGACGTCCAGTGGTCAAATTGGGTCACGATATGCTATTTCCACTAAAATATGCAATCTTTAAGAAACTTCGGCATAGCTCACATACCATTAAAACCATTGAGATCTGGTAAAGTACATTTGATAGGACAAGGCTAGGGCTATTTTCGTTATGTGTATTATACTGATCTGCCGCCAGTGCTTCGACCACCAGAGGGCACCTCTTGACCTAACATGACCTGAGGTCACAAAAGGTTAGAAGAGAACCTTGCCGTTTTCAAATGAAATCCAGTGACAAGACATACACGATGACAATTAATTCAGCGCTTTAGCTTAATTAGGCCAAAATTTATCGTAAAAAACGTTTTGTCCCCTGATGACCTGTAATGACCTCAGATAGGTTAAATGGTAAATATCGCCCCTTGAATCCGTCGAAGGGTGGCCAAGAATTATTTTCAGATCAATCTAAGCATTTGCTATCATCTTTGTGACTTTTAGATTATAAAACAGTTTTTCCTCATGTTTTTTTTCAATGGGAGAGGTTACCCCATGACGCGACCTCAGGTCAAAAACCCAAAAATCCCGCTATACATTTTTACACCCTGAAGAAGCCATTAAGACGAGAAAATTTGAAATCGATCGGCCAATAAATGTAGCTATGTTAGAGTTTAAAAGTTAAAGTGAGGTGAACTTGTTTGACCTCACCAGGTGACCTGACCTAGTGTGAACCGGGGTAAAAAAATTCAGGAATGGTGGGAAAATGATGGGTTGAGAGATAGACCACTCAACCGCGGTGCTGCGCCGCAAAGTTTTTTTGTTATTCAGAAAAAACCTAAGGGGCCATCGATGGCCCGATGGAGCGAGGGCTAAGACTAGTATTTTGATAACGTCACATGTTGTTAGAACAGAGGAGATACTTTTTTTGTATTATATGAAAGTGGGGAAAATGTTGTTTGCTGATTTTCAGACCTCTCTTGATCTTAAATTATTCTCCTTAGAATCTCGACAAAGTGGACCATTTCCTTTAGGATGGGCACCCTTCATCACCCCTCCCAACCCTGTGGTGGTGACAGTATTTGAACTATTTTATGTTTTCTGTTTTTTATATCCTACCAAGCGTCCACTAAATAGGAGGTGACGTCACACATAAGCTATATGTATTGTAATCGTTGCTTTTTAGCAGCCCTCTGAATTGTGTTCAATAACAGTTCGCAGTTTGCGCCCCAGATCATAAGCGGATATAGGTGGGCAACGCGGAGGGGTACTTGCCCCTCTGATCGACTCTCAGTGCCCCGAAGTGATCACGGCGCCCCCCCTGGAAGGTCGATGGCATCCCCCCTGAAATATCGCTCCCTTCTCAGGATGCAAGTATTGGAACCCCGCGTTAGTATTTGGCCCCCACCGCATAGAGGGTTTTATTGCCCAGAAGTGCCGCTCCTCCTCCCGACATTGTGCCCCTCTTCCTTGGTCAGAAATCCTGAACCTGCCTATGGCCCAGCCTCACCATCAACGGCCTCCAACGTGTAATATGAGAATGTCGAGGAAATTGGCTGGCCTGGGCATGGCTTCTGTGTATTGCTTCGTTTGCACTTTGCTTAGAATGACTGACAATACGTTCATTGCTGAGGGATTCCATGACAGATCTGCCCAAAAATGCGTGAAACTATACAAGAGATACTGCATCACAGACTGCTTATGTTAATAATAATAGTAATGTATTCAGCACATTGAGGCACCTGGCCTGTAAGATTCGCTCTTGTCCCCAATGTCAAACATCGAAAAGTTAAAAAACTCATATGCACGAAAAATGAAGAGACTGCACGTGCATATTACACCCTGGAACATTAGACACCTATTCAAAATAGACGCTTCGGGTAAGACAGGCGCTACCTATCTTCGTCTGGTATCACGTATTGAATAGATGCCCAGTGGTTATCGAGTCTAGACTTGAAGGCCTTCAATGAGGGGGCATCTACCACGTCACCTGGCAAACTATTCCAATAATTTACCACCCTCACTCCAAATGCGTTTCTTCGTACCCTTGATAACGCATAGGGTTTGATAAGCTTCCTTTGGTGTCCACTAGTATGTTTTCTGGCGTCCAATACGATGATGTTATTAGCTCCTATGCCCATAAAGTCATGCAGCAGCTGATAAACACGAATCATGTCCCCGCGTCGTCTTCGATAGTAGGGTGATGGGATTTTCAATTTCTTCAGTCTCGAACAGTATGGTAGCTTCCTGAGTTCTGAAATGGGCTTTGTTGCCCTCCTTTGTATCGTTTCTACCCGCTTCTGATCTTTACGACAGAATGGTCCCCATGTTATGTTCCCATACTCCAGATGAGGATGAACTAATGTCTTGAAAATAACCGGTAATGCAATTTCATTTATCCATTGGTAAATAACTTCATTGATCCATTGGTAATGTAGCTTATATTTTGTCCAGGGAATTTTCTGGGGCTTAGAAACACGCTACATTGGAAATGCTTCATTGGGACAATGGCTGTTTGGTTACTGACAGATGCAATCTAGGAAGCTTCCGACTAGTTTGCAAATTGAAATGAAAAATCGCCCTCATGTACTACGCAGATAAAATGAAATATGTATGCTTACATACTCATGAGCTGTGAAACAAGGTTATTTATCTAATGTGTCATCATGCACTTTCTTTTGAAGATAATGTTTTGTATAAATTGCCATTTTTTAGTCGAAATTTTGAATATCTCTTGCTTGCATTGAAATTTGGTTAATCGGTATTTGGCACAATTTTAACACGCGCATGACGGGGTCTGAGCCTGCATTGACGGGGGCGGGTACCGCCCCAAGATCGAGAACCACGGTAGGTAGCGAAAAACGGTAAACGGCGTTGGGCGCCCATCCACTTCTCCATCGAAATCATTGAACCATTTTTGTCAGGTCACATTTAAGGTCACGAGAGGTCAAAACATGCCGTTATAGGGATAACATGTAAATTAAGTTTTCGGCCATTTCATCTGAACAAGTAAAGATAGAGCAAAACGACTGAACCATATGAGTCCTCTTAGCAAGCCGAATCGAATGATAATAGTTTGACCTCTAGGTCAAGTAAGGATTTGACCTGACCTGAGGTCAGGTCAGGGTCAAATTATATAAAATGCATATCATTAGAACCGTAAAGTCCAGGCGAGTCTAATGCGCTAAAATAAATGCTCTATCACCATCCGTTACTGAGTTATGCAGTAAAACCATTTTCCATGTCTTTACAATGGAGAGGTCATGCCTCGACCTGACCTTAGGTCATCGATATCAAAAATACCGGAACGTATCTTAGAGAACTCGGTGGGGCCATTATGTGATATGAGTTTCAATCGGATAAGTTCACCCTGCTCCGACTTATGCTATCTTAAACTTTTTTGAGGTCGGGTCACTTGACCTGTACTGGTGACCTGACTGAGATGACCTAACCTTAAAATTTTCACAGAAGTTGTAAAAATGATGAGGAAAAGGTATACCAAGTACGGCGCTACGCGCAGCCGTTTTCTATCTCCGAAAAACCCGAGGGGGCGGGTACCCGCCCCCGTCAATGCGCGTGTTAAAGTAATCTCTTTAAATTTGACAAACGCATTTTATACTTCATCGTTTTATGCAAAAAAGTATTCCCTCATTCATGAATTTGCTTCATCTTTCCGAGAGGTTTCAAGGTTAGAGATAAAAACCAGCTTTGTGTTATTTGATGTAAAATTGTTTAAAACACAAGAGTCTATATATTTTGCGCGTGGGACATTGACACGACTCGGAATCTAGTCCCCTGGACGCATATGCAGATCCAGGATTGCCGATCGGAGGAAGGAAGAAGGCACATGATCAGGGGGCACCACGTTTGGGGGTAAAACCTATCAGGTAGTTGCTAAATCCTATCATGTGGGTGCCGATACTCGCGTCTTTAGGGGGGGTTGGAAACTGAGATATCAGAGGACGTCATTTCTTTTCAGGCGGGTGCCATGACCGGTTCAAGGGGCGCCGAAGGTCGATCGGTGAGGACAAGTGAAGTGCTTCTCCCTGCCCCCTGGACCCGCCTATGCCTGCTGAAATGATATAGACTCTTGTTTTAGTAATGAATTTATGAAATATAACCACAAGTGTTATTTTCATCTCTTATTTTCAATATTACTAAAAATACCTCCAACGGATCATGTCGCCAAAAATTGGGCTCTCTCTCTCTAGTGGTAAATTAGATAAGATTAGATGAATTAGATCATCACACCAGTAACGCCAGCGGGAAACATTTTTAAGAGTCTTACAAAATTTCAAGTATGTGTTTGCCACATCTCAGCGACACAAGCAAGAAATTGTCGGTTTGAGCTTTGTACCAATACAAGGTGCTAAGTTGTAGACTACAGCATGCAAAGAGACAAAAAAATTGACGAACTGATCAACTACAAAAGTTAATATAAAGTTCCAGATAGAACAAATTTTGAAAGAACATATTTTTGATAGTTTTTATAAACAATATAAACTCATCAAGCCTGGATATGGGAAAAAGTTTTTTTCAAGATTTCTAGTAGCCACAACGTCAAATATTTTTAAAGATTCATTTTGACCTATAATTTGAAGACACAAATTATTTTCAACATTTCATTGCACAGCCACGTTATTAATCTCCTTTGCCTCGTTATTCATTTGCCAAGGCTGGCAGACGCGAAGTGGGAAGTGAGGAGAAGGGTCTATGTCTTGCCAGCATCCCACGAGATCGCTGATGGGTGAAATGTAAGAGCGTGTGTATGCGAAAAGAAAAAAGAGCGGCATTGGATGAATAGGGATTCGATGAAGATATTTCCAGCAACTTTGGAGGTCAGTGTAAGGCTTCAAGAGAATTTGAGGTTAGTGTGGATGTATGCATATTTCTGTTGGTACTAACCCTGGTCAGATAATACTCCTACTTTACAAACGAGCATTTGTAGGTATGTGGTCAATGCTAATTACATCGCTTATTACTCAAGCTGCTTATAACTGATGTTACGCATGGTCAGGATTGTTTTTAGCTCATATGAAAATAGAGAAAATGAAAATGAAAATAGCTGCGTTTTTAGTTTTTATAGCGACCGAAAATGTGTTCCCATTAAAAAAACATGCAGTCCAAACAGAACGTGTTGCTGCCATCACCTTCTTGGATAGCTGTTCGATCCTCTCAGTTGGGGCTTGTCTGCCATACGGTATTTGAGTAGATCCTCCACGAAGGGCAGCACCTGCAGAAGCACAACTTCTTGGCCGAACAATGCATGCTAATTGAGGCCATGTGCGCTGCCTAACTTCGCTAACCTGCCTGTCGAAGAGAGTATTGAAATCAGGAGCAATTATTGGCAAGCAAAACAGTTGCTCACAAAGAGTTCCTTCATAAATATATCACTAGCTTTGGCCACTCATCGCGCCATATAAAAATATTCAGATTTCATGAACCTCGCCTCTGTGGAGCCACCACGTGGGATGATATACATGAATCCTGTAGCTTTTCACACAGTGCATAATGGGTGACCAAAAGTGATAAAAAGTAATCGTCTGTTTTCGGGTCATAGGTGTAGGGCAAGAGGTCATGCCCCCATATTCGAAATCGTAACCATTACAATGGTTAATATTTTGAGCATGTCAACGCCATAGGGCCAATGCATTGGCCCTACGGCCTTGACTGGAATAAACGATTTCAAAATACAAATGTTCCCCTTCAATGTTCCGGGCGTTCCTACATATAAGCTGTTGGTGCTGTACGCCATAAATATGTTTATGTTCACAAACCAGCTCACGCACGACGAAGGCATGTTGAGGAGGCTCCACCGGATGGTGTAGTTTTTGTCTTCTGTTGTATGCCTGCGCATGAATTCGTGTGTCAGTGGCAGCTGATGCACCCAGCAACGTCATGCACCTGTATCAAGACCTCATCCGGCACAAGGGTGTGGCCGACCAAGAAGCCAAGGCTGCTCTGAGTGTTCTCTGACGTCATATGTCGTAGGAACATTCAACCACCAATTGTCATTCAGTCTCTGCAGCGACTTTGTAAGCAATGCCAAAAAGAAACAAGTATGTGAAAAGCTTCTCAACGTGATCAGCCCCAATGGAGGATTCACAGAAGATGTCTCGTCGGTGTTCCTGTATAGGACCATACAGGTTGCTGACCTGGTGTTAGATAAAGTAGTCGTGCTTGGACAATATTAGAGTTCGTCAGCCCAACAGATCACTCCTGACTGGCAAAAGAGCCTGTGGAATGGGGCACAGACAAACAGCGCAACCCTTACCAAGTATGACTTTGAAGTGGCAAATGATGTTGCAGAACGAGGTATTGGTATGATGAATGATCTGAGCAGCGGATAAAATATAAAAAGCAGCCTGAATAACTTCTACATGTGGAAATTGCAGAAGTAAACTTCCCTAGCTCTCCTAGGAAGTTTTAAGGCATGTCTAGGAGAGTGCACTTCCCAAAGTAGCGACAACGTCATGCGCCCACATTTCCTCACCATTAAGGCCTGCGACTTGTCCGGGTGCTCACAACATGGAAAGAGCTGTGACATTCCGAAAATATATTACACGATCAGCACATGCAAATGCAATTTAAAGTCCTACCCATAACAGTTTTGCCACATTTTACCACCCAAAGCACTTCCAGTAAAGAGCTCAAGAATACGGTGACCTCAAACGAGACGTCATAAACGAGAATTGCCCGTTTTATCATAGCTTACTCAGACCCTGTCCCCTTGGTTTACATTAAATTGCCTCCATCATGCATGTATGAAAATTTTATAATAGCGGGCTTTACAATTTTGTAATAGACGGGCTTTTTCATGCGCCGCCTCGAGATGATTGTCCCGCAGTTGGTCGATGCAAGCTCCACCTAGCAGCGAATTGTTGGGGCCGCGCGCGCCCGACGAGGAAGAGCGGCATTAGAACTCATGAGTGCGACCGATCCTTTCCCCATTGAGCCTCCCCCGACTGGCCCTGCTACCTGACCCGCGCATGCCTAGTCCGTATGCATCTTACGTGCTGTCTTTTTGCATGAAAGTATTATTCTGTGAATGGTTTCAGGTGTAAAGTGTGCAACAGCCTTAATTAATTTTTCCGCTGAGGCTACGTATTTTTGCGTTATGTGCCATTCTGTTAAAAGTTGGAGTGTATGTAGTTTGCATCGCGAAGTTTCAATATATGTATGGATTCAAAAGAAACCTGTTTGAAAGTGGTTCGCATTATAACAATTTTTAACATCCGTACTGGAGAGGGGCCTGGCACTAACGTGCACTCGAGGGGGGCCTGTTAGGCCCCTAAGCCATTTTCGGAGACCTGAGCCATTTTTGGCGGGAAATGAGAATTGAACTTTACCAATAACCTTTAATCTTAACCTTTGACCTTGAACTTTGCCTTGAGGTAACTTAACTATGACGTCATAGTATAATATACGTCAGACCGGGTAACACCATTTGACCGGAAGCACTGGAGTCAATGACCTTGAAAGTGCAGATGTGACCTTGACCTGTGACCTTTGACTTTGACCTTGACCTTTATGTGAGGTGACCGTGACATATCATCCCAGCTATATGGCGTTATGAAGTCACCACTCGGTCTCCAATTTAAGTGAACTGGTCCGACCGCGCGATTATGGCAATCTCAAAATGCAGTTCTGACTTTGAAAGCCAATAAGTCAAACAATTTTCAATTTATTTTCAAAATTCGTTCGCCAATCGACGCGCTATCAAATTCTGTTAAATGTGGCCCAGTATCGGTTCTCGGCTACGAGCGGTCCTCCGGCACCTTGGGAAAACAGGTGGGGGGGCTCCGAAGCCTCCCTCCAGTGCGCGTGTTAACAATAACACGATATATTTAGGCCCCATGAGGAATACCTAACTATTTTCCGGTTTCGATAAAAATTCCACCAAACGACTTCACTTGGATGTCACGAAATTCACGAAATTTTCTAGCGGAAAATGTCACGAAACCTGACAAAAATAAATACAAAATTGAAAAGAGCAATTGCCTTATGTACATAAATAATTATATGAAAATATCGCTTCATCGAGCCCGACTGTCATTTTCTTTCCGAGTAATGCATAGGGCTTGAGGGCACATGAACGAATGTAATATATCCACTGCAAGCCTCTGGTTAAGGCGATGCGAACAAAAATGAGAAATGCCGGACCGTTAGTGTAGTAGTCGCTTCCGGATGGGTACATTATACCAATAATGGACCTAATGGTGGATTGATTATAGGCTCTCTGTTTGGAATGGGGCACTTATCGGAATCTAGAGCGCGGCAAACAATGCGATGATCTGAACATCATACAAGTTAAGACGCAGTCCTGGAGACTCAGCAGCTCCGCTCCCTAACTCAGCTCTCATTCCCCCAACTCTCCCTAGCTCCCTTTCCTAACTCATTGGGCTACTGCCCCGCTCCCCAAAATCAAGCAGTGGCCGCAGGGATTTATTTCCCCAAGGCGCCCCGGTCCTTACATTTTTACCTCACGTGTGTCGCCTGACATCTTACTCATGAAAGAGTGAACTGGCAGGGTGGCCGTCTTTGTTCTTCCTGGGACTTACAAAGTTGAGTTTGACACTTACCCGTCATTGCGGGAGCTGGGCATCCAGATGGGGCGATCCGGATCGCTAAAATAAAATCCTTGAAGATTAAGATCGTAACTAAGACCTGGATTTGGATTTAACAGAAAAGTCTCCGCAAATTCAGGCTTTAATAAAATATTGGGCTTATGACAAACAGGATAGGCGTCGCCAACCTCCCTGTTGGAGGGTTTCTGGGAGCCAGCTTGCCCTTGTTCAGGAAGCCGCCGGGCCTTGAACCCGGGTCGGCTGCGTGGAAGCCAGCACGCACCACTCCACACCGCGCCCCAATTCAGGCTTTAAATCTTCGGCACTTTTGCCTGACCGAAACCTGCCGTCTTCATCGTCCACCATGGGACAGGGAAAAGCGGAGATACCTGGCGCTTTGTGGCGCTAAAACCCCTGCCCAGGTCCACGCCGTCGCCGAACGGCCGCCGCCAGCCACTAGACCAATAAGGTACGGGGCCTAGCACCTTTCCCCCAAGTGGATCTACGATCTACCTTTGCCCTGGTAGGAGGCTTTCAAACACCCCCTTTGATCTCGGCTCCTTTGCAGGATAGCGAAAAATGCGAAAGCTGGTGGATAGCTCATCAAAATTGATGATGAAACTGCATCGGCCTTTTTGGCTCAGGTCAATATTGCGAGCATGACAGGTCAAAGAAGGTGACAGACTAGTGAAGAGTTTCTGGGCTCTACCGGCTGACAAAGTTGAGCAAGAATAATTGTTGACACAATTAGCTTCCCCTCGTTACGACAAATCGAATGATGTATAATATGACTATACTAGATCAAAACGTAAAAACCACGTCGCGGAGGTCAGGTCAAGGCCACCGTCCAGTTAACACAGGCTTTTAGACTTGAGTCAATGACTTCGCAGGAAATGATGATCAAATATTTTATTTTGATACCATTTCGTTTGGGTTCTTTGGCGAGTCGATTGATTTGCATATTGGCTATGCTAGAAAGCATCAAATTATGATGCAGCATTATGCAGCATCATCAGCGGTATAATCAATCATTAGATTGATTATGCAGAATGGATGGAACCAAAGAATGGGATATGCTCACTTCGCTTCAAATTAATTAAAATAATTGTTGGGGTTTAACGACGCACCAACTGCCAGGGTCAAACGGCGTCGCCAACTCTCACTCTGTTGGAAGGGATTTTGGGGATCAGATCAATTTATTCAGAGGCTCCGCCAGGACTTGAACCCGGGACCGGTGGCTTAGAAGACAAGGGTGCTATCCACTAAGCCACCTCATCCCCGCTTCAAATTAATTGATTTATGTAGGCACAACATATAGACGGAACGGCACAGAGCTGCAGAGCTGCGGAGGCCAAGCATCCATCTGCACGGAATTCGACATCAGAACTCCCTCAGCAGCAAATAGCCTGAACACCTCATACCTGTTTTGATACTACTGGGCTCTTAGGATACAGAAAGCATCTCCACTCTACTCCATCATTCATTTGGTATGCGCGCCCACACGCATTCACGGCAGCGGCGCGGTTGCCAGAGTGGGCTGGCGTGTTCGGAGCTGGCTGAAATAGCTCGCCGTTTCGCACGGACTGCACTTCTCGTCCGTCTATGTCGACCCACTTTAGCCGTTTTTGCCAAGGCCGACAGACGCGAAGTGGGAACTGAGGAGAAGGGTCTATTTCTTGCCAGCATCCCGCGAGATCGCTGATGGGTGAAATGTAAGAGCGTATGTAGGCGAAAAGAAAAAAGAGCGACATTGGATGAACCGAGATTGGATGAAGATACTACCAACAGCTTTGGAGGTCAGTGTTAGACGTCAAGAAAAATTTGAGGTTAGTGTGGATGGATGCATATTTCAGTTGGTACTTAACCCACGCCCCACCGGGGGTCCGGCGCCACCTTCGCCCCACCGGGGCCATTGATGGCCCCCTTCTAACTCCAAAAATATGGGGGCTAGCTCAAATCTGCAAAGTGCATTAGAAAGCTTGCGTGAATTCAGTAAGAAATTACTTTACATGTTTAAGCGCTCAGGCCAATGGTTTGACCTCCAGAAGACAAGTTAGGTCAAGATAGGCTATTTCCACTCAAATATGCAATGCTTAACGTTCTTTTTTGGGTTATTTCTTATTTTTTTTACAATACAATAGTATATATTTAATTCAACAGGTATCACGCCATGACATATTAAGGGGGGGGGGGCGGGGGGAGTAAACTGGGCATAACTCTTATGCCATTAGAGCTATTGAGATTTGGTAAAATACATTTGATAGGAAAATGCCAGACCTTTTTCCACTATGTTGAACGTAATGGCCTCCCGCCAGTGGTTTGACCTCCAGAGGTCGCCTCGTGAAACGATATGACCTGAGGTCACGAAAGGTCGGAAAGTGACCTTGCCGTATATCAAATGAAAGCCAGTGACAAGACATACACGATGATGTTTGATTCAGTAATCTAGCTTAATTAGATCAAAAGTTATTGTCGAAATACTGTTTTTGACCCCTGGTGACCTTGGATGACCTCGAAGAGGTCAAAGCGCAAATATGGCCCCTGAGATCCGTGAAAGGGTGTCCAAGAACGCTTTTTTGAGCAAGCCGAGCTTTTGCAATAGTTTTTGTGGCTTTTAGATCATAAGACAGCTTCTTCCCATGCTTTTTCAATGTGAGAAGTCACATCGTGACCTGACCTTAGGTCACGAAATCGAAAAATCCCGGATATACGTCTTGTAGACCCTGGAGGGGTCATGAAGTGTAGGAAGTATAAAGTGATCAACTTAGAAATGTAGCCTTTATACAGCTCAAAATTTGAAGTTAGGTGACCTTGGTTGGCCTCGCCTGGTGACCTGACCTTGGATGACCCGGAGTAAAAATTTCAGGGATGATGGGAAAATTATGGGGTGAGAGGTAGAGCCCCCAAACCGTGGTGCTGCCCTTCGTCGTTGTTTTCTGCTATCTTGAAAAAAACTTAGGGGGGTAATCGATGGTCCCCGGTGGGGCGAGGGTTAAATGAGAAGCCCGGCCAAGATAATACTCCTATTATTACTTACTCGAACGTATATAGGTCCGTGCTCAATGCTAATTACATTGCGTATTACTCAAGCTGCTTATAAATAATGCTGCACATAGCCAGGATTGTTCTAAGCTCATATACGAATATATAAGCTACATTTATTAGTTTTTTTATAGTAAGAAAATGTGTTCGCCGTTTAAAAACAAATCTCGACCCCAAGCAGTAGGTGATGCTGCCATCATGTTCTTGGATAGCTGTTCGGATGCTGTCAGTTGGGCCTCTCTGTCATACGGTATCAGAGTAAATCCAATGCAGGACGAGAACTAAACTTTTTATCTCACTCACAAATGCTCATCCATCCAGGCGAACAACCAGCAGTCGTTTAGGGCGGTATCTGTTAAGTGAAGATGAAGAGAATAAAAATAATGCTAGATGGGGTCGTGTTTCTTTGATATTCCCTTAATACTTGAGCGTCTTTATGCCTTGGCATATTTTATTTAGGACTTGTTGATTGACTAGCCTCTTTTTTGTGTCAAATACACCCCTGGCGAAAGCCGCAGCAATTAACGGAAGCCACTGGTTACAACGGTGGCTGCTCGATGAGAACAGGTGTCAATGCTTCTCTATTGAGTGTCTTCACATTCCCCAACTGTCCTGGCTGGCGATAAAAAATCCGACCTTCCATATAGCGTGGAGCATTACCATAGAGAGCTAATTCAACTGCTCATGCATGCAAAATAGTTGCACAATCTAGTGACCAAGGAGGACATTCGGCTGAGGGGCACAGCTCAGCCGTGGGACAGCTTTCAGTAGCCTCTGTACACGTTCTGTCGAAGGGCAAATACAAAACAAATGCACGATATTCCACAGCCGAGGGGCGTGGTACCGGATCCAGATATATTAATCCATGGTACCTGATCCAGTGTGATCCATAGATCCAACCAATCTGACCCATAGATAAATCTAGTCCGCTCCATGGCTCCAACCAGTCCTATCCATGGATCCATATATCCCGATCCAGTTCAATCCATGGATCCGTCCTGTCCGATCCAGTTTGATCCATGTATCCATCCAGTCTGATCCAGTTTGATTCATGGATCCAACTGGTCCGATCCAGTTTGGTCCATGGATCCATCCAGTCCTATTAATGGATCCATCCAGTCCTATTAATGGATCCATCCAGTCCGATCCGGTACAATCCATGGATCCATCTAGTCCATCCATTCCTACCCATAGACCCATCCAGTCCGATCCAGCTTGACCCATGAATCGGGCTGGATCCGATTGACCAGAATTTCTTATTTGCTATCTGGACCTGGAGTTGATAACACATTTCAGGTTTTTCATCCAGTCGTAATACTTTGGGCATGGGTCGCATTTGATAACGCGCTTGCTTTCGAAGCGACCGACCCGGGCTCACGGTCCGGCGGATTCCCGGAGTAAGGAGCAATTTGACTCCCCGAATACAGTTCCGACAGGGAAAGGGTTAGCGGTGCCATATGACCCTGGCAGTTGAGGTGTCGATAAGCCCAAGCATGTTTTTGTTATTATTCAGGACAAGGTCACGGTCTCTGGGGTATAGGGAGAGGCGAACTGCGCACCGCGCGGGGTGCACAAACGGAACGTATGTACATACCTTTAATAGATCTGGCCAACTTTTAATGTTTAGAGCAAACACCCATGGGCTGTTTCTTTTTAACTCAATACGTTGAAATACATTCTTTGATGAGTTGTTCTAAATTGCAAAATTCAAGTCACAGAACATATTTTGGAATATTCTAAATTATGACTACTCACACACAATAGGAAACACTTTAAATCATAAGCAATGTCGTCATCGGCTCATTAGAAACTTTTTCATTTTTGATTTTAACTATTCACTATTACCCTAGCTGGATAAGATAGCTGCAAAAAAATATGCGCTGGAAAAACGTAACATTGCGTTATTGAAACTATAACTTCTGAACCGTTGCACCTAGGGGTCTAAATATATCACCGGCGTGATCTGGTCTGTACAAATCCCTATTTGAAAAGTTAAAAGAAAATCGGAGACTTTGGAGTGTGAGGTACCTGCTGAAGTATTGTGGAAACTCCCCCATATTAACCCCATATATGTGGAGAAGAAAAACTAGCAGCACGTGTTGTGACCGTCATAGGTTAGAGGACCCAAGATCTATCAGCACATGCAGATTGGGTCGCATAAGGTGTTGACTAAAAGCTTCTCGGAAGCGAAGGCAATGGAGGTGAAAAAACAACAATCAAACACTTCTTAAGTTACTGGAGGCTAAAACAGAAAACTATGAAAATAGGCCGTTTCCGGGGTGTACCCAGTACCCTATCTCTGAGCATCTTGAGCTTGGTTCCCGGACTCGATAACGTCTCGGGGTCGTCGTGCGGCACTGATGAATGAACGCCAGACGCTGGCCTTTCATCGCTGTCGTTTACACGTGGGTTAGTACCTCTAGGGCGCCTGAAATGAAGCGCCTACAGCCAGGATAATGTCCGGAGTGGCTCATCCCCTGTCTGGGAGTCGGTTGTCTCGGATTCCTGGATGTCCACCGGGTCGGCCGCCGCCGCGGGGGCAGCGGCAAATGATGACGCGTCACCGCGCCGCTCATGACTGCCGCAGCTGCGCCAAAGTGGCCAGCGGCGCGCTGCGAACGCCGCCGCCGCAACCTGTAACCCGACTGTAAATGGTCCAATCAGACTGGCCAGTGCGGAAATTCGCCACAAAGGCGAGTGAACTTCTGCTGTCAGGAGCAGGACTCATAGCTGACGAGTGGTATCACTTTGCTGTCAAAGAACGCTTGGTCTCGGCATCATTTTGACTTTATTAATCCAATGCCCGAAGAAAGAAACAGGAATAGTTCTCACTTCCTGGATTACCACCTATGGATTGAGATGGTGATATCTTCTTGCAGAATTGATGTTGCGCGCACATTTGCTCAACGAAATTTTGAAAGATCTTGAGATTTCGTATACTATTTATAAGTATGGAAAGCTTCAGCTGGTTGCTGCAGCTTGGAAATTTTGTGTTTCTTCGCTGCGTAAGTTTAACACTGCAGACGCGGTATATTTTCTGGATGTTTTTGTACAAAATATCCACTATGCTTCTACTTACATGTTTTTCCATGACCGGGCCAGAAATGATAATAAAAATTATCTCCGGTGGGGCGACGGGTATATCAAAGGCTCAGTATGGCTAAAACATGGCATTCCGCAACTGTAAAGGCATGGGTATGAAGACGCAGGTGCCAGGGTGATATGTTCTCCCACTTTTTTACCCTTATGGAGTTGCATGGGAAGAAACTACCTCACGTGCCCCTTGCCCCCGGTGGTTTTCCTTCATCTATGTCTGAGAGGGGTCCATATAAATGACAGTGGCAGATCAACGCCTGGGACTTTAGTGAGCGATTGAACTTTTTCTTGAGTGGTAGTGGACAGGAAGGGTATGGAAGGCTCATATTGCACGAGCCGAAGAAAACAGCTTAACCGATTCTGCAAATCTCGCCTTACCGGCGTATTTCAGTGACGAGGTTTACATGATCATCCTGTGCTTCTACCCTTTAGCAGCCTTTGGATCGGAGAGCAATCAAGGGTATGTCACAGATTTACAGTAATGCAATTCATCAACCTGAATTTTAAATGAAATTTTGATCAAAAGGGCAGCGACATTTCATAAGAAGAGCGGCGGCAGTCACTAGCTTATATCACCGAACACGTAGGCGGCCAGGGAGTTCCCGGGCAGGGATGCGAGGCTGGAATCCCACCTGAGCACAAAGTGTTTCGTTCCAGGCTATAAGCCTGAATTGAAAATGGGGTATAATTTACAGAATGGGATGTCATGGGGTCCGATGGGAGAGACACATTTTTTCCGCTCCTTTCGAGGTGGTACAGAAGCCATTTTTTAAAGATATATAAAAAGGAAATGGGAGGGGCCGAAATCAGTTGTTGGATTCCAGGAGAGGATGGGACGGGTTATACTTGAACGGATCAGAATGGGCTGGACGCTAAAACTGTGCCCTAGACTGGGCTCTATTCCAGAACTATGCACAGCGCGAGTCAAATACGAATCATGAAGGTTGGAACATCACCATTCCGGAAGAAAATAATCACTTTCAACCTTTTTTGTATGCCTTCTGTAGGTTTATGGTGCGGAGTATTTGCTAGCTTAGCTGACAAAATGTATTTTATATTTTTGTACGCTGCAAAAGGAACGAATTAAGGAAGTAAAGCAGACCTGGATGAAGTATTCATCAATATTTGCAGTATGCAGGTATTCGAGCTCCCTCGTTGAGATTCTGACACAAAAGGTCTACACAATAGCTTCGTTGTTGAGTAGAGCCTTTGTGTTGACATTCTGTTACCCAAAAGGGAAAAAGAGCTGATGCGGAGCCGGCGATTTTAATTCCAAAGCTTTGTTTTTCTACAGCTTTCATATCACCGGCACAGTTATTTGCTGCGAAAAATGACACAGAAGCTTATAACGTCGCTCTAATAGCAGAAATAGACATTTATCTGGTGGTGCACATTGGCTGGGATTTTTGGCAGGGGCTATTATTGAGAGTCAGGTATATTCCCTCTGCAAAATCTTCCATAAAACATAAATAGATGGCCAGTTCAGAATGATTCAACTGGCTTCTGAAGAATTTGTGTGAGGCAAACTAGTTGATAACACACATCCGGGTGTTACAAAAACAATGTCACGTTTTATTTTGCTGCAGAAAAAGAGCGGTTTATTTTAGCGCAATATACTCTCCCCATTGATGCAGAAATCGTGGACGTGTTATACCTGCACTGCTGAAGATATCACGGCCAAAGCTTAAATTTATACGTGTAATATATATATATATATATATATATATATATATATATATATATATATATACATATCGTACCTAATATTCAATATAATATCTTCAATACCTACGTGTTTAGTGACATGCTGAAATAAATTGATGTCATCCGTAAAAAGCTATAATGCTAAAAATGTATAAAATAATAATGGAAAATATATGAAATATTGTCACACGAGAAAATGCACTGGGATTTGAGTTCCTGAAGCAAACATCATCTTTGCTTGGACGAAACAGAACACGCAGGGACCAGCCCACTGGATTCCACGTTGAAGACATTCCATATCTCTCATAAAATTTCGAGTGGGACGAAAAATCAGACGTAAACAGCAGCATTAGGTTCAACGCCCATTCCTCTTGAAAGATACCAGACATGTTTTGTTTGGTTCTGGGGTAGGTTATTTGCATCTGAGCTGTAGGGGAAATCATTTTCAATTAGGATAAAGGGCGTGAAGCTATGCCTTTACTGGTCACATATAGGGCATATAAGTGTTCAGCAGTACCAGAACCCAGAGCAAACCCAGTTGGGTTGTTTCCTGAATTTATTATTATGTGATATACGTATCGGAAAAGGGGAGAGGGGACCTCATCTCCTAATATGCACCTAAAAATTGCTAGATTTCAACCAAGTTAAACCGCGCCCCGGTGAGCCTCCGAGCCACCTTCGCCCTGGTGGGGAGTGTTTGAACACTCCCTCCTCTAAATCTGCCCCTATGCGGGATAGCGGAAAAAGCGAAAGCTGGTGGATAGCTCATACAAATTCATGAATAAACTATATCAGTCACTTTTTGGCTCAGGTCAATATTGAGGTCATGGCAGGTAAAAAAGTGGCATTTTAAGTAGAGTTTTTGGGATCTAGCATTTAGCAGAGTTAAGTTAGAACCATGTTTAGGCACCATTCGCTTCCTCTCGTCACGGCGAATCGATTGATGTATAATATGACCATACTAGGTCAAAACAAAAAAATGGCCTGACCTTAGGCCAGTTCAATGTTACTTTTAAGCCTAGCATAGTCAATTAGTCCATATGCATATCAATCGATTCGCAATAGCAATCCAAACGCACTGATATCAAAATAAAAGCTGTATCATCTTGTCATGCAAAGTTATGGAACTAAGTCTGAAAACTGCTTAAATAGCTCCAGATGACCTCTCAGAGATCACAGGTAAAAATTGCAGCATGAGCCTGGAAAGGGGCCCATGATACTACAATTTGGAGAGAATGAAGTTAGTTTGGAGAAATGAAGTTCTAGGCTTTATATATACAAATACAGCCAAATTTATATTTTCCCATGTATTTCCAATGGAGAGTTCAAGGTCCGTATTTGACCTTAGGTCATCGATATGCTCGGTGGGCCCATTATATGATGTAAATTTCAATCCGATAGATAGACCCATTTTCGACTTATGCCACCTTAAACATTTTTGGAGGTGGGGACACTTGAACTGCACTGGTAACCTGACCTGAGATGGCCCAACCCTAAAATTGTGAGGAAAGTTGCGGAATTAATCAAGAATAAGATGTACCAGGTGCAGCGGCGCATCGCACTGCCGTTTTTCGTGCCGCCGGAAAAACCCGAAGGGATGTTAAAACACCCTCCACTTGGGCGAGGGTTAACACGCGCCCCGCTGGGGTCCCAGGCATGACGCGCCCCGCCCCCGCCCCTCCTCCGCATCTTATTCCCCAAGAAAGATAAAGGAAATTTACTGGCGGCGTTCGAAAGCTCTTGACAAGACGAAGAGATTTTATACGAATAATTTTTTATATCAGGTCAATATTGAGGTTAGCATAGGTCAAAGAAGGTTCCATAGGCTTACAACAGAGCAGTGACGTTTCTCTCCCTAGATCTGCCCTTAGGGGAGCTAGAGCAACTCTTTGTGCATCATTGGATTCCTCTCTTTGCGGCGAATCGAATGGTGTATAATATGACACTGCTAGGTCAAATAGTGAAAATGACCTGACCTCGAGCTAGGTCAGGGTCACAGAGTGACCTAGCATGGTCATGTTGCATATCAATCGACTCCCCGTGACAATATAAGCACAATGCAAGCAAAATGGGAGTTTTATCTCAGTTCAGTGAGAAGTTATTGGCAAAACAATCACTCTATGCTCCCGTGACCTGACGTGACCTTTGAGGGGTCAGATGCTCAAAAACTCAACTTAATGGTCAAGATCTTGGTAAGAATAGACGTTTTAAGGATTTTCAGCGTTATCTATCCAGTCTTTACTGAAAACAAGCCCATTCTATTTTTCACCATAGACTTATAATGGGGTGACCAAAAAATTGACCCCACCTTAGGTCAACAATATCGAAATTCCGAGATTGCAGATTATTAGACCCTAATGACCTTATCATATTGTGAAAGTTTCGATCTGATCGGTTCGCTGATGTTCCCTGGGCGTTGCTTCAAACTCGTGATTTTAGGTTTTGAGGTCAGGTCACTTGATTTTAAATAGCTCCTTGACCTGACATGACCTTAACTCAAAAATTTGGTTCGACGTGTAAAGTTGATCAGAAATAAGGTACTGTAAGTTTCGTTGCTCTGCGTCTCTTCGTTTTTGAGCTATCTGGGGAAAAACAGGAGAGGGGCGAATTTCGCTCCCCAGCGGGGCTCGTGTTAAAGAGAAATCGGAAAATGTTCTAATCATCCAGTGTCAAAGGCAGCAATGAGCTCTTGTTTCGAGAGAAGAAAGTTTATTTTCAGCCTTTAGTGAAATATTGACTGGCTCCTTCATTTTTTGCCAGTGGTGACGTTTAACACGAGCATTGACGGGGGGCGGGTACCCACCCCCCTCGGGTTTTTCGGAGACAGCAAAAAAACGGCGGCGCGCAGCGCCGCTGTACCTGGTATACCTTTTCCTCATCATTTTTGCAACTTCTGTGAAAATTTTAAGGATAGGTCATCTCAGGTCAGGTCACCAGTACAGGTCAAGTGACCCGACCTCAAAAAAGTTTAAGATAGCATAAGTCAGAGCAGGGTTAACTTATCCAATTGAAACTTATATCACATAATGGGCTTACCGAGTTCTCTAAAATATGTTCCGGTATTTTTGATATCGATGACCTAAGGTTAGGTACGAAGCATGACCTCTCCATTGGTAATACATGGGAAATATGGTTTTTACTGAATAACTCAGTAACAGATGGTGATAGAGCGTTTATTTTAGCTTCATTAGACTCGCCTTGCCTTTGCAGTTCTAATGATATGCATTTTATATAATTTGATCCTGACCTGACCTCAGGTCAGGTCAAATCTTTGATTTGACCTAGCAAGGTCAAATCATATATCATTGGATTCGGCTTGATGCGAGGATTCATATAGTTAAAGTCGTTCTGCTCTATCTTTGCTTGTTCAGATGTAATGGCCGAAAAACTTAATTTACATGTTATCCCTATGACGGCATGTGACGGCATGTTTTTTACCTCTGGTGACCTTAAATGTGACCTAACAAAAAAATGGTTCAAATATTTTCGATGGAGAAGCGGATGGGCTACCCAACACCGTCTACTGTTTTTTTGTTACCTACCGTGGTTCTCGAGATCTTAGGGGCGGATACCCGCCCCCCTCGTCAATCCGAAGGTGTCTCAGACCCCCGTCAATGCGCGTGTTAAGTTATCTGCAGCGGTGTGGGACGTGTAAGCCAGCTGGCCGTGATTTGGGCCTTTGCAGGAGCATGAAATTTTCTCCAACCAGCTCCCAAGAAAATGTTAGAAAATAATTTGTTTTCCAGTGGATGGAAAATTAGATAGGGTACACACATGTGAGGCTTAGTATTTAATCAGAATGTTTAAAATAAAGGTTTTTGTTTTCTTTTTTCTTTTTTAAATATTTTTTTTTTTTTTTTTTTTTTTTTTTTTTTTGTTTAAATTTGATAATTTTTTTTTTATTTTTTTTTTATTTTTTTTTAAATTTTTTTTTTTTTTTTTTAAATTATATTTAAAATAATTTTAATTATTTTAATTTTTTTTAATTTTTTTTTTTTTTTTATTTTTTTTTTTTTTTTTTTTTTTATTTTGTTTGTTGTGATTTTATTTAAATTTATTTATTTTTTTTTTTTTATTAAATAAATATTTAAATATATTAAAAAAATAAATTTTTTTTTTTTTTTTTTTTTTTTTTTTTTTTTTTTATAATTTTTTTTTTTTTTTTTTTTTTTTTTTTTTTTTTTTTTTTTTTTTTTTTTTTTTTATTTAATTTAATATATATTTTTTTTTTTTTTTTTTTTTTAATTTTTTTTTTTTTTTTTTTTATTTTTTTTTTTTTCTTTTTTTTTTTTTTTTTTTTTTTTTTTTTTTTTTTTTTTTTTGTTTGGTTTTTTTTTCTTGGTTGGTGTTTTTTTTTTTAAAAATTTAAAATAATTTTTTAAAGGGGGGGGGAGGGGTGGGGGGCGCCCCGCTTTTTTTTTTTTCTCTCAAAGGTGGGGGGGGGGGGCCCCCCCCCCCCTCATGCGCGTGTTAATAATCAAGGAACTCTAACTCTCCACAAATATTGGACTGTTGCGGTGATAGTTACCACACTTCCTAACCAAAAGCCTTTCCGAACCCACATGTGTCACATTTCATTTTTGGGTGGAGGGGTTCATGTGAGAGACCAAAATTTTACCAGGAATATACCAGAGTCACTAAATGATCATTTTTTCATTCATAAAAAGCGTCTCTCCCCGTGTCACTCCCACTGTCTTGATCCTGGCACGAAATCCTGAAGCCGCCACTGGCTCTGAGTATGACGTCACTGGCTGCCTGATTTTCCTCGGCCATGAAACACAGTGAAGCCAGCTCCCATCCCACCAGAGGGGTGCTCGCCAGGTGTCCGATTCACAGCCGTAGATCGCGACTCCCATTGCGTCCAGCTCTCCTCTGTTTCCCGGTATTAGACTTCCGCGAGCCCGCGGTGTGCCTGCCCGGCAACAGTGGGAGAGTACTTGCAGCCTTTCACAACGTCTCACGCGGTGCCAGAGGGTGGCGTGGAGGATACAGTGAGTAGTTGATATCGCCACCTACAGGAAAAACTTAGACAGGGACGCTATGACTTGGTCAATTGGTCGATACCAACTGAAATATAAATAAACAATTTAGATTGCAAGCTGTTATGCTTTGTAAGCGGCTTCTGCTATCAGATAGCCGGGCTGTCGCTCTAGCTGTGGCCTGAATCTCACGTGTCGCAGACATTCTGGCCAGGTCAGTCAGTGGGACAAGTGTCTTCAAATTTCATTTTAGAGTCTTGTTTTAATGATAACTCATTTCAGAATCTTCAGGTTGAAGTCAAAGAAAGTTTACAACTTTCAAACAGTTAGTTGCATTTTTGTTCGTGTGTAGATGGCATTGCAAATTGAAAGGTATAACAAGAATGGTAGAGACTTTTTTCATGAGGCCAGGAAAGAAAGACACCGACTAGGCTGACCAACCTTTATCAAGGCTTTTATTACTCTAAAATTTACCTAAAAATTATAAATCCTCTAATTTGAGAAGACAGAAAACCATACGAAATTCGTTCATTTCTGTAAGTACTTTTTCCGATGAATAAGGGGCAGCTACGACGTTTTAAGCCAAAGCAGAACTATTAACCCCCACCCCAGTGGACCTCCGATCCACCTTCGACAACGTGAGGGGGCTCAAACGCCCTTCGATCTTGGTTCCTATGCAGGATAGCGAGAAAAAAACGCGAACAGCGGTTGACAGCCCATAAGAGATTATTACGAAACCTGTCAGTTCAGGTACCAGAACAAAAGTTAGGTTATGCAGGTCAAAGTGACAGGCTAAACGCTGTTTTTGACCCGGGCGTCTGATTGTGTAAATTTAGAGACAATTTTAGGGGATCATTCGATTCCTCTCGTTAAAACAATAAAATGATACATAACATTACCATGCTAGATAAAAATGACAAATTCCCTGACCCAAAGTCAGGTCACGGGGACCATCTTATCTGAAATAGGCCGTATGCATCATATTCGGCTTTTAATGAAAATCCAAATGTGATGATATCAAAATAAAATATCTTTCGCCATTTGCTGCAAAGGTACTGACCCAAGACTGAAAACCTGCTAGTGCTTCCAGATTCCCATGGTCACGGATGGAAATTCACAATATGGGTATGGGAAGTAGCGTAAAATACCACGACTTTGAGTCCCAGAGCAATAGAGTAAGCCTATGCTCACTGGCGCTAGTCGAAAACAAGAATTGAAGGTGGTTTCACTTGAACTGGCCTGGTAACCTAACCTGAGGGAAAACAAATTCAGCATTCTAGGAAAAATTGCTCAATTGATCAAGGATAAAGTGTCCGAAGTTAGGGAGTTCTCCGTACTTCCATGTTTGGTACGCCCCGAAAACCCCGAGGGGAGTACACAAACATCCCCCTCGGAGCGAAGGTTAAACCATGCTGAATTATTTGATAAATTCCAATCACCTGATTCTTTATCACACCTGAGATAAATTTCATTCTATTATACACATTATAGCATTCATTTGAAGACAGGAACATAAATTGATGCATTGACCTGCTGTTAAACATGGTACACAGTTCCTATATTTCTCTCTTCTTTCGGGTTAGAGGGTTGTACATATTTTGAACCAAAACTTGTTATTTTAAAGTAAATATATATTCTCACATGACTCTAATCTAAGAAAGCCAGACCCATGTTCCACTGGCCATGGGAACCAGGCGGTGTATTCATCCCCGAGGCTGTGGCCAGACTCGCCCCAGGCACCGCGCGTGTCACATGACCTGGACCGCCTGAGGGCGACAGGACAGGTTAGCATGAGAGGAGGTGAGCAGCCATGAGACGACAGGTAGGTGCTCGTGCACAGTTCTGAAATAGCTTTTGAACCAAAATAGGCCACGAGGTGTGAAAATCCTGACATATCAAGAGCTTTGAGAAATATTGATAAGTGCTGAAAAGTATTCGGGTTCACGACAAATTTGACATGTGCATATAGGCTAGGTGCCTGGACGCAACTCTACTATGCTATAGCTAACTTAGAGATAAAATACAGTGTTGTGCAAATTAACCCGCGCCCCACCGGGGGGTCCGGCGCCACCTTCGCCCCACCGGGGCGGGGACATCGATGGCCCCCCTCTCTAACTCCGAAAATATGGGCGTTAGCGCAAATCTGCAAAGTGCAATAGAAAGCTTGTGTGAATTCAGTAAGAAATTACTTCGCATGTTTTAGTGCTCAGGTCAATGGTTTGACCTCCAGAGGTCAAATTAGGTCAAGATCGGCTATTTTCACTCAAATATGCAATGATTGAGCAAACTGGGCATAACTCTTATGTCATTAGAGCTATTGAGGCCTGGTAAAGTACATTTGATAGCAAATTGCCAGTACTTTTTCCGCTATGTGGAACGTAAAGATCTCCCGCCAGTAGTTTGACCTCCAGAGGTCACCTCGTGACCTAATATGACCTGAGGTCACGAAAGGTCAGAAAGTGACCTTGCTGTATATTAAATGAAAGCCAGTGACAAGACAAACACGATGGTGTTTGTTTCATCGCTCTAGCTTAATTAGGTCAAAAGTTATTGTCAAAATACTGTTTTTGACCTCTGGTGACCTTGGATGACCTTGGAAAAGTCAAAGGGCAAATATGACCCCTGGGATCCGTGAAAGGGTGTCCAAAAACGTTGTTCTGAGCAGTCTGAGTATTTGCAATCATTTTTGTTGCTTTTATATCATGAAACAACTTTTCCCTATGCTTTTCCAATGGGAGAGGTCGCCTCGTGACCTGACCTCAGGGCACGAAATCGAAAAATCTCGGATATACACCTTGTAGACCCTGGAGGGGTTATGAAGTGTAGGAAGTTTCAAATCGATCGACTTTGAAATGTAGCTCTTACAGAGCTCTAAAGTGAAGTGAGGTGACCTTGGTTGACCTCGTCTGGTGACCTGACCTTGGGTGACCCGGGGTAAAAATTTCAGGGATGATGGGAAAATGATGCAGTGAGAGGTAGAGCCCTCAACTGCGGTGCTGCGCCTCGTCGTTTTTCTGCTATCCCGGAAAAACCTTAGGGGGCCATCGATGGCCCCCGGTGGGGCGAGGGTTAAACCTTAAATTGATTAGCTTGCACGTTTTTCGTCTGGTGTCAACCGGATATTAATGATTGACTCTGTAGTCCCAGCTACGTGTGCCTAGAATGGTAATGCTTAGTGCCTAAAATCCAATCAAATACTCTGTTTTCCTGTATATTTCCGGAGACTGCATTATCAATGCCTTTACAAGAACAAGTGGGCATCTCTATAACACAACATTTCTAGATATTGGAATTTTCCGACTATGTTCAATGTCTGTAGCCTAAGCACCGCAAGAAAGGATGATTAATTGAGCCAGCGGCACCCGTCTTCGACAATGCTTGTCAAATGGGGTGTGCGGCTGAAACTCATTGTTGGAGCACACGCCTCAGGTTTAAAATAGCGCAGAGAAACGATCGGGTGAAAGCAGTCAGTTGTAATGACATTTCGGCGGCAGGAAATTCAGCTGGTGCGAGTGCACCAGTTTGCTCGGCCGATTGGCGTCGCCGGCGTAGAACATTTATCATAGAGGCCCTTTAAATCACCACATGAAACCAATAAATCGTCTCCGGTCCGACCCTCCACCCCAGCCTTGTATTATTCAGCCGTGCGTGTGGCTGCTCGATGCCAGCTCAATCCACTCTTCAAAACACCGCCACTCATACCTCCTTGCTACAGCCCTGCTTTCCTCGTTCAATCGTCTCCTCTCCGTCGCTATCATCTCTTCCATCTTACATCTGAACCTGCTGCTGCCGGCTATGAACACATGATCTCTTTATGAGAGATTTCAAAATTGTTAGATGGACGCTAAATCTTAGGAGATGCGATCTCCGGTCACCTTGTTGATTGTTTGTGTT
The DNA here is from genome assembly GCA_034440635.1 of Lepas anatifera. Taxonomy (NCBI): domain Eukaryota; kingdom Metazoa; phylum Arthropoda; class Thecostraca; family Lepadidae; genus Lepas; species Lepas anatifera. The sequence goes on along the minus strand of JAOTON010002265.1, from coordinate 2,202,570 downwards.
TTCTGTTCCAACGACCTGAATGGGTAGCTAAACAGTCCGAATATCCACTTCCAAAAGTAGACCGCAAGGTCCACGGGCACAAATGACCTTGTACTCTACGCTTTGCAACATGCGAGTAATTACGCCACGCTATGTACGATTCGTTTTGGACCAAACCTAAGTTACAGAATCACGCTACATAATTACGCTACGCTACTTTCCATCTGCTTCGGTGCGACGGAATTTTAGCTAAATCTACGACACAAAATGACCCACATTACAACACCCGGGACTGATAATGGAAACAAGCATAAACACCTGACGGATTGAACAAGAGTTGACGGATTGAAACCTTTGGTAGGTGATAAAAATGATGTTTTGTTGCCCATTCAGTGTTCAGTCTCCTTATTACCGGGCCTTGGAGTAGAATGAGGTTCTGAACTTTACCGACTTTTGCAGTTCTTTGCTAAGATTCAGTTTATGGGCAAAGCATTCGGTTGATGACCTTTTTCAGCATTTGAGGGGTCAGGACCCTTTCGACCCTCTGGATATGCCAGTGCTTTAACAAGCGCCCCGCTAAGGGGGAACGAAATTCGCCCCTCCCCTCCTAGTTTTCCCCAGATAATGGAAAAACGAAGAGACGCAGAACAACGAATCTTACAGTACCTAATCACTGATCAATTTTACGCATCTGACCAAATTTTGTAGGTCAGTTCCTGTCAGGTCAAGGAGCTATCCTAGGTCAAGCGACCCGGCCTTAAAACCTAAAATGACGAGTTTGAAGCGGCACCCAAGGCACATTAGCCAACCGATCAGTTTGAAACTTCCACAATATGATGATGTCATTAAGGTCTACAAACCTTTTATCACGGAATTTTTATCCTGTTGACCTAAGGTGGGGTAAATTTTTTGTTCACCCAATTTAACACGCGCATTGACGGGGGCGGGTACCCGCCCCCTCAGGTTTTTCGGAGACAGCAGTAAAACGGCGGCACGTAGCGCCGCCGTACTTGGCATACCTTTTTCCTCATCATTTTTAAAACTTCTGTAAAAATTTTAAGGTTAGGTCATATCAGGTCAAGTCACCAGTACAGGTCAAGTGACCTAACCTAAAAAAAGTTTAAGATAGCATAAGTCGGAGCAGTTATGGTGAACTTATCCGATTGAAACTCATATCACATGATGGGCCCACAGAGTTCTCTAAAATATGTTCCGGTATTTTTATATTGATGACCTAAGGTCAGGTACGAGCCATGACCTCTCCTTGGAAATACATAGGAAAAAGTTTTTGACTGAATAACTCAGTAACGGATGGTGATAGAGCGTTTATTTTAGCTGCATTAGAGTTGCCTTGTCTTTGCAGTTCTATTGATATGCATTTTATATAATTTGACCCTGACGTGACCTCAGGTCAGGTCAAATCCTTGATTTGACCTAGCAAGGTCATATTATGTATCATTCGATTTGGCTTGCTGCGAGGATTCATATAGTGTATGTCGTTTTGCTCTATCTTTGCTTGTTTAGATGTAATGGCCGAAAACCTTAATCTACATGTTTCCCTATGACGGCATGTTTTGACCTCTCGTGACCTTAAATGTGACCTGACAAAAATATGGTCCAATATTTTCGATGGAGAAGTTAATGGGCTGCCCAACTCCGTTTACCGTTTCTCGCTACCTATCGTGGTTCTCGATATCTTAGGGGGCGGGTACCCGCCCCCTCGTCAAAGCGAAGGTGGCTCAGACCCCCGTCAATGCGCGTGTTAAGTCGTTTTGCTCTATCTTTACTTGTTCAGATGTAATGGCCGAAACACTTAATTTACATGTTATCCCTATGACGGCTTGTTTTGACCTCTCGTGACCTTAAATGTGACCTGACAAAAAATGGTTTAAATATTATCGATGGAGAAGTGGATGGGCTACCCAACGCCGTTTATCGTTTCTCGCTACCTACCGTGGTTCTCGAGATCTTAGGGGGTGGGTACCCGCCCCCCCGTTAAAGCGAAGGTGGCTCAGACCCCCGTCAATGCGCGTGTTAAGTATGTGGTGAAGAATAGAAAGGGCTCGTTTTCAATAAATACTGGATAGATAGAGCTGAAAATCCTCAAACCGTGTCCTCAATCCTCAATCCTCAAACCGATATGCGACATGATCATACCAGGTCATCGTGTGGGCCTGATCTAGGTCGAGGTCAGGTCATTCTCACAATTTGACCTAGCAAGGTCATATTATGCAGCAATCGATTTGCCACGTTGATAGGAATCCAATGATGCATGAATATTTCTTCTAGCTCCGCTGAGTACAAATCCAGAGGGGGAAACGTAGACTGCCCTTTTGTAAGCCTATGGAACCTTCTTTGACCTATGCTGACCTCAATATTTACCTGACATATAAATACTTTGTATAATTTCTCTTCGTGTCGTCAAGAGCTTTTGAACGCCGTCCGTAATTTTTCTTTAGCATTTCTGGGAAATGAGATACGGAGGGGGCGAAATACACTCCCCCAGCGGGGCGCGTCATGTTAGGGACCCCAGCGGGGCGCGCGTTAAGCTGCTTTTCGAAGGTAGCTCTGGCAGAGGTGTCCAGTTTTCGGACGGCTTCCATTGTTGGCCGCTCGCACACTATCAGCCGCTCTCACCTGTCACAGCGACGCCCCTCAAGAAGAAATAGATCAGGTACTTCGCGATGCAACTTTCGGAATGAAACATCCGCCACTGAAGAACGCCCAGGCTCATTTCTAAAGGGCGCCCCTCACGATGCACAAATAGCTATTTTTTGTACAATATGCACAACAGTACCTTGCATTCACCCACAGAGCTGGCATTCTTCTCGTCATGGTTGAAATGTTGAGAACTTCAGAGGAAAGCTGAGACAGCTGCCAAGCTTCCCCATTGTAATGCCATTAACTATCCATTATCAACTAGCCTTTTCTCTCCGTCACTGACAGACTAAAGCGGGAGTGGCGGCGAGGAATGGTGTTCCTTGACTTCTGAATAATAGTGGCGCTCACCTAAAGCTTTGGTTGTCGCGATATAATTATAGATTTACCGAAATAAACTCTGCATGGTAACACCCTCAGTTACACCCTACGGCACCACCGACAAATTTTCGGGTTCTGACTAAAGATTCTTATCCTTTTTCGATCCAACATGGAACAATGCATGCTACGTGCTTCCGTATTGGATACATGCCCCGTCAGTATTTCGGTACTGATCTCTGGCAAAGTTACTAATAGATTTGAATCACAAAGGCAACTCCTCACACCATCCGTTACTGCTGGGCTGGGTCCTTTCCATTCCAATTAGCAGATATCTGCGTCGACGCTCCCAATTTCAACGCATTCAGCAGATGTCTATAGCCTGTGTCGGAAAGCAGCCATGGCTGGTGAAGATGAGCGAGCCGATGGGGAGAAATAATGAATTCAAGTTTCTGGAAACGACATTAAAACTGAGAACAAACATACCTTTCGACACCACTATTTTCATAAAGAAAACTTCCGCTAGATTTATCGCAAGGCGTGTGAATGCGCATCCACCAATCAGCATCGGCAGTCCGTCAGCTGCGGCATGCCCGCGAGGCACAGAGGTGACAGAGGTCAAGGCCGCTGAGCGCCACTGCTGGCGCCGAGTTCAGGCGGTCGGTGGGTGGCAGGTCGTGGCGGCTTATAGTGCCTACGTGACCGTGCCTACGTGAGTAGTGGCAGGAGGCTGGTGGCGATTTACAGGCGTGTGTTGTTGGACGCAGGGGGAGTAGGTGTGAGTTATATTCAGTGCATCATTTGTGGATATTAACACGCGCATTGACGGGGGACGGGTACCCGCCCCCTCGGGGTTTTCAGAGACAGCATAAAAACGGCGGCGCGTACGCGCCGCCGTACTTGGCATACCTTTTTCCTCATCATTTTTACAACTTCTGTGAAAATTTTAAGGTTAGGTCATCTCAGGTCAGGTCACCAGTACAGGTCAAGTGACCTGACCTAAAAAAGTTTAAGATAACAAAAGTCGGAGCAGGTTGAACTTATCCGATTAAAACTCATATCACATAATGGGCCCACCGAGTTCTCTAAAATATGTTCCGGTATTTTTGATAGCGGTGACCTAAGGTCAGGTACGAGGCATGACCTCTCCATTGGAAATACATGGGAAAATGGCTCTTATTGAATAACTCAGTAACGGATGGAGATAGAGCGTTTATTTTAGCTGCATTAGACTCGCCTTGGCTTTGCAGTTCTAATGATATGCATTTTACATAATTTGACCCTGACCTGACCTCAGGTCAGGTAAAATCCTTGATTTGACCTAGCAAGGTCAAATTATATATCATTCCATTCGGCTTGCTGCGAGGATTCATATAGTTCAAGTCGTTTTGCTCTATCGTTATTTGTTCAAATGTAATGGCCGAAAAACTTAATTTACATGTTATCCCTATTACGGCATGTTTTGATCTCTGGTGACCTTAAATGAGACCTGACAAAAAAATAAAAAATGGTTCAAATATTTTCGATGGAAAAGTGGATGGGTAGCCCAACGCCTTTTACCGTTTTTCGCTACCTACCGTGGTTCTCGAGATCTTAGGGGGGGCGCAGGGGTCGAAGAACCTACCGTTTTGGCATTCTAAATGGAGACAACCCAAGGTGGGCAAGGTGGCAAAAATAAACAGATACATTTCCTCCAGACTAATAACGGAACGAATCGACGAAATTAGCTCCTGTATTTTGAACTCGCAATGCTTTTCATCAACTAGGATGGTACAGGAGCATCCATTGGAACCCTACTAACACAAAACGTGCCGCATTTTGCAGCCTGGGCTGATGACGCATTTTGGGTTTGAAATTTTTAATGGTGACACACCGAAAATTTTGTTGGCTCCTGGGGTGCGGGTTCCTGCCAACCTCGTCAAAGCGAAGGTGGCTCAGAGCCCCGTCAATGCGCATGTTAAAGTAAGCTCCTTGCGTTCTGCTTCCATGGTTTTAATCACTTGATACTCATCGCGGCAACACTTTAACCCGCACCACCGGAGGTCCGGCGCCACCTTCGCCCCACCGGGGCCATCGACGGCCCCCCTCTAACTCCGAAAATATGGGGGTTAGCGCAAATCTGCAAAGTGCATGAGAAAGCTCGCGTGATTTCAGTAAGGAGTTAATTCGTATGTTTAAGCGTTCAGGTCAAGGGTTTGACCTCCAGAGGTCAATCTAGGTCAAGATCGGCTATTTTCACTCAAATATGCAATGCTTAAGCAAACTAAGCATAACTATTATGCCATTAGAGATATTGAGATCTGGTAAAAACATTAGGATAGGAAAATGTCAGACCTTTTTCCGCTAAGTGGAATGTAATGACCTCCCGCCAGTGGTTTGACCTCCAGAGATCACCTCGTGACCTAATATGCCCTGAGGTCACGTAAGGTCAGAAAGTGACCTCGTTGTATATTAGATGAAAGCCAGTGACGAGACATACACGATGGTGTTTGGTTCAGCGCTCTAGCTTAATTACGTCAAACGTTATTGTCAAAATACTGTTTGTGACCCCTGGTGACCTTGGATGACCTTGAACATGTCAAAGGGCAAATATGGCCCCTGGGATCCGTGAAAGGGTGTCCAAGAACACTTTTCTGAGCAAGCCGAGCATTCGAAATCGTTTTTGTGAATTTTATATCATAAGACAGCTTTTCCCCATGCTTTTTCGATGGAGAGGTAACCTCGTGACCTGACATCAGGTCACGAAATCGAAAAAATCCCGGATATACACATTGTAGACCCTGGAGGGTCATGAAGTGTATGAAGTTTCGAATCGGTCGACTTCGAAATGTAGCTCTTTTGGAGTTCAAGAGTTGAAGTAAGGTGACCTTGGTTGTCCTCACCTGGCGACCTGACCGTGGTTAACCCGGAGTAAAAATTTCAGGGTTGGTGGGAAAATGATGGGGTGAGAGATAGAGCCCTGAACTGCGGTGCTGCGGCTCGTCGTTTTTCTGCTATCCTGGAAAAACCTTAAGGCGGGCCATCGATGGCCCCGGTGGGGCGAGGGTTAAGAGCCACCTCAATAGTGTGGAAATGTGTGTAATATATGCAAGTATACGGATGATGTGTACGTAAGTACATACATACGCTGGGCCTTGTCAATAGCACTGGAGAATAGTGCTACTGAAGAATGGTACTACATGGCAATGGGCAGTTAACTTATTTTCGAGAAGATCACATCTCCAGAATAAAAGGCACCATCGTGATGATTCGGATAAGCGCAAAGGTTAAGTGCACGAGCGTCTTCCAGCCGCTAGGGTCACGAGACGCCTCATCCTACAGCTAGTTGACTTAGCACACGCCGGTACGGGGTAAACCCCTCCCCCTTTCCGCCCTAAATTTTCTCCCACACAATTAAAAAGGTGGCACGCAGCAGCCCCGGCCTGGGATACGTGCTACCTGGTGTTCTTTGCACCTTCTGAGTAAATTGGGTGCGGTGGTGTAGCGGTTAGCGCCAGCTCTTTCCACGCGGATGGCCTGGGCTCAAGGTCCGGCGGATTTCCTGAACAGGGAGCAATTTGACTCCCTGAAAACCCTGCCGACAGGGAACGAGTTGGAGACGCCATATGCCCTTGGCAGCTGCTGGTTCTATTAGCCTAAAATTTTATTATTGCAACCCTGGCATTACCCAAGAGGAAAAATCTGGGACAAAACTGCTAACACGCGCACTAAAGGGGGCCCTGAAGTGCCCCCCACTTATTTTTCCGAGGTAGCCGGAGAACCATTTGCCATCGGAAAACGTTATTTGAATAAATTTGAGAAATTTATCAGGGCATCGATTGGAGAAATTCAAAAAGAAATGGGTCAATAACTTTTCAAAGTCAGGCTTATATTTTGAGAATGTCACGATCACGCGGTCGCACCACTTTGCCTGTACTGTATGCGGAGTGGTGACGTAATAACGTCATACAATCGGTTTATATGCATTGGATTGTAATATCACCCACCTAAGGTTAAGGTTAAAGGTTATAGGCCATGGTCATTGACCTCAGTATTCCGGTCAGGTGGAATTATTCAGTATGACGTGTGTTACGCTATGACTTCATAGTTAAGGCTACTCAATATCAAGGCACGGCCACAGGTCAAGGTCAAAGATCTTTTGGCAAGTTCAAACCCTCATTTCCCTTCCAAAAGCTGCTATAGTACCATTCACATTACACATTACTTGGAATATGTCATATTGTTAGGTCGGTTGTTAGATCGGTGACCTTAAAAGATATTGACCCCAAACTCTCAGAGAACATCGTGTAGGACTTTTCCCTCTATGACCTTGTCCTGTTTTTTGGTTTATTCCCGGTATTTATCAGCATGACCACTGTATTTCCAAAAAGGTCTCCTGCGCGGCCCAGATCTTTCCTTTACGACCTTGTTTGACCCTGACAAAATTGATCTAGGTCAATGAAACTTAGCTAGCATGTACATACATCATCAACGCTCCTACATATCCCCGAATGGGTGCTTAACTAACCCTCTTGCTTTTTTTAGATCTCAGGGACACTTTAGGACCTCCTCCCACTACTGCACGTTGACGCAAGACCCCTCTCCACTGTGCGTGCTAAAGGCACGAACGCAGAAGGCAGTGACAGCCTATTTAGCATGATAAGCGTAAGAAAAGACGCTAAAATAGATTAACACGCGCATTGACGGGAGTCTGAGCCACCTTCGCTTTGACGGGGGGGGTGGGTACCCACCTCCCTAAGATCTCGAGAACCACAATAGGTAGCGAAAAGCGGTAAACGGCGTTGGGTAGCCCATCCACTTCTCCATCGAAAATATTTCAACAACTTTTTGTCAGGTAATATCTAAGGTCACTAGAAGTCAAAAATTTCCGTCATAGGGATAACGTGTAAATGCAGGTTTTTTGGTCATTACATTTGAACAAGTAAAGATAGAGCAAAATAACTTAAACCATATGAATCCTCGCAGCAAGCCGAATCGAATGATATATAACATGGCCTTGCTAGGTGAAATCAAGGATTTGACCTGACCTGAGGTCAGGTCAAGGTCACATTAGCTAAAATGCATATCATTAGAACTGAAAAGATAAGGCAAATCGAATGCAATTAAAATAAACGCTGTATTACCATCCGTTACTAAGTTATTCAGTTAAAACCATTTTGCCTATGTATTTCCAATGGAGAGGTCATGGCTCGTACCTGCCCTTAACGTCATCGATATAGAAAATACCGGAACACCTTTTAGAGAACTCGGTGGGCCCATTGTGTGATATGAGTTTCAATCGGACCAATTCACCTTGTTCCGACTTATGCCATCTTAAATTTTTTAGTCAGGTCACTTGAACTGTACTGGTGACGTTACCTGAGATGATCTAACCTTAAAATTGTTTACAAAAGTGGTAAAATCATGAGAGAAAATGTATGCAAAGTACGGCGGTGCTACGCGCCGCCGTTTTTATGATGTCTCCGAAAACCCCGAGGGGGTGAGTACCCGCCCCCCTTACTGTCAATGCACGTGTTAATCGACTGAGATACAGTGGCGAATACAACAGGGGGCGGAAGGCTAAGACGGCTCAAGCCCCCCCCCCACCCTAGTTTCAGGGTGTCTATAGTAAATGCATAGCCGGAGACTGCCACAAATGGTGGGGGAGACTCAAGCCCCTATCCCCTCAAATAAAGCCCTGGATCCGCCACTGTTACGATATAATTTTATCAGATGTTTTATACCACACTCCTGAATCCAACTGAGACCGCTGGGTTGCGTTATCCTTTCTGGTTAATCCCGGTAATTACCCTGTGAGGGAGATTTTTCTTCCCTTGGAGCTTTCCTGGGAGTTTTTGTTTTATTGGACCAGCCGGATCTGTTCGGATTTTGTACAGATATGTTCTGTCACATTTCATGGTTCTAATGTCCAGGGTCTGTCGCCATCCCTGGTTGGTGAATTTGCGTTTTGCACACCTGCTGATTTGGGCACAGCATTTCATGATAAAAGTTCGGCTTCATTTCTATTACGTATGCAGTGTGATAATCTTACACAGCTTTGATCATCGAAACGGTCGTATCGATACGTGCAAGGGTTATAGGAGCGTCTATGCACAGCACTTGCCGTCATCTTTATTGGAACTCATGTGCCGGCACAAACTGGCACCCTATAAGCCGTCAATCCTGGGTGGGCTAAAGTCTGGGGCAGGTCTGGGAGTGGGCCGGATGGTTGTTTCACCACTGGACTGAATCGACTTGCATCCGGACTTCTGACGGACCATTTTCGCAGTCTGTTTTATTTGATCCGGCGGTTGACTGAATTGTTTGCTGGGAAGATTATCTCACTATTCGTCGAAAAAATTACTTCGGAAGCATTTGTAGGGTTGATTGGCTTAAAACAATCCCATGTCTATCAAAACAATCCGATATAAATTTTTCATCCAGTGCTACTGACAGAAATACTGAATGCACCCCATTGACCGAGCTCGACGTTCGATTCAGTGATTGATGAGACAAGCCACAAAAGTTGCGGACTATACTTGGAACCACATAAGCTCGTACTTAGTAGAACAGCCAGCTTATGAAAAGTTGCCCGTATATTTGGTAGATAAGCGGCTCGCTACGAGCCAACATTCACACACACCTTCTCTCATGGGTACTAATTAGTGAGTCTCCAGAGAGAACACGATAGGGCTGAATGGGGCCCGAGACTGAGCATATTGAGAAGTGATCGCCGCCCCACGGGGTTTCCTCTCAGCGAAAGCACTTGGGCTCTTGAGTGCCTTGGTCTATGTATCAGCCCAGGGTATAAACACAAGTTAACAACCACTTGCATCAATGCTATCCTAACTCGAGCGTCCTCGAATGCCAAGCAATGAACCGTGCTATTGATTTTGGAGCCGAACAGTCCTAGAAGAGCTGGCTGGCTCCAGACGGTGCAGCATCACCAGCCCATTTCCTGAGGAAAAAACCTCACTGTCGTGTTGTTTGCCAGTTCTTCTCGCAGGACGAGACACTTCAAAATGGCGTTTTCCTACTAGCAGTTCTGCACAGTACAAGCACACACGTCTGGGGACCTAGTTTGACGTGTGTTTTACGCAGTGAGCCGGCTATTTGGTTGCGGAGCTTGCCAGCGGTGTGCGTGGCGGCCGGAGGGAGCTAAGAGAGGACGGCGATATGCCTGACACGCCCGGAATCTGAGCTGCAGTCCCTCCCGGGAGCTGAGCTGTGGCCAGCAGAGATTTGACGCCGCTCCTTCACTATTTTTCAGACGCTGCAAAACAGCGCAATATGACCCGAATGGTACGAGCCATAAAGAGGGCTGCTCCATAAAGTGGATGGTTGAGATGGTGTCAAGGGGAGCTGCTTGGTCGTTTCACTTAGTGAGTTCAGGGTATGATAACGATATTTTGGTTTTTCGTTTCCCCGCTGACTAATTTCAGTTGTGCCTTAACTCGCACTGGTACTCGGTCTGGATGTCCCATCCCCTAAGGTTGTTTGCAGATAGCCGAAACCTGGGGTCAGTTGAGTGACATGACTTATCCATCGGAAATGTATGGGGTAATGGTTTAAATTCGATAATTATCCAGAAAATCTAACCTATTATTATTAGCGGCACGCTACGAGCCAACATTCACACACGCGTTCCCTCATGAGTACTAATTAATGAGTCTCCATAGAGAAAACGACAGGGCTGAATGGGGCCCAAAACAGGTATAAGAGAGCCTTCATTTTGGCGTTATCATGTTTGGCTTGTCGCTTAGATTTGGTTGCTACGCATTATGACTTCTGCTGACCTTGGCCTGGCCTTAGGTCAGGCCAGATCAGGTCAATTTTAGGATTTTACCTGGAAATGTCATGCGATACTTCTTCCGACCTAGGTTGACGATATTATTCCAATGGGGCTTTTATGCTTTCTATAGCTCTACTCTGTCATTCGTTCTGACACAAAACATACGTTTCCATTGCATTCCTACGAGAACTTTGAGGTCTAGTGACCTCAAAAGTGCCATGACCACGAAAATTGCATCTACAATTTCGGATGAGATCAAGATCAATATGCAATATGAATATTGAATATACAGATTATCTAATGCCCTTTACTTTTCGCTGCTCCAAGATCATATTCCGAATTAACAATGGTAAGAACATCCCGAATCACGTGGCCTAGGATTTCTTTAGTTGATATTTGTGTACCATTCTACTTCTTCGAATTCTGACTAGCAAATTTTGAGCCATGTGTGATAAACACCTAATCTGAGTGTGAGACATTGGTTTTCGACATGCTTCTTTAATCGGCTAACGAAGAACTAAACAGGACTGAGTCTTGATAGATGTTGTTACGCTGCAGCGATGATAATAGTGATAAGTTTGTAAAATGTTACGATGTTATTTGAGCCATCTCTTCGAATCTGGAAGGTGAAATTGAGCAAATTCACAGTGATAATATATTCGAGCACAGCCTGTCATCAGAATATCAATGCCATAGAGTGTTGGATAAATCATTTGTTACCGTATGAGCAGCGAAATGCATTCCTGACCACTCATAATTTGTTCGACGATATATTGCATTGAGGTTCTGGTGAAGGATTGTATCCAAATATATGATGCCTGTGAATTTTCCAAATTCTATATTTCAGGTTCGAGGAGACAGACCACATAACATATTAAATACGTTACTAATTTATCATTAAGGCTTTATAAAGGACAACACTTTTATCACGAGTTAGAATGTTCACACAACCACACTTTTCCCTACGTACATCCAGGCCTTGCCCGCCAGGGTGAACACAACTAATAACACAGTTCCTGTATAGTCTTTGGCAGCGTTTTCAAGTGCAATATTGAGAGCAAAGTTGGATTGAACGTTTCCTACGACGTGGTTGGCTTACTTTGGAAATGCTTGGCCTAATAATAATAATAAGTGATGAAACTTATTAAGATGTACAGTACGTTGCAGTGATTTGCTGAGTGACCGAACTGAGGTTTGAATATAATGCTTATTAAAAATAGCATGGGAATTAAAATTTTAGGACATGTAAAACTACAATCATGTACTATTGCAACACACTGGACGCAAAATGCTAACACGAATTTCCCCGGATATGTCTGCCTATCTTACACAAATTCAAATTCAGTTTCCCGACTCGTCACCTCTGACACGAGGCATTTATTTATGCAAGACTAATAATTTATTACATGGGCACAATGTCACACATTGCAGCATTCTACCCAGGCTGTCTCAAAACTATTTTAATTCAGCCCTTCTATTGCTTATAAAAAGCTATGTCCCGAAACTAAACTGAAACCTCGAGCTATCTGGCCACATTTCCACCCTCTAGCAACGAAGACAACGCTGTCACATAATCACATTTTAGAACAAGAAACGTGATTTCCCGCACCGAGTACAAGGAGAACGCGTAAGGCACCAGAACACACCACTGAAGCCCGGGCGATCAGAGTAAGAGCCACGCGTGTCTCTGAGACACAACAGCACAGGGTGAACAGGACTCGCGCCCTTTTGTGATTACCGTTTCCCCTTAACAGTGGAAGGCCCCTATCTTCACAACTGACCTCACGAGATGACACCAGCGGGGCAAGAACCACAGCCCCCATCCAGCACCTAAAACTCTGAAAAGAAGCCTAGCTTAAACTTGCTTGACAACTGACAAGCAGCTGCAATCTGTTTGTCCTGGGAAAGGTCTCAATAAGCAAGAGCTTTTGTAACAAAATTAAGTGTTTGGTATGACACGACAGCATCACAAACTGCTCAGAAGGGCATGACAGACACACGCAAGGCCCGGCGCCGGTTAACGTACACTGCATAGGCGGATCCAGGGGTTAAGGGAAGGGGTGATACTTACCACCTGATCGACCTTCGGCGCCCCCTTAAATGGTCATGGCACCCCCTGAAGCTCGATGTCGCCATCCCCCCTAAAATGTCGGTTTTCACCCCCCCCTAGGATGCGAGAATCATCAGCGCCACCGCCATAAGAGTTGGTGCCCACCTAATAGGTATTGCCGTCCAAACGTGGTGCCTTCTGGTCCGGATGACGTCACTCCTGACCATGCTCACCACCCTGATCGGCAATCCTGGATCCGCCTATGGTAGATAGTCTACCGACAGTTGATCATTATCATCATACTTGGGGTTCAGGAGGCGCGCCGACATCATAGGTCATACGGCCCGACAGTTGATCCAAATAGAATATGTTCAACACTGGCCGGACGACGGCGTCTCCATTAAATACAAATTACTAAAATTATACATGCAAATCTGCCGTTCCATGGAACCAAAAACACCTCCTACGGAAGATCATGGATCTCCGCAGCAGACCCGATGTGTGCTATGACCATAGGCGGGTCAAGGGGGCAAGGGGCACATGAACCCCCCGATCGACCCTCAGCGCCCTCTGAAATGGTCACGGCGCCCCCTTGAAAGGTCGATGGCGCCCCCGAAATGTCGCTTCCCCCAGGATGCGAAAATCGGCGCCCACCGATAGTATTTTGCGCCCATCTTATAGGTTTTGCCGGTCAAAAGTGGCGCCCCCGGGAAGGTGCCCCCCCCCGATCGGCACTCCTGGATCCGCCTATGGTGGCGGCGCAACCAGCGCAATCCCGAGTCAAGTTTCGACGGAGGTTACGACAATTCAACGCCGGCGAGACCCTTCAGAAGCCATGTTGCGTCTTTCACTTGTTGATATCAGTCACGTATGTTCCAATATCCGGTCAATATGTCATGTGTCGATTCTGTGTCGGATTTCGCAGAAGAGCATACCTATACAGCCACCGGTTACTAGCCGTCTTGGCTTGGACGCAGCGAGGGATACAAAGAGGAGGGGGCTAAGGGGCTCAAGCTTCCCTCCCAAATGTCGAGAGTGCCTATAGTAAGTGCATGGGCGGAGGCTGATCCGAGGCGATGGTGGGGAAGCTTGAGCCCCTAGCTCCCCAAATGAATTCCTGGATATGCCACTGCTTGGACGATTCTGTCGCTGAACGCACATTGCAACCACTGATTTTCCTGCCTTCAAGACGCGTATTAGACGTGTCCGTTGTACGATGCAGAGCGTGAGGCGGTGTGTTTCTATGCTTATAACGCTATTAATATCACACTCTCTTCTGCATAAACAGTCATCCACGTCACAGGAAAACACTTCCGGGCCTTTATTCCTTAATAATTCAATTTTGTTGAGATGGCTGCAGGGAAACACTTAAATCGTTCCGAGAAAATCTTGTGACGAGACTGCCTTGTGCGTCTGACACGCTTTCCTGGCACTAAGCGACGGTGAAAAATAGATCTGATGTCTGTTGCAAGTAAAGCCGTGGCGATGCTAAAAACGAAAACAATATGACGATGCAAGGAGTGATGCACTTCCTTCTGAAGGCAATCGCAGCGCTGAGAAGGCTGCAATCATGCTGTTCTCAGAAGTTTAGCACGGCCTATCGCTGATCGAGCCCAACAATATAGGTCAGAAGCAGCAACTACCAGGACCACCAGTCGCTCCGCACAAAAGTAGTGCGAATTCAATTCCGAACTGTCCTCTCGGTACCTCATGGCTGCATAAATTGACCTTCTCATTGGCAAGAACTGCCGGTGGCGTGCTTTGGGTTGTCAGTTTGAAAGTCGGACTCCTTCCCGTAATTTGGCCAACTGCAGAATAATTATGATGGAAGAGCTTGAGTGCAGGAACTCTCCCAATTACATGAACTGAAATGCGAGCTTATGAAATCAATGTGTGGTGGATATTCACACTATAAGCACTTTGATAGTTTTGCACCATAGTGTATTGAGGCAAACACGGATCCAAGGGGAGGGGGGCAGATGCCTCCCAGATCGATCCTTGGCGCCCCCTGAAATGGTCACGGCGCCCCTTGAAAGGTCGATGGCGCCCCCTAAAATGTCGCTCTCCCAGGTTGCGAAGATCGCCACCCACCGATAAGATTTGGCGTCCACTTGCCCTGGTCTGGATGGTGCCACCCTCGAAAGCTGCCCCCCCATTGGTAATCCTAGATCCGCCTATGTACGTAAGTAGGGTAAAACGGGGATCAATGAGACGTGAAATCAACCTTGAGTTAAGCTATGTGAATAAAATCGAAGCATAAGTCAGACAGCTAGAAATGATGCCATCAGATCGATCATAAATTTACCTTTGATCTTCGACCTTAGAAGCCTAGGTTCGTCCAAAGCCACTATGCAGTGGAACTGAGGATGAAAACTAAAAGACTGGAGCATGCTCAGGAGTAGTACTGGGCAGCGTTGCAGGGAACAGTAGGAGAATGAGAGAAGACTTGGAAATACAAACTTATTGTGCCTCTAGTAAACAACAATGTAATGATTCAACAACCATTGTTGAGAAACTGATTTAAAATCTGATAATCTAAGCGCATAGCGTTGGTGTGCCCGAAAACCCAAATAACAACACACCGATACTCTAAATAATAAATGTTTTGCACGGTGACGTGCCCTGCTCCAGACTTCAGTTTGCTGCCTGTATTGTGTCGATCTTGGTTTGTTTGTGTAATAAGATGGACATTGGTGGATCCTGGAAAAACTTTTGGAGGGGGCCAAACCAACGTTTTGGGGGCTAAATCGATAACAAATTGCAAAAGCATAATACCTCTGAAGAAAAAAACAGCCAAAACTTAATCCTTTTGGGAGCCAAAAAATTCTATTTTAGGTTTTGGTGGGGGCCACGACCCTTTGCCCCCCTTGGATCCGAGAGTGAAGATGAATGGATGACTACATTCTTATTATTTTTACTTCACATTGGTTCCTTTTACCGCAAAACACTATGTCTTGGAACCCGTTTCTAACTGGTGCACCATCTCCCTGTTCTCTCCAAGTAACTGTTTTTGCCAGATAACCTCAGTCAAAGCGAATTCTTCGAAAACTGTGCTTACAGTCGCAACATTCCATACATGAACCCAAAAGCACTTAAAAAATACACACACGGCAAAAAGGAAAAAAGTGGTTAACTGTAAAATTGGCGAAAAGTATCGTCTAAAATTACACTTTTTTGCACAAAATCTCACATGACCATGATCAATAGTAACAAAAAAATAGCACTCATGATGTGAAACTTATGTGTTAGAGCATGAATCAGAAAAAACATTAGAATCCGTTGTACTTCGTTAACGGCTCCTGACAAAACTATATGCGTATGGCTTGAGAAAATATTCCGTCCCCTTTCTCCCAAGTCCAATTTTCCACACTTTCTCCCGCTGTCCCAGAAAAAGATATAAAATAGCAGTGGCGGCGGAACATTTGACAGCTTGGGCACGATTGAGTTAGAGGTAAGGACGTTAACCAGGCTTTTCACCTGATATTAGACAGGGGCGATTCCAGCAGGTCGGCTGGCGAAGGGGTAAGCTGAAGTCGATGAGCAAAATGATATTTGTGTTTAAATGTTTGATATCATACAAATTGAAGAAAAAATATATCTGTCGGTGGACTGTGGAAATGGTTATGCGGCAGTAGATGAAGGTACAATGCAAAATGCAAGAAGGATAGGTAGGTAGGTAAGTAAGCCGGGAAGGACAAGGTACTCACAAGAGCTTCCCAATTCAAGGGCAGCCTCAGCACTTCATTGTTTATGACGTCACATTTCTCGCTGTACGATCGATTTGTGAACGGATTTTTTCATTTCAGCCGCTGGATTTTGTGCCATGACTCACGTTTTTCATAAGGGTTTCAGAAATTAAATATCTGGCTAATAATTTCCAAACAACTGTCCCACACTACAGAAGGCTAGACATCCGCGAATACAAAAATGTCAACAAAATAATCCCCTGTAATCAAGGTCCTAAGATGCAGCATCGCACATGCTAGCTTTTAAGGCAAGCCTAGTTGGCTGACTTAACGAGCCAGTGCTCGCGTCCGAATGAATGAGGTATTAGAGATGTCAATCAAAAAGCACACGTCAGGTCTGTTCACAGTGTTAGGCAGATTCAGCGAAATCGCGAAGTGCCTAATATCACATTCGTTGACGGTAAGAGCTGCAAACGTGGATTCTCAGAGATGCAAATTATCGGTTTTTTGACCCAGTGATCCGAAAAAGGAATATTCTCTGTACCTTAAACATCGAGCCAAGTTAAATTTATTCCACATAAAATAAATACCTAGTTCCATTGGCGGACGCAGGGGGGATTCCGACCATGACCCCCAAAGCGCTGGATAAATTTGTGAAAAAGGTGTTTACACTAGGTCTGGAGAGCAAAAAATATTCGCTCCCCCCACACCCAGGAGAGTGATCATGTACTTGGAGAGGTAGCTTATACTAGGTCTGTTGAGAGCACCCAAATTGTACGTCCCCCTCCCCCCCAAGAGGAGAGGCAGACATGGGTTTGGCCCCCGTCAAAACTCGAATCTGCGTCCGCCCCTGCCTACTCCGAAATTTAAGAGGCAAGGCAGTGCCTAATGTGCCTCTATGGCAACGCCGCCACTGAAAACAGCCTTTTTTCCTTAGGAGTTAAATGTAGCAGTGGTACGTTTAAGGAAAGTTTGTTACGGTAGCACAATTGTGTGTGTTCATGACCCTGCTATTCTTTTTGTTTATTGCAAACATTCTACTTTCAACCGACCTAACTTCCGAATCAAATACTTCCTGTATGATATGAGAAATCACTTCCCCTAGAAAGCAGAAACTTCTCACCGAATGCTGTGCCGGCACGGGTCAAATTCCTCCTTTCTTCTCCTCGCGCGCCATAACTGTAAAGCTCAGATATCTCCACTTCATCATGACCTTTCCCCTTTAGTAAGCGCTCTGATTCACGTCGCTGGATGGCCGGTCACGTGACCGTTCGGTTTATATGGCAGTTTTATCCCGGTGCCGGCCATCAGTTTGCCGTAATTGGAGGCGACGAGTGCCGAGTGCTGGGGCGGTGGTCGATATGAGGTGCTGCCCCATCACGATGGATCATCAGCCAACGCGACCTCGTGGCTGCTCAACATGCGTTCCAGCCGCACAGGCTGATAGAACGGCCAATGCTCGGTTTTAGAATGTGAGAAAAATACGTGCGCCTGCCGTGCTGTTTCATGTACTTGCCTTTGAAACTGCGTAGCGATAGGAACCATGTTTTCCGGGCGATGGATTCTGGCGAAATTACAGTTCTAATTCTTTTGGATTTATCCAAGATGTTCGATGTCATTCCGCACCAAATATTACTCCAAAAACTAAACCTCTATGGCATTGATACACTTTGGTTCTAAAACTACCTAAGAGGTCATACCCAACAAGTTCAGCTCAAATCTTCCGTCACTGGTTGTAGTGGCGGCGATATCCCGGTGGCTGGCCAGGAGCCCCCGAGGACGTGCGGGCCTCGAAACCTGGTAAACGCGGCTTAGTTTTGGTTGCTGGGTTGGTCTGACCGTGTGTGGTGTGTGACGTCCGTCAGTTTGTTCTGGCGCCCGCAGTGGCGCCATCCGTGGGGAACAACCAGCGCCATCTCGTCCCGCGCAGTTCACCAACCGTCGCTCCTCACAGGCCGGTGTAGACCTCAGAAGATGTATTATAACCGGTTACTACCGAAAGCACGTTAGGTATCAGACAATGCATCAAATTTAAACGGCGGATTGCACGCTGATCAAGCCCCACAACACTAATAACACTAGCGAGGCTATCATGGGCTGCCTTTGGACGACTTCCATTTTACACGCACACAGCCGAGATCTAATAATAGCACATGTTCTGAAACTACTCAAGGATAAATATCTGCAAGACCACAAAGCGACGATAGTATATAAGATAACGATATTCATGATGCGGTCACAACCAGGCTCAAAATCTCTCGGAACCCCTGTCCAATTGCAGAGATGCTTAACACACTATTCGAGAACACTTGTCACGCGCAGTCATCTCGCGAACACTTAACCCCCGCCCGAAAGTACATACCTGAAATTGTTTCTTGCCGCACACATGTCACCGCCACAACACTCAACAGCCGAATGCGCGCTCTGACCCAGCGGGCGAGGGCCATCCGACTTCACGTGACCCGCACGGCTCGCTCGAGGGAGCAGGCTGGATTAGAGGTGACAAGGACGGGAGCAGGAGGAAACAGTTTGGCCCCGACGGCCGAACCTACACTCCCCCATTGAGACCATTGGCTCAATCTGCCTCCAAAATGAGAACTAGCTTCGTCACCGGACGGATCACAGCCTTACCCCTAGACCAGACCCTGGCACTCCTAACAAGACCATCTTCAGATCGCTTCACTTCCATAATACGTCCCAATGGCCAATCAGACCTCGGAGTAGCTTCATCAGCCACCAAAACAACATCATTCACCTCTAGATTTCTGGAGGGTCTTGCATTCTGTCTCTTCTGAAGTGAAACCAGGTACTCCTTCCGATACCGCCTCCAGAAAAGATCAGACAAATACTGTGCTTGTCGCCATCTTCTTTTCCCATACAGATCCTTCTCCATGGTAACGCAGACGGGGTAGTTTGGAGCTCCATTCAGCAGCAGCAGGTGATTGGGCGTCAACGGCTCCAGATCACGTGAGTCCGATGAGAGAACTGTCAGAGGACGGCTATTCATGATAGCCTCAGCTTCACAGAGAAAAGTTTGCAGAGTTTCATCTGTCAGAGGCTGCAAGGTCAGTAAGGCTTCGAAAATCCGGCGCACGCTACGAATCTGTCGCTCCCAAACCCCCCCGAAGTGTGAGGCCCCTGGCGGGTTGAAAACCCACTGGATATCATGACGTAGCATGGCCCCCTCGATAGCTGATGAATTTTGCTCTAACCAATCCAGTTCAGACTTCAGCTCACGACTGGCTCCTGTGAAGTTGGTTCCCCGGTTAGATCTTATAATCTTAACTTGTCCTCTCCTCGAAATAAACCTTCGGAGCGCGCAGATGAATGAGTCGGTGGACAGCGAACTCGCCACTTCTATGTGCGTCGCTCGCGATGAGAGGCACGTGAAGATTACCCCATACCTCTTGGTCTGCGCACGCCCCTGCTTCACATAAAAGGTGCCAAAAATGTCACAGCCAGTGGCTGTAAACGGCGGAACACTCATCAGCATCCTATCATGGGGCAAGTCTGCAGTTTTCTGCATCAGAAATGAGCCTTGTCGCTTCTTGCAGCCTATGCACGTTGCAAGCACCCGCCTCACAGACGAGTTTCCCTTCAAAATCCAATACTTCTTCCTGAGCTCAGATAGCACATGACCCCTGCCATCGTGGCCCACCCTGAAGTGAGCATCTCTAATAATGAGATCCACCACATGGTGGCGTGATGGGAGAAGTCGAGGGTGAGTACTGTCTGTCGGCAGCGACGAACGACGCAGTCTGCCTCCCACTCTAAGCACACCCGCATCGAGAAAGGGATCGAAACTGCTGATAGCGCTGGAGTTTCTAACTGGTGTACCACTCTCTAGATTCTTAATGTCAGCTGAGAATGCGCTCCTCTGAACCCATGTCACCAGAGCCAGCTCGGCGCTGTTCATTTCCGCCACCGATATGTTCCCTGGCGGTAAACTAGCCGGCTCGTTTCTTCCGCCGTTTCCTGGCGTATGGAGGTCAATAACCGATTTTTCACGCGGAGGATCCAGCACACAGCCCGCTTTAGACGAAACCAGCTGGAGAAGCTCTCAACCAGGGTCTGGACGGGATCGAAAGGCACGCCGTCCACTGCAACCGCTGAGACCAGCTCTGACTGCTTCAGCTCTGGGTCGGCACTGTCTATTTCCTCCTGAGGCTTCGGGAACACTGGCCAGTCACACTCACGCCCCCATAGGAAGTCAGGGCCATTAATCCATCGTCGATTCGTGAGAAGTTGTTTCCCACTCATGCCCCTTGATGCATCGTCGGCTGGATTCAAATTCCCGTCGACAAATTTCCACTGATCCACACTGGAACCATCATGAATTATGGCTAGTCGGTTCGCCACAAAAACGTGGAACCTCCGGCTCTCATTTCGGATGTACTGCAGGACGGTTGAGCTGTCGGTCCAATAATACACCCCGGACAGCCGGATCTGCAGCGACTGCACCAGCTTGGCATTCACCTTCACAGCCAATGTAGCAGCCGCAAGTTCAAGGCGAGGGATTGAAATGGCCTTAATCGGCGCGAGTCTCGACTTTGCGAACAGGAACGAACAGTGAACCTTGCCACTAGAGCTTTCGTACCGCAAGAAACTTACGGTACCAAAACCATGGGAGCTTGCGTCACAAAAATGATGCATGGTGATAGAATGACTCGAACCGAATCCCACAGGCTTGAAACACCGGTCGATCCTGAGCTGTGCCAGTGAAGCCAATCCCGCCTTCCATTCCATCCACTGCTGGCTGACATGAACTGGGACAGGCTGGTCCCACCCAAGCCCCAGGCGAATTACGTTCTGCAGAATAATTCTCCCCTGCAGAATGAAAGGACTTGCCAGACCAATTACATCATATAGACGACCGATTTCAGAAAGCATTGTTCGTCTGGTCACCTTGCCATTTGAAGTTTGGGTTACACGGAAACCTAGGTTGTCTTCCTTGACACACCAGAAAACACCAAGGACCTTCTCATCAGGCAAATCTTCTTCAAACTCAAGCTCCCCAATGCCTGGGGCTAACTTTTCCTTGGGTATTGTGTCCAGTACCTTCCTGCTGTTGCTGGCGAATTTCGTCAGGTTGAACCCGCCCATTGCCAACAGGGACTGCAGATCAGCTGCCAACTGCACTGCTTCTTCAACATGTTCGCACGAGCGAAGGACGTCATCTACGTACACATTCTTCAAAACTGTTTCTGCTACATCCGGACTGAAATCTCCTCTGAAATCCTGTGCCGTCTTTCTCACGTTTTATCCCGGTGCCGGCCATCAGTTTGCCGTAATTGGAGGCGACGAGTGCCGAGTGCTGGGGCGGTGGTCGATATGAGGTGCTGCCCCATCACGATGGATCATCAGCCAACGCGACCTCGTGGCTGCTCAACATGCGTTCCAGCCGCACAGGCTGATAGAACGGCCAATGCTCGGTTTTAGAATGTGAGAAAAATACGTGCGCCTGCCGTGCTGTTTCATGTACTTGCCTTTGAAACTGCGTAGCGATAGGAACCATGTTTTCCGGGCGATGGATTCTGGCGAAATTACAATTCTAATTCTTTTGGATTTATCCAAGATGTTCGATGTCATTCCGCACCAAATATTACTCCAAAAACTAAACCTCTATGGCATTGATACACTTTGGTTCGAAAACTACCTAAGAGGTCATACCCAACAAGTTCAGCTCAAATCTTCCGTCACTGGTGCAGTAATAAGATCTGGCTCAAAAAACAATAGCATGGGAATTTTTCAAGGTGGTAGCCTCTCTTGCGTGCTATGCCTCCTCTTCACCAACGACCTCTTTCTCTACGTCGAAGACGACGTGGTCATCACGCAATTCGCAGATGACACATCAATTATAATAACTGGTAAGAAGCAAGACTTGCAAAATCTTATTCGACGAGCGGAAATTGCACTAGATTTTCTTCTTCAATGGCTCTGTGTCAACGGAATGAAAGTGAACACCGCCAAAACTCAGATGATGACCTAGGAACAAAAGCGATGCTACGAAATTTTCCCCCAGTTACTCTTAAATTCGGAAACTCTACTATCAACGACTCAAAAGTAGTCAAAAGTCTCGGAGTATTACTTGATCGTCACCTAAATTTTGAACAACACGTAAATTCGGTCCAAAACAAATGTAACGGCCTTCTAATCGCATTGACTCACGTTCGGCATGTTGTGCCGGCTCAGCTGATGCCCCAAATTGTCCAATCTCTAGTTCTGTCTGTTGTTCGTTACTGTCTGTGCGTTTACGGCTCATGTAACCCTACTCAGATTCGCAAAATTAAAAAAATCATCAACTTCTGCGCCCGGGTTATCAGCGGACGTCGGAAATGACATCACGACCACATTTCCGATGTTGTTGAGCGGCTGAAGTGGCTGGACGCAAACAGCCTCATTCACTATCACACACTTCCCTCACTTCACAAAACCATTCGCACTGGCACTCCACCATACATAGCTAACACCATAGGCCCACCACGCAATACCATTCACAACCACGCGACACGCCGGTCAGCGGAGCTGTCCCTCCCGCGGATCCGGACTGAAGCCGGGCGGCGTAGGCTGGCATACCGGGGGGCAGCTCTGCTGAACAAGCTGGATATAGGAGAAGACGTGCCTTTTAAGGCAACTGTAAGATGTATGCTGCTGGATAGACAGATGAGAGAGTTGCAGTGATCGTATTTTTTATGTATGATTTTATGTGTGATTTTACTTTGTATGCATGATTTTATCTGTCTTTTATCCCAAGTTTTATTTTATCTTGTTGCCTTCTTTTAACGACTGACGTGGAAACACGAAAAGCCACCCATTGTTTTTACCTCGTGTGGATCGTTTCTAAATATACTGAACTGAACTGAACTGAACTGTTCCCGAGGTAAAAAGAAAAATTATATGCTGCTAAAATTTTGAATTTGAACGTGGATACATTTGCTTTATATGTATCTACATGTTCGGTGGGACTTGTCATTCGGTCCGATTAAAAATGCATATGAGGCAGTCTTATTGTGCACAAGTCACCGATATGGTGACTACCGTCGTCACCCGATCCATTAGGCCCATCGCTTTAATTTTAATATCCCACCGAAACCTCTCCATGTAACTGACAGGCATTCCATCATCTGACGGATAAGTCTAGTTTCCATAGCAACCAGACAAGGCCTAGTTGCTATAGACTCAATAAAGTGAAAAGCGAAGCCATCGGGCCCTCAAGAGCCGCCACGCTTTTGATAAAACAGAGACAGGTCAAAGCAACTGCAGCACGCTTCCCTTGCTTTGTTTACAACAAAAAAACATTAGTTCTCTTTGGTTGTTTTTTATCAGATAATAAAGTCTATTGGTAAAGCAAAGTTAATGCATGTGCCATATCCAGATACACCAAAATGTCGAAAACCAGCTTGCCGGAAACGGAATCTGTTAGCATCCAACGTTCGGCGTGCGTGACCATAGCGTGCCCTCTATGTCTGATTTGATACCAGCTCTGGGTCTAACATTTACAAGACGAATTAAGGAGGCAGCGGGTGGATTCCGAATCAGTAGTTTCCGACGAATTTCCTGAACCGTGCATGTCCACCCAGCCAGCAAATACACAGCGTGTGTTTACACTGCCGTCAAGTGGGGGCCATTCGCAGCCCAATGGTGCCAACTGCACTCGTCACGATTAAAGTAAACAGCAGAAAGGTCGAGCACCAGCCGCGGCGACCCTTGATACTGAGCTCTTGGCACGTCTGGGATCTGGAGAGAAACACACAGGCGCATACGTGTGAGAGGTGGCACCAGAAGACGGTCAGGGCCAGCACAACAAAGGCATGACAGCACACTCTGCTTCCGTACAGTCTTCCTTCTGACAACTCGAAAAATATGGGGCCGATCAAAAAGTAAGCCTTAACTGTTTAAGCTAATGGCTTTGGCATTCACCTATTGGCTCAAAAATGTTTTGAATTAGGGACGAAAAACTAGTTCAATTATTTTTATGCATGAGCGTCTGTTTTAGTTTACAAAATCATTGCTTGTGTCGAACAAAACAGAAGCAGTCTGCATCTAAAAACTTTCGCGAAAATCGGTGAATTGTCAGGGTGACAAAGCCCCACCACCAACCGGAGCTTGCAGCACAGCAGTTATTCTGGGTTGGGGGCGCACCAACATTATGGTCGTTAGAGGGCTCTTTTTGGATATTTTCCGTGATCTCTTGAGATCGGTCGATTTCTAACGTTCTCCGACTTGCTGATTTTGAATCCAGTATCGAAAAGTTGATTTTCTCATTTTCTTTGCCCGCGTCGATGCTTTGAATTTTTTAACAGAACAATGTTTATATTAAGCACTGTGTAGCATTCTTCATAACTACCAATAAATTTCACGGAGCAAATAAGAGTTTCTCAGCTAAATCATGTTAAAACTGCAGCATCCTAACATTTTCCGTTCTCTATTTTTATTGCACGTCAAATACAGACATTCCGAACTAAGGGCGACATATTCCGCAAGGCTTGCCGACACTGTTATGCGCCTTATTCCCATCTAGTATGCTGGTCCGGTATATTTACACATGAAGTTCTATGATAACGCGTTACGGTGAATTCTTCCAATATGCACTATTGTTCATGATTTTATAACACTATCGATGGCAGGGACAGATCTAAGCCAACCGTTGAGAAAACTAGACTATACTAAAAACGTGAATAAGATGTCAATGTTTTTGACAGAAGAGACCAAATCGGCTTCGTTTTAGTGACCACGGCCACTTGGAGCGGAGCAGGAGAGGGGTTGAGGCAGATAAGAACCTCAGGGTGCGCTTGGATCTACCCTGAGAGACGCTAAATCCGCTCATTTTCCTTTACACCGCGATAAGTCATCATCATCATTGTTGGGGTTTTTGGGCGCACCGACAACTGGGTCATATGGCGCCCACAACATTAAATAAAGTATACTGTGAGGGCTCCAACAGGTCAGGTGCTAAACAAAGAGGTTTATACCTAAAAAGTAATAACCCTGTGGTGTTACTAATTGTGTGTGTCTGCTACATAAATGAAGTGAGAAAAAAACTACGAGGGTGAATAAACAACATTGAATGCAATACTCTTTAAAAAAGCTGATATTGTTGCCACATCGACCGACGGCGACTCACCAAGAAGGGACCCGAGTGAAAATTCTGCTGGGAAGTGAGCCCTCCTCTCAATCTCAAAGTCCCGGCAGTCAGTGAGAACATGCTTAACAAAGAGGTGTTCCCCACATCGCGGGCACTCCGGTGGCTCCTCTCCTCTCAGAAGGAACGAGTGAGTGGAGTTTGTGTGTCCTATACGCAATCTGGCTTAACCCTTGCTCCACCGGGGGGCCATCGATGGCCCCACTAAGGTTTTTCCGGGATAGCAGAAAAACGACGAGGCGCAGCACCGCGGTTGAGGGCTCTATCTCTCACTGCATCATTTTTCCGTCATCCCTGAAATTTTTTACCCCGGGTCACCCAAGGTCAGGTCATCAGATGAGGTCAACCAAGGTCACCTCACTTCAACTTTAGAGCTCTGTAAGAGCTACATTTCAAAGTCGATCGATTTGAAACTTCCTACACTTCATGACCCCTCCAGGGTCTACAAGGTGGTTATCCGGGATTTTTCGATTTCGTGCCCTGAGGTCAGGTCACGAGGCGACCTCTCCCATTGGAAAAGCATGGGGAAAAGCTGTTTCATAATATAAAAGCCACAAAAATGATTGCAAATACTCAGACTGCTCAGAACAGCGTTTTTGGACACCCTTTCACGGATCCCAAGCGTTATATTTGCCCTTTGACTTTTCCAAGGTCATTCAAGGTCACCAGAGGTCAAAAACAGTATTTTGACAATAACTTTTGACCTGTATAAGCTAGAGCAATGAAACAAATACCATCGCGTTTGTCTTGTCGCTGGCTTTCATTTGATATACGGCAATGTCACTTTTTGACCTTTCGTGACCTCTGGTCATATTAGGTCACGAGGTGACCTCTGGAGGTCAAACCACTGGCGGGAGGTCTTTACGTTCCACATAGCGGAAAAAGTACTCGCAATTTGCTATCAAATGTACTTTACCAGGCCTCAATAGCTCTAATGACATAAGCGTTATGCCCAGTTTGCTTAATCATTGCATATTTGAGTGAAAATAGCCGATCTTGACCTAATTTGACCTCTGGAGGTCAAACCATTCACCTGAGCACCAAAACATGTGAAGTAATTTCTTACTGAATTCACGCGAGCTTTCTATTGCACTTTGCAGATATGCGCTAACGCCCATATTTTCGGAGTTAAAGGGGGCAATCGATGGCCCCCGGTGGGGCAAAGGTGGCGCCGGACCCCCGGTGGGGCGCGGGTTAAACGACCTCGTCCGTTCTGCACCTGGCATTGGCCGATGACCACGCGCCGATCCTGGGCTTCATAAGGCGCAATTTGGAGCCCTTGGGATCATTGTCCCATCTCCGTTGCCAAGACTCGAATGCATACTGCCTGATGGCAGGGAAACAGAGTAAGGCACTTCTGAGTAAGGTGTGTGCTCTGTGCATCTTATTCCGAATAAGTTCCAGAATATATGACGATGAGGGATGAAACTCAAATGATGTAAGTGCTTGCAAAGACGACAGTGAGTCAGTAAATAAAACGTATTTGCGTCTCCTCGACCGCAACACCTGGTCTAAAACTCGGAAGATAACGTAAAGTTCAGCAGTAAAAACGGATGCTGTCACAGGGAGTGTATAACGTTTTTAACCCGCGCCACACCGGGGGTCCGGCGCCACCTTCGCCCCACCGGGGGCCATCGATGGCCCCCCTCTAACTCCGAAAATATGGGCGTTAGCGCAAATCTGCAAAGTGCAATAGAAAGCTCGCGTGAATTCAGTAAGAAATTACTTCGCATGTTTTAGTGCTCAGGTCAATGGTTTTACCCCCAGAGGTCAAATTAGGTCAAGATCGGCTATTTTCACTCAAATATGCAATGATTAAGGAAACTGGGCATAACTCATATGTCATTAGAGATATTTAGGCCTGGTAAAATACATTTGATAGAACATTGCCAGTACTTTTTCCGCTATGTGGAACGTAAAGACCTCCCGCCAGTGGTTTGACCTCCAGAGGTCACCTCGTGACCTAATATGACCTGAGGTCACAAAAGGTCAAAAAGTGACCTTGCTGTATATAAAATGAAAGCCAGTGACAAGACAAACACGATGGTGTTCGTTTCATCGCTCTAGCTTATACAAGTCAAAAGTTATTGTCAAAATACTGTTTTTTGACCTCTGGTGACCTTGAATGACCTTGGAAAAGTCAAAGGGCAAATATAACGCTTGGGATCCGTGAAAGGGTGTCCAAAAACGCTGTTCTGAGCAGTCTGAGTATTTGCAATCATTTTTGTGGCTTTTATATTATGAAACAGCTTTTCCCCATGCTTTTCCAATGGGAGAGGTCGCCTCGTGACCTGACCTCAGGGCACGAAATCGAAAAATCCCGGATAACCACCTTGTAGACCCTGGAGGGGTCATGAAGTGTAGGAAGTTTCAAATCGATCGACTTTGAAATGTAGCTCTTACAGAGCTCTAAAGTTGAAGTGAGGTGAGTTTGAGTTCTGTATATTCGCATCATCCTCAACAAGGCGAGGTTTTTTCATGCATGCACGTCAATAGAAGGTCAAGAAGTAAATAAAAGGGGCTAAGACACAATCATAGAGTCATCCTAAAACCGATCATCACTGTCCAGCATGCAAGTGGCGTCTCAGGGCACTCTTGAACGCAGCTCGGCTAACAGTATCGCACACTTCAGGTGGCAGCGCATTATACCTATCGGCCCCCACACTGGCCAGTCGACGCCTGCCTGCACAGGTTCTAGCTCGTACAGGTCTTAATTGGTGGGCATATCTCGTGGCGTACGAATGGTCTGCACTTACAAACATGTCTCTCAGGTCGCACGGTTCGTTGGTGGTTAGCACGTTACGGATGAGACTTAGTTGATGGTATGCGACCAGTTCCGATATCATGGGAAGACCCAAGCGGCGTACCTCGTCACTGATATGGTGGAACTTCCTTTTGCCGGTGATAACTCGTGCTGAAAAGTTTATCACATTTTGAATTCTATGAAGTTGAGTTACCCCACAAGTACCGTATATGGACACACAGTAGCGGATCGATGAAATGACTAATGAATTAATGACTTGTTTTAGAACCGAATGAGGGATGACATGTCTCACGTGTATGAGCCCCATCAACATGCCAGTACATTTCGCGACTAAATGATCAACGTGAGGTCGAAACGTTAGATGTCTATCCATGTAAATACCTAAATTTTTACTTCTCTATTTTCGGTGATGACGGTGTTGGCTACTCGGATGCTGACAGGTGGGAGGTCTCTTAACATTGCCGAAGTTCCGAAAACGATAAGTTGGGTTTTGGATGCATTCAATTTCAGTGAGTTTTGTGAAAACCAGTCAAACAAATTTGAAAGCTCGTTTTCCAGATCGGTAATTATGTCGGATATGCTATGTTTTGGTCCAGATATCAATATTTGGGTATCGTCCGCGAATTGCACGATGTTGGTCTTTTCCGTGTAAAGATTCAGTTCATTTGCGAAGATTGTTTTCGACATGAGTTTGGTTCCATTTTTGGTGATTTTTACTTGTTGATGGTGGCCCTTGAGGTAATGCTCAAACCAATGACTATCAACGCCGTACATCCGTAGCTTATCTAACAGTTTGTCATGGGGGATCACGTCGAAGCATTTCGAGCAATCAAGCAGCACAAGCATCGATATCAAACCACAATCCATCGCACGGTAGATGGAGTCCGTTACAATTGACAGTGCGGTTTCAGTTGAATGGTTCCGTTTATAACCGTGACCTTGGTTGACCTCGTCTGGTGACCTGACCTTGGGTGACCCGGGGTAAAAAATTTCAGGGATGATGGGAAAATGATGCAGTGAGAGGTAGAGCTCTCAACCGCGGTGCTGCGCCTCGTCGTTTTTCTGCTATCCCGGAAAAACCTTAGGGGGGGGGCCATCGATGGCCCCCGGTGGGGCGAGGGTTAAATTCCATCACCAACATACGCACATCCGACACCGCTCTCCGTCTTAGATTCGTCTGTATAATAGATCTCAAAACCTGAATACATGTCATTTACGTGTTCCCAGAAAATCTGCCGGACCGGAACAGGCGGTAGATCCTTGGTCTTAACAAGCAAACTGGTGTCCACCTGAGGCTCTGGGAGAGTCCATGGTTCTAATAAGGGATTCTGGAAAGTCCCAACCTGTTCACACTCAACTCCTGCTTCCCTCAGCCACTCTCCAATTCTGAGACCAGGGTGTCTGTTTCGGGACACCGCGATAAGACAAATCAGCGGCCCAGCTGCGCTGGTGACGGTACTCTGCCGTGAACAGTGAATGCTCTTTATGAAAGGAGCATTAAATAGTGAAAAACATGTAATAACAACAGTATCGCATTGTGTTGGCAAATTAAAGGGATCATCACCTTAATGGGGTTTAGCTGAGCAATCAGTGGCGTAGAGAATACCGACGGGATTCATGTTTACTTTCCCTCAGAACTCACCTTTTATGGGAAAACAGCGTTTCATAAGCATAGTTTGCCAGCACTTTGATATATATTGCTTATATAGACCCCGCTATAATATATTAGGCACACATCCCTTTGGGCCTAACGACTGGTGGCGGATGTAGACTTCGGGATGTGGGATTTGGGATCAATGGGATCGACATCAACTTTGAATACAGACTTATCTGCAGGTGGTGTGTTCTGTGACAAATAAAACATCAAACCATGCGCTCTCCATTCAGGACTCAGCTTTAGAGATAACTGTTCCGCCCGGAGGGAATTTTGGTAGGGTCTAGGAGATTTTATTCGCCAAGGCCAGTGTGTGTATGTAAGATTTGTGCGCTTCTACGTCAACGAAGCACTCTTCATTGTAATTATAAGTGACCCGCTGTTATAGCCTTTGTTACGTCATCAATATAATGTGGCTGCATTTTATTCTTATTGTTTAGAGTACTAATGCTGCTTTCGTAGGAAAAAACACTCGTACACAGCATATAATGCTCTATCACAATTGCAGCCTCATACTGTGATTCGACCTATATTTCATAGTGAGTTGTCGCGGTATTAAGGCTACCTTGGTACCATTCAGGGGCGATCCAAGAAGACCCGATTCTGCTATGCTCAAACTCCCCCGTCTAAAGTGGCCGAAGTTACACAATAAATCCGATTTCCTTTAAAGGACCATCAAGTTGTTTCAAAATTTTAGTCGGTTTTCAATCTCCCTTAATCATGGGCATAGATCCACCCCTGTTATATTGTATGCTTATCAATCACAATAAAGTAGTGCATAGTGGTGGAATGTACCGCAACTAATTGTTGGGGGCTTATCGACGCCCCAACTGCCAGGGTCATATGACGTCGCCAACTCTTTCCCTGTTGAAAGGGTTTCTCGGGAGCCAGCTTGCTCCTTATTCAGGAATGTACCGCAACAGGAATGATCAAACCCTATCTTTAAATTTGTCGAATGAGCACACTCAATGAGATATAAGTCGGACGACAGTGTTGAGCAGCCTTGCGGCACAAGACTTCTGGTTTCACGTCACCCGTGAGTTCGGAATCCCTATTTTTGAAATTCGGGAACTGGAGAACGGAAACCCTTAGAACATGAAATTTGACAGGATTGAAGCTGAGAAGCTGTTCTGTCTGGTCAGTGACGGTTTTTATTAGTTACTTCCAGTCACTACGCCAACGGGGTGTGAAGTGGTATGTTCACAGCACAAGAGAGCGGCGTTCTCGCGCACTCTCAAACGACCTACCTCGACTGCACCTTAGCGTTGATCCCGAACCATATGAGCTTTAAACGACACTGGGAACAAGGACGTCACCACCATGGGAGCCATGGCCCCGATGGATTTTTGGAGGACATCCACCTGACCCTGGAGACCCCCTTTGATACTTGAGTCTGGAATAGCCCCTTGACTATCAAAGAGCCTATCCTCCCTGCTTATAACAGAGAACTCCTAACTGGCCTATGGAGGAGTTCCCATAACAGTCAACCCAGAAGACCTCTTTTCTGATAAAGGACGCCCCCTAAATGGCCTACATATGCGGCCTCTTTACTTATAAAGCGAGTTCTTCTAAAGGAAGTTCTTCACTAAATAATTTACGTGGAGGCGCCTTTACTCATAAAGAAGGCCCTTTACTTATAAAGAAATCCTTTAAATGGTCTACAAAATGGAGGTCCCCTCAGGACCAGGGATGGGAATCGCATTCGATCCTGGCCCCCATGGAAATAAATCCGTGGCGACGCCACTGACCGAGGAGATCTACCGGGAATTCAACCACACCACATGCGATGGTTATACATAAGCCGACTCTACTGACCCTTCATTGCGTAAGCAGAATCATAGAAAAAGGTATGTGCGACTGTCTGTGGTAGCATTTTCCATTTTAACACGCGCATTGACGGGGGGGCGGGTATCCACCCCCCTCGGGTTTTTCGGAGATAGCAGAAAAACGGCGGCGCTACGCGCCGCCGTCCTTGGCATGCCTTTTCCCTTATCAATTTTACAACTTCTGTGAAAATCTTAAGGTTAGGTCATCCAAGGTCAGGTCACCAGTACAGGTAAAGTGACCCGACTTCAAAAAAGTTTAAGATAGCATAAGTCGGAGCAGCGTGAAATTATCCGATTGAAACTCATATCACACAATGGCCCCACCGAGTCCTCTAAAATATGTTCCGGTATTTTTTATATCGATGACCTAAGGTCAGGTACGAGGCATGACCTCTCCATTGGAAATACATGGGAAAAATGTTTTTTTTTACGGAATAACTCAGTAACGGATGGTGATAGAACATTTATTTTAGCTGCATTAGACTCGCCTGGGCTTTGCGGTTCTAATGATATGCATTTTATATAATTTGACCCTGACCTGACCTCAGGTCAGGTCAAATCCTTGATTTGACCTAGCAAGGTCAATTATAAATCATTCGATTCGTCATGCTGAGAGGATTCATATAGTTTAAGTCGTTTTGCTCTATCTTTACCTGTTCAGATGTAATGGCCAAAAACTGAATTTACATGTTATCCCTATGACGGCATGTTTCGACCTCTCGTGACCTTAAATGTGACCTGACAAAAAAATGGTTCAGATGTTTTCGATGGAGACGTGGATGAGCAGCCCAACGCCGTTTACCGTTTTTCGCTACCTACCGTGGTTTTCGAGATCTTAGGGGCGGGTACCCGCCCCCGTCAATGCGAAGGTGGCTCAGACCCCCGTCAATGCGAAGGTGGCTCAGACCCCCGTCAATGCGCGTGTTAAGGCAAGGGTGAGCATGCCTAGTGTGTCCTCAGGTATCGCTTGAGAACTTTAACTTTCCGTCGAGTGCTGGGGACTTTAGCATTATCCACTCGTTCCCTGCCGATCTTTCTGCTCCAGTTACACAGCTTCAATCGCGCTGAGTATCTCTCACCGCTCCAACTCCAGACGAACTACCCGATATCCTCCTTTCCTCTTCAAAATCTATCACCTCAAAAACCATGCACACAGTCTAGATAATCCCAAAGCCACTAACCACGACCAGATTCAACAAACAGCCAACATAGCAAACGTGGTATATTGTGTTGTCACCGACGGGGCAGGGTACAGCCGTTTTCTACAAAATATTTGCACGGTGGCCTGCGTTACAGCCGCGCGGCGTCGGAGGCCGATGCCTAGTCACGGCCGCCACACCTCACCGGTGTCGGGAAGCACCTCATTTGCGTGCCTTTGACACGTGAGAGGTCGCCGGGTGTGGGTGGCACCTCGGCGCCTCGGGGTGTTATCATTAGTGTGAACCGGGCCGCCCCTGGCTTCGCAGCATGTCAGAAGCCATACATGTTGCGAATAGCGGCCCCGGCCGGCGGCGCGCAGGGTCACCGGCGGCACCGCAGTCAAGGTCCACACGGCAGCGCCAGCGGCGCCGTTATTAGTACAAACAGTCAGGTCTACGGCTTCACAAAATATAACGGTCCTTTCGCAGTGGTCCTACATGGCGGTACAGATCAACACTTCTACGGACATCAGGCCTCCGCTTACAAAGTGTCGCCCGATCACAGGACAAACGCAGTCGTCCACAGCGCAGCGGAAGGGCGTCTGTTAGACGGTTTGCCCAGTGCGATCATCAGCGTCATCACCGGCAGGACAGTGGCACCACTTTCCACAACCTCCAGAGCGAACATACATACACTAACGCATGCAGGCTCCCAATAAATACACGCTCTTTTCAGGGACAGGCCGCACCGGCACGCCTCTTTAACAGTCAGCTGCCTGCGGAACGTCACCTACCCCGCAGTCATCGCCTACGCATAGTTCCGCCATCCACCGGGCAGGTTACAACTAAGTCAATCGCCCGCAGACCACGAAAATCAGCGCTCCTGCGCCTCATCCTCGGACAACACCTTTGGGCTGGGGTTCAGACGCTGCCGCACGATGCCGCAACGGAAATCTGAACAGGTAGTAGCACGACCTGACGACGAGTCGACCGGGATAGCAGTCGACAGACGACGGCTCACTAAAGACTGCAGTGGACCAAATATAGGTCTGGAATTTTGGCATCGGAATATACAGAAAACGACCGAAATTTAGATAACAGCTGTTGACATGATAACGGTGAAAATGTCGACATGGCGTCCAAAGTTAAAACCGATGTTACCCTGGCCAATGCTCACTCTCGAGTCGTTAACACGTCCAAGCTGCTTTTCCAGTGAAACCCACGTTCTCACAAAAGTTGTGAGCATTTCCTGGAAAGTTTTGGTACTCTTTTATTGGGGATAACCCAAATATAGTTACGGCCTTAGAAAATACTATATGTTAACAGGTTGGAAAGCATTAGCTGATAAAAGACAGCTGGTAAAAAGCAGATGCTTTCGGAAAATAAGAATAACACTGGATTCACTCCCCGTTAAACCTTGCAAAACCACTCGGATAAAAAATAACAATCCACTACCATCTATAGGCGGTGGGGAGTAAGTAGACACACACAAGCTTATGTACCTAGCAAGCACGAAGTTGAAGGAATGTTTAATAGACCAGGTCCATGGAGGGAATGTTCACAACCAAAGTCAAGCACTTTGCTGCCAGGATGGTGTCGAATCAGTTCAAACCCAGTGAAAAACAAACGTCTTCAAGATGAAACACCGAGCAGCAAAAAGCCGTTCAGTAAAACCGAACATTCAAGTCAAGATAAAAGCTGTAAACAAGCGATTAAAAACGGTGACACAGCAAGACATCCTCAACCTTAAAGAAAACAATCACAGGCCAGCTGAATCGTTGGAATAGTCCTATCCGTAACAGTTCCCACACCAAGCTGCACAGTCACAACCCATCCTTAGCGTTAAACTACACCTAACACTTACCCTTCCTCAACGTCCACCTCGCTGCAGTCCAGTTTGTCGCAGCAGTCAAAAATGAAATGTTCTCTAACATCACACAGTGTGTGGCCAGTGGTACACAAGTCTAGCGGTTCCAACAGAATCCTCACAACCGCAACCCCACCGCCCGCTAGCCTCTCGCTTACCGCACGAGAAGGTGTCCCGCTCTAGAAGAAGATGATCTCCTCAGTCTCCTGTTGACTGGGTCTGGGCGGCGGCTCGGGCCGCTGGGGGCTCAGCTCCGGCCGGGGATGACTCACGGTCACGTGACCGCGCGCGCTGGTCACGCTGCCGGAGGTGAGACTGGTGACCGTGGTGGTGGCCGGCCGGCGCGGAGGCGTCGGCCGCTGCGGCATCTTGGGGTAGGTGTTGGTGCGCTGGGCGGCCTGCCGCTGCGGCGTGGCGGCGCCACCCCGCTGAGCCGCTGGTAGCCGGCCGCCGAGGTCCCGGAGGCCTTACCCGCCCGGTCCTCGCTGAGCTTCATCGGCAGCATCTGGTGGACGCCGCCGGAGCCGGCGCCTGCCGACGCAGGCGAGGGCGGCGTGGCCAGCGGCGGTCGCTTCTCCGCACCGCCGCCGCCGCCGCTCAGCGCTGACAACTTGGCCAGCTTCATGGGCAGCTCCTGTTTGACCGAGGCGCCCTGGTAGCCGCCGGTGGCAGCCACCGCCTTCTGCTGGTTGATGGAGCTCAGCAGGTGGCTGGGCAGTGACGCCGCGTCGCCCCGCTTCACCATCGAGCTGGAGGACTTGAGCTTGGTGACGGAGCGCGCCGCCGGCGCCGGCGGGCCGGTACCGGCCGTGGCGGCGCCGACGCCGGCGCTGGCGCCCTCCTCGCCCTCGGCCGCTGGCTGAGCTGTGGTCACCACCTGCAGGTTGGGCGACAGCAGGATGCCCTGAGACCGCAGCGCATCCAGCTGACGGTACAGCAGCTCCCGCTGCTGGCCGACGTCACTCTGCTCCTGCCGAAGCTGTTCCTGAGGACGCAGAGCCAGAGGCGTGACAGGGCGCAGACGCAATGGACAGCGACACAACGCTCCTTGTGCCATATGTGGGCACAATCAAATCGGCCCGCTCCCGGAAACGTCATTCAGCCCAATATGAAAATCAGGAGTCACTGCTAGATACAGGTGTTTCAAAAGAATGATATTTTTGAATTGATCATAATGCGGTTATAAATTGGTTGCTGTGGTATGATTTACATATCAATCGAAAGTTAATTTTGGGACATTTACGATTATTCGTATTTTGATAGCTGTTTTGATATTTTTGCTAGTAAAAAGTAGTCTTAAAAATGACTCGAAAAATACTGTCTATCTTGCCTTCATCGAAAATGTTCGTAGAAATCACGTGCGTATCACGGACAAGTATCACGCCAAACCACTCGTCAGCAGTCTGATTTTGTCCGTGCTGCGGTACTGCATAAGCGTGTACGGTAGCTGTACTGCTCAGCGTTTGCATAGAGTGCAGAAAGTTATAAACTTTGGCGCTCGTGTGGTTACCGGACGTAGAAAACGAGAACACATCAGCACGCCGTGCGAGATCTGGGATGGCTGCCTGCACGTGAGCTCGGCACATACCACTCTCTGTGTCTGCTCAAGCGAGTGATGGTAACGGGCGAGCCAGCTACCTGAAGCGTCAGCTCGTACTAGGCGTGAATTCAGAAACCGCACTACTCGCCAAGACGTAGATTTATGCCTCCCACGCCCAAGAACTGAAACTGGGAGGAGAGCTTTATGCACCGTCGCAGCAGCATTCAACGGACTGCCACCGGCGATCCGGGATGGCTCCCTCTCCAGCTTCAAACGACGCCTAAAAAGCATCTGCTCGGTTGATGAGTGTACCCGATTTTGACTCGACTTTCTTGACTTGACTTGTACCCAATTTGACTGTCGCGTGTCTGTCCCATCCACCCCCATTTTGACCTGGGCTCATTAATAGCCATTGATATGGATGAGCACCGTGATGTTGAAATAAATAAATAAATAAATAAATGGCACTGCAAACATGATATCGTCACTATGGTACGTCTCAGTCCACATGCACATTGCCTCTGGAAATTAATTCTAAAAAACACCTCTCAAGCTTAGGAAAGCTCGGGTCCAAGCAAGCAATCCCCAATTGGTCCATGTCCCTTGTTCTGCGGTGAACAGTGGGGTCTTTGCGCTGTGTCCGCCGCATCCAGTCATTCATATGGAAGGTAAACCAATGAGCCATACGGAGCTTGAGCTAAAAACTTTTAACTTGTAATATTACTGAGACTTTTCTTTGATGTGCATGCTCACGTGCCATTTGTGTGTGCTGAAGCCTTTTTAGAGTGCTGCAAGTTCCGTTTTCTCAAATATAAGCGGGCATATATTATGTTTCTTGCACCATTTTCCGAGTACATTTAAGACGAGAAAAACATGTGATGCAAATGAAACATATTTATATAAAAATGTCCTACAATTTACCATTAAAATGAGTGTTTGTGGACGGATTTGAAGGATTTTTAGTACTTTACTGACCATTTAAAAATATCATTCTTTCTGAAACACCCTGTATAATGTTTGCAGAAATCATAGAGCCATCCCTAGATACAACGCCAAAAAGTGAGCGGCTAATAATTTTCAATAGCAGCGAAGAGCTCTAAGCAGGCCAACACACGCATTTTCGCTACGGTTATGATATACTCTAATACATTTTTTTAGGCCTACGGCAACCAATGGTAGTGTGCTTGGGATATAAGTAAAGAAACAAAGTGTTGCTGGCTATTCGATTAGGGTACCGCTAGCATTTCTTGCCTGATAATCTGCTAACCCACTTAAAGGGAATGTGGTAGCTTGGTGGAATTTCAGCTGTGGTGGTTATAGAAGTAATATTTATTGGAAATATTGGATTTTACTTCTTTCTGATGCAAAAATGACAAATAAATCTAATATTTCGCTTTGTTTAATTTGGCCTATGGTAGACGTAAAAAACTCGAAACCAGCGTATCGCCAAATCGGCGTACCATCTGCTAACGCTTCGTGCCAGATTGAGCCTTTTTATTTGCGCCACAAATGAATGCGAATACAAATGCAACGTTTTGGGCTAAAAGAGGCCATTACTTTGAACTAAAGTGACACCAATTTCTCCCCAAGTGACATTAATTTATATTGATATATTAAAGCATACTCCACGTTTCAAACTAGATATTGAGGGCGTTATACGTATGCCTAGACGCCAGCAGCAGACACCTTTCGCACATAGGTTTTACAGAGGCTGAAACAGGACATATCAGTGCGCGCAGCGGGGCATTACGTCACGTTCCCAGATCGCATCATGGCACACAAGCACTCCAGGAGGGGTCGATAGGCGGTGGATTTTACCACTTTCTCCGGAAACAGAATACCGAGCAAGCGGTTCTTTGCCATACTCTTTCACTGATTATTCAAACCCTCTTATGAAGGTGCCACATTCCCTTTAAATTGTCTATTCGGTCGGCTAAAAACCGAAAATCGGGCCAGGTTTAAAGTTCTGGCTACCCCAAAACAGACCAATACCAAAGCTTTTGGATAACACTTCATTCAGATGATCTGTTAATCCCCCATCCACACCAGCCGCCGCACAGGCCTGAATATTAACGTACTGGCACACTATACAACGGAATGCCGCGAACCGTTACTTCAGAATTAGCTGACATCACACTTCACAGATTCAATTACAAAAAATAAACATAAACCAGCTAACTTAGCGCACTCAGATGCATTTCCAATTTCGATAAGCAAATATTGACTTCGAGGCATTTCTGCATTACACAATGGCTGTTGCGTCGAAGGCCGTATTCCACTGACGCGCCCGCACTGACGACAGAGCCAAAAGTATCCCGCCATTCCCCGAAATTCATCCCGCTCTGATCCGCTTATGGTCTGGAGCGCCTGAGGGCTTCTGGCGTCACCATCATTTCACCCAACTGGAAGAGCGGATCACAGACTCCCAGAAGAGGCACATTCCCACACTTCCATTCAAGCGCGTCGCACACCCGGAGAGGAGTTCTGTTTCTGAGACTGCAGCTGAGTCCCCATATTTTCGTGCGCCACGTCGCAAAGGTTCCGGGAGGCTCGTTCGAGCAAAATCAGTCGCGTGGGATCAAGCAGACTCGCAATGTGTTAATCAGTGTAGGGTGTAGTCACGTCATTGAAGCTACGGTTTGTTTGAAAAACTGGAGTCAAAACGACTTTCCCCCAGCTCTATAGGAAGCATGAAACCGATTGACACCGCTTAAAAGAAAAATCTTAAAAAGGACATTTAGAGGTCGCGCACTTTTATCACCAAAAGCAATTACAGTTGAAAGAGGCCATTCTTGCTTGGTGCGCTTGGTAGAGCCCTCGATGAGTTCCACCACTGGAGCAGGTACTGCTCCTCTGCTTATCAGGTTTCCTTGACAGAATCCGTTGAATCTCTTGATGAGGGCGATCTCCTTTCCCCGTATCTGGGCTTTCCCGCATGTTTTCTGTACCCTTGAGCTCGAAGTTAAAGCCGTTGTGGCGATAATCCAGTGATATAATGATCCTTCCCATATGTAGAAGGAGTATCGAGACAACCAGATTCGACGCATATGTTGCATAAATTCAACGTAAGAACATATTTTAAGCCCATTATACCATACAAACTAAACCTGGCGCAAACCAACGGATATGATACAAGGTCTGGCAAAATATACCAGGCCAATTTTTACAAGATTTGTTGATTCTCGAGGCTGTCTTCCAAAAATAGACGGTCTCCTCAGGAAGCAAAAGGATGATGGAAGTGACACAACGAACTCCGAAAATCTCATTAAAACTAGTGTTATGTTCCGGGAGGTGCAATTGATGAAGGGAGCAGCTTTGGAGGCCATCAGTCGGAAGTTATGCATTTTCAAGAAGGATCATTATGTATCAAATTTTTGGGACGCCCTAACAGCTTTATTAAAACTTGTTTCTGGCACTCAAGATTTCAAAAACAGCGGGGCCTAAAAGAGACACTCCATTTACATCCAAAATATACCACCAAGGTATCCAAATTTCCGAAACAGGATATGATATGCAATAGTTTTCACCACATACTTCTCTGGATTTTGGACCTCTTAAAAGGCAGTCATTAAAAATCATGAATTGAAAAGATGACACGTGTTTAGAGCTAAGGAAGTACTGCATCGTTCGTCGAATGATCCATAGCTCAGATTGTTCATTCAAAGTGTACCCTGTATTCGTGTTTGGCGCTTAGTTAGTTAATGTCATAGTGGTTGGAGCTTCATCTCACCTGAAAACAGGGAGCGCGTAGCAGAGCTTATCAATGATAAACCCGAAAATTCAATCAGGTCCTCTAGACTCAGGCTACGGCATATGCTGCAATAATCATGCAATAGGTTTACGCCAAAGTGAACGGAGTCAATATTTCAAATCTGGTCAACACCGAAGAGTACTACAAACCGAAAACCAGCAAAACCCAGAAGTCCCTGGTATAAGGAATCTTCATAAGACGGAGGAACAGGGTGGGGCATTCCCCGGACGAGTGTGGAATTAAACTTTGGAATGAGATTGAACCCTGATGGAATTGACTGGACAAATTACTTCAAATGCAACCTTTGGCATCAAACGGGCGGAACAATATTCCGGACGTTCCTACGCTTAATGTGTACGTTTGAAATACATTTGATAAGAAAGCTCAAAAGTGCGCGACCTCTAAATATCTTCCGGGGAAATACATGGAAATTTCGGGACAAACAGAAGCTTGGAACGCAGATGAGATTTGATGCCGTACAGTCTGGATACAATGGATCGATATCGTGCTGATCTCTAACAATGAAATCCATCCCTCCCATTCCAATCAGTGTCATGGTAGTCACGTCATTGAAGCTACGGTATAGAAGAAAACCTGACCCAATCACATTCTGCACAATAGGCGACCTCTACATAACACCCATCGCTTCCAATTCCAAGTCTTGACAAAGCAACGTCCCTACATTGACTACCAGCAATACGGGAAATGATTTCTGCCATGCGTTGTGACCTTTACATGACACCCATCGCTCGCCTCGGAATTCCAGTTCTGCCAGACCAACATTTGCATGACGCTCATCCTCTCCGTTCCATTCTGCCATGCCAGCATCTACATGACACCCATGAGCCCTCCCATTCCATTCTGCCATGCCGCGCAATAAATCTAGGACACTCATTCCTTCCATTCCAAGTTCCGTCATGACGGACCTATCCATGACAATCATCCCTGCATGCCTTCTGCCATAACAAAATCAACACCCATTACACCTACACACTAAAACTCCATCCACCATGCCAAGGTCTGCAAACACCCATCCCTACAATTTTTACCATTCTGTTTGATTCTCGACGTCTATCCATGACACCCTCCCTCCTCATTCCAATGCTGTCATGCGACTTCTACATGATTCCTTATCCCTCCCATTCCAACTACTGCTATGTTCCGGGACCTGCTATGATGACAGCCAGCCTCCCATTTTTGGTGGGTTTCAGTACTGCAAACATCTAAATGACACCCATTTACGCGGTGATTCCATTCTGCCATGATAACTTCTACATGACACGCATCCCTCCGTTTTATTAAAACTTGTTTCCATGTCGACCTCTACTATGACACCCAGGGCCCTAGCCACTCCATTCTGTCATGCCGAACATCTACATGACACCCAGGTTTCCCTCCCATTCCAGTCTGCC
Source organism: Lepas anatifera (assembly GCA_034440635.1). Taxonomy (NCBI): domain Eukaryota; kingdom Metazoa; phylum Arthropoda; class Thecostraca; family Lepadidae; genus Lepas; species Lepas anatifera. The sequence goes on along the minus strand of JAOTON010002265.1, from coordinate 2,161,013 downwards.
ATGCCGACCTCTATAGTTTTGACACCCACATTTCCCTCCTCAACTGGTCCCCAAAATTCCATGCAAAAATCATTGAAAATGACACCTGGCATCAACGCAAGACTGCTCGTGCAGGAATGCACTCTACAAGACACCCATCCCTCCCATTCCATTCTGTCATGCCGACCTCTACATGACAGCGGCATCCCTCCCACTCCGTTCTGTCATGCCGAGCTTATCAATGATACAACCGTCCAATTCACAGTACTCTCATGCCGGACCGCTATCATGACACCCATCCCTGCCATTGGATTCTGCCACTGACCGACCTCTACATTACACCCATCTGGTCCACATTCCGGAGTACTACAAACCGCAGCTTACATCTAAATGACACCTCGAAATCCCTGGTATAAGGAATTCCATTCCCATAAGACGGAAACAAGATGGGCATTCCGACAGTGTGGATTAAACTCTGAATGCCGATTGAATTGATGGAATTGATGGACACCCATCCCTCCCATTCCATATTTGCCATACCAAACTTTACAGGACAATATTCCCTACCATGGTCTTCTGCCCGGAAATACGGAATGAGGAAAGACACCCAGCCTCAAATTGCCATCCGAAACATTTTCCGGGACAGAACAGAACAGGACAAACTCTACATGACACCCATCCCTCCCAATTCCATATTGGCATGCCAAAGTCTGGATACATAATTGCATTCTACCATGCTGATCTCTACATGACACCCATCCCTCCCATTCCATTCTGCCATGCCGACCTCTACATGACACCCATCCCTAACATTCTTTTCTGCCATGCCGACCTCTACATGACACCCATCCCTAGCATTCTCTTCTGCCATGCCGACCTCTACATGACACCCATCGCTCCCATTCTTTTCTGCCATGCCGACCTCTATATGACACCCATCCCTAGCGTCCTCTTCTGTCATGCCGACCTCTACATGGCACCCATCCATCCATTCTCTTCTGCTATGCCGACCTCTACATGGCACCCATCAACCCATTCTCTTCTGCTATGCCGACCTCTACATGGCACCCATCCACCCATTCTCTTCTGCCATGCTGACCTCTACATGGCACCCATCCCTCCCATTCCCTTCTGCTATGCTGACCTCTACATGGCACCCATCCACCCATTCTCTTCTGCCATGCCGACCTCTACATGGCACCCATCCACCCATTCCCTTCTGCCATGCTGACCTCTACCTGACACCCATCGCTTCCATTCTCTTCTGCCATGCCGACCTCTACATGACAACCATCCCTCCAAACTCCTTTGCTACAGCACCCCGCCCACCTGCAGTTTGGCGAGCTCGGCCTTTTGTCGAGGATCCACTTCTCCTGGTTGTCTCTCTCGCGGTTCCACTCTGTCTTCTCCTGGGTGAAGCGGTCCTGCAGGTTTCGCAGCTCCTCAAGCTTGGCGTTCAGTCGCGTCTCGCCGCCCAGACCACTAGCGCCGCCTTTACCTTCCGCCACGCAACTCCGCATACTGCAGGGCACAGATGGCGCTGCGTTAGCCGCCGATTGGCCTGAACTGGATCATCAGTAACTCATCTGCACGCCTGTGTCATATGCTACTACCCTGCGCCTCGGCTTAAGTGTCGGATTCACCCAGAGAAAACAAAAGAGACACATTTAGAACCTCGAATAAATTTGCCATCCCGAGACCGATTATCAGAGTTGTTCCATTTCCATTTGACATTATGCCCGTCGCCACATGAAAAATGCAAGAGCGAAACACTTGAAACATACGATAGATATGTGAACTGCATTGTGATCTGCCACGAAACGGGTAGCTACACGATAACAAAACTATATACTCCTCTGGAATCACTAAGACATGTTTCGTTGCTAAAATATTCGAATCATGGGTCGAATCGCCCGGATTATTAAAAGTATCAATAACACCACACCTGGTGTTCAAATGACGATCACGGCACACCACCCAAAGCTGTCAAAGGTAACAAGCAGTGCACTGTTGATCCCAGCCACTCACAGTTCCACGTTGTTGGCCGACTGCGATATCACGCAGAGCATGGTGGAGAGCGAGCGGTGCATCTGCAGCGCGGCCAGCTGGAACACCTCTGGCGAGACGTCCACCGTCGGCGCCGCCACCTGACGAACGTAAATAACACCAGCGTCGTGACAACGTCTCCATAATGTCCCAATCCGCTCAGGTTCGGTGCAACACATACCCTGCTATCTTTATGCAGCATTGCAGCAGCCCGCGTTCCCCGCAGTGCAGGGCGTTAGCTGCACGTCTAACTATGCCGATTCTCTTCTCCACTTTGCAACGAACAACTAGAGCTAAGAGACCCGTATCGCGATCGGTACAGCCCGAAATCAGGAAACTGACCCGGAGCATGTCCGTCATTGCCGCCAGTGGCATTCGCAGCACATACGGACTACTTGCACACTAAGTTACAGTACCACATTTATCAACCACACCAGCAGTCATCGCTATCTCCAAATTTCCAATACCGAAAAGGGATGATTACAGATACTGAGAAAATGACATCACATGAGAAATAGCCGAACAATACACTTCAGAAGAGGGCTTGGGACACTGGCCCTAGCCATGACTGAATTCGGTCATGTACCACGCCAAAAACGAAGGTTCGGTAACACCAGCACGAGGTGTTCGAACACACCTTCCACGGACCACGAATAACACAAACCTACATGCAAGTCTACAGGCGCGGAGCCCAGTCCAGGAACACCGCTGACCACAGAGTGCTGGCACTGGCACTGACCTTCGGCGCTGCCGTGACGGCCGCCGCGGCCGGCTGCTCCTCGGTCTCCCCCTCCTCCTCAATGCCGGGGTCTCGCCGCTTCACCGGAGCTGCGACAGGTTCGCATACTGAGGTCAGCAGGTTCACATACTGAGGTCAGCAGGTTCACATACTGAGGTCAGCAGGTTCACATACTGAGGTCAACAGGTTAACGGAGCAGCGGCAGACACGACAAAATACGGGCGCGGAGGTGGCGCACCTTTCTATCGGTCTCGATAGCAGCCGGCAATGCTCGACAACGAACGAAGCACCGGCTAAACGGGTGAAACGGTTGACATATCAAAACTAAAGACATGAAGCATAGCCATGGCGTCAGCAGCGCCCCTCAGCCCCGGCAACCCCGCTACTGACCGGTACTGTTGTCAAAGCCTGCGAACGTCTCGGCGCGCTTGGGCAGCATCGGCGAGACGTAGTCGTTGCTGTGGTGCTCGCCCACGGAGCTGGCGGACCGCGCCAGCGCCCCTGCGCCGGGAACATGATGCCAGCCAGCCTGCAAAGGTAACACTGTTACAAAGGCGCCCCCGCGGGAACATGATGCCAGCAGCCTGCAAAGGTAACACTGTTACAGAGGCGCCCCGCGCCGGGTCCCAGCCAGCAAAACAATTTGTGTTAAAAACTCTCAACAGGGTGTGCAAATTCGCATCTGTGGATTAAGGTAAGAGTCATGCTGGTATCTGGAAAATGGGGTCATATTAGGCCATATAGGCCCTGAGGCTGCGTAGGACATAATACAGCGTACTTAATATTTTTTGTGCCGGCCAAATGCAGCTTTTACATATTGTTCCCAGTGTCATAGGCGGATCTTGGGGGCCAGTGAGGCATTTAACCCCTCCCTCGATCGACCCTTGACGTCCCCGGAAATGATCATGGCGGCATCCCCTTGAAATGTCCCTTTACATCCCCTATCCTCCGGATGCAAGCACTGGCGCCCCCACGATAGGATTTGACGCCTTAAAGTGGCGCCCCCAACCATGTACCTCCCCCGGATCGGAGACCCTGCATCTCCCTATGCCCTGTGTTTTACAGAACTTCCTCCCTGCTAATTGCGTATAACTGAGACTTTACCGCGGTAGGATAGCGTTTGTGAATAGTTAAACCCGACATTAGGAAACAACAGGGGCTAACCACACGCCGCGCGAGCCAGGCGAGCAGTAGAGCTGGCAGGGCGGGCTCCCGGCGGACGCGAAATGACCTCGTGGTCTCTCGGACAAAAATGAACTCCCTCATAGGCGGCGCTCTGAGTGGTCTGGCGTGACTCCGAATTGCACAGAATGATCTGGCAACCTTTTAGACCGTCTCCAAGGTCAGCTGAACGACACGAACCAGCTCTGGACGTTCCACACTGGCCTGGGGGCTGCACCGACTGACCTGGTGGCGTCCTGAACGGCGGCCTGCAGGATCTGGCGCGCCTCCGCCGGGTCCAGGCCCTCGTCCACCAGATGCGTGCAGGAGAAGCTCATGGAGCCCAGCGCCGCCTGCAGCCGCTGGTCCTCCGGCTGCACCAGCTCCACGATGTCGGCCTGGATGCGCAGCTTCTCCTCACACAGCAGCGCCACCTGCAGGTCCTTGTCCTTCAGCAGCTTACTCAGCTGGCGAACCTGGCGCACATCCGGAGAAGCCCCGTGAGAGGGATAGTGGTCGGCGGCATACGCAGGCGTCACCTTCCACTAGGGCTAGAAATAAACACGATCACGGGCCATGCATCCGCCAGAGCTCGGTGTGATATGTTTGCACTACTGGCAGTAACCTACTGGGTAAAATCATGATAGAACAAGTCCTAACCAGAATAATGATCGGCCAGAAAGGGAAACAAAAACACACATTACAGGTTTAATTTTGTGACAAAAACAGAGGAACTTGTATCCTCTTCTCGATAACACAAGACCACCACTTTTAGCAATGAGCACGGCTTCGGAACGCTACCTTTAGAACTGCGATACAATTACACTGAATACTAAGCATTCAGTGTCATTTTATCGCAGTGCCGGCAGATATGGGTGCAATGTTGGCTGGAAGGGGTGAACTGAGGGTGGGTATGGGTGCAATGACGGATGATAGGGCGCGTTGTCGGTGGGTACGGGTACAATAATGGCTGGTAGAGGTACGTTGTCGGTGGGTACAGATGCAATAACTGCTGGCAAGGGTGCCCTGGAGTAGGTACGGGTGCAATGACGGCTGGTAGGGTGCGCTGCCGGTGGATATGGGTGTGATTTCGGCTGGAAGGGGTGCCCTGCGGATGGGTATGGGTGCAATGGCGGATGGTATGGGTGCGTCGTTGTTGGGCACGGGTGCGATGTCGGCTGATAGGGGTACGATGGTAACTGGTAGCGGTGCTATGCCGACTGGTAGGGGTGCGATGATGGATAATGTGGGTGCAATTGTGGCTGGTAGCGGGGGGTTGCGGCTTAAGACAGGGGACGAAGGCAGCTGGTTGGGTGCCTCACGGGTATATACGGATACAACGTCGGTTGGTAAGGATGCGTTGTCGGTGGGCACGGTTGTAATGTCCGCTGGTAGGGGCGCGTTGACGGCGGGTGTGGGTACAGTGTCGGCTAGGAGTGCGTTGCTGCTGGGCATGGGTGCAAAGTCGGGTGGTAGGGGTGCGTTATCGGTGGGTACGGGTGCAATGTTGCCTGGTACGGGTGCGTTGCAGCTGAGGACGGGACAGCTGACAACGTTGCACTTGAGGACCCACACGCAAGACATGCTACCAGCTGCCTTCGCCCCCTGTTTTTAGCTGTAGTGCATCCCTACCAGACGTCATTGCACCCCTATTATCCGTCATCGCACCCCTAACAACCGACATTGCACCCCTACCAGTCTTCATTGCATTCCTACCAGTCATCATTACACTCCTGCGAGCCGACATCGCACCCGTGCTTACCTTCCACGCACCCGTACCCACCGGCAACGCACCCCTAACAGCCTAAATTGCACCCGTACCCACCGACAACGCACCTCTACCAGCTCACATTGCACCCGTACCCACCGAAAACGCACCCCTAGCAGCCGACACTGCAACCGTACCCTCCGACAACGCACCCCTAGTAGCCTCAATTGCACCCGTACCCACCGACAACGCACCCCTATCAGCCATCATTGCACCCATATTAGCCAGCAACGTACCCTTCCATCCCTCATTGTACCCGTACCCACACCCAGGGCACTCCTGTCACACGGCTTTAACAAATGCGTTTAATGCGTTCAGCCAGAACAGTTAACTCTCAAGTTAGCGGCTCTTTAATTTCGCGTTGACCCGACAGTGATGCCTCCACCATAATTGTGGGTGATAATACAGAAATACTAAATAAGTGTACAAAACATTAAATAGGTTTCTTAAATCCAACACAAAAGCTCCCATCCTCGTTCGCAAACATAAATTCCATCCAACATGGTGAATTACCCTTTTTCCTTTGCAAGCTCCACCACTTCAGAGCAAAAAGTGCAAATTACCCCGTTTTTCCAAAATTTATTTTAAAGTATATCATTTTTATGTGGTTTAGAATTGCGATATTGGTATCATCGGATGCGTCATGAGAAAGGCTTTCGAATGATATAAAAAACCACAAAACTATATTCTGAGTTACCATTTTCTTCCTTTGCACGGCAGTCTTGCAATTAGATCTTAATCAGAATGCAAACACAAGTATGCACAAAAATTTTAGAGGTAAGCTGCGGGCGCGTTCATTTTCCTCCTGGAAACGACTCCCGGCCCCCATCCTTCATCCAAAGCCTTTTACATAACAAACTTACATGTCTCACAAGTTTTCCTTTCATCCAGCTGCCTCCTTCCCACTAAATACACCAACGCGAACATGAAATAAACACAACCGACTCCAGCCTCAGATTCAGCTCCACACTTCACTAGACAAGATTAGGGAACTAATCTCGGTTTAACACGAGCATTGACGGGGGCGGGTACCCGCCCCCTCGAGTTTTTCGGAGATAGTAGAAAAACGGCGGCGCGTAGCGCCGCCGTACTTGGTATACGTTTTCCCTCATCATTTTTACAACTTCAGTGAAAATTTTAAGTTTAGGTCATCTCAGGTCAGGTCACCAGTACAGGTCAAGTGACCCGACCTCAAAAAAAGTTTAAGATAGCATAAGTCGGAGCAGGATGAACTTATCCGATTGAAACTCATATCACATAATGGCCCCACCGAATTCTCTAAGATATGTTCCGGTATTTTTGATATCGATGACCTAAGGTCAGGTACGAGGCATGACCTCTCCATTGTAAATACATGGGAAAAATGGTTTTTACTGCATAACTCAGTAACGGATGGTGATAGAGCATTTATTTTAGCTGCATTAGACTTGCCTGGGCTTTGCGGTTCTAATGATATGCATTTTATATAATTTGACCCTGACCTGACCTCAGGTCAGGTCAAATCCTTGATTTGACCTAGCAAGGTCAAATTATATATCATTCGATTCGGCTTGCTAAGAGGACTCATACGGTTCAAGTCGTTTTGCTCTATCTTTACTTGTTCAGATGAAATGGCCGAAAAACTGAATTTAAATGTTATCCCTATGACGGGCATGTTTTGACCTCTCGTGACCTTAAATGTGACCTGACAAGAAAATGGTTCAAATGTTTTCGATGGAGAAGCGGATGGGCAGCCCAACACCGTTTACCGTTTTTCGCTACCTACCGTGGTTCTCGAGATCTTAGGGGGCGGGTACCCGCCCCCCGTCAATGCGAAGGTGGCTCAGACCCCCGTCAATGCGCGTGTTAAGGTTTTTTAACCAGCCACTCCTGATATCAAAATCCACAACGTTTGAAAGCTGCAGAGAGATCAAACAAGGCCAGGACGGTTACGCACAGCTTGAAGACGAGTAGAACCAGATGCACTGAGACAAGTTCTTGTGAGAATCTGATTTCCAGTTGAAAATTACATTCACAAGCGGATGACATCTGAACGGTTACTCAGTAAAAACCAGGACTGCGGGGCGGAACGAAAGCACCGAATCGACTCCGGGCGAAAATATGTAGCGAACAATATTTCAAAGCCGAGTTCAGAGCTAAAAACAACGTTTCAAGGTAGTAAAGCTGGAATATCAGGCGAGTTTGACTCAGAGAGTTTTCTGGCAATTTTTCCCCGGAGCCGATGTCATCAGCATCACTGATGCCACTCCGACTCTTGACTTAGCTTTGGTGATTTATCTCACCACAGACATTATCTAAGGCTTCATCTAGGGTTGTATGTGTCTTCTTGAAAAAAGCCGTTGGTTTATTTTGTATAAAAAAGAACACGGGGAGTGTCTTACAGTATAAATATTCCCTTCGTCGGTCACGGACTCAACAGCCGAGTCCGCAGCCTTAGCTAACACTGACTATTCCCGCGTCTGTCCGCCAAATGCAAAAAAAAAAAACAGACCCATCCCACCCGCACCGGGCGGAGCACAGACAGCGAGAACTTCTCCTCCCGGTGGAACCTCCCACTGGGCGGCGCCCGTTACAGGTGTGGTTGCTTGCAATTTGAGTTTAGGGGCGCCCCATCCGCTGCGGCCATATGGCGCCCGTTACCTGTGTGGTTGTTTGTTATTGACTTTAGGGGCGCCCCATCCGCTGCGACCATATGGCGCCCGTTACCTGTATGATTGTTTGTTTGACGTAAGGGGCGCCCCATCCGGTGCGGTCACATGGCGCCCGTTACCTGAGTGAGCTGTGCCTCGTTCTGGGCACGCGTCTCCTCTCCGGTGTTGGAGTCGGTGGAGTCGAACGGACACTGTTTCACCGCCTCACTGTGGAGACGAGAGACGAATCAAAACCAGCACCGCCGTCATAGAACAATGCCCGGCGGCACTCTCGCAGAGTGGAGGAGATGAGCTTAAGAACCAGCACCGCAGCCACAGAAACAATGTACGGGCGCAGTCTCGCAATGGCGACGAGAGCCGCATAAAATAGCGATCGAGCCTGAAGGTGGAGACGCGAGCCGATTAAAGATGAGTAGCTCACCGACAGGAGCATTAAGAGGGAGTTGGATCCACAACACTGACGCAGCATTGGTTTTGCACTTGAGTGTGGAGAGAACGGTTCGCTCAAAACGTTCAGTGGGTGAACAAGAGAACAATTACAACGCGAAGTTTACTCGAAGGTGTTGTATCAGTTGTGTTGATACTCTTTGTGTCTTAAACGGAGGATAGTTTTTCATCTGACTTTCCCACCCATCAGAAGACTGAAGAGTCATGCGGAATAAGCCAATACAAGATCATTCGGCACGGGGTGACTGGAAAGTCAAGCTTAACCCGCGCCCCACCGGGGGTCCGGCGCCACCTTCGCCCCACCGGGGGCATCAATGCCCCCCTAACTCCGAAAATATGGGGGTTAGCGCAAATCTGCAAAGTGCAATAGAACGCTCGCGTGAATTCAGTAAGAAATTACTTCACATGTTCAAACGCTCAGGTCAATGGTTTGACCTCCAGAGGTCAAGTTAGGTCAAGATCGGCTATTTTCACTCAAATATGCAATGCTTAAGCAAACTGGGCATAACTCTTATGCCATTAGAGCTATTGAGATCTGGTAAAGTACATTTGATAGGAAAATTCCAGACCTGTTTCCGCTATGTGGAACGTAAAGATCGCCCACCAGTGGTTTAACCCCCAGAGGCCACCTCGTGACCTAATATGACCTGATGCCACGAAAGGTCAGAAAGTGACCTTGCCGTATATCAAATGAAAGCCAGTGACGAGACATACAAGATGGTGTTTGATTCAGCGCTCTAGCTTTATTAGGTCAAAAGTTATTGTCAAAATACTGTTTTTGACCCCTGGTGACCTAGGATGACCTTGGGGAGGTCAAAGGGCAAATATGGCCCATGGGATCCGTGACAAGGTGTCCAAGAACGCTTTTCTGAGCAAGCCGAGCATTTTCAACAGTTTTTTTAATTTTAGATCATAAGACAGCTTTTCACCATCCTTTTTCAATGGGAAAGGTCACCTCGTGACCTGACCCCAGGTCACGAAATCGAAAAATTCCGGATATACACCTTGTAGATCCTGACGGGGTCATGAAGTGTAGGAAGTTTCAAATCGATCGAGTTCGAACTGTAGCTCTTATAGAGCTCAGAAGTTGAAGTGAGGTGACCTTGGTTGACCTCGCCTGGTGACCTGAACTTGGGTGACCCGGGGTAAAAAATTTCAGGGATGGTGAAAATGATGGGGTGAGAGGTAAAGCCCTGAACCGCGGTGCTGCGCTTCGTCGTTTCTCTGCTATCCCGGAAAAACCTTAGCGGGCATCGATGCCCCCCTTCCCGGTGGGGCGAGGGTTAAATTGAAGAAAAGAGAGTGAACGATTAAACTCTCGTCAACGACCTGTATTTTGAAACACAGGATCACACGCCGAAAAGCCACACATCACAAGATACGATAGAAATTCTAAGACATAAAGGGATATAAAAAACAAGAGGCGGGAACACAAAACAAGACAAAAGATCGTCATTCTGGGAAAATATTTTTCAAGAGAAAAAAGGCAGCTTACTAGTTAAAAGGTATAACAAAAAAGGTGCCAAGAAAAAAAACATGGGACATTTGGAACTGATGAAAAACCTTCTTTGGTTAACAGGCGACGTAATCTAAGGGAAACATGTAGTACTGTTTTGCTTGAGACTGACGGATGTGAGGTCACCCATCGCTTCATAGGGATGGCATAAATCAATCAGGCATGCCTCATAACAGCATCGGAACTGGGCGACCGGTGCAGCGAGATATTAGCAAACAGCAAAATCGCTAGATGATACCGCTTTCTGTGATGAGTTCCGGAGAGCGTGGCGAGACACGCAGCGCGCCCCAGCATTCGTTTATAATCAAATAACAGGATTGACTTTTACATTTCTTCGCACGTGAAAATAGCCATACAATTGAAAGAAAAATATGAAAAGGCAACGCTACTCTATTTGACACAGCACGTTTGGGAATTCTAAAAGCGGGGGTGGCGTGGGGCTGATGGTATATCACACACGGGGGAAATAATGTCCCGGAATGCACTATGCCACAGCAAGTCGCTTTTACCACAACGAAGCATTCAATTTTGACAACATATTTTCTCCAATTACCATAAATGCCTGGCCTAGCACCATCATATTCTTCGCTAATGGCCTTGCCGCCGTCACGGCGAGAGGCGACAACGACTCTGTTGATAAGTCCGGGAGGCTCCGCCGCTGTCGTAGCGCCGGAACGATATTAAGTCCCACCAAAATGTTGGCCGCTTCTTCGATTCCAGCATCACCAAACACACCCTGCTCTCCTCTGGTACTCACCTATTTTCACTGAAAATTAGCGGTGCGAAACAGCGCAAGTTTTGACATACAACACAGAAAAAAGGAAGGACCAGAAAGGGAATTGAACTCGAGTGTTTCTGAGTAAAAATATGAAAAACTGTGCTCAGTCCATGTGCAGCCTAAGCCAATTTCAAACGGTGGCGGAAACGTCACGGTTGGAGGCCTGAATCTACGTGAAATATCAACCTGACAACGGGCCCCGGACAAGGATTGCGGCGAGTGCACTTAACATGACGCCACATTATGCATTCTCAATTCGCGGAGATCGACGGATTTCCAGGCTCAATTCGGTCAGAATCAAATTATTTTGTCATGAAAGCACTTGCCATTGTCAGGAGCCCTCGATGGCACCATTAACATAATTGGCTGGCCCACTTCTGGCCAAACGTCAGTCAAATCTAATTACAAGCGGCGAACGCGATTAGTATATTAAGTCAGTGAATGCTACAAATGTCCTGCCTGAGAGAACGTCGGGTCGCTGTCAAAGGCGAAGCTTGACCGCAGGGTTCTCGACTTGGCCAGTAGCCACGTGCCGCCCAATCCCCGGCAGAGCGTCGCGGATCGGATATCTAAACGGATCTATAATCCACTCCTCTCCACTGTGTGATGTACTAGCATTCACAGTGAAATTATAATACAATATATAATTATTATGAAAACAGTGGAGTAAGTTTTCCACAGAATTCCGGAAGTTCCGCGTCTGGATACATTTTTCCTTTCGGTTTTCGACGGTTTTGTAGTGTTTTTTTCACGATAAGCAATGGATCTGGGTACATCACTAAGGCATACAAACGCATTGGCATTTACTTTTTCGGGGTAACTTCGTTATGGACTACATTATAACGGAATATACTTCACCATGACACTGCATTCTGCGGTATACAAAGTGCTTGGGTCTTTTCAGTTCACATAGATGCAGACATTTCCAATCTTTACCTTCAATTTCGAGACAGCTTGGGAGAAGACACTCCGAGGCCAAACGCTGACCAAACGCAACAACATCAAAATAAGCACCACGTGTTTTGAAGGGGCGCCATGGGGGTTTTGCATTCCCATACCGTTCGTCACTTAGATCTGTGTTTTGGTCCATAGATTTATTTGCCATTCCACAGAAAAACATATAAATATCCTTCGTTCCAAACAATTACTTGATCCGATTCGAGATTCGATGTTCAAGCGGACACTTGTCAATGTTCAATGTGCAAAAATATGTGGGGACCAGCAGCATCAGCTCGTCAGCACGTTCACAATGTGGTTTCGTGAATGTCTAGCTGTCTTGCTTTGCACAGGCCAATATTAACCAGTGGCGATTGATGGGTCTAATAAAAAGTTCATTCCCTCCACGTACCAAATTTGAACGAGCCTTCAAAGTGCACAAATTCGTGTGTATGTATGCGTGTGTGTGTATTGGGGTTTTAGGGCGCTTTCAGCGTCTTGGCCATTTCGCGCCCAAAGTGCACCAATTCACCGCAAGCTTCCTTTTTGCTTGAGGCTTTAGGTTTAGTCGACTGAACAATTTTCAATGTGGCGATCGCATCCTACTTTCCGAACACAAGTCGAATAAATTACCATACGACTTCCGCCTTCTTAAATTTCCACGCATCCACAGCTTAGATTCTCGTCAGGGCATTTTCGTAGTCTCAAACTTTGCGCAGGAAGTGTTCGATTACCAAATATTTTTACCGTTTTGGAAACGGGCGAACTTTTACAAAACGTAAGCACCCTGGCAGTACGTATGTATGCGAGAAACGGAACAGCAAATCGAACAGTTATCCAAAGGTAACGGTCACATTCCCAAACAATACCATTTACCTAAACACGAGCAGTATGAAACAACAACTCTCGTATCACCTGCCCTCCGACAGTCAAAAGCCTTCGGCCCGAATCAGCACCGACTCATTCCGAGCTCTGATTGGCCTTCGCCCTGTGTACGCCCCACACATCCAACCGACCTGATAGACTCCATCCAGATGCGCTTGTCGCGCGGCATGGTGCAGTCCATCTCGTACATGCCCGGCTCGTTCAGGTTGGAGATGAGGTAGATGCCCCGACTGTCACCCCCCGGCCTTGTCGCGGACCAGAAGGCGCTGAAGCGATACCACCCCGGCCTGCGGCAGGGCAGCGGGTCAGACCGATAGACGGGGATTGGGTCAGACCGATAGACGGGGATTGGGTCAGACCGATAGACGGGGAGTGGGTCAGACCGATAGACGGGAGTGGGCAGACCGATAGACGGGGAGGCGAGTCAGGCCGATACACGGGAGGCGGGTCACACGCGGGAGAGACAGGCGCCACGTGGGCCTACAAACAGTTGCAGGCAGTGTCGAATCTGGGTCGATGTTTTAGGGCAGGCGGGGGGACAACGGGGTACAGAAACATGACAAAATGTATGGGTCTCTTAACTAAATCGGTAAAAAGCGGAGGGTTTGGGGAGACGGCTTCCCTCAGGATCTGTCCCTGATTGCAAGTGAGGAGGCGAGCTGGAAGTTCAACAGCACGTGGTAGAAATACATGTGTCCACCAATGTGTTAGGCCAGCGTTGATTTATTTATCTATTAGACAACATGAAATATTTTCATAGGCTGTACGACTTATAAATACTTTGAGTCAAGCGATAAAACAACAGAAGCAGGGGGTCACCGCAGTCACATTCTTATTTGCACCAGACGATAAAACCATGTGAAACACGAGAGGATCTAAAGCAGTTGAAAACACTAGATCCTGCTAAGGTTCATAGTCCACGCATGGTCACACGACATTCCGGTCTTCTCACTGGCGCTTGAGGAGGTATATTTTCAACGCCCTTTGATAAGAGCCTTCCTTTTTCATATCAATATTTTTAATGTCATTACCCTCCCCGAGCCGGCTCGCCCCCCCATTATTGTGCTTGTAAAATATGAGAAATGTGTTGTGTATGCAATGTGCTGCACATGAATACATGTATGGAAGTAAAGAGCTGTCTAATCGTCGTGGGAAGCTCCCTGTACATTTTCACGGCTTTGAACGTAAATCTGCGGCGTCCTGCCTATTCACGTCCTGCTTTATTATGCATAGCTCGCATGATAAACGGCTGATTTTGTCAGGCTTGGCGTCAAAACACGCCCTGCCCTGCCTGTTGCTAGGTTTGCTGCAATGTTGGGTCCATACGCTAATCACACTTTTTCGAAACCGAATGATACTTACATTTACATATACTGTCTGTAACAGCCCCCGAGCGTAGCAATGATATCACAGAAGTGGTCGTAACTTATCCTGTGAAAAATGAGCCTCACAGCGCGATCGAGAAATTCAGCTGTCTCTCATGTTGGGTTACGCAGCCAAGCCAACAGAAAATACGAGATAACGAGTAAAACCAAGCCTAGTGCCAGGGTAGCTAGTGCTGACACTGAAAGACCATGCTTACAGTAGCCCATAAGAAGCCCATACAGCAGCTCGCTAGGTCATCAGTTTCTACGTCATCAGCAGAAAGGCGTGCATCGGTCACACCATCCGCCCAGGTGTTTGGCCACATTAGACCATGCATCAGCTGCGCCTCTAAGAGTGAGAGAAATGGGTGGAAGCCGGGTACCGAGGTTTAAAATCTGTGTTTTGGCCCACTTAACATTGAGCCTGCTTTTATTATGCCCACTAGACAGAACAGATAAACACTTCTCCACTGTAAAAAAAATTGAACTAGGTCCCTAGGAAGATGTGGAAGGAAGGCTTGACAGTCGTCAGCGTCCGAAAGAAGTCCAATTTCGCTGGTGTATCATGGCCAGGAACATTCAGATCAAATCCGGTGCGTATCCCAAGTTTCCCCCACAAGTACAGGTTCTTGCGTTCAAAAAACCATCAGGGTCAATCCAAACACAACCCGTATCCAAACATACCACAAAATCGATAAAAATCGGATTCCCAGTCCAAATCCAGGTCCGATACTGTCAAAACCACTGAACAACCCAATGATTGGACTAGACTGGATAGGATATTATTTCAGATATCCCATCCATGTTACACACACATACACTGCACTCGGTCGCTCACCTTGCCCTCCTGCGAGACGAAGTGGTACTTCTGGTTACTCTCCTGCAGGAAGAAGACGACGTCGGACATAACGACCACCTGCACCAGCAGTGGACGGCCGCGCGCCTGCATCAGCGCGGCGCTTCCTTCGAACCTGGCCACACAGCGCGCGCGTCAGCACCGCGCCCCGCGGAGAACGGCAGCGTCAGCGCAGACCGCCTATTGGGAATAACGTCGACGTCATCACAGGGGACACACTCAACAGCAGAGACACACTAACTTCTGTACTCTGACACTTCGTTGCGCTTCTCCGACGAGAGAACGTAGATGAACAGTGGTGGGGTGGGTGCAGGGCACAAGCACTGTTTGATGGCTTATCGCGACACCTGCAGTTTGAGGTGAAACAGAGTAGCCCCGACACGCTGGATGGACACAGAGCAGACAATGCACAGGCGGGCCAAGACAATAGATCAGACACAACAGTCGGTTTGGAGGACGATTAGAGGTGCAAACTTATGGGGTGTCGCTTCGCAGCCCACGCAAGTCAACTGGTTGATCGCGATCGTGCTTGGTGTCATCGCTGCACGACAAGTAATGGCTTAAATGTGCATAGTTTGAATAGACATGATTGACGTCGCAACAAACACTATCAAATGGGGCAAACGACTCGCTAAAATGCTCGACCGGAAACCATTTGTACCGGCAACTTTCTGAGAATTTTCTGTGGACCCCCATTCACGTTTTTTATTTTAAACAATTCTCACAACACAAATAAAACGATCTGATACGGGTTCAGTAAGTGGTTACGCCGAACATTTTCAAATTTGCGGGTACCAAAGAATACGTTGCCACAGTATCCAACGGTAAGACATCGATTAGAAGTAGTTATTGGTTCACACCATGAACCACAAATATCTGAAAACCATACAGGTTCGATGACCATTAGTGAGAATGTCACGACTGAAATATCCTGTTCAGACCATGGCCCTCTGCTTAATTCCATTAGATACCAGAGAACCACCCCGGACCCCTCGGTGGGCGACCCAGATAGGGCAATAATCACCTCATCGGTTGTTAGCCGAAATACACAGTGAAATTCACCATTCAGCGCGGTTGCCTCGCCTAGGTGGTGCTTTCCAAAATGTACTAATCCACATGGGGAGTTTCTGGGCTGGGGCGTCACGTCCAGGCACCACTGAGGCGTGTGGTATCGCCACACCCTGGTATCCGCCCTGCAGCCGGCGGGAGCGGCCGTGTCCAATTTTCGACCACACTATTATCACCGTCACACATCCCCCGACTTCGGAGTGGTCCCGTTCTGACCAGTTAAAATACGGCACGATACCTCCGGTGGTATCCGATGGATGGGTCGCAGAGATTGTTACATTCTAAGATTTGGTAAATCATAACATGGGCCAACTCAAATTGACACATGCACTGATAAGAACTCATAAGATAAAACTTCGTCTCATCTGACCCCTCACATTTGACCTCTCTATAACACGATAACTATTACGGATACCAGCGCTAGCTCCAGAGGGGCCTGAAGCAAGAGTGTGAGCTTCTTTATCTTTCAGGGTGTCTGGACAGCCCCAATGAGCTGTCCAATGTAGCGATGAAACATTCCTTAATTTTTCCTGTTTTTGATTTTGTGGGTTGTAAATTGTGTTTTGGGAGTTCAACAGGCACATGGAAAGGTTTAAACCTGTTTATATTATACTATTCGTACTAGTACGACGGTTATTGACACTTTCAAATTTGGGCAGCCCCAAACAATTTAAAAAAATCCACGCCTCTGACCTAAAGAATTACGCGCAGTGAAGGGCGACTAAGTTCTACCTGCCCCAGTCTCAGCAGGGACCATGTGTATCCCAACAGAAATCTGGAGCAGGTCGGTCGATAGTCAGTGCCAGCGGAGGCTGGAGCACCTGAGGAGGCGCAGAGTCTCGCCGTCCGTCCATAAGCCGAAGTGGTCACGTCAAATTTTTGAGGACCAAAGCACGTAAAACATCAACCATCGTTTTACGTCAACAAAACATGGGTTGTTTGCTGGAGACAGAACGTTAACCCTATTTCGGCAGGGGAATATCCCCCCTCAGGTTTCAAGAATATCTCCGAAACGGCTGCGATGAACTTTGAAACTCGACTTTTCCTAAAACTAGTACAGGCAGGTTTCTGAAATTGTCAATATTATATATTTACCAGGGGCGGAGCTATGGCTGGGTTTTGGGAGGTCTATCCACAAACCAAGTATTATCGTATGCATGGGTTCTTTGTAAAGGAAGCCGTCTCTGCTGATCCTGATACCAGTTATATGGTTTTATTATATCATTTTTATGTGAGATGATAGTGCATTCACAATTGTCACTATTTGTATTCATCAGGGCGGTTACAGCAGTTCAAAATGGGGAATGTTATCAAGAAGGACCAAACGTTAGTAAGTGAAAGACTGCTTACAGCCGTGCCAGGGCGAATACAATTGGGTATATGAAAATTCAAAATAGTTATAACCAAATTCTAGATTACCAGAGGCGTGTCCAGTCACTACACATTTTCAAAATGCATATTCCCAGCCAGTATCACCGCCGCGACTCAAGATCGTTGTATATTAAAAAGTGTTTACAATCACCCCCACCCGCCCCCCCACGACGAGAGTCCTGATCCGCCTATGCACCCTCTTCCCAGAGCGCCATGGAGGGTAAAATTATCAGAAATAAATTTCAACTAGTCGAGGGACTAATATACCATGCATACCACTCACATATTGTTGGTATGTATTTTACCCCACTGTTTTACCTTACTGCATCCGCCCCTGATGAGTTTTCACTTTTTCATTTATTTATGTGTCAAAGATGCCAAGCAGTATATCACGGCTTCTAATCCGAGTAACAAAAACTTTTAGGTTGTATATATTTCCCCTCATAGTCCTGGTCCTGGAACTGCCATTGAATTTCGAATTTTGCGTAACTCGAGTATATGACAATTTTGGGTCAATTATTTGTAAATCTGAACTAGTTTTGGAAAATCGTACAACAGAGACAAGGGTTATGGAAAATCTAAAAATACACAAAAATTGTATATTTTGCACGATCTTCTCCTAAAAATCAAAATTTGAAATTTTCTTTTTCAAAATAAAGTTTAGCGTCAGGGAATCTATAGCACTTGAATTTTCAAAATCGGCCGGTTAGATTACGAGATCTTAGGGGCCGATATTGCCCCCCTGCCGGAAATAGGGTAGCCGGAGCCTGACGGAAATAGGGTTAAACTACCGTATTTCTAACCGCGAGGGTGACTATTATTTGCACGATTTCGCACGGGTCATACTCAGTGACAGCGGAACGTCCGAATTGAAGGGGGTGGGGCACCATGGGCTTTTCAACTCATTTCTTTCCAGTCAACGCCATGGGGTTAGTGTTGAAATTTCTGATTTAACAGGGGCACCGTGCCCCACCCCCCCCCAGTTCCACCGCTAGTGGTCATAGTGTTATTGTGGTACGGTGCATGGGTGGAAATCCCGGGGAGGTTGGGGGGTCAGGACTCCCCCTGGATGTTGCGTCTCCCATAGGCTTTGTATAGGGCTTGTATTGCCGTGCCAGCGTGAACCCACCCACGACCCCCCCTCCTCCTGGATCGAGAAGAGATCTCAAGCCATGGCACGGTTAACGCCAAAAAGGTCACCACTACCGTTCCGTAATATCTGCAAGCTGGGGACACGTTTATGCTAATCTGTTTGTCTACATATATTACATGATGATCCACATGAGCAATACACCGACCGGGTAATTACCACCTCCGGAAAGTGTCAGGCCGACCATGTCCACACTTGGTTGCAAGCATCACGTAGCGCTCTATGCTGGGCACTGAAAGTGACCTCGTGGAAAAGCACTACGACGGAAATTCAAACGTAGCCTTTCCATGATTTCAAAGTGACGATTCAAGATTTTTCAAAACAATAAATCCGATAATGAACGGCAAATGAGCACAAAACGCTTAAATATATATTTAGAAAAAAAGTATAATTTAAGAACAGCCACCGACATTTGCGAAATGTCATCAGCGTTTCAAATCAACAGTTTATTTATGGAGTGGCTAAAATTGGCTTCTAATCATATCTATTTTAGCCACGGTGACCACACAAAGCAGCTGCGTCGATACGGCCACTGCCAAGGCCGGGGCATCTATCAATACAGTATGTAATCAATGGAGGCGCGGTGGATGATAGGATATGGCTTCTCCCGCCATAATTCGATCAATACAACTGTCATAAAAAAACACGAGGGTGGCCCGCGAACGTGCATGCGCACACGGTTCACAAAGCAACCACAACGACAACGTATTGGTACTCAGCGATTTCCATCTGAAGAGAGAGAAAACCACCGAAGGACGGCAGTTCGACCCTCCGGACGAATGGCATGGATCTCACACACGCTCTAGACTCACAGTCTTTGTACTACGCAATAGCAAAACATATGTACATCCATCGATTAGGCATTTCATTTTATCTAAACACATTAATAGGTAAGTGCACGTTCGATGGAACCTCTGTTACTTACAACGATACCATGCTTATCAAGATAAGAAATAAACAACGTATTTGTAATAGGCTGGTGAGAACTAGAAAAAGTTCACCGGTATCCCTGAGTTCCAATGTGTCTAAGTACAAGAAGCATCCCAAGACCGTGCAACAATGAAGGATCGGCGACAGCGTAAATACCAGCCCGTTGGAATCGGACTTAGGAGCTTTCCGTCAGATCCATCGAATGCTGAAGACGATGGTTCGGGCACAGAAATGCGCGGCAACGACGCTGCCGAAACTTATTTTCAACTCGCTACCAAACAAGCATATTGGTCCCATCAATTTTGCGAGCGGCAATGATTCGACGCCCGAAGATCGGTACTTACATTAACCTCCGGTTCCCACTGAGCAAGTCGGACTTTTTGAACTTTTTGCCCTTGTAGAAAGCGGTGGACTTGGCGTCGATTTTGTTGTAGATCTCCAGCAGGCGCGCCTCCTTCTGTTTCTCGGCCACCTGGGCATTCACGTCAACCAGAATCTCCTGCAAAGCCAAGAGCACGTCCATTTCAATCCCCAGCTCGTGAGCCGGCACCGGGGCAAATCTGGATGGCCACCACGAAAAAGGTCCGTGAATTCTTAGCATTATATATAAATAAATAAAACTACACACACACAAAATATATAATAATATATATATATATATATATATATATAATTTGAAACCGTTAAATCATCTCAGTGATCATAAACCAAAAGGGTGGTCCTGGAATCTCACGAGGAATTATCTCCACTTCTTTTCTATACCAATTGGAGGAAAGAACGTATATGTGATTGAGCCCTGCTACCGGAACATGTATAGATTATCGATGTAAGGCTTCTTCGCATTTTGGAGGCCCCACCAATTATGTCGTGACGTAGAGCCTACGTATGTTCCGCGAACACAGGCAAACACACTGGTACACAGAGAAAGTCAAGCTGTTTGAAATCAGCACCAATCCTGATTCTGTAGTACTACCAGTAACACATGTCGCAGACGCTCGCCATTGTGAAAGCCCTTCTTGTGTTTCTAGCAAATGCTCTCTAGGCATGCACATTGTACACAAAGGTGTGACGTCATGCCTGTCTTCTCGCCGCCCCCATTCCCACAACCCCTCAGCACGAGTCGCAAACATGCCTCCGGCTACGTAGGCTCCATCCCTCTCTGTCGTGGCGTCAGGACCTGTGCACGCTTCGTGACCACAACGAACGTGAAACGTGTGTTTGAAATGCGACGCAGTCCTTACGCTGTTTCATTAACACGGGAGTAATTGTCGCAGCTGCACCATGTGAGTGAAATGTTTTGTGTTTCTTGTGCATGATATCTGGGCATGCAAATGGTACAGCCCCCGGGCAATTGAATATGTACACACTAGGCTCGACAATTTTTTGCTACATTCTGGACCACTATTGCTCCCTTAGTCGTGATGAAATATACAGCATGTGTGCCTTGCCTTTGGCTTTAGATATTGTCACAAAAACCGGGTTCCCGGTTCGTAGTTTAAAAATGATTTGCAGAAAATATTTTCGATCGCTGTGTGGTGGCAATTTAGTTTTTCGCTATTAGTTTCTAAAACATGAGACTGCTGAGTGTTAATGCCTACGTAATCAATAGCTGGAAGCAAAACACACACGCTGAATGTTGAATTACGACTCTGCAAGCAGTAGTTCGCTCACACTATAACAACAACTTTTGAACCTAGTGCTTACAGATTCAATTGCAGGGGGCTGTACACTTAGATATGACGTCATACGCATCTTCCGATCCGAGCGTGGCCCCGCCCCCATCCCCAAACCCAGCTCGACGCTGATTGGCTGTACACAACACACGCATCGGGATACATGAGCGCGAACACGGCTACTGATTTGCTGTACACAACATTCACATCGCGCAGCTTTGCGAACACGGCTACGGTTTCCTTGGACTTAAGTGTAGCTGATACATTTTAAAGGGCCAATACAATACGAAAATTCGAGATCTGTAACCGTTCTGCCACACCTTTTGGTCGCGATGGTATACTAACATTGAGGGATACAGTCTCCAAAGGGTTGATTGATTATTGATTATTGGGCTTAACACGCCACGGAGGGGGCCTCGGAGGCCCCCACCTGTTTTCCGAGGACCGGAGAACCGCTTGTAGCCGAAAAACGAAACGGGCCACATTTAACAGAATTTAATAGCGCGTCGATTGGTGAAGACTTTGAAAACAGCCGAAAATTTTTGATTTATAGGCTTCAAAGTCAGACCGCATTTGAGATCGCCGTAAACGCGCGGTCGGACCAGTTAGCCATTGAAGACCAAGTGGTGACGTCATAACGTCATATAAGCGGCACTATATGTCAAGGTCACTTCACAGAAAGTCAAGGTCAAGGTCAAAGGTCACAGGTCAAGGTCATACTGCACTTCAAGGTCACTGACCACTGTGCGTCCGGCCAAATGACGTTACCCCGTCTGACATATATTATGCTATGACGTCATCGGTAGGGTATCCCAATACAAAAGTCAAGGTCAAATGTCAAGGTCAAAGGTCATTGGGAAAGGTCAATCCTCATTTCCCGCCAAACAGTGGGTACAGTGTTAGTCAAAGTGTAATTAATAAGTAGCAAATAGTGACCTTCAAGGTCAATGACGTTGAATGACCTGACCCAAAAGTTGTGGGGAAGCCTCTTGAGACTTCTTTCTATGAACCTTGTCCGCCTTTAGCTTATTCCCGCCATTTTCCTGCATAATCACAGCATTTACCAATCGATCCCAGCATGGCCAATATATGAACTTTACGAACTTGTTTGACCTTGAAGATATTGACCTAGGTCAATGAAAATTGGTCATCATGTAGATCACTACAGCCCCCACCCACCTACCAAGTGGCGTTTTCTAACCCTCTTAGTTTCCGAGATCTTAGGGGGCCTACCAGGCCCCCTCCAGTGCGCTTAGTGCCAGACCCCCTCCAGTGCGGGTGTTAAGGGCGCACCAACCTTAGTGGTTATATAGCGCCCATCCAAAGGGTTGATCTTAGGGGCGGATACAAAGGGGGGCTCCAGCCATTCAAAATTTCGGAGTATTCATAGTAATTACATAGTAAGAAGTTATTCGGAGCAAAAAGGGACAGGACTGTGCTTCCCCATGAAATGGAAGTTTGGATCCGCCACTGTTTGGTATAGCTTTTTAAGTCTTTAAAAAAGTCCCCCATTGACAGCATCAGGCCAATGCAGTTTTTTCGAAGCATGCGACCTCAGTTATTTTCAACAAAAGGGCTTCCTTCATTTTCAAGTCAAATCAATAATTCCCAATACAGCAGCGTAAATGGAAGACAATTCGGAGTTGGGCGGTAAAAAAAATGTACATATGATAACATATGACAAAAATATGATATCCCACTGTACACCTGCAATTAAGCACAAACACCTCCTGTAAAGCGGCTGAAAGCCAAACTTGAAACCATCCCAGCAAAAACGACAGTTTTTTTCTGTCAGACAAAGGACTCGTAATGAACATGAGCCATGCATGCCGATACGATTGCAAGGACAGACAAAAGCATTACTAGTTTGACATTTAAGCAATAATTTCACAACTTTCAGTAAATCTACCTAGCAAACACCTTTGAAACCATAGGGAAACCGGGGGCAGGCCACTGGCCCCCACTTTCTGGGATGGGCCCCCGCAACGGAGATAAGAATATCAACAACTGTAATATCAAGCAAGAAACTCAAACTGGCCCGATAGCTTGCCCCGGAACCCCGTTAAACTTACATGTGCCCCTAAACCAAGTTGAGGTCCTATGAGTTGATTTTAAGGTCCCCTAAGCTTCTCGGGGCCCTTGAACTGGCTTCGATGCCATACGAGCTAATCTGGGCCCTTTGAGCTGAACTGAGCACCCCTGAGATGGTTTGGGCAGCATGAAATTGCCTAAACTGAGCTAGGAGCCGTAACCTTAAACAGGGCCCCGTGAAATGGCCAGAACCTATATCCACCGACCTGGGGGCCCCTGAGCTGAGCTGGGACCGAAAAGTTAATATTGTCCCCTGAGCTAATCTGGATCCCCTGTGATGCACAGAAGACCATAAACTTATAGAGACCCCTGTACAGGAATAGGGCCCCTGCTCTGAAATTGGTTTATAAGCTTTAATTGAAACCCTGAACTGTTCTGAAACCCCAAATATGCCGACAAGGGGCCCCTGGATGATCTGGGCCCTTAAGCTATCTGGTCACAGAGCTAATATGGGCCTCTGTGTTGAACTGAGGGCCCCTGAGATGGTCTGGGACCCCTATAAGGCTTTACAGCCACTGACCAGGCGGCCGAGAGCTTGAATGGGCCCCTTGAGATGTTCTGGCAGTCGTGTAGCCAGGGAGGGGGTCTCAGGGGTCCGCGGACCCCCTTGGGCTGACCTTATGCACTAAAAACACAAAAATTGATTTCGGGGCCCCTGAGCTTGGTCTCGGGGCTTCGAGCTTGGTCTCAGGAGGCCCCCGATAATCGGTATCGAGGGCTCCAGAGTACCGAATATTGATCTTGGGGACCCCTGTGCTCAGTCCCAGGGGGTCCCGAGCTGGCCTCAGGGCCCCCGAGCTTGGTCTCAGGGCCCCTCCCCGAGCTCGGTCTCATGGGCCTTCGATCTTGGTCTCACGGGCCTTTCGATTTTGGTCTCAGGAGCCCCGAGCTTTGTCTCAGGGGCCCCGAGCTTGGTGTCTGGGGGCCCTCCGAGCTTGGTCTCAGGGAGCTCCCGAGCTTAGTCTCAGGGGGCCCTTTGAGTTTGGAATCAGGGCCCCCAAGCTTAGTCTCAGGGCCCCCGAGCTTGGTGTCAGGGAACCCTCCGAGCTTGGTCTCAGATAACCCCGAGCTTGGTCTCAGGGCCCCGAGCTTGGTCTCAGGGGACCCCAGGCTTGGTCTCAGGGAGCTCCCGAGCTTGGTCTCAGGGGACCTTCGAGTTTGGTCTCAGGGCCTCCGAGCTTGGTCTCAGGGGCCCCCGAGCTTGGTGTCAGGGAGCCCTCCGAGCTTGGTCTCAGATAACCCCGAGCTTGGTCTCAGGGGACCCCCGAGCTTGGTCTCAAGGATGCCACCAAGCTTGGTCTCAGGCCCCCTCTCCCTGAGATTAGTGTCAGGGGCCCTCGAGCTTGGTCTCAGGGGCATCCGAGGGCATCTGATGCATAAGGCTGACCGTATGCATTGGAAAACACGAGCATTGGTCTCGGGGGGCCCTGATCTTGGTCTCAGGGGGCCACCGAGCTGGGTCCAGCGCCCCCGAGCTTTGTCTCAGGGGCCCCGAGCTCGGTCTCAGGGGCCCTCCGAGCTTGGTCTCAGGGAACGCCCGAGCTTGGTCTCAGGGGACCCCCGAGCTTGGTCTCAGGGGCCCCTGATCATCAGTATCGAGGGTTCCAGAGTACCGAACATTGATATCGGGGGCCCCCTGAGTTCGGACTCACGGACCTTTCGATTTTGGTCTCAGGGTGCCCCAGAGCTTGGTCTCAGGGCCCCACGAGCGTGGTCTCAGGCGACCCCTGAACTTGGACTCAGGGGCCCCGAGCTTGGTCTCACGGGCCTTCCGAGCTTGGTCTCAGGGGACCCGATCATTGGTATCGAGGGCCTGGAATACCGAATATTGATCTCGGGGGCCCGTGAGCTTGGTCTCAGGGGCCCCGAGCTAGGTCTCAGGGGACAACCGAGCTTGGTCTTAGGGGCAAGCTTGGTCTCATGGGCCTTTCGATGTTTGGTCTCATGGGCCTTTGATCTTGGTCTCACGGGGTCTCGAGCTTGGTCTCAGGGAACCCCCGAGCTTGGTGTCAGGGGCCCTCGAGCTTGGTCTCAGGGAGCATCTGAGCTTGGTCTCACGGGGTCTCGAGCTTGGTCTCAGGGAACCCCCGAGCTTGGTGTCAGGGGCCCTCGAGCTTGGTCTCAGGGAGCATCCGAGCTTGGTCTCAGGGTTCCCTCGAGCTTGGTCTCAGGGGCCCCCGAGCTTGGTCTGAGGGGTTCAGCCCCCCTTCGGGGTGCCCCCGACTATTGATATCGAGGGACTCATGAGTGAGGCACGAGCATTGGCCCCATGAGACCCAGAGTTTGATCCCAGGGGCCTCCAGGCCTTGGTTCAGGACCCCCGAGCATCGGCATCGAGGGCTCCAGAGCACCGAGCATTAGTCTCGGGGGCTCGAAATATTGATCTTGAGGGCCCCGGAACATCGGTGTCGAGTTACTCCTGAGAAAAGCGCAAGCATGGGTCTAAGGGTGCCCCTGAGACTGATCTAAGTGGGACCCCGAGCTTAGTCTTAGGACCCCGGGCATCAGCATCAAGGGGCTCCGGAGTATTGGTCTAGGGGAGCAATTATTTTAGGGGCCTCCAAATGGTGCTTTCAGAGGGCCCCCGAAAGTGTGGATGCAGTGGTGTAGCCAAGGGGGCCCTAGGCGTCCGCAGACCCCCACCCCTTGGGCCAATCTGAACCACTGCAAAGGATTATCTGATCACGGGGCCCCCAGAGTCAGTCTCAGAGGCCCCTGAAGATTCGTTCTCAGGGTGTCCCGAGTCGGCCTCACGGCCCCCGCCCTGAGAGTCGGTCTCAAGGCCCCCCGAAAGTAGGTTTTAGGGGCCCCAGAGGGTTTGTCTCAGGGGCCCCAAAATTCGGTATCAGGGGCCCCGGGAGTCTGTCTCAGGGAGGGGGCCGAGAAAGTCTCAGGAGCCCCCCAGAGAGTGGTTCTTAGGGCCCTGCAACATAGTCTATTTCAGGGGGCCACTGAGAGTCAGTCTCAGAGAACCCCAAGAGTCGGTCTCAGGGGGCCCTCATAGTCTCACGGGCTTCTCTCTCAGGAGTCAATATTTAGTTTCAGGTGGCCCCGAGAGTTAACCCGGGGGTCCGAGAGTTAGTCTAATTTGATCCGCAGAGTGCTGGTTTCAGGGGGCCCCAGAGGGGTAATTTTGGGAGCCCTCGAGATTTAGCCTCAGGCTGTGCCCCCCGCCCCCCCGAGTTTTGGTATAAGCGGCCCCGAGAGTCAATCTCAAGGAGCACCCAAAAGTTAGTCTCAGAGGGCTCCCGGTTGTCAGTCTCAGAGACATCCGAGAGTTAATCTCGGGGTTCTGAGAGTAATTTCCAGAGGTGCTCCCGAGTTTTGGTCTCACGGGCCCGGTGTTAGCCTTAGGCCCGCGAGAGCTAATCTGGAGCCTCCGAGTCAGTCTCAGGAACGCCAAAGACTTAGCCTCAGAGGTGATTCCACCCCCCCAGGGTGTTTGTCTCAGGGGCGCCCTAGAGTAAGTCTCAGGGGCTGTCGGAAGTCATTCCCAGCCCCCTCCCCCGCCCCAAAGACAGCCTCAGGGGACCCCAATAGCTAATCTGGATGGCCACGATAGTCAGTCTCAGCCCCCCCTCCAGAGCAAATCTGGGGGCCAAATAATTAGTCTCAGAGGTGCTGCCGATAAATACTCTCAGGAGCCCCAAAAGATTCTCAGGGGCCCCCAGTTCTGATCAAGAGGCGCCGTGAATCGGTCTCCGAGACCCCCTGAGATCTAATCTGGAGAGCGGCCGAAAATTAGCTTTGTGAGCGCCGCCAAGTATTGGTATTAGGTGGCCCCAGAGCTCAAATAAAAAATTTCAAAATCATATGCCTCGGAAAAATGTACCTACCCCTATTGCGTACTAAAAAGCACAAATTGAAACATGACGATCAGGCACCATTATCGAAGGAAAGGCAAAAATTAATCTAATTTTACCATAAGAGCAAATCGAACAGGGAATTTGGCACTTTAGTCAATTTCTAATATATTAGCTTAACACCAATAACTACATTCCTAAATATTCTGAAATAAACAACTTTCCAACATTTTCGTGGGAAACCAGACAAACAAGGGTAATGACAGAAATTGATGAGCATAATCCCAAAAAGAAAAATAGGTATGAAAGGTTGAAAATAACAATAACAGAGTGAGCCAAGGCGATAGATATCTTGGGCGCCTTTTGTCTTGGAAATTTGCTCGTTTACAAGATAGCAAGGGTAAGAAAGTAACTGGATCTCAACAGGATCTGTCGACGGAATAGAGGATATGTAACGTTCGGGACACACTACCATATCCCTTGTATCTTTATTCGTTTTTTTCGTTTCTTTGGAAATTTCCTGATTAAAGAGTTCATGGATTCGACACCGGGATATAATTGCTAGTCATTTCCCGTAGAAGATCATTTCTTCGTACTCAAAACGACTGACCTCCAATAACTTCATGTCTGATTGCCCGAGTGAATTGAGGTAGACTCAGGTTTAACATCATGCGCGCATCAACATTGAACTTCCCGAAATATGGCTCAAAGCTGTTATTATAGCCACGCTACCATATAAGGTATGGGTCATCCTTAATATTTGGTGACCTTAGTTTACCAACACTTGGTTGGATCGAAAAAACCAAGCTTTAAACAAAATAAGAATGAATGCTTAAAAAGGCACAACAAAATTTCCCTCGTGTGAATGTTATAATGTTAAAATACTATACAAAAATATAGGAGATGGGCCCGGTTACTAAGGGGACCCCGGCCTGGGGCCCCCCGACGGTATTCGGACCCCTCCTTGGCCGAATCCTGGCTACGCCATTGTGTTCTGAGACTCTACATCAGCCACCCTGGGGCCCCCTAAGCCTAGCTGGGGCCCTGAGCTAATCTGGGTACCACTGTGCTTAACTGGGGCCTCTGATCTGGTATGGTGGCCCTGAACTGTTCTAGCATCATTGAGCTAAGCTGGGATCCGTGAGCTTGAACAAGTCCCTTGAGCTGTTTTGAGACCCTACATAAGCCGACCTGGGGACCTCCGAGCTGAAACGGGCCCCTAAGCTAATCTGGCACCCTGTGGGAATCTGGAACTCCCCTGTGATGAGCTTCTAGGGGTCCTGTGCTTATGTAGGGTCCCTTGATAAGCTGGTCCCGAGGCTAATGCACTGGTCTAGGCCCTTGAGCTGACTGATCTGGGTTCCTGAGCCATGGTTTGGACCTTGGGGCCCTTCGAGATAATTTAGCGGTCCCTGGGCGGCATAGGCATAGGAACCGGGGTCAGGGAGATACTGCCCCCCCTTTGAGGTGGGCCCCGCAACGAATATACAACTATCAGTAACTGTAATATAGAACAAGAAACCCAAACTTGTCAGGAAACCCAACCCCAAGCTTGTCAGGGAACTTTCAAGTTCGGTAGTACGCTGCCTGCAAGCCCCTGGAGGAGGAGCGCTTCGTAAAAAAGCCAAGGCACCTACTACCCGAGTGTTTCCAAATGAGTCCCAAGAACTGGGCCCAATCAAACTCCATCCCAATCCCAACACAAAATATGAATCGGACACGGTCCCCGCCCCAAATGCAGAGCAACAGCCGTCCCTTAGCCATCGAAAGGCGCGACGTCTTTCGATGCCAGGGTTATATGGCGTCGCCAACTCTTTCCCTGTTGGAGGGGTTTCTTGGGAGTCAAATTGCTCCTTGCACAAGGAATCTGCTGTGCCTTAAACCCGAGTTGGTCGCGTGGAAAGCAAGGCTGCTAACCACTATAACACCATGCCCACACCTCCTCGGCATCACAAAGCTGGCCATCAAGTACCTACATTGCACTTGCAGTTATGCTGGAACTCTGCATTTTAGGCATCGAAATATAGCTAGGCGTATTTATTGTGATCTGGCTTCACCTAAATCAATCTGTAATGATGACAAGAAGAGATCTGTAATAACCTAAATAAATGTTCCCAGTTTCGTCATTGAATAAGCAAATACAAGTTGATTAGGCATAGCGAAGTGAGGATATCGAATATCCCAAGATACCTTTACTTAAAGGTACGTTCAAGAGGGATTCCTCCACGCCCGAGTGACGTCACACGGGCGTGGAGGAATTCCTTCACCATTGAGCCGTGTGTTAAACTGCTGCTAATGGCACTTCCAGCATACCTACAAATTTGTGAGAATACACGGTAATCAAATTTATCCCAAATGCAATGGATAAACATTTTATTTTCGATTCTGGGCCTATTTTTGCAAAAGTTTGGATATTTAACCATTTAATTTTTCCATGTTATATGCTACGAGGTGCGACGTCACATCCGGTGGCCTGCGCTTGCTGTTGGAGGGGGCTGGCTATTTGGTACCAAAGCATTGTCTGTAGTTTTCTTAACAGTTCTTAATTTTGTAAATGTGATGAAAGGGCCTAAACATCTGTAAATATAAAAAACGCGCTCGTGGTAAAAAATGACTGAAATGCTCCAAAAAGCTTAAAAATGTATGTCGTATTTGAAATGGGTCTTGGTAAAAAAACAAAAATGTTTTTTTTGGCGTTTTACTATGATTTATTAGATCATAATAGGTACAACTCGAAATCATAGGGCAAAATTTAATTTCTCAATTTTCCATATATTGACATCCTTGTGTGCATGCGCGCCTTATTGACACCAAACGAGCTAACAATTTTTTTATTTATAATTATGGGCCCCCGTGGACTGGGGCCCCCTTGAGGTGGGCCCCCCTAAGGTTGCCCCCCACTTTTCAAACCGTTCCTACGCCCCTGTTTGAAACAATCATTACTTGAACATTCATCACACTTTTAACAGGCGTTTACGGTGCTTAATAATGCGTATTCCTGTTGTTCTTGTTTGTTCATGCACAAAGAAGACCAGACTGAGGGCAGTTTTCTTTTCAAGAAACTACAACTATGACCACAACATTAGCGGGTTATGGTTGAAACAGCACAAGTTTGAAGATGATCTGGCGCCAAATGACCTTGGCTGCCGGTGCGCCCAAAAACCCCAAACATGATGAAGATGATTGAAGAATAACGCTAGAACTGGAAGGACTGTTTCCCATGACCAGATCGCAACAATGTTTGACCGCATAAATTCAATTGGGTTGGATCAAGAACACTGACGCGAGCTTAAATTCCATCACTAGTGCACGTCTGTAGGCTCTTCATCATCGGAGGAGCCCGCGCAGCTGATGTTCGCTACGTCACACCATGTATCTTGTCCTCGTAATGAGGGACCTATCCGGGCGTAGCCTGGGTGTGAAAATGGCCGCGCCGGGCGAGGATTTGATGAGATTAACCCATCACCGCCTAGGGATCCGGTCGGACCCCCTCCCCCCGGAGGTGATGTGCAGGAAAAGAGCCCCAGAGGTGCCGGGTTAACTGTAATCCAAACATTATTATAAACCCTAACATTTGGACAGTGTCTGTATGCTCCCAGGCTGTGTCATAGCGGTACGACAAGTATGTCAGTGACAATGAGCAAATATGACCAATCAAAGAGAGTGCGGCAGGCAAGCGTTATGAGCTAGCACTACTTATGTTAGCTGACACGTTTGGACATCACTATGCTCAGCGGTTACCTTGTCTTATTCTTATTAGTTTTCAAACCAAGCATGGTCGTCGAGGTTGATTAAGCAGGTATATAGAATTGAATTCTTGAGACAGAAATAAACAATGACTTCAACCAGGGGCGTAGCCAGGGGGGCGGCAGGGACAGCCCCTCCCTGAGGGCCCGAAGGTCCCCCTTGAGGACACGGGCCGCGCGAAGCGCGGCTCACCCACACTATGCTCTGTGGCCAAATTTGAAATTTCATACCAGACAGGGCCCTCTTAAGCCCTCTTCAGCACTCTATTCTGTAACAAGCAGGGCTCTTTTTGCTCATCAGGGCCATTTTGACGCTGTCGCGGGGCCCTTTTCGGGGTGCCGCCCCCCCTGAGCGAAATCTTGGCTACGCCCCTGAATTCAACAGTTGACATCACTCTGAACTGAGCAAGGTAAACTCACGCAAAGTTTGCACATTGATAGTTATAACCACCTGGAGGTTGTGATTATCTTATCGCATTATGTCTAGCCTTCTAAGCATTGTCGTCATTCCTGCGTGACTTTAAGACCAAAGGCCACAACATTTATCCAAGTTCTGACCTTCACCTAATTAAACCACTCATTTCAAGCGTGTGACAAGATCGTTATCAACGTGCCGGTGGAATTAAACGTTCATCACCTTGTTCTGGCATTCAGGCCCACTTACCTACCTTAACTGATTGTTTTCTAGAAAAAAATCCAAAACTAAACTTTTTCTTTCATACTGGCCCTCAAAAAGGCTATCGGGCTGGGGCTGGGACTGAAGATAACATTGCAGCGATGTAAATGAACGCAGCGACAAGTTAAACTATTGCAGATCCCGAGGCAGTTACGTCGAGAAATTAGGTAAAGTATAACGATGAAAATACCACCAGGCCGTACAGTTAACCTTTACCTTTCTCAGCCCGTTTTCCCTGTGTTTGCGGTGATGCTTGTGGGTGCGTCCTAACCGGTCATCCTTATCATTATCTTCAAACTATCAGGGGACAGCGAAGGCACGCGTCTTGAGCAGCAGCGACCCCTACTGTTAGTACTCTAACTTCCTGCACAATCATCATTCATAATTGAAACGCCTAATTTCATAGTAATCACTTCGTGCCTTTTCCGACGGCACTTGAAATCACCGTATTTTGGGTGGAAGTGTTTGCAACAAACATACATTCCGTTGTTCCCATTGACCCAGACCGGTGTCATGCTTCTCCGGTTGAAGTCAACACCGTGTTAGCATACTTTCCGTCCAGAGAAGCGCACTGGCAAATCGACCAATACCGCGCCGCCGAATTCCCGAGTGGACAGTAATATATCAGCGGTTGAAAATGATATGGGGTCAATGGGCCCACGGACAGCCACAACGGCCAGACTGATTCCAGACGCCAGCCCCATCAGTGAATGGGCCTGATGAAATCAGAATTGGTTTCAGACTGCACTGTCTGCGACACATCTAAGGGCGCCTGGCAGTCGCTGCAGCATATGATTGGAGCTGAGCCGACCTAATCTACCGGGATGACATGGCGGAGCGTTGTTTAGCGCCAGTACCCTGGACGGGCATTAAGTCCAGCGTTCCAGGCCGCATGCGTGCAGGGAAACACAGTTTGGGCCAGGACAGCGCCCAGAGCACTGGTGGTGTGACGAGACAAATCAATACGATAAATAGGAGCCCAATGCGCCCCGTCGCACGTCCGCAACGGACGTCCGCCGCAGATAATTATATGTTCTGTACCGGAAACGAAACGCAGCATTACTGTTATCTAAAAGGTTTGTCGTGGCGTCTGGGCAGCATCCCATCTCAGGTGCACGTACAGCTTTAGCGTCTCGTGCTGCCGCGCAAGCCTCTGATGTAGCTTCATACCTTGACCAGCTGCAGCGCCTTGGTGAGGTTTGTGATTTCCTCCTCCTGGTCGCGGCTGGTCTTAATCAGAGGCTCGATCAGAAGCGGGTACTTGGTGACTCGATGGGTGACGAACAGGATACACTCGGGAACGCCCTTCTTCTTCAGCAAGGGGTGCATACTACACCGTCGTATAAACTCCTGAAACCTGAGGACAGCATGGACACACTGTACGACAAATACTGGGGAGCATCACAACTACGCACAGCTCAGTCCAGAAAGCCGTTTGGACCGTTCGATCAGGTAGTACGCTTACATATTTTACAATGAGAAATACTCACCAGTGCCACAAACAGATATTGATACATACCATTGGAAACAGCTGATATAATTTTCCCTTCTTCGCCGTGAATCTTCAGCATTCAATCCCGCACTCACAGAGCTCCCCCTCCTCACCCGGCACCGACATCAGCCACACCATCACCCGCACACCAACCTTCGGTCCGCCTTCAGCATGTCTTTGTAGAGCGCCACGCTCTCGGTGTGTTTGGAGCAGAACTCTCCGTAGCAATTGCGCATCTTGTCTCCGATCTCTCCGGCGAAGTCCTGCAGCAGCAGGTCCCCGAACTGCTCCACGTAGAGACTGCGCCGCTGCCGCTCGCGCAGGTGCCGCAGAAACGTCATGTGCACCGAGATCAGGTCGTCCAGCCGGGGGAAGAGTCTGCTGATCATCTCCGGCGTGTAGCCCAGGTCCTTCTTCATGCCCTCCGCGAACACCTGAACGAACGGGCGAGGGTAGTTAGAGCATCCCATCTCTTGCTTGTTAAAGGGAATGGACCACTTTGTCGAAATTCTACAAAGAACAATTTAAGAACAAGACAGGTATGAAAATCAGAAAACAACATTTTTCCCACTTTCATAGGCTAAAAAGAGAAATATCTCATCTTTTCTGACAATAAGTGACGTCATCACAAGGACAGTTTTAATAATCAGTGAAATCCCAGATACTGATCATAGACTCGCTGTAAAAGCCCATTCACAGCGTTTCCGCATGACACAATTTGTGTGCAGTACGAGAAGTACTGGTGCAAAAACGGAACGTCAGATGGCGTTGCGGCAGCCGTCTTTATTGAGTGGTCGAACGATAAAGCACATTTCTGATGTAA
Source organism: Lepas anatifera (assembly GCA_034440635.1). Taxonomy (NCBI): domain Eukaryota; kingdom Metazoa; phylum Arthropoda; class Thecostraca; family Lepadidae; genus Lepas; species Lepas anatifera. The sequence continues at coordinate 2,127,064 of JAOTON010002265.1, read as the reverse complement.
ATAAACCATTTCAGAGTTCGATTTTGACAAAAACAGTTGATACTTGTTCCGACAAGTCCGGGCGAAGAGCAATGTCATTTGTGTTGCAGTCATTGGGCGCAATTTGGCCCAAATGCACATTGACTGGACGCTAACTTGCCCAAGGCTTTCGGTCCGCAGGCAGTTGCATGCTGGGGTTTGAAAATGCTGGGGTTGAAAATTTGCATCCAGGGTTTGAAATAAGCCAATAAGCCCCTATACTTTGAACTTTAAAGCTGGCGGAAATTTTATATCGAGAGCTTTGGGTGAAATCAAATATATCAATATTGGTTTCTCAACACGCTCTACAAAAACTGCTATCTCAGTTCAAAACCCATTACAGAAGTGGGACACTCCCTTTAAGAGGCCGGAAGGAGGAGCGATTAAACATACAGGCAATGGCGGATCCAGGGGGAGGGCAAAAAGGCAATTGCCCCCAAACGGAGAAGCTCGGGGCAAAACTATGTTTCCCCCAAAGCGATCGACCTCCTTTTCCCCCGACTCCTTTTTAGCTTGTAAGCAAGATTTTGGTGCTTCAACTCTCAACTTCAAACAGAATTAGTGAAGTTCAGTGTAATTATTGAGGGTTGGATGGGAAAAAACTACCTTGAGCCCATATTTTCACTCCGTGGCGTTTTTTTCGTCTCCGGTTCCCAAAATCCTACCAAAAAGGCATATTGTAACGCAACTTTTCACTGCGGGCTTTTTTTGGTTTTCGACTTTGGTTTGCCCCTTCCAAACCAACCGGCTAGATCCACCACTGCATACAGGTCAGGTCTCCGGCGTAATTCAACTACTGTAAACAGAAGCTGGTGGTTCTGTTTACAGTAGTGGAATAAGTTTTCCGAAAATACGCCAAAGGTCGATACGACATTGTAAACGACGGAACGACCTACCACATTTTTACGGGGATTTCCCTTTTGGGGCCAGACAAGAGAGAAGCATATACGTACAACGAATAAAGCCCTGTATCTTGGACAAAGACGGGATCGTCCTTGAAACAGTTTTTCTTGCTACGATTTATGCGCCGTATTTCGCATATGAAGGGTTTAACTGAACCTTACGGCCTTAGAATGAAAGCCAACCACTTCAAAGCATCAATTATTGGGGGTTGAATTTTCGAATCTACTTGACCTTTAGACAACACACATGTCCCAAATGCCACAGCTATTCACTAATAAATTTATGTGCGGTGGTGCTTGCACTGATGTGCCATGAAAACCCCTGTGCGATCGAGCCATTGCGTAACACAAATCAGATAAACAAAACGGCAAACGCCGTACCACCGAGTTTCCAGAGGCGTAGACTGAGAGGGCCGGGCGGCGCTCTGGCCCGGCCGCCCTCTGCCGGCCAGCCCAGGCGCCGGCTGTAACGGCCGGCGCCGGCTCCCATGGGAGGTGTTGGGGAGGCCGGGCCCGGCAGCGCCTGCAGGCCAGCTGGACGACCCGCCCGCCAGTCAATATCGGCCGTCGGCCCGCCCCGAATACGCCAGCACGCCGTCAACGGCCCCCATGGTACTTTATGAACCTCACACACCGGCTACAACGCCCCGCCAGGTGTGCTTTATAAAGGGCAAGGCGAAACACACGAATTCAAGCATTACTGTGTTTCACTTTTGACTTTTCCCTGGTACTAATTCGCCCCTCTAACCAGTTTTCAGAACAAGAAGTGGAATAAGTAACTGAGGTGAATGAATTTTCGAGTTGAGTAAAATGTTCTTAGAATGGCCTGCATACATGCTCTACGTTAAGGTAAATACATGTTCTTTATTAAAAAAGTCGCGGATAACTTGCACCATTCCAGTGATCATTGATGTAAATTTTCTTTATGTTCTAGTTTTGTATTATATCAGTTTACTATGAGCCTATGAGCCACATAGTCATATATACAGTCACAAGCGCAAAGCACAAACATACAGTCACACTGGTACACGCAATGTCCTTTTTTGACCAGGCCGTCAGGGTAACCCCGTCTGCGGTACTCTGTTTTAATTATATCCACATATTTCTGTTAAACCACACTCCAGAGCTCTGCTTGACATTTAAATGTTTTCTTTTTGCGAGGCGCAGGACAACCACAGGGGAAACATCAGTGCCCAGCAGGAGTGTTGCGCTCCCCGGATCTAACGCCAGATGGGCAACAGCAGTTACACATGCACTTCCTAGAAGCAGAGGAACCTTTTCAGAAACATACAAATGCATGCAAAAACGTACATACTGCAGCACCTTTGGCGAATGCTTCATTTTTAGATAAGTATTATTTCGAGTTTTCAAATTTTACTTCGTTATTCCTTTGGGGGAGGGGTGTTTGTTATCATCAGCGTATTAAAGAGTAACGTTGATTCTTTCGAACAATTCATTCCCACATTTCGCCAATCCTTTTGTAAGCCATCAATATTCGTGATGAAAACTCTGCAAAGGATACAAATAAACGGTAATATCGCCTCCGAAAAGATTCCCCACAAATTTAATGTCACATCAGTTTAACTATAGCGTTACAAAGCCAAAATTTAGCCAATCAACGCAGTGCAAATAAAGTTTGGATAAACAATATCATTTGTCAATAATCGTTGGTGTTCAATGACGCAGCAGCTGCTGACGTCATGTGGCGTTGAAGGGCATGGACAGAAAGCTAGGCTTGAGCGGGAGCAGAGCCAAAACCAGCCCCTAAGTGGGCTCGAACCCGCAACACTCTGCACGACATACATAACGCCGCGCACCGAGCTGAGCGCGCTCGCTAAGCGAGGTGATGATTGGGGTTTTAGGCTGCATCAGCTGCTAAATGCCGAAGCTGTTACTGCCTGATAGCTTACAGATGAGCATATTAGCAACTGTGCAGAGGTAGTGAGCAGATAGTGCACCGTTCTTATAGGAAACCAGTCCGAGGGGAAATATAGAAAAACGTTCTCTTATATGCAGGCAGCCAAAGGCAAAACACGACAGGTGTTCTCAAGATATTCTTTCAGATGTGAAAAACAGTCACACATCAATTCGTATCAGACTTCGATCCCACAAGCGAGCAATCTGCACTGAGATATTCCAGGTGTAAGGAAAAACACTTCAGGCTTAAGGAAAACAAAACCATTTTTCGAGGAAGGCCAAGCAGAGCATATCTTTAACGTTATTGGAACCAAATCTTGCTAAAAGGAAGATTATTACCGCGCTGTGTTCCAAAGTACAAAACGTAACAATTTATAAGTAGAAGCTCAGCTTTCCCAGATTTCGGACACATAGTAAATAATTCCATCGCCTTCAGAAGCGCATCGCTGAGGACGAAAAGTCGCACGGCAAAAACAAAACAAAACAAGGATAAATGAAACTGGTTCATGCCAATTACCTCAAGAACAAAACGTGTCAAATACGTTACATCCCAGTATATTTTCACGTCCCTAGGCGGATCCAGCATTGCCACGCCGGGGGGAGGGACACATGGCCGGTAGGAGGCGCCATCCAAGCCAGAGAATGCCGCTTCTAAACGACAAAGCCTGTCAGCTGGACGCCAAATCCTATGGCAGGGGCGTAGATACTAGCGCCCTGGAGGGGGGAGTGGAAGCGACATTATAGCGGGGTGCCATCGACCTTTCAGGGGGGCACCGTGACCATTTCAGGGGACACTGAGGATCGATCGGGGTGAAAGTGCCCCCTTGCCCCCTGAATCCCACTACGCTCACGCCCACTACGTACCATACACTTCTCCATCCTGACAGTCCGGATATTGAGCGGGTGGAAATGCGTGGTTTGAGCACAAGTACAAACTCTAACATCCAACGCACCGGCTCAAAACCAAACACAAACAGATCGCCGGCCGATCCACCATTTCTCCCTGGAGTCTTCTCCTCAGACTGGCACGCATTAGAAGGATCACAGGCTCTAAAAGTGATGCGTCGGAGACAGTTAATACAGTGCAATCGGATTATCGCGAGTTGGCCGCCGGTATTGGTTTAGGGCCACCATCGTCGTGTCCACCGCCTATGCGGAGTTCTGGCAGGAGAGACGCGAACACTTTCTCCCAAGGCGCTGGGTGCTGACAGCGAGAAAAGGAGGCTTTCCTGCCTTTTACGCGGTCGGCTGGGGGGCAAAGGTGTGGTTCCCCATACCTCTGAGAATCCACGACGGAATACCGAAAATAATGCCTTACTGTAGCGATGTTGAAAAGTAGCCGAAAATATAATTTGAAACAGACCTCACTGAATACATGGCATCATGGTGCACATTTGCAAACATTTTACAGACTTTAAATGTCTGTAATTTGTCCTCATAGTAAATTTGCTCAAAGAAGCCAACTTTAGAGATGGAAGACAGGAACATACTCCGCATCACTATTCTGGCCTGAGTCGAGATATAGCACTCATGATTATATTTGTAGACTTACTGATTAGGGGTTTGGCAACTTTTCTTTAATTTTCGGGACCAGTGGGTTTCGATGTCTCGGACCCACGATTTGAATGACCTGAAATTTGAATTTCTAATTTTTCAGCCCGCCCTGCGCCTTCAAGTTTTCGAAAAACAGAAAAATCAGGTTTTCATCCCCAAACAGCAATCACGAAAATAGCAAAATAAAATTTAATTCATCAGTTAGAACAGTTTCTTACCTACAGATCTGCTCAAACTGCATGTTCATGGGGTTTCTTATGCCTTATCTATTGCGCCTCAAATATTGCGGTTTTTGCCTAACGGTGGTATACTGTGCCGCACGGCACCTTACGGCGCGTTGCTCACCGGGCAGTCTAGGAAGCTGCTGACTTAAAATGTGGTACTTTACATTATTTTTCGCATGAATTCAATGAGGAATGCCAGTTTACATGGTTTTCTTTTTAAAAGGTGACAGGGGCGGATGTAAGCAATTATTTTTCGGGAGAAAATTAGCGAAAATAGTGAAAAATCCTTCATTTAGAAAGAAAGTGAGGCAAATCGGCAAACCTTGGTACGGACCGGTTTCGGTAGGTGGTGCCACTCTTGATTAGGGGATACCACGATATCAGAAAATTAGGCATTATGCAAAGAACTGTAATTAAAAGGCATAAAAACAAAACATTGTCAGAGTACCTTGATTACTCGACGAAGAAAGACGACAGCCTTCCACTGTCATGAGCTACAGGAAAAGGACTGAAACGAAAGCAGAATCGACTCCGGGCACCACTCGCGTCTATTTTCCCTGACGGCAGCGAAACGTATCTTGTTAAGCGCCTTGCCATCTTGTCAGCGCACCACACGCTGGCAACTGACTCGCTGTCAGTTTTAAGGCCCTCTATTGATTGAGTGTAGCACGGAATGCCTGTCCGGAGGGTGACCCGACTAAAGTCCTGAGTTGGGTCTGCGTAAAGCCGTTCAGGAAGGGTGGCTCCACATTGGGTGCATGGCAGACCCTTTTACGCTGCTGTGCAGCTCCATGTAGCTGGTCGCACACCGCTTGAGCTGCCCCGGCAGCACCTGGTAGCGCCGGACACAGGTACCATGCGCTCGGCCCTTCAACGTTGGGCCTGTGCACCGGCTGCGGAGGTGCTGGGAGAGCACTGCCCGCTCTCAGAAGCGGCGTGCTGCTCACTGCAGGAGGCGTTGGGTGTACGCACTGGATAGGGACCGGCTTCATCTGCGCTTGTGTTAACCTCGCGCTCCGGGACGAGACGATCTTACTGACAGCTGCAGCTCTGATTTTTGGTCGTCGTCACCCAGCATCGCCAAAATGATGCTTTCCGTATGCGCCATGAGAGCGTCCTTCGCCACGCTATCCTGCAAAACTGTCAGTGCGTCACAGGTCATGTACATACCTTCGCTGCAGCCGCAGCTCCTCTGCCAGATGGCGCGCAGCGTGGACAGCGTCCCACTCGTACTTATTCGGACTGTCATTGGCACGTAGACACAGACCAGGTACTGCGCCAGTACCTGTATCTCAGGCGATGGCTCAGCCCTGGACATGTACAGACGCTGCAGGTAACTCTGGGCCGTGTACCACCGCGCCTGGTGCAGTTTGCCGTGTGCCTTATGGGCGACAGCACTAGCATTCCCGTATCCCGTCTTTGCACAGAGGTACGCTAGCTTCAGATCCCAGCTGAATAGGGCGAAAATCTCTGGGGCAGTGCACTTGCTGCCAATCGCCAACTTCCCCAGAGTCAAGAGAGACTCAAGTCCCTATCTGGCGCGTCAAGTCAAATCCCAATCTGGCGCGTACACCCAACACCTCCTGCAGTGAACAGCACGTCGCTTCGAGAGCGGCCAGTGCTCTCCCAGCACCACCCAGCAGCCGGCGGACAGCTCCTCTGGTGGGCGCACAGGTCCAACTTTGAAGGGCCGAGCGCATGGTGCCTGTGTCCGGTGCTACCAGGTGCTGCCGAGGCAGCTCAAGCGGTGTGCGACCAGCTACATGGAGCTGCACAGCAGCGTAAAACGGTCTGCCATGCACCCAATGGGAGCCACCCTTCCTGAACGGCTTTACGCAGACCCAACTCAGGACTTTAGTCGGGTCATCTCTCCGGACAGGCATTCCGTGCCACACTCAGTCAATAGAGGGCCTTAAAACTGACGCGAGTCAGTTGCCAGCGTGTGGTGCGCTGACAAGATGGCAAGGCGCTTAACAAGATACGTTTTGCTGCCGTCAGGAAAATAGACGCGAGTGGTGCCCAGAGTCGATTCTGCTTTCGGTTCAGTCCTTTTCCCTGTAGCTCAGACAGTGGAAGGCTGTCGTCTTTCTTCATCGAGTAATGAAGGTACTGTGATAATGTTTTGTTTTATGCCTTTAACTACAGTTCTTGACATAATGCTTAATTTTCTGATAACGTGGTATCCCCTAATCAAGAGTGGCACCACCTACAGAAACCGGTCGGTCGCCAAGGTTTGCCGATTTGCCTCACTTTCTTCTAAATAAAGGTTTTCACTATTTTCGCTAATTTTCTCCCGAAAAATAATTGCTTACATCCACCCCTGTCACCTTTTAAAATAGAAAACCATGTAAACTGGCATTCCTCATCGAATTCATGCGAAATATAATGTAAAAGTACCATATTTTAAGTTGGCATGCTTCCTGGACTGCCCGGAGAGCAGCGCCGTAAGGTGCCGTGCGGCACAGTATACCACCGTTAGGCAAAAATCGCAATATTTGAGGCCAATAAATAAGGCATAAGAAACCCCATGAACATGCAGTTTGAGCAGATCTGTGGTAAGAAACTGTTCTAACTGATGAATTAAATTTTATTTTGCTATTCTCAGTGATTGCTGTTTGGGATGCAAAATCTGCATTTTCTCTGTTTTTCGAAAACTTAAGGCGCAGGGCGGGCTGAAAAAATTAGAAATACAAAATTTCAAGGTCAAATTCAAAATCAGTGGGTCCGAGAACATCAGAAAGCCACTGGTCCCAAACATTGAAGAAAAAGTTGCCAAAAGGGCCCCTATTACTGATGCACCAACTGTGAAGAGCACATGCTGTTGCCAACCCACTCCCTCATGGAGGGTATCCCGGGTTATAATTGCTTATTGTTAGAATAATCCACCGGGTCTTGCACCCCGGTCATCTGCGCAGAAAGTTGGCGCACTTGCTGATACACATCCGCCACATTCCCTGTTTGCGTGAATGTTCTTCTCAAAACTGAACCATTAACTCAAATCAACTCGTGTACTTCATAAATGATATATTGCAATACAATGATGGTGAGGCGCAAAAAAGTCAGTGACTTAAGTTGCGCTGCCACCCATACTAGGTCACACACACACCCTATTGCCGACGCTATATTTCGCCCGCCATCCTCAGCACTGGCTGTTACCCGGAAGGCCGCGCCCCCACTCTCAGCCCGCGGCCGGCCCGGCACTTGCTGATTACAGTGACGGCACGACCCCTCGCGGTCTCCTTCAATATTTTCCCCGATAACAAGCGGTTCCTCTATTGTTGTACAAGTCTTACCTTGGAACTCTTATGGTAACTAGTGGAGATAACGAAAGTTTCCCCCAGGTTTTTGAATAAATGCATTTTGGTAAGAGCATTAGTGATGGAGGGTCCGGATCTAAGGGGGGGCAATATGGAATTTGTAACCCATTTCTTTTCAGTCAACGCCATATTGTTAATGTTGAAATTTCTTATTTAAAGGGGGCACGGTACCCAGTCCCCCGGTTCCGCCGCCTATGAGTGAGAGATGAGTTGTTTTGGTACCCGCGATCACATTGGGGGCAGATGGAGTTACCAATTTTGAATTAAGGAGCTTTCAGATTTGAAGGACTTACTCGCAGTCCAGTACGTATGACATTGACTCTTTAAAGCGAATTTGGCCTTTTTGGGCTGTTTTCGTCTTAGATTTTAGTTGTTTGTTTTTTTGGCCGACGGGTGATTTTTCAGGTTTTAAGTATTTTAGCGATTTTTGCGATTTTCTCTCTGTTGTATCATCTTTTTAGGGTCCAAGGTCACTCCCACAACACTCTGCGTTTGGTGGCTCCCTACCTTCAGCAGGCGTTCCGAGAACTTATCAGTTGGCACCTTCACGGGACGTAGTCAGCTGTCAATCGGGTAGATCATACCGGAAAAACCAGGTTCCCGGTCTCGTTTATCTTAGAACTCATATTTAACGTAGGAATAGCGCTACGTCAGCGTTTCTGACCGCATTTCTCCAAGGCACGAGTCTAGCGGCCGCACTGCGCAGTTCATCGGTAACAGCGTCAGGTCCCGGACGCGCGGGGCACGGGACCGCTCTTCACACGTCCATTTCTCCGGAAACAGTGAGCCCTGGGACAGTCGCAATATCAACCGGGGTTACCGGTATGCTCTATCTTCTGGCTATATCAGTTCAAATCCTATTCTAACTCTGCCACACTACCTTTCAGAGCCGAATCAATAGTACTTCGGCGGCGTATCCGGGTCAAGAATGCAGTTCCGCTATTTTAACCGCTGTGTGAATGTAGCTAGCTAGCCGAACATGTTACGGCAAGGAGTTTTGCATTGTGGCCGAAATAAAAGATCGACTGCAAAGTATAGTTCTCGTTTTGGCAAGGAGTACTGAGACACATTCATCCGTTAAACTCGACCATTTGCTCCTGCCCTGATGTCGCACGAGGCGTTGTGATTAAAGCCCAAGTAAACAATCACGGACACTATTACATAGTAGTGAAAACGTGGTTGGACATAGGCAGTAAAAAATTGGGCCAGGACTACGGGCGTCGCCACCATGGGGGCCACGGTGGCCTGACCCCCGTGAAATTCAGGAGAGCCTCCGTTCGACTCAGCAGGCCGATTTCAGTGCTGGAAACCTTCGACAAACTCATGTGTCTGACGAACTACATATGTGTGTGAATGGCAAGCACCTACGATTAACTATTTGACATTGGAGCTCTATCCAACTGTATGGGAAGAGTCCCTGGAAGGTGAAAGAAGCTCCTCGACAGGTTAAAGAGGCCTCACCCTACGACGGAACTGGCGCGAGGGGGCCCATGAACGGCACACATATCCCCATCGTCATTGATGTGTTCTAAGCATATTTAAAGCCCCCAGCATGTGTTAGTGCCCCCTCACCCCCCCCGCGGCTAACAAAGCAGGCCCCGGGAACGTAAAGGGTGCTTTTAGGTCAGCGACATAAGGATTTATTTTCCATTTTCCAGACCAGGCCCCTGTAAAGGTCAAGGAGGACCAGCCTAGTATAGTCGGTGGCACACGGAGGGGGCCCCTCTTAGAGCGGCGGAGACCCCAGTGTCATTGATACGTGCTCCAGTTTTATTTAAGGCCACAGGCATACATGAGAGGCACCTTAAATAGGAGATGATGTTTTTAGGTTAGCCATACGAGACAACCCGTTCAGTATTTCAAGGATACACCCCTAAATTAGCTCAATGTAATCCCGCCTGACGAACTAAGTGGCGTGCGGAGGCCCCGATTTCGGTACAGATTTCCGGGACCACTGATAGCTTTCCGTATTTATAACTGAGGTCTCTGACGTGCATGAGAGGCCCTCTAACTGGCAAAGGAGATACTCCACACTGAAGATGATGCTATTTTATCAGCAGCACTGCCTACTTTTCCCATATTTGAAGGTCAGGAAATTGAACAGGTCAAATAGGGCCCCCACCGATGAAGTAGATGGTACGCAGACCCCAGAGAAGAGTCCTTCACATAATGGATACGTACTTGATTCATAGTTGAAGCCCTTGGAATATATTGGCAAGACCATTGACGAATAAAGAACGATGCCAAATGGCATAAAGAGATTGCCTGCAATGGTATAAAAGCAATACTGAACACCTGGCCCGTCCCATTATGGAAACTCCAAAATTTGGGAGACCCCCTCCGGGTCAGAGATGAAATATAGGATCTACGGCCCCTTGAAATCTAGAATCTACGGATAGAGATTTGTGGCAGCGCTCCTGGTGAGGACTTACTTGGGAAGTGTAGAATCTAATGGATATAATAAATTTTATTTCATGTATGTGCTCATGAAATCCCGAGTTTGCCGAGCCTTGCATGTTTCTTCTTTCGTTTTTAACGCAGAGTTTGAATTATTCTGCGTTACATCCTATCACCAACATTTTTCCATATGCAAACAGGGCCTTTAATCCGGTCAGAAGGAACTTTGTGCTAAGTCTAGTTTAGTCTGAATGAGGGGCGTAAAAGAGACATCATCGACGAACATTAAACCATCATTATTTATCCGACTTTGGATGCAGTTATGCAGATGCATACATAATGGCAAGCATGAGGCACAATAAAGACCCTTGTGGTAGACTGTATTTATATTTTTGGCTTCTACCCGTGTTTCCATCTTCTGCGAATTTCCTCTCGCATTTTCTAACAACCCCTCTTGCCAGATTGTATAAAAATAGCGAACAGTTGATAAATACACTGCAACTAACTATTTGCCTTGGTTCAAACTTTAATAAAGCCTTTCTGTTCCGCGAATGAAGTGCAAATACGAACTGTTCCTTGGCCTGTATCAAGGAGTTGCTTTTTTCTGAGAGGATGATTGTTACATACGTGTCTGTAAATGTACAGGTGAACAATGTTTCCTCTGTAAACGCAGGGAAAGAACATGATCAGTTGCACCTGAAGGAGGGCACTTTCCGTTCAACATGCCCTTCACACGTGTCTACCTCCATTACGTCGGACAGGTGCCAGTCCTTCAGTATTGTTATCAGCTATGGCAACAGTTCAGCTGCTATTATTACAATTTGATGAGTTTCAATAATTTCATGAAAAGACATGGTGTGAAGTTCGGATGTTCGGATATGGTCGTTCGGTCTTACTCCACAAAGTGTTTTTTGGGGTCGGAGCTTTCGTTCTGTATTTACAGAGCTTCGTCAGCGAATCGGAATAGGCATCCCACCTATTCCGATTTGCTGACGAAGCTCTGTAAATACAGAACGAAAGCTCCGACCCCAAAAACACGTCGTGGAGTAGGCCCGAAGGACCATATCTTTCAATAATTTGTCAGGCATCTCATCCAGTTCGCAAGTCAGTTTCCATCGAACTGATTTCAAGCCTTCAGTACGTTTCTCGCAGTAGAGTTCATGTGGATGTGGAATCGGGACGGCCGGTGTGGAATATTTCTGCAAAACGATCGTTCAATATACTTGCCCTCTCGAATCGTATATTACGGCTTTTCCGTTCAAACCGTTTATATGGTGCACTTTACTATCACGGTCAGTCTCTAACATGTCTTGTCTCAACTTTGAGTTCCCATGGTCCTTTACATTTTGTGTAAAAATGCAGTCGTGACTCGCTATTTAGAGCAGTAGCTCTATTACGCAATACTCTTCAAAAATCCCAAGCTTGCTTTTTGCTGTGTATCTAACATTTTTCCTTTCCCACAGGAGGTATCACGTTATTCATCTCGTGTTTCAAATACTCCGCTGCCCACGGTTTATGAATCAATTTTCTGAGAATGGATTTGAGTGTGATTACCTGGTTAGCTGTTTCTTTAACTGCATAAATCAACTGTTTAGCTGCCACATAAGTTTCACTAAGTGTGTCTCGCTAGTTGGTGGCCAAGTATGTTCTAATCAATTTGGCAACCCATTTGTGGGCTCTCTTTCGGTTCACTGATTAATTGGATAAGTCCAAGTGATTTTCTGGTATAGCCAACTTGAGATTGAAATTACTGACTCCACTTTGATAAATATCAGGCCGAGCCTAGTAAATATTGTTCACGTTAAAGCTATCAGGGATAACCATACTTGATGCTCTGTACGCCCGAAAATCAATCCATGAAGGCAACTAATATTTCAGAGCATAGGTTCGGTGTGTGATAAACAAAGCAGTCGACAACTTTTGCATTCCCTATTTTAGCCTTGGTCCAAATCCATTCCTCATTGGAATTGCTTGATTCTGAAATCTGCTTCATCTGTACTGACTTTTGTGAATGACAGGTAACACCTCCTCCCCTCGTGGATATATGGTTTGGAGTTTTAAGGTCGTGGATATATGGTTTAATACCGGTTGAATTTAATCATGCAATCTACATTGACGTATATGGACATGCCCTCCAACTCCGTTTCCGTTTGACCCATGATCTCTACCTTACTTCTGCTTGCGAATTCATTTCACTTCTACCTTAAAGTTGTCTGAGAATGAGTGCTCACATTGGCAACTTTTCATTTACCTCCTAAACTGTACCGTAATATATAGCCGAGCATGCTCGGAATGGATCCCGATGGAGCAGAACGCAGGGCTTTTCAGTCCCCGCGGATCTGCAGAGGTGGCCGACCTGGAGGATTTTCCCTCGCTTGTGGAATACTGAGTTTGTGCGGTACAGTCACCCTGCCCCTGACCCTGACCCCAGACAGAATAGGAGTGCCTACCGATGACCAGTCGCCCTCCAAAAATACCGACCGTTCACTCGGAATAACTCCGACACCAAAAAACTGGTACCTCTGGTAGACGAAATGCGAAACATGACAGTACATGACCATCACGATTATCATTGAGCTTGAGGGTGAAATATGTTCACAAAAGAAGAGAAAAAATATCGTTACATAGATCCAGCCACGTCATTACCGTGCGAAATACACATCACATGTAATCATGTACTTACCCATTGCATAACTTTGAGCGTGACACAGTGATGTTTCTCCGTCATCACAAACTCATACACGTGCTCTTGTCTCTTGATCTGCTTCTCTGTCAGGCCCTTCAGAATCTGGAAACGCACAACAAGTCGATGTAATCAACAGTAGGCTTAGGCGGAGGACCCTGCCACCGCTGAAGGTATCTTCTCGATCCGGTGGGTTAACACTGAAACGGCACTACACAACCTATGAAGGGACCAACACGCAGCGGGTTACCGACACAGCCATCTTCAAAGTATCCAACTTCATTTCGCAACCCATCTTGACCAGTGACAGGTCCACCATGTTCAGGCCCGGCGCCAGTGTCTGTAAGCGTATTCGACAACAGAGCGCATCGTCCGCCAACCCAGCACATTTATAAATGTTCCTCGTTCGAAACCACCATATGGCTAACTCTGGCACTTTCACTTGGCAAACAAGCTCAAACCTGCCTGAACCCTTCACACCCAGCAGTTGCTCACCGCAGCCAAAGAGTCATAATCAATTGATGAAAAACGAGTGGACTAACAGCCCCTGACCACCGCGACGCCGATCCCACTGATTTAGAGAATACTGGCTTTTGGATGTCGCATGATATACCATGACTTGTAGCAATGCACTTGCATTCACGGACATCAAAGCGGCGGGCGGGAACAAAGCAACTCCGAAATTGGGTCATTTTTATTTCAGCCACATATTTAAAAAATGCAAGTTTCAATCGTCGTCGGGTTGCCACCCTCCCCAAAAACGTTTTTGCCAGTGGCTATGACTTTACCCGTATCCTAGAAAACTGGATCCCATTAAATATTTAAAACTTCCCTACGAGACTTGTATCATGCCACTGAACCTGAATCGCCGCAAAAGATATTACATCCCGCAATGCCTGTGAAATATGTTTTGTTAAGGAAGGCCCCATAGTCGAGCAAGTTTTCCACAACTGATTGGATGCTACTTTTGCATATGCTCCGGCAATTTCCTGGCGGAATCATTTTCAGCAGACGAGCAGCGTAAAACATTCCGGATACATCTGCCACAGCAAACCATTCAAACTACTCAGCAAGGAACTGACTTTCATCATTAGGCTGTTCGCTGCATCAGCGATACATTCAATCTATCCGACTGAATAGAAGCCGCCGGCCCAGGCCACGAGCACCTGAGCCGCAATAGAATATTGAGAGCTCCAGACAGATGACGACGCACCGCTTAGCACACAAAGAAGGCAGATGCTCGTAATGAGCAAGAAATCCTTCTATTACATGGCCAACAAGAATAATGCGATGATAAGACCACGCCAAAATGAAGGCTGGGAAAATGTGGGTGAGGTGAGCCCCCAGATTTGGCATGGCAGGAACAAAACATCTGCGCACAGGGGCGAAAAAACGGAGGGGATAAAAATGAAGGAGAAAGATAATCTAAATTTTTTTTGTTGAGCTGTACTTTTACGTAAGTAAAAGCCTGCAGTATCACAATCCAACCATCTACACACGCTTCGCTACCATCCATCTCGTGACCCAAACGAAACAAAACAGGCCACTACGAGCATCTGTCGACTTCCCTCGGAGGTCTCCCGCTGTAACCTAACCTCCCAGAGCAGCTCTGCGTCAAGGCGTACACACGAGCCCACCTTTCTGTCGACGGATCCGCTCCAGGCCTCCGACTCCTCGTCCAGCAGCTTCAGGTCAGGGTCATCCACCGTGTCCCCCAGCGACATCACCGGCGCTGAAATGGAGACAGGGAGTCACAGCCGGAACCAAGATCTGTTGATAAGCGGAGAATACATTGTCAAAACCAGGTGACTGTTGACGTTTCAGGAGGCTGGAAGCTGAAGTCCACCAGCCAGGACGTAGGCGAGCCTTCTGCGGGGTAGCTTGTGCAGCCACAGGTCTGGGAGCTGATGAAGCGCTGGCCAGGAAGGAAGCATTCACAGAAATACCATTAGTAGCCATTGTCTCCATCTGGAGATGCATATTGTGACCGTAATATAAGCCGCGTTAATCATTTAGCTTCATCTAACTTGCCCAATATCACTGATCACACTACGACCATCTCTCGCTCTAGCGTTCACCGGCCGTGCAACATAAGACTATTGCTTACAGAGCATATTTAGTGAGCAATCATATAGACATTTTACAACAGCGATCATTCTAAGTAGTAGATGAATCAAAGCGCAGATGTTGTCCGATCATTCTGACTATATTATTGCCCTAGATATTATTATTTGTCATATATTGCACTCAATAGCAGCCGAAACAGCAGCATTGGCCGTGGGACTCAAAGCCGGTATTTGACCTGACTTGGAGCGTGACCTCATGGTCAAGGTCATAAAATTGGCATTCGTCGCAAGCCCTCGTGATGACCAACACAATGTTTTTTTTCACGAAGCCCTCCGTCAATTAAGGGCCAATCGCGAGGAGGAAGCTCACACTACCCGTCTCCCATAAGGCGAATATGGCATAAACCAGAAAATTGCGGAGTTAAAATGTCAAACTGTCTTGCCGAGAAGTGCTGACATCTACAGATTTCCTTCTGCGGCCTTGTCAAGGTGGCTCTTCGGAATGCCTGTCTTCTTTGGCAGCTTGTCTGCATATCCCAGTGCAGCTAACATTCGTCCTTCTGTTTGCCGGTATACGAGACAGTAGATGGTAGCTTTGGAGCTACTTCTGTTACAGACTTTTCAGGTGATGATGCAAATTTCTCCAGTGTTTTTGTTTTCAGAATGTTGCGACAATGCCTCGGACATAAAGTTTTTCCGGTCGATAACATATTAAAAACAGAGCCCCAAAACACGTGATTTATTGCGCCTTAGCTTACAACAATTGGAAGCACCCAGTGTAAAATTCGGTAGAAATTGATTCATTAGTCTTGGAGTCCATATCAAACTCGGGGAAAAGATCAGTTCATAGCACGCATCTGTTATATAAAATAATATACAATCCCGCAGAAATGTACAGGCGCCACTAACGGGCTCTCGTGAAAACCAGAGCGGCGAAACAGTCGCAAATATCAGGTACAGCTTCTGAAATTGCTCACCATCAAATGGGTCCCCGAAGTTGGAAGCATCATATTGTCTGAAACAAAGAAAAAGCGGGTCAGTAATCACACCTCTCCCAGGGCTCTGGTATAGACCGAACACAGGGTATCTGCACACTGTCAAACTACCCCGCTCATTTTCTAAATGACCAGAAATAAAGCCAGCTTCACCCAACGAGGGCTTCTCAGTCTTCTGACTACCAACTACGGCATATGTCTGTTATATCGTAAAAAAGAAAAACAGGCTGGCTTAAAATTGTTATAGGCGATTATTTCTAGAGAAGGTCAACGGGCTTTTATCATGATTGCTATTTATCGGTATCAAAGGAAAGATATCCCAACAAGGTGAACCTCAATGCAAAAGTAGGCAAAAACTAGCGATCACGATCTCTAGTTTTTTGCCTACTTCTACACATCGTATTTCAGAAGCATGCAGTTTTTGTTTTATTTCTTACTTACACGTCAACTCACTTGCATGAGCCGACACTAGCATTCCGGTGAGTATCGATACGTCAGCCTCACCGGCGGTGAACTTTCGAGGCACGCATTCAGCCATTAATTTTGAAGCGATGAAGCAGCCGCTAACGCAAAGGTCATACTGACAGGCTTAAGTCATTAACCTGACCTACATGTATGGACGTCCAATAGCTTCCGAGACAAAAATAAATCCACGGGCCGAAATACTCCAGCAGGAGATCGACACATCACTTGGCACGCACTACCATAATAACAAAACAAAAAAACCAGCACGGATTACAAATGTGGCCTGTATTCCTACGGCAAAGGCAATAGCCGACCTGTACGAACCGATCCCCGGCCAAGCACAGGCTGTCAGTGATGATACTCACAGTAGAGGATCTTCCATGTCCGACGTCGATTTGCTGAAACAAATGCAAAGACACTCAGTCAGCTGAATGTAACAGCAGCGGGCAGCTCAGAACAGCAGGCGCGCCCTGTCGTCACCATAGCCCGCGCGTCCACCTATTCGCAGAGCTCTGTCACGGCGGTCGGGCGCTATGCCGCGGAATGTAATCTAATCTGGTGGTTCTCGCGGTCCCGGCGTCGCTCGCCTTACACTGGGTTACGATTTAGCACAGGAAGGCCGGCGTAATGAAATACGATGGTGAAGCGCGCGCACATGTGTGTATGTGTGTGTGCATGTGTGTGCGCGTGCTGCCGTTACACCACCGAGAATAAAAACATGTTTACTTGGAGAACCCTAGCTCAAGTTCGGAATCTCATAAATGAAAAGACGTATCTTTCCTAACTTGGTTGTTATCTTATGCAAATCACCACTAAACTGAACACAGGAGAAAATTGAGAATCGCAGGCGGGAGGAAGTTGCAAGTAAATGCAGCATACTTCGTGGAACACAGGTACTCTGAACCTAGCAAAACTCAAGCGTTTCTGGTGGCAAATATGACAAGACGTATACGTCAATTAGGCGAGGAGATAGCTTCAAAGACATAAGCTGATATTTTTAATGGACTTGTTTCAAAGAGGTCTACGCCCAGTTTCAATTTAAGCTGACAAGCCAAAGTATTGCTGATATTCAAGGTTATCAAGTGTCCAGGGGCGCAGCCAGGATTTCGCTCAGGGGGCGGCGCCCCAAAAAGGGCCCCTGCGACAGCGCCAAAAGGGCCCTGATGGGTTAAAAATGGCCCTGCTTGTTACAGAATCGTGTCAAGGGTCCTTCGGGCCCTCAGGGGGGGGCTGTCCCTGCCCCCCTTGGCTACGCCCCTGCAAGTGTCTGACTAGTGACATCTGAATAGATCACGCCTAGACAAATACAATTATAACGGCGATGACTAATAAAAGTATCAGCATATACCATTTCAACAAGGGCTAACATCGCGGAAAATAGTACGAAAACATAAACAAATCTATCAGCAGCATAATCCGAACACAGTTTCTGCGCCACTTGCTCCGGTGGAAGCAGAGAGGATGGTGTAGGAAAAAAACGTTAATTAGATAAAAACTATGTAAACTGAAGCGTGGCAAGCATCACAACATGGCAAACAAGCTGACGCAGCAACTTATCATGAGGCAGACCATATGATAACATCTTAAAACCCGAAAACAGATACATAGAACAATCTGCTTCTGTCAGACAAAATACATTCAAACACTAGCGAAGACTGCCCGCCGGAGCTCGTGCATACCACAGCCTGCGCTAAAGGCCCAGAATTGGGCCACAAAGCTGACAGCGGGGGTCTCCAAGTAAAAATCAGCCAGGCGCAAAAATCCATTGAACGTAGAGAGGGCCAGATACAGCGGAACGCCGGAACGTAGACGGGGAACGACGACACGGCGGAACGTCGGGTACACGCACGGCCAGAGCGGAGCGGGCCTGCAAATCGGGTCGGTCCTGGTGATGCCAAATCGTGAAAGAAAATCTCGTGTACGATGAGACCGCACTAGAATTTCACTACACAGGACCCGGTAGCAGCTGTGCCGGCCCCTGCGTTAAGGCAAATTTGGTGACGTCACCAGAAGGCCGACTGCAACGCAGGGTGGGGTGAGCCGGGGCGGAGCGGGGTGCAGGCCAGGCACTACCGACCCAGCTGACTTACTTGACGCCCAGCTTGACGGCCACGCGACGCCACTGGCATCGGCCACCCGAGAGACCGGCCGCCAGCAGGCGTGTGGGCGAGCTGCAGCTACAGGTCCACCCGCCACAGTCACGGCAGGCTCCCCGCCACAGCGGGGCACCAGGTACACCCGCCACAGCCACGGCAGGCTCCCCGCCACAGCGGGGCACCAGGTACCCCGTCCACAGTCACGGCAGGCTCCCCGCCACAGCGGGGCACCAGGTACCCCGGTCACAGTCACGGCAGGCTCCCCGCCAAGAAGGGACAACACCAAGAGGCAAACGGGGAGGACCGCCAAGTACGGCGCCCAAGCGGGCAAGACCCCAAGTAGGCAAGCAAGCAGGGAGGCGCCAACACGCACCCGCCAAGCGGGGCCAACCCCCGCCACAGTCACGGCAAGCTCCCGCCAAGCGGGCACCAGGTACACCCGCCAAGTCCGGCGGCCCCGCCACAGCGGCACCAGGTACCCGCCACAGTCACGGCAGGCTCCCCACAGAGGGCACCAAGTACCCCCACCAAGTACGGCAGGCCCAAGCGGGCACCAGGTACCCGGCCACAGTCAGGCAGGCTCGCCAAGCGGGCCCAGGTACCCCGGCCACAGTCACGGCAAGCCCCCCACAGCAGGGCCCAGGTACCCCGCCACAGCCACGGCAGGCTCACCGCCACAGCGGGCAAGGTACCACGTCCACAGTCACGGCAGGCTCCCGCCACAGCGGGCAAAGGTACACCGCCACAGTCACGGCAGGCCCCCGCCACAGCGGGCACCAGGTACACCACCACAGTCACGGCAGGCTCCCGCCAAGCGGGCACCAGGTACCCCAGCCACAGTCACGGCATGCTCCCGCCAAGCGGGCACCAGGTACACCCGCCACAGTCACGGCAGGCTCCCGCCACAGCGGGCACCAGGTACCCGCCACAGTCACGGCAGGCTCCCGCCACAGCGGGGCACCAGGTACCCCGGCCACAGTCACGGCATGCTCCCCGCCACAACGGGGGCAACAGGTACCCCACCACAGGGTACAACGGGCACCCGGCCACAGCGGGGCAATAGGCACCCCCATCACAGCGGAGCAGCATGTAGCCCCATATCAGAGCAGCACAACAGGTCCTATCCACCAGAGCGAGGCAACGGGTACCCCACCAGAGCGGGGCAACAGGCGACCCACACCAAAAAGAAGGTCAACAGGTACCCCACAACAGCGGGGCAACGGGTACCCCCAGAACAGCGAAAATCGCATCAATATAGTTGTGCTGATGATGCTAACTGTGAGAGCACGCTTCATTCCGGCGCGACGCCTATTGGCACAGATATAAGCTCTTCAGTATCGTGACGGTGGGGTCGGGTATACCCATGCCCGGCCGGGCCGGGGCGTACGTATGTTAAATGAGATCAGTATGTAGGCAGGGACCACAGTGATAAATACACAGAGCCACAACACGCAGTCCCCCGCAGCTCCACCAAGAGCAGCACATTGCTGCCGGCACGCTAGGCGAGACCGTGACACCTGTCAACGATAAAGCGGCCTCGGATATAGCATACGACGCTGGGCCCCATGCAACCCAGGGACTGACCAACAGGCGCCAAAGACGGACACAGCTTCCAAACCCAACCAGCCGACAGCGACCGGGAGCCCACGACATCCCTGAACGACAGCATAATCCACGCTCAACATGAAACGTTAATATTCACGGGGTCCTTGCTGAAAAAGTACAGCGTGTTCCCACGAGGTCACCAGCCTGCGACTGTGTTCACGCTACAGCATCCACAACACACACAATGTGAACTGCAAACACACACACGCGATCAGAAGGGCACCACGACACCGGTTAGAGGGGAGCACAGTGCAGCGATCGACCGTAAAAATCAGAGGGCACCGATTACGAGCTGGAACGGCTCTCAGCGGCGGCAAACGCGCCAACTTAACGGCGCCGACCATAGCAGGCATCCGGGGCGCGTTTAACGCAGCGCTCTCTTCCAACTGCGGCCGTTCGAGGCGAGGCCCGAGAGTTATGTGTATCATTAGAGCGCCGCCGCGCTCCTCAGGCTGGGCACGTAGCCCAGGCAAGAGTTCGCCACATCCAGACATACACGCCTGGCGCGGTTTGTTAAAGGTATCGACTACCTGGAACGGAATCGCGATCAGGTATTGTGGAAACTGCAATGCCTTTTCAAAGCGCTACCTACTG
Organism: Lepas anatifera; assembly: GCA_034440635.1. Lineage (NCBI taxonomy): Eukaryota > Metazoa > Arthropoda > Thecostraca > Lepadidae > Lepas > Lepas anatifera. Next base: position 2,106,231 of record JAOTON010002265.1, on the reverse strand, counting down.
CAGCAAGCTAGGGCCTCAATTTTAGACTTTGAAAAGCACGGGAGATGATGTGTGCTTCACCTCATAACGTAGAGTAAAAAACAAGATAAGGGAATATTATTTTGCCGCTGAAAATGCCATCTCGTCACATGCGAAGTAATTGCTCAAAGTCAACCATCGATCGGGCACTGGTGCAGCGTAATCTCCAACTCGCGCAAAAGTTTATCGGGCCAGAGCGTCGGCGCGTCATACCATAGTTTTTAGATACAACAATTATTTGAAAAACGCCACTACCTTCCTGGGTTTTACTGCGATATGAAACCAGCCAGCCTACTTCTTTGCCGTTGCCATTGTTACAAAGAAACTTTACATCTTTGGACAGCTATCAAAAATCAGTGGGTACTACCAGGCATGCTGTCCTCGCATGTCCCCATATGTGCACGTTTAGCTGTGTCTTAAAATCAGCATACTTGTTCAGGGCACGACTTTTTCAAAAAGACAAAACCGTGTGCGGGTCACTGCAAGACAAACGTTTGCCCTACACCACTCTGGATCTGGCATCGAAAGCTGCCGCGAGAACCGTGATGTGTGGCAGTGCTAGTTAACGTTCTGAGCACAACAACAGAGAGAGAACAGAGCCGGATCGGACTACTGTAGACATCACCCAGAGGTAGACATCACCCAGAGAAACCAGCAGGGCACTGTAAACGCACACCATCCACCCTCAGCTGTAGCACACAGCACACACCCGTCCAGAGTGACGTACTTGCGGCCGAAGTCGGAGATGGGCGGCGACACCTTGGGCGCCGTCAGGTTGGTGTTGTTGAGCCACCGTCCGCTGGCCACCGCCTGCGAGCCCCGCTGCAGCAGCGTCAGCGACTGCGTGGAGGGCTTCTTCGCTTTCTCCTTGTCCTGCGATACAGGGTACAGTCAGACGAGGAGCTGCCATTATCTTGTGGGAGGAGTTATGGCGTTACACGTGCTCACGCTTTGCTGTTTTCCTCTGCACGAGGCACATCGGCTCCCAGGTGTAAACCCTGGAGGAAAAGCCCTGCTCGAGGAGTGGAGCTGACAACGCCGTTGTTAACGTTTTCTATATTTTAATTATATTAGGGCTACTCCCAGAGAGCACACCTGCCCAACTACGGGAAGTATTGGCATGTACGAGTCGACACGAACTATTCGCGGGAGATTTCCAGACATAACGTTAATGCTCCTCTCTCACAGCGCCTGCGGAATATTACAGCGTAACAGCAGCTCATAAAAAAATGTAGGTATTGCCAATGGGCCCACAGAAGGAGGCTCGAATACATCATTTTATATGTCAATCTACACCTAATCACATAAAAAACCGTCCCACTGCTAGCCTCATTTAATCATGATCCGGGGATGGAAAATCAAAGATCGTCTGATAACATTACTGTTTTGTCTCCGACCGAGCAGACACCAAGCGAATGAGTATCCTCTCACCATTGAGCCTTATCTTACCTCACACATTTCTCTCCGCCCATATGCCTTCCTGGCATGAAGAACCCCCGCTGCGGTTACCACAGACTAACCGGGAGCAGTTTCGGCTCTCTGTGCCTGTATGCGTGTTGCCTGGGAGCCGATTTGTTCGTCTACCAACGTCATTTGCCTGCGCATCGAGCCGCTCGCGGTCGAGTTCTTGAGAGCCGACGGATGTGCCACGCCTAACCTCGTTAGACGGCACAAGCTTTGCCACTTATCGGCGTTAGCGCGCCGAGTTAGCCCAATGCATAAAATGTACCGCAATCGGAGGAAAGCTTAATTGTTTTATATAACTGTTCCAGTAAGATCGATGTTTGTGCTGCGCTACATGCGCGGTTTTCCAAGTAAACATGAGTTTTTGGAAGGCTTCAGGCAGTCACGTTTTTTTCCACGTGTACCCCCGGGGATAACATTGCCACATTCCATGAAAAACTGTAGGTCAGCACCAACGAAAACTGAGCTGATTGACCAGGTTCTAAACCGGTGGGTACAGACGCAGAGTTCCGATCGCAACATAAATTCACGAGCGTCGGCCGCCGATTTTAATGTCACCCGGCTACGATCCCAATATCACCCGGCTACGATCCCGATGAAACCGCGCTACGATCCTGATGCCACCCCGCTACGATCCCGATGCAACCCCGCTACGATCCCGATACCACGCGGCTATAATCCCCATGCCACCCAGCTACGATCCCAATGCCACCCCGCTACGATCCCGATGCCACCCCGCTACGATACCGATGCAACCCCGCTATGATCCCAATGACACCCCGCTACGATCCCCATGCCACCCCGCTACGATCCCGATGCAACCCCACTACAATCCCGATGCCACACCGCTACGATCCCGATGCCACCCGGCTACGATCCCGATACCACGCGGCTATAATCCCCATGCCACCCAGCTACGATCCCAATGCCACCCCGCTACGATCCCGATTCCACCCGGTTACGATCCCGGTGCATGTCACGGGCTAGCTGACAGTGCCGACATGACAGTGGTCGTGTTACTGCTGTGGGATGCCTGCTGACGTCACACCACCGAGCCGTGCCGAGAGAACAATACCCGGCGGCATAGGTCACGGTTACCAGCTTGTTGATGTTGGTTCGCGATTCTAGTGTGGGTGGGCACAGCCAATAGGGGCAGCGCGCCGCGGCGGGATGGCGACAACATTCGCAGCGGCCGGAAACAATAACGCAAACCTATGACGCCATTTAAAACCAGCTTGATGTGCCGTCAAGGGGTCCATCTATTCAGGGCTGTCCATTACGGAAGTTTCAAATTTATCGATGACACTCCATAGCAGAGAAGCCGACTCCGCCGGTCCCGACACAAAACTTCGATAACGCTCCAAACAGTTTCCAGAGATGAGCAAATATATAAGTGGGCCATGACACCAACTCATGCCTGTCTGTCGCTCTCTCGGTATGATAAATATAAATCAAACTGATGGATGAGTTTGTCCAGAGCTAAGGGGTCACCGAATTCGGCAACTCAGAAATTTAACTTTTAGGATTCATCACAACTGTCGCCTTAGCGAAATCATTTAAATGGAATGGTACACTTTTTCGAAATTATAAAGTCAACTATTATTAGAGATGTGCGCCGCTATCAATTATTTTAACTGCTTCCATTACCACTACCTTCACTCGCTGAAACCGCTACCCATTTCTTTGTCAAAATCACAAACCCGCTGCCAACTACTCCGCTACTGCTGCTTTTAGCATAAAGCGCTACTAACCCGCTATCTAAAGCTCGATCTAGACTAGAGTAAATCACATATCAGGAATCGCACCATGAAACTACTTGACGGGAGTTTTGACTTGAGCCACGCATGAATATACATATCGTCGCCTGGGCCGCTGACCCTACGCTGCCACGGCCGTCACAGATCGCTTCCACGCGTCAAACTCCTAAACAGACGCCAACCAGAAAACCTCACAAGCAGTCCGGTAACTCAGTTTAGCTCAAAGCTATCGATGGTCATCCAATCACGTTTAGCCCACTCAAAACCGTAAGCAACAGCAGAGAGTCCGCTAGAGCTCAAACCCCTGCACAGAAATGTACCGCAATCGCGGAGACGCGGCAGAGTGAGAGAATGGCACCTGCTGTGTAACACGTCTGCCGCGGCGGCGGCGGGGCGGGGGGCGGCGGCGGGGGCGGGGGCGGCCGAGCGGGCCACTAACGCCCGCTAATGGTGATTAGTGCATCCCGACACCACTGCCATTGATCGGGTGCGATCGCGGCCGCTGTGAGTGAACGTAATCAGCCGGTCATTAGCAGCCATCCCTCGGGCCGGCGGTAGAGCACGCCACCACCGCCGCATCGGAACGGCATCGAGTCGGCCCGCCGCCCAGGCAACCGCGGCGCCCAGCCGCAGCCACGCCGATACTTACTTCACGCAGTGCGTCATCAAAATGGAATCTTCATGTACCCCGAATATTGTAAATTGTGAGGATTATATATGGTTTTATGCTGCTTGCCACCTTACAGGCAGCATCTAAACCGTGCTAGAAGTATTGTAGAGCATGTCAAAAGTTTTAGATTCAAAGGCACTTTGTTTTTCAATATTTCTTGTTTTCGTTGATAAGGTGTTCAACTGGCCTGTCCCCTCGAATCCGGAAATGTGAAACAAAACACTGACGATTTTATTGCGACGCCCAAAACAGGCGTCGCATTCCTTTAAAACTTTCAAAGGACGGGTTTTGAAAAACAAACATTGCAATCGACTTACGTATTTCCATAACATTTTCTCCAAATCAGGTTTAATCTTAAAGGACATTTTACGGAGCATTAACTCGCTCCGACTACGAACTCGTTCATTACTTGCTGCACAACAGTAGGACGCACAAACAGACCTCTTAGCCCGAACAAGTGTCCCAACGCCATCATAACCGGGCGCAGATTAATACAACGCAGTGAAACACTCAGCCTACAGCCCTTTAAAGCCCGAAGTGATGAATACAAGACCCTAGAAATTATGGCGCATAGTTTATCTCGAAATGTGCGTGAGCTACAGGTCACGCGTGGAAATAGTTTACGTGTTGGGAACGGTATAAGAACAGAGTATGACGACCCGTCGGGTCTCGGCAGAACAATGATGGAGGCGACAGGCTGTCCCAGGCCGTCAAACCTCATCTCCGCCAGGTGGTCGCGTCCACACCAACGGCGCACGTGACAGGGGCGTCACGTTCGTCAGCAGCGAGAACGAGCTGGGCAGGAGCACCACTCCCGGCTGAAAAGCCACGGCGTCGCATCCCGCGGGAGCGTGCCCTGGCTGCCAACTCGGCCAGCCTTCTCAGACAGAGTGGCCAGTCGGCGGCGCGCCGACTCGCGCCATTTGGCCGCGGCTACATACGGCGCGGCAAGGCGCTGGAATACCAGCTTACACGCACCGGCAGCGCCGGGCCCGCTTGTTAGGTTCATACGGCCTGGTGTGCTCTGACAACTGGTTCTGTGAATATTAGCGATATGTGTTGTTCAGGGAAAATAAATGGGGCTCGCAGTGGCTATCCTTTGGATTATGTATGCTTTCGAGCAACAGGTTACATACGGAATTGCGCCACATTCTTTCACAGTGCCTCACTCAGCCACCACAGTGTGGGCGGCATTTGAAGGGTAAAATAAATGTCCACCGACGCCAGTTTCCCTTCATTGCATCGAAAATTATGGTCATTAAGAGGCGTATCCAATGGGTCGCTAATGTGCGGAATGGTTCAACAGGTACTGAAATATAATATTTTAGTTTTGTCTTTCTATGACTCAAGGTGAAAGTTGTGTTTTGTAAAACGGATTCATGGTTGCAAAAGCAAGCGGAACAGACTATTAAGCGCGGGGAAACGCGCTTTATCATTTGACCGCGTTGATGACGCAGCAAAATAAGGCTATCCTACGTCCTGCACTCAGCCACAAGATCCCGGAAACCTTGCCGAACCCAACACTGTGGACACGATCTTCGATGAACAGGTCTAAAAACATACCGAATTTGCCATCGAATTCCATGAATAGACGCCAGATGAGGTGGTATTCCGGCAGCGATAGTGCAGCGTTCAGACTGTGAACAGCATCGATCCCGGAGCCAGATCTCAGCCCGCCAGAGCGAGGCCCGAGGACTGCGTCATATTGGAAAACGTGTCGATGGCGAGGCTGTTGCCGCGTCTATAAACTCGTTCGGGCTAGCTGTAAAGACTGCCATCAACCACCACCGTAGTGCCGTAAAATCCTCCAGCGTCGACGCCAGCATTACGACAGCGCCGGCCATTTAGTCAAGGAGCGGGCGATCCTCTGCTTTACCTGCCTCCTGGAGGACGTTCCAAATAGACAAGTCAAGCTCTAACCAAAGAAAAAGCGAGCGACTACATGAGAAAAAACACAAGGGAAATCAAGGATGCTCATGAGATGAAAGGTAGGACTCACGCAAGCGTTAAGATATATAAAGATGGTGAAAGCCTCCCCCGAAAGACAGACTCTTCACTTGCCACCCTCCATGCGACCTACCTTCTTCTTTCGGAAGAAGATGCTGCTGCGCTTGCGCCGCTGTTTCCGATCGTCTTCCAGGAAAGAGGGGCTGGTGAACGGGGCGGATGATGGGATTAGTCCGCTGCACACACAAGTGACACAAATACCCAAAAGCGACACGCAGTTATGGTCCAACAACTCACATATACGGGCTACTGTTCAAGACTCACTCGACTTCTTACTGCAAATGTGGAGGATTAGAACATTTCAAGAACCTCTTTCTCGCATGGTTTAGTTTAACAAAGGCTCCTGCAAACAGAAATCGAGTAACGATAACGAAACACGGCTGTGTTCACAACACATGGTCCTTGTTTAACACATAGCTGGTATAAGTAATTTTCAGGCAAAACGCAAATATTCTACTAGAGGTTTGCTCAATTTCGGTGTTTCCAAACCAATAATCAGATTTGTATCACACCTCGTTGCTTGAGGATTCTCCGATCGGATAAGGTGTTCGAAATATAAAAAAATGCTAAATTAGAAAAATGCAAGTTTTCTGTTAACAGCTAGAAATGCAGCACAGCGTGAGGGGACCGGATTTCAACCGGATAAACAAAATATGTAAAAATATTCCAAATGTTATTCAAGACCGGTTCAGAATGTCTGTCTGTCTGTCTGTCTGTCTGTCTGTCTGTCTGTCTGTCTGTCTGTCTGTCTGTCTGTCTGTCTGTCTGTCTGTCTGTCTGTCTGTCTGTCTGTCTGTCTGTCTGTCTGTCTGTCTGTCTGCCATTTAGTCGGTCGGTCGTCCGACCGGCGGAATCTCGTCTGATTCACTTACTCCCGCATAAAGGTATCAGCCGGCACAGTGCGCATGACCACCAGGTCCTGCCGTTCATCCTCCTCCTCCGAGTCATTGCTGAGCAGACCGCTGAAGGAGAGGTGGGCACATGCGACATTTACATACGCCAGCACACCCATCTAAGCCGGCGGTGAGACATACAGGCGGGTACATCAGCTTGGTGGGGGCTAACAGAGGACATGACACTCAACATGGAGCTCGGCGCGTGCGTGGTGAGAATGATTCGTTTTTGAAAATGAGGCACGTGGCCTTCATCGGTGAGAGACAAATAATGATCGGTATTGGACGCAACTGGCCAACGGTGCATTGACTGCGATGTTGGTCAGAAATATAGTTAGCAACGTAGGTTATCGTGTCGCTGTTAAGACATAATTCTGTTTTTTCCTCCCTTCCATCGGTGGCGAATATACTCTGTCTATGGGAGAAAAGACAGACAGAAAACTTATTTCCCTTTCAGAAGAGTAACTTTTTCACATAACAAACTGCCGAGTGGGTTTGGTCGTTATCGCTTAAAACAGCAAGTTTGGCCGTTGGGAGGTCCGGCCTGGGGTCTCCGGTGCATCCACTACCACTAAGGTCCGCTGGCTGGCAACACTGCTGCCCGTGACCTCTGTACCCTACACAACGCCACCAGAGGCGCGGGACAGGGGCTCAGCGGTCGGGCGTGCTCACTTTCCACGCCGCTACACCGGGTTCAACTCCCTGCGTTTCCCTGAATAAGGGTTGATCGGATCCCAATAAGGGGTAATCCCTCAACCCAATGAAACCTCCAGAAGAGTCACGGCTGGTCTGTCGTTAAACGCCCAGGGTGATGCGAGCGAATGAGATAACAATCATACACTGATAATGGTTTGCATTTAATTTTGGCTTTAATGATAATGCTGTTTTCACTTCGAGCCAACACAATATTAAAATCAAGCTGGGAACAGCCACTGCCTAAATGTTTTGCAATGAATTATGCCTTAGTGTGGCGTGCACACGCACACGAATATGCTACCGAGGATTCCCAAGCGTATCCAACTTCGAAGCTTAATGTTTGCTAAGAAGTTTGTCGTTGATGCATTGCAGAGGGTTTTAATTGAGATCCAACGAGAGCCTGGAATATTTACCTCATATCTGAGCATGTTCCACAACTTTCTCGAAACCAACCATAAATACGCGTTACAAGAAGACATGGTTTGCCTTTTTACATCGCGAGCGGGGCTAAAACAACACAATAAAGATTCACAGCAGCTTCGCTTTTCAGTGTTTTGCATATTTCATCACTGTAAATTTTGCACCGATATGATTGATGGTCTGAGACGTTTGCCTCAGACCTCACGTCATCTCATTTTCATCTCGCACCTGGCAACGCTTCAATAATAATGATATTTGGGCCTTAATGACACACCAATGGCTGAGGTCCAAGTAGCGTCGGGCGGTGCCAGGCAGCAAGCTAAGCTTGCACTAGGTCACGGCGCAAAATGCTGCCCCTGGGATGGGCCCGGGCTGCGACACTGTTCAGAACATACAGAATGCCGCGGGCCGGGCCGGGCCGGGCCGGGCCGAGCGCGCGGGCTGACTGACTGCAAGATACAGACCCTGACGATGGTCCCAGATCGAACCATCGCTCTTCTCTCTCCCAATGTATTCTCACAAATGTTAACTAACTTGTGCGGCTCCTTTATTATTATTTTAATTGCTTAACGTTTTGATTTCCCCGTTTTGGGACGAATAATTTTTACATTTCTTACATGTCTTGTCTTTTGATTTCAGTAGAATCTCCTGGGTCTTTTAGTTTTAGGGACAGCAGTTTCTACCGCTAGGGAATGTGGTCGGTCGGTCGGTCTACTTCAAGGGAATGTGGCACCTTCACAAGGTGATTTTAACTGAGATAGCCAAGTTGTAAAGCAAGTCGGAAAACCCGGTACTCCATATTTCATTTGTCTTGGAACTCGATATTTCTGTAGAAAAAGCTAAAACCTACTTAACACCAGCCCCCCCATCAGCCCGTCACCGGGCGGCCATTGTTGTGAGCTGCTGGTGTGACGACATGTGCTGACGTCACGATGAGCATCAGCCAATCGAAGCCCTTGAAGGTTGCAAGTATGGTAGTGGTTGCCAGATCGTGACATCATCCACAGGCTGATATTTATTTCTTTTTCTAGAGGAGCATTTTTAAAAACAAAACATTGAGCCTATTGTACATTTTTCAGAGAAATCATGAGTGGTTTCATTATTCCTTGGCTAAAAGTACGCCTAACTGCACTAAATTCCAGGATTCGACCAAGGTGCCACATTCCCTTTAAGCGGTATTTTAATCTTCTGCCGTTTGTAGGGTGGGTTTTTGAGTGGGGTTTAGCGGTTTAAAATTTGTATACAGTCCTCTGCCTTCTACAGTCTTTCTAGGGTTTTAAATCATCCCCAAGAGACTGATCGATGGCAGCCAACTTCGAACAGGATCCCAACAATAAATCAAAACTAAAGACCTTAAATGGAATTTTTGAGGCAAAACAGCCACCACTTACTTACAAAACTAGCAAAGGGAAAGAAATTGGGCGTTGCAAAATAAAAATTCAGAAGCTGCTGTACGCTCAACTTCCGGCTGACACATTTTTATGATAGACATATGCCAGTCATGTCTCTTTGTCCCAGCACTCAGAATTTGCGGAAAAAGACTGCGTGAAATCAGAGTGGGCATGTGCCCCATCTAACCGAATTCTCCACACCAGCCGTTACGCCCATAGGGAAAATAAGGCTTGGTACCAGATATCTGAGCGCTAAAAAGGTAAACGATGATGAAACATTTTTCCTAATGACCAGAGTTCAGAGAAAAACGAAATATGAAGCTATAGGGTTTTCGACATGCTCTTAGCGACCGATAGTTTCGTTCAAACCCCGAGAAGGTGCCATATCCCATTTAACATGTTGCGTAAATTCCACAATCCTGGCATAAAGCCCGACTGGACGAACACCCCAATTACTTCAGATCAAGGACCCCATCTCAGGCGAGGCAGCCGGGAGAGATCAGAGGCTGCCCGTGACCGGTCAGCGGCCAGTATGCACCGGTTCCGGACACCACCACCAATAAAGGCACGGAGCTCAATGCCACCCCGCCCGTTGGGAAGCGAATCAATGTGTTTGCCAGGTCACCATCGGGATCAGCCACTCAGCCACCAGCTCAATTCAGGCGGCTGCAGTCTACCCACTGCGTTTTTCTCAGGTACCGTTTATTCCTCTTGTGTGAAATTCTTACTGAAGAGCTACTTTCGAGTCTTTGTTAATAGAATATAATCACTAGCTTGTTACACAATAGAATCACTAGCTCTGTTGTTTATTTATTTTCGCATACAAGCCTTAGAAGATATTCAGCTCACCCCTATCTGTCCTAAATAAGAACAGAAAAAAATTGTCAAAAGTATGATCAGTGTTCAAGTCTCAGGACATCTCGATATGTTTGTTGCTCCATATCTCTGCTTCTTTGTTAAAAACGTCCTACGAATTTTGGCAGTCATGCTTCCCAACTGAGTTGATACGTGGTGTAACACGACAGTCTCACACGCCGAGTAAGAAACTGGGGCCGATTTTGAGAAGTCATTAAAAGGACACATTCACTCGATCACTTTTGTTCGCCGACTTTGTGCTATTTACTTCGCCGTCCACGGGAGAGCCCCTTTGAGAAAGCCTCGTACGGAACAGAGTACGGCTTCACCAGAAAGGAGAGGTACCATCTACATGTTTCTTATCACAGTGACGATCACGAGTCAACTCTCGGATAATGTGCTCAGGAGGTACCATGCCGCGCCAAAAACTGCACGTCATGAGTGGCTCACCGCTGCAGGAAAAATAGACTAAAGAAGAACAGAGCAAAATACCAAACGAGTTTCCCAATCACGTTATACATCATCTGGGCTATTTTAACCTGTTTATATCTGAGTAATCACCATGAAACTACAAACTGCACCTCACAGGCGCAGAGGATACTCTGGGATACTCAAAACGCAAGTAATCATTCTGTGCTGATGCTGCTGTTTTAGCAAAAGGCCATTCCAGGCGTTATAAGATCCCGAATCATAAAACATCCTACGCAGACGAGAAATATTGCATGTTTTCATTAATTAAGTTCAAATATCTTTATTATTGCATGTCCTCTCCTCTAAAGTATTTATACCAAACTACCAAATGCAAACTATCCCCACGGTCAATTAAATAAGAGAATAGCCTAGCCAGGCTCAATCAGACGCCCCTGTCCTCCAACTCTCAACATTACTTCCAAGAGAAACGGCAAGTTTAGGAGTTCAGGGAAACTAAGAGTTCAATGACATGCAATTTTCTATGACTGCTGGAATCCCTGGAGCCTTTCAGAAGAAACCAGTACCATCTGAGACTTGAGTTAGACGCAGCCGACGAATCGCATTAGTAGGCACAGGGCTTGGTCGCAATCCCAGCTACAAAACTCATCTGCTACGCCCAATAGCTCCTCAAAATATGAACATAATTTTGGCAGAAAAGTCGCATAGTGAGCATGCCAATTCACCAAAACTGGCAGATAAAATTCAGCGCGAAGCGCTACATAAAACATAGTCAAACGGGACCTGGGCTCCCGGTGAATTATGCTAAACATCAACCGACCGCGCTCCGCTGGGTAAACTACACAAATGAATTACACATTAAGTGGTACATCAAACAACGCTACCGGAGGCCTAAGTACACCCTGTGGCAGGGTTCCACGACAAAACATGCACCAGTTTACACCGCTGTCCGCACTACTGAGCCCCATCTCATAACGTGCATTTGTAATTTACGCAAATTGTATACGATTCGTCAAGATAATCACACGTGATTACAGCAAGCCCCAAATGCCGACGATTGCCTGTCTTTGTTCGTGACTTGCATTACCTACCCAACCATAAACACTAACGGTACCACATATTGAACCTGAACACCGGCCGACGTCTAACTAGTCCTACAAGCTGCCGTCAACCAGGATAAGCGTCCCACAGCGTTCTACTCACGTCAGCTTGCCGGCGTCCACCTCAGTCGCGTCCCTAGGACTGAGGATCGACGGTGTCGAGATGGACTTCTGCATCTTGACCCGCGGCTCAGCGCCCGGACACTCGCGACCCGGCGTGTTTCCCCTGCCAAAGTCGGTCCGTGTTGAATAGGGGCTGGTCTTCATGGGCAGAGGATTCTGGTAATACTGCCCTCACATAGGCCAGCTACGCGGTTCACTTTTCAGAGGAAACAGGGCCATGGTGCTGATTCATTGACACCACCACATGTGAAGTTTTTTTGCTGCAAATATGTTTTCAATTTATTGGATGTTCAGTTATGCTGTTTTTTTCACTGGGTGCAATAGGTAGGGAAAATATTCAACAGATGGGTGTAGGGAACGAAGTGTGCCAAAAGCGTAGCAGCAAATTTTCAAGGCCGGGGGGCGGAGGCGGGGGCTAGAGGCGGAAACCTTCGGCCGGACCTAAAGGTGGGAATTTACACCATTTTCCATGTTCATTCGGTCACATATATAAATAAAACGACTAAACTTATTAAAGGTAATTTGACAGCTTTATGGGATTTGAACTGAGCTAACAGCCGCGTCGAGCATACGGAAAACCCCTGGCTTCATATTTTATTTTTCTCAGAGCTCACATTTTACGGGGCAGCAAGCTTCAAGAGCGTACTACTTAAAGTGCACGGATATCCCCTGTGGGTCTAATAGCTGGCAGCGGCGGCTCCTCGTCAGGGCAGTGCCACACTGCAGCCGATGGGGTCGCCGCCCGCTCGGAATACCTCCGCAAAGGCTGAGTTATACGAGAAATAAAATAGCAGGCCCGGTGTTTCTGGGTATGCTCTATCAGATTGCCATCTCAGTTCCAATCCCATTATGAATTTCAGTAGCGCTGTAGCTTCACGAAAACAGCGAGACGGATGTTCTGCCTACTTAAATGAAGCATTCTAACGATTTTAGTGCTAAACATTATTTTGGGAACTACATTATCAGTAAGAGTGAGAGGTGTCGGGCCATTTAAAGGGAAGGTGGCACCTTGGTCGAATCCTGGAATTTAGTGTAATTAGGCGTACTTTTAGCCAAAAATAATGAAACCACTCATGATTTCTTTGAAAAAATGTACAATAAGCTCAATATTTTGATTTTTAAGATACTCATCTAGGAAAAAATACATAGCTGCCTGTGGATGATGTCATGATCTGGCAACTACTACCATACTCGAAACGCTTCAAGGGCTTCGATTGGCTGATGCTCATCGTGACGTCAGCATATATCGTCACAACAACAGCCATGACAACTGTGGCCTGCTGCTAAGGGTACATGAGGGGTACATTGCAGGTAGGTTTTAGCTTTTTTCTACGGAAATCTCGAGTTCCAAGACAAATGATATATTGTGTACCGGGTTTTCTGACTTGCTTTACAACTTGGCTATCTCAGTTAAAATCACGTTATGAAGGCGGCACCTTCCCTTTAACAACACGTATCACTGACTAGCAAGTACAATATACAAAACAGCATTCAATGTGGGGTTGGAAGAGCCGTACACGACAGTCGAGGACGGGAAGGAAGCAGCTCGCGCCACCACATCGAGCCAGCTGTCGAATTCTGCTACAAGAGTCCTTCAACAGCCGCCAGCGACGAACGCTCTAAATCGGCTGTTTTACAGCTCGCCTCGCAAAAAGTCGCCTCACCGGCCAAAAACAAAAACGTTTTCATCATCCCAACCTTCAATGTCATCATTATCGAACGTATTACTCTTCTACTTATCCGCATTACCAGATCACGTGTTTACACTAGCCCGAAGCGGATGACCAAGTCCGAACGAAACACAACCCACAAACAGTGTCAACTCGTTGACATTTCGCACCGTTCCACGGCATGTTCTGGTTCCGCGGAAGTTTATCACGTGTCCCTGCTGAGAACACAGTGGAACGCCATATTAACTAGATAGCGATTAGGTTAGGCTGGACATTTTCACTCCGGGCGGTCACGTCACCGCAGTTGTTTCCATTTAATGGCCAGTTAGCAGCTGATGTACAGCTTTCGGTGCTTTGCTAGCGGCAATATTAAATTCAGTTACTCACCAACCGATCCATGGGGTCCACAAATCCCTTAATGAGGTGCCGGACCGTAGCCTTCCCGTCAGTTGAAAGAAACGAAAACGAGCACTTTATGAAGCGCAAACTCATTACCTAGAGATGGAATTTAAGTACGCGCTGTCTGATCCACTGCTGGAAATAATTAATCCAGCAACCGCACGCTGCCTTACATACATATAAACTGCATTTTCATTTCCACCCTGCACAGCCAGAAAGGCCATCAACTTCTGAACCACAGGGTGTTTGTCGTATCTTATCACTCTGATCACGTTTGAATTTCCTCAGCAAATCGCTCTCTTGTGCAGCGGATTCAATATGCCGACCTGCGTGTTGAATTGTTCAACATCCTGATCGATACCGTAATCTTTTCTGACGCGGAATCGGATGGAAACCGAACGTATGGATCCATCACCAGTAAGGGAGCAATCCATCAGGAAATAAATGGTGCATCAGACAACCAAAACCGGACCGCCATTTCTCACTTGCCACTGGATAGGGAGTATGAAGGCTGCCACAACCAAGGGCCGGACGAACCGCAATGATGAGCAAATAAAAATCTGGTCTCGCAAGTAAGCTAATAAGATCGACACAGCTAGTTTCAGATGGTGGAATTTCTTATTAATTTACAGGAAAATCGTGTTTTCTTCAACATCGAACACGAACTTGCAATGGTGCAGCGGCACTAATTAGCACGCACCAGCGGTTACTGCACGTGACAGGTCGCGCGTGCAGACCCGTCGGCTTGCCCCAGTATGTTCCACGGCACACCCAGGTCGTTTAACAACCTCCAACCAGCCGAGTGGTTAAGGACTGAAAGTCACAGGCAGTTTCAAAGACCCAACAGCATCTGAATACCAATGGCTCCGCCAGAAAGGAGTGGTGAAGGTACGGCTTTTGAAGTCACGAAAAATAAATTAGTTTCGTGCAAAGATCCGGGCACAGCACTGGATTTGGCAGCAACCAAATCAGCAGCCCAAAACAAAATATTGTGGGTCTAAGCCAGACCACGGCGGTCTATGTATGTAGAACATGCATGAGATCCTGTCAAAGCCTGCCCAAAACAATTTGGGGGGGGTTCCTCAGCGGCGTAAGTTGGGGCTGTGCTGCTCCAGCCAGACGTGCCAACTGTAGAGGGCTGTTTTTCGCGGGCTTGTAGAGGGCTGGCTGTTTTTCGGGTGCAGTCGCAGTGGAGCCGTTGTGACTGAGGGCTGCCAACTGGGATGGGCTGTTTCTCGGGGGACGGTCGTGACTGAGGGGTGCCAACTAGGGAGGGTTGCCAACTGGGGATGGGCTGTTTCTCCGGGGGTGGGGGGAATTGGCAGTCGCAGGGGAGCCGTTGTGACTAGGAGGGGCGCCAACTGGGGTGTGCTGTTTCTCGGGGGACGGTCGCGACTGAGGGGTGCCAACTAGGGAGGGTTGCCAACTGGGGATGGGCTGTTTCTCGGGGATTGGGGGGTGGCAGTCACAGGGACGGTTGTCACTGAGGGCTGCCGACTGGGGATTGGCTGTCGTTCTCCGTGGATTGCCTCTGGAGAGGGGGACACGGCCGTACCTGTAGCTCGGTTCCACCGGTCTGACCGGCGCTGCGCAGCTCCTGGGTGCTGACACTGACGCCGGAGCTGGCCGCAACCCCCAGCCGGACGTCATCTGAAACGGCAGCGGCGACGGCAACGTCACAGCCGGCCCCAAAACCACTCTTATTCTAGTACTGGGGTGATGATGGTGATTTGCGTTTTAGGGCACTGCAGCTGCAGAGGCTAGTAGTACTAGGGTGCAAATGCTTTGACACATTGATATCTTACTAGAAAGAAAAACCAGGGCAATCATGTATTCCCCACAAAAATACATCGATGGCAACAGCAGTTTTAGAGGCATTAACACGTAAAAGCATCGCCACGGAATCAATATCACCGTGTGTCCCACCCACCTTTCTTGCCGCGAGGCTGACCCGCCGAGCTGTTGTCATCGGCCTCCGAATCTAAACTGCTGAGGCTGACGCTGCAAAATCAGTGCCAACCGTCAGTGCAACCAATCGGCGCGGAGGCGGCGGGAATGCGAGATCAGCCAGGAAGCGAGCTGGTCCGGGGAACTGTGCAGTCAGTATCGAGGGTAAGCAAAGGCCGATCAGCAATTGTGGTTAACTACAATATTGTATGCACATATCCTAAAAAACAATGGTTAATTACAACACTGCATGCTCATACCCTAAAAAAACATGGTTAACTACAACACTGTATGCACATATCCTAAAAAACAGTGATCATCCCAGGTAGACACTATTTCTGTCCAAAGTCCTTTCTATCGGAACTTTTATCGGATCTTCTACCAGCCCTTGCTGCCTGCGACAGAGTTTCAAAATCAACACCTCAAGAGTCCCGAAGAAGACTCGGGGACGTTTCCGATCGATGCGCACCATCGCCTCTAATGGTGGACTGCGGCTGCCAGTCCCAACCTAATTGGCGAGTCCTCCCGCCACTCCCGTGTAGCACCTGAATGCAGCAGTGCAGGCGGTGTAGCACCTGAATGCAGCAGCGCTGGTGGGGGGCTGCCAGCCGCAGAGAAACGGCCGCCAAATATAGAGCACAGAGCGTGTGGAAGAAGTGATGCCCTGAGCGAGGCAGTCTAGGAATTCTCCGTATTATCCAGCACACGTGCGAGATAGCAATTGGCTCGCCCAAATAGTCATGGACTTGCTGAATAAGCGGCTTGTTCCCGCATCCGAGTACAGCTGTGTTAGCTGCTGGAAACGTCGGCAGCCTTCCCGCAAGTGGTATCGCGTAACAACAACGAAGATTAGTTTCTTTAGCTCACCACGAACAGTGAAAATGTCTCAGATCACTGAGCCAGCCAAGTATGGACAGCTCGGGGTTTTTTATGCCAAACCTGCTTGAAATACCAGACTCTCTTAGTCTCAGGTAACTCAAACTAATTCAGGATTGTTATTTCTCAGTAATGCATTGAACATCATTATAAAGTTCTGACAAAGTTCCACAAACTGGTGAAAAAATTGGAAAACCATGAAACGAGATCACAATATAATGATAACGGGTAAGTCAAAGACGCACAGAACTCATAAATCCCAAATAAGTGGTAAATGAACAGCTACTCTACATTTAAACCAGGCCAAAAAGAAAATGTAAACGCCAAACACCATGCAACACGCGGTATTCCACAGGATGCACTCTTAAAAGTCGGTAATACGCGGGCCAGAGCAAAACACCCGGTCCCATTCCCATTTCGTCATCATCTTGGGCCCAGTGCGGTTATGCAGGCTGGTAAAAATAGCATAGCGGAGCAAATACGTGACATAACGGCTTCAGCTCGACCCACCGCCGATATGGTCGTTTGCGGAACGGTTCTCCCGACTGGCAGGATCGTCTTTTCCGGACGTGTGAACGACAGTTGCCTGTTCAAGAGACACCCGGTGCTGGGAGTGTTCCGGAATCCTTTTTCCAGAGGCCGAGGACAAAGGGGACGTCGATGCGCCAGAAAGCGCCTCAGCTGCCGTGTCGGATGC
Source organism: Lepas anatifera (assembly GCA_034440635.1). NCBI lineage: Eukaryota > Metazoa > Arthropoda > Thecostraca > Lepadidae > Lepas > Lepas anatifera. The sequence continues at coordinate 2,088,819 of JAOTON010002265.1, read as the reverse complement.
AATGAGCAGCGCGTCGGCGACGACGAAACACACGCGCAGCGGAAAAACGACGTTTACATAGTAGCCTGCTTTCAAAGGTGGTGATGCGAGGAGAGACTCTATACATTGCACGCTTGCCCCAGACGGTCACCAGTAAATAGATTACGTAACCGCGTTCACTCGCCAGCAGCTGATGCTTTGCCGCTTGGTCGCATTTCAGCCCCTGGAGAAGGCACTCCACCGCACAGCACTCACGTATTAGGTACGGAGAGTAAACCAATGCGCACATACCTGGATCTGGCTTATAATTCGAGTGGGGAGAAAACGGACAGCGTGCAAATAAATGTTGCTTGTAAGAAGAGAATTAAAACTACCCAGGGAGTTATGTGAGATACCTGAGGTATTCAAATACCAAGCAAGCACTGTGGTGTCAAATTCTGGACACATTTTACATATGATAGAACAAGCGTTCATTTGGCTTTGTTTAGACCTCGAAGCATAGGCGTAGGAACCGGGGGGGGCAGGGGGCCACTGCCCCCCCCACTTTTCTGTGGTGGGCCCCCGCAACGGAGATAAAAATACCAACTGTAATATCAAACAAAAAGCCAAACTGACCCGATAGCTTGCCTAGAAAACCTCCTAAACTTACATGCGTCCCTGAACTGATCTGAGGTCTTATAAGTCGATGTTAAGGCCCCCTGGGCTGTTCGGGCCCCTGACCTGGCCTATGATGCAATACGAGCAAAACTAGGGCCCCTTGAGCTCACCTGAGCGCCCCTGACATGGTTTGGGCAGCATGAAATGTTCCAGGGTCCCTAAGCTGAGCTAGGAGCCGTGAGTTTGAACGGGGCCCCCTTGAGCTGGCCAAAGCCCCTATACTTGCCGACCTTGGGGGCCCCTGAGCTGAGCTGGAACCGCAAAGCTAATATTGGCCCCTGAGCTAATTTGGGCTCCCTGTGCTGCATTGGAGGTCCTAAACTAATCTGGGATCCCTGCGCAGTAATAGTGCCCCTAAGCTGAGCTTGGGATCATAAACTTTAATTGGACCCCTGAACTGTATTGAGACCCTATTCAAGCCGACAAGGGGCACTGAGCTGAGCCGGGCCCTTAAGCTTATCTGATCATATGGGCTAATAATGGCCTCTGTGTTGAACTGAGGGCACTGAGATGGTCTGGGCCCCTTATAAGGCTTTACAGCTACTGGCCTGGTGTTGTAAGTTTGAATGGGCCCCTTGAGCTGTTCTCAGAACCTATCTCAGCCGACCTGGGGCCCCTGAGTTGAACTGGGCCCCCAAAGCTACTCTGATCCTGAAGCTAATCTGGGGACCCTGTGCTAAACTGGGCGGCTCCTGAACTGGTCTGGGCCCCTGCAGTTGTGGGGCCCTGAACTGAGCTGGGGGCCACGAGATTGAATGGCATCTTGAGCTGTTCTGAGACCCTATATAAGCCACCCTGGGACCCCTAGGCTGAGCTGGGGCCCTAAGCTTATCGGGTACCCCTGTGCTTAACTGGGGCTTCTGAGCTGGTATGGGGACCCCGGACTCTTCTAGGGACCCTCGGCTAAGCTTAGGGACCGTGAGCTTGAATGGGGCCCCTCGAGCTGGTTTGAAACGAGACCCTATATCTGCCAATTTGGGGGCCCCTGAGCTGAGCTGGGCCTTCAAACCTAATCTTGGGGCCCCTGTGGTGAACTGGGCCCTGGGCTGGTTTGGGGCCCTTGAACTGTTCTAGAGTCATTGAGCAGAGATGGGATCTGTGAGCTTGAACAGGCTCCTTGAATTGTTTTGAAACCCTATATAAGCCGAACTGGGACTTCTGAGCTGAACCGAGCCCCTAAGCTAATGTGGCCCCCTGTGCGAATCTGGGGCTCCCTGTGCTAGCTTCTAAGGGCCCTACACTTATGTGGAGTCCCTTGGTAAGCTGGTCTCGAGAACCATGAACTGGTTTGGGGCCCCCTGAGCTGACTGGTTTTGGTTCCTGAGCCATGGTCTGGGTCCTGGGGGCCTCTAAGATGATTTGGCGGCCTCTGAGCGGCATAGACATAGAAAAAGGGACCATGGGTGCTACTGTCCCCCCCCCCAACTTTCCTGTGGTGGGCCCCCACAACGAATATACAAATAACTATCAGCAACGGTAATATAAAACAAGAAACCTTAACAAGCCCGATGGATTGTCTTGGAAAGTTCCAGTTCCGTAGTACGCCCCCTGCAAGTCCCTGGATGGAGAGCGCTTCGTGGAGAAAGGGCAGGGCACCTACAACCCCGACCGTTTCCAAATGAGCCCAGAGAATTGGACCCAATCAAACACCATCCCATATCGTTCTCAACACAAAGCATGAATTTAAACATGCACCCCGCATCAAATGCCGAGCAACAGCCGTCCCTAAACCATCGAAAGGCGTGACGAGACCGGTAGTCTTCTACTACGAAATGAAAAAAACAGCACGGAACTATTCAATAAAAGGAAACGGGGGCAAAGAACGTAAGTACTCATATGGGTAGCCGTGGTGAGCGTTGGCTCCAGCCCGCTCCGCGCGTGGCAGGCGGACAGGCTGGACGGCCCGAGACACCCGGCGCCAAGTACCCGACGTTCAGGCACGGCAACACTAGGAGGACCGAGCGGCGGCCGTCCCGTCTTGGGACGTTAAACTTACTCAAATTAACCCTCATGGGAGTTCCGTTCGGGTGTGGGGCGGGTCCGGCAAGTCCCGATGACTTTAGTAGAGTCCGACCCAACAGTCAAACGAACAACTAACAAAATTATAAAAAAGGAAATATCTAGTGCATGTTGGTGTGCGTTAAGTTGTGCCAATGTATGGAACATTGGGAAATGAGGTTTTGCCCCATGATTTCCAGTTCTATTGTGGTATAATAAACAATAATCAAAAGCAAAACTGGTTTAAGCTTTTATACCTATCCCGCTTTCGACTGAAAATGCATTTTTAGGTTTTTGGGGACATTTAAACCATTTTCACCAAGTGCATGTTTCTTTATATTTGCAGATTTTTCGGCTTTTTATCGTATTTACAAAATAGGAAACAATATTTAGAAAACCACAGACAGTGCCATGATATCAAACGACCACACTTCTCTATGGCCTAGCTAGCTTTGAATCACCTATTTCATGACACAAGCGAGAACCACCATTTAGGTAATTACGGCCTCCTTCTTTAGTACAGTAGGGATTGATTCAGGCAAAGGATGGTCACAATAAGTCTAACCGTATTTTGAGGCCTAAAATACAGAGTTTCCGATTAATTGCAAGTTCCATCTACTTGATGGTCATTTTTGTAATGCCGAGGAGGTCCTGCTTGCTGTTGATCCTGGGCGTCAGTTTGGTGTGCTGGGCCCATCGCTTGATAAAACCATCCCTCTTTCGGTACGAGAGACAGAACGGCCAGGTGTCATTTGCTTTACAGACGCGGCAGCCACAGCCAGCTCTATGGCTTGCGTGTGGCATACGAAGTTTTCTACCTCCATGGGCTTCCCCATGAACCCTGGGAACTTGGATTTGATCAAGCTTAAGGTGATGATTGGCTCGGTGGCCCCGTCTCAGTCAATCATCTTCTTGAGGGTGGTCATCTGTGTGTTGACGTAGGGGCAGGGTCCACAGCCTGATGGAGGTGTTTCCCACCTCCTACTCCCCTCTAATGGAGATGATCTTGTGGAAGGTGATCCTCCTCTCCTCCTCATCGCTGGTCCACCGCCTCCCATGGTCATCGAAATCTCCTCGGAGTGAGCGAGCCATTCAGAGGAGCACACGGTCGGCATGACAGTCAATTGCACCATCTAGGGCTGGATCCTGAGGTAGGAGAGATAGAATAGGACGTTTCTGGGACTGTCTTCCAAGTTGTTGATTGTCTTCATCTGGAGTCAGTAGGAAATTTGAACTCGTTAATGAAGGTGACGAGCTCCTTGAGCCTTGCCAGCACCTTGCGCTGTAGTCCATGGTCTCAGTACAAGAGCGGCGAAGGGTCTAGCACATCAAACTGGTGCCAAGGATCAACAGCAAGCTAGACCTCCTCGGAATAATAAAAATAATGTTTGGGGCTAATTAACGCACCAACTAGCAGGTTTATATGGCAGCGCTAACTCTTTGCCTGTTGGAAGGGTTTCTTGGGAGCCAAATTGCTCCTTGCTCAAGGAATCCTTAACCTGTCTTACTCCCGACTCGGCCGCATGGACAGCAAGGTTGCTAATCTCTATTGCACCATGTCCCCACCTCTCGGCACCACAAGGCTGGCCATCAAGTACATCGCACTTGCAGTCATACTGGAGCTCTTCATTTCAGGCATCAAAATAAAGCTGGGTAGATTTATTGTGCCCACCCTTTACTTAAATCAATATATAATGCTGTAAAGAAGGGATCCGTACTAGCCTAAATAAATGCTCCCGTTTTTTTCACTAAATAAGTAATTAGAAGTTGATTATGCACAGCAAAGTGAGACCATTTGTTACCAAACATTGCTTGCAGTTTTCTAAAAAAAGGCCTAAATATCTGTACATATAAAAAACGCGTTTAGGGTAAAAAAATGATCGAAATCATCCGTAAGAGCTTCAAAATGTATTTCTTATTCAAAAAAGGGTATAGATAAAGAGCCCAAAAATTTCCAATGATTTATTAGATCATAACACAGCTCGAAATCATAGGACAAAATTCCATTTCTAAATTTCTTATATCTTGACAACCTAGTGTAGGTACATGCTAGCCTTATTAACACCAAACAAGCTATTTAAAACTGTTTATAATTATGGGCCCCGCGGGCTGGGGCCCCCCGTCGAGGTGGGCCCCTCTAAGGTTGGCCCCCACATTTCAAACCGTTCCTACGCCCCTGCCTCGAGGCATGCATAATTTTTGGCTATTGCAGGTATATGTTTCTTAAAATACTACAACATGAAAAAATGGCTTGAACAGCGCATACAACTAGCTAGTTGCCGACTGAAAAATAATATCATAAAATATAATATTTCCGGTAACATAACACAAAATAAAAGGGGGTGTACACATTGCACGCATTCAGACCACTCAGTGGCAGACGGAAGTCATAGGCTTGTCAGGTATGGGACCAGAGGACCTGACTCAACCAATTTCCAGCCAATAGCATTCCTATCTCAGTGTGAAACAAGTTAAAATTTGCACAGCAGTACGGGCCGACGCGCCAGCCCGGTTACAACCGCGAGGTTAGCAGGGAGGCCAGAATACGTAGCCCCTTGTTTTTAGAGTCGATAGTGTCCCATCAGGACCAGGTCGAGGACTCGCCGCTCCTTCCCACAACTGTGGGCCAATGGCGATTCTTCTGTGAGAGGCCGCTTTTCCCCACATTTTTTACGGCAAGGCGGCAGCTCCCGGCACGAAGTTGGTGGCCCCATATTAGTTGTGGTGTCACATGCATATATTTGCTAGTAGCGGCAGAGCATCGGTATTGGAACGATTGCAGACCGGTGCAAGACAGGTAATGGCGGACGAGGCAAACCGTAGATTAATTTCTCCCCTCGTCAAACAGTGAAAACGAACCTATCGTAAGCATTGTAAGCTACATTAAGAAAAAATCGCCACATATCGACGGGTGAATAAAACTGGACTTGGTGAGGATCACCCTGAAACAGGAATAGCCTCTTACAAAGTTTGATTTATCGTGTTGGCAGTTCGATCGTCTGCTACACTAAGACATCACTCAGTGTACTGGTAACTAAAATAATTGCGACTTCCAAGAGAGCAAAATACATTTCTGCAGCATTTCTTGGTTGTCTGCAGTTGGTAGCGGTCGTTACCAGCGGCCAGAGACTTTTACAGTTATTTTGTGTTAATGTGAGCCAACAGCACCAGGGTTATCAGTAAAAAAACACACACAAAAAACAAAGAATATAGAACCAGTACAGACGGAGTTATTGAATACCGCTCCAATACTGGCACCAGTGGGAAGAGATGGAACTCTTGCCTTCATTCTGGTACTGAAAGGTCTAATGCAAACGGTAAATCCGATGTCGACTATGTTAGAACACTCCATCTCTTTTGACCGAGCCAAAACCAACACTCGGCGCGTTGCAACGAGGATCATGGCCAAGACGGCAGAGCTGAGACAGGTGAAGGACCGCATCTGCACCCTTCGCTGCCTTCGGACAAACAATTATATGACACCACACTGTGAGAGACGTTAAAGTACTCCCTTGTTGACGCCAACATCAAAGAAGGCTGAACCCCAAGCCGCTCTCAACAAACAACGCGCCTGCTTCAAAGCATACCGAAACCATACTCCAGTCTGGCTGAGTCCTGTTTCAGCTTTCATTATCTGTTGAATATAGCGCTGTTGAATAAGGACCTCGGGGTCAGTTCCGTTAAAGTAGAAACGTCGCATTCAACCAGGCAGCGGACCCGTTCGGAGATGCGCCTGTACCCACAGCTTCTGAGCCGCTGACTCTCATCCCCTGCCCCTCACCTGCTGCGCAGTGTAGGGTCCTGCAGCTCCCGGGCGCGGCCCAGGGAGGACCAGCTTTTCCGACGGTCTTCCACCGGCACCGGCGACACGGACAGCTTGTGGGACTCTGCGGACGGACACGCAACACCGCGCATCAGCACTGTAGCTGAACAGTCGCGCTGTGGGAGGCGCAATGTCTAATACACGCTATCTCGGAAGGACGGTGACAAAACGTGAATGAATTGTATTTATATGGATGCCGTGTGGGCGTCCTGATCTGGAAAGACTGTAATGCTGGGGGTTTAACGACGCACGGAGTGATATGATCACAAGACCTCGCCAACTCCGCTCTGTTCCCTGTTTGTATCAAAACACACTTATGCAGAGAACCTGCCGGGACTTGAACGTGGGACCTGAGGCTCAGGAGACACGTACAATCCAGCGAGCCACACATCCCCGTAGAACGGTTGTGCAATAATATTCAGACATCGAGTCAGCTGCCTAGTTATGGTTGGTGCAATGTAATTAGCTTAATGGACTGAAATGCACAGACGACATGAGCCAATGCCAAACCAATGTCACCAAAGCGTGAGCATTGGTGGTTTTGTCGAGACAACTGATCCGAGTTTTGTAATAAGCCTTTGCTATGCCCGACGACGTACGCAGCACCGGAATGCACGGACTGCAAAGTGTTTTAACTTTTAAGTGGAATAACCTTTAGCGCCATTTTCGACATGTCTCAACGACAGGATTCAAAGGAGCTGTTAGGCTGCATACGCATCTTAATCGGGTTATTATCAGAGGAACATTCTAGAGCATGGCTGTGCACTCACAACAACATGAAAACGCCGGCCATTTGCACACCCCTAGGAATATTCTTAACCTCACCAATAGTGAACCAAACACGCATAATTAGAGTAGAAGACTATAAATTAATGTTTTGACCAGGCTACTACATACCTAATTTTGGTCCCTATCTAGTCGGTATCATAATTCTTCCTTTAATATTAAACGAAAATGTATTCGATGTACCAAAAAGTTTCATGCACACCTAGTATTGAAGAAGACTACTTAAAGAATTACCAAATTCGTAGCCGAGGCCATAATAGTGGACCCGGCAACACTTTTCGAAACGGAAACACAAGCGGAAGTAAGACACGACAAACACCAAAGCAGTTGCCGAGCTTACACACCAGCGTTCCAGTCCAAATGAAGTTAAGCGGATTCAGGTCGCAAACGAAGTTAAACGAGCAGCGTTGACCGGCCAGGGTACGATCTAATCGATCACCCAGATTGATAGGCAGTGTTACCAAGCCGAGGGCTCGCCTTCCATGACAGCACAGACATTGATTATCCCACTTTCTTATGGCGCTGTTGACAAAAATAGTTTCTGCCCCCATGGGAACAACTCTGTTCTGAACGGTTGTGCTATGTTTTTCATCGTAGAAGGCGTAACAGTATGCAGTCGATGCTGTTGGCGGTAAGGTTTGACCCCTGTCGGCAATGGCTGCAGCTGCTGATGAAGTCTCAGTATATTTATCAAAACTTAGATGTCACTAACATTCTCAACACGTCAATGGAAGCTGACACTACATCTTAAGAATTAGCGATGTAATTATCAGCCAACCTCTCATTCTGACGAATACAAAACGCGTATGCAAACGGCGTTGGGGGAATATAGCACGGCCGGCATATTCTACCCAGCTGTACACAAAGCTCATGAACAAAATTGTTCAGTATTTTCAAACTGTGTTTTATTATCTAAGTTTTCTAGTCCTTACAAAAATGTATTCTCGAAACGTGGAAATCATAGCGACACTCCCACAAAAAGGACAAGGGAAGCAAAGCGGATGCATGCAAAAAGAACGGCATTCCGCATACATCACAGGGTGTGAAATATTTATCCCCTACCACCCACCCCCCCCAAATCATGGGAAGGTGTCGTTTCACCCGCCCGAATCTATGCTGGCTGAAAAACCTGCATCGTGGCACTTGATGCAAGGAGCTGAAACCAGCCTAATTATTTCAACATAACCTACCAAATGTCCCAACATAAACATCCAACAAGAACTCGTGTTTGCCTAGCTAGGTCAGCACAATCAAACCCACGTTTAACACACACTACAGCGTTAATACTCCAGTTTTTGTTGTCCCACTGTACGCGCGAATATTAAGCCCAACGCATGCTCTTGTCTCGCTAGCAGCAATTATTTTGATCCCCGACGTCTCGCCCGCGGCAGCTGGCTCAGCACTGGAGGCTGTAAACAACCGTGGATGCGCCAACATTTTGGTGCGATGCGGCGTGCCGCGGTAACAGTTCTACATCACCACCAGGCAACCAGCCCGGGGGTCCTAATGAAAACTATTCAACACGGGCGACGCGGGAAATCTATTCGACGATCTTATTCTCCGCTATATTCTTACTCGTGTTGAGAATTTAGAAAAAAAATTAGAGTCCGGCTCTTCAAAAACTGCGTAGCAAAACTTGCAGACGTCAAGAGTGTGATATTCTGAAAACTGGAAAAGCCAAAGCTTCTTAAGCGGCGACGGAAACGGCGACACTTCAGGTTGGATCTCTCCACGGAAAAGTATAAACCCTGAGGAGGGTGAATCATAGGGCTACATCAAATTTAGTGGCGAGTTATTTCCTTTTTGGTCCGCAATCGTTTGATTTGACCTTAATGAGCAGTGGGGCTACCAAATGGCGTTTCCAAGTCATGATAATAAACGGGTTTTCATCATTTCAATTACAATGAAAGCACACATTCCTGGCGAGATAGCACAGTGCAAGCTTCGGAAGCAGATCAATTTCCTGCCAAACAAGAAACACTGAGGTATGTAAGAACCATGGAGATATACTTTAACCTCTATTGTAGCCTCCATATTATAACCTCCATCGAGGTTGTAGTAAACTTCCATGGTAAGAACGTAAAGGACAGAAAAGCGTGGAATAAAAAACAGCAGTTCGACAGGAATCCATTAAGAATAGAAGCTTTGACACCCTCGTGTACGATATATCCATCAACTAGTTTTTCACAAAAAAGTATAATAGCAAGATTATAAACCGGGAAAATGAATCAAAGTTGACAGTTAATACTCAACAGTTACCACTGTGAAAGAAACAGCAAAGTACAAACTTGAGCATTTCCACTTTTCCGTGCATTCCACCAGGCAAGGAAAGCGAATACTCAGCATCCTCCTTCAAAGCCGGACCAGGCCGTAATGATCTCAACGGCGCTCGCGCCCGACCTGTTCAAGTACTCTCCAAGAGTTTTCATGCTTCAAAAGCATTAGCCGGGCACCTCGCGGCCGGCGAGATTCGGGCGCGCTGCGGGCAAAGTTCAGGCGTACTTGAGCACCGCTGGCTGTGCCGGACACTATCGACCGGCCAGGTCGGCTACGGAGGAGCAGACGCCGCTCTTGCTGCTCACGCTCGGCACTTTTCTCCCTCGGCCGCCCCTGCCGCTCCCAGTGCTAAATCAGCTCAAAAGTTCGTCTTCCCCTGACCCGCGCAATGCCACAAAGCCAGCGCCGGCGCTGTTCAAAGGGGGCTTCGCAGAAAAATTTCTAACTTGAGAAATCAAAGAGAAAATCTAAAGCCAATGCTTAAAAGGCACTAACTCTGCTCGATGCTGGAGATGACAGGTGTCACACGTGAATTGAAGTTATCAATTTACGACGAAAGTCTACGAGCTTGTCGATGGAAGCTTTCAAAAATTCCCCTTAACGACATTGAATAGCTGAATTGCCTCTGGGCTTAATACGTTAAAAACTTCAGAGAAGTTTAATTTTTCATTGGTATGATCCTCACCGGTAATTCAATCCAACTGCTAGAAACACCAGCACGGTCCATTAGCGCAAAATACGGCAAGGCATCCTCAGTTCCACTGTGAGTTTTCCCGGCGAATCGGCGGCGCCACTGGCAAACTTTTCGCGGCAGGGGATCGCCGCAGCCAGGATTTAATTCTGACGCGGCCGGATTTGATCCGACAATAAGCAACCGTTCCGGTCCCAAGGGCTGTTCATTATTTACGGCTTCGCTGAAAGCGGGTCTCACAGCGAATGCGTCGACACCGTTGCTATAACAAGTTGGGCTTTAAACAGATTTACTACAGGAGCAAATTATGACTAATCTAAATTGAAATGTACCACATTTCCCTAAGAAGTACATGAGGAAATTGAGTTATCATCTTGTTATGTAATGAGAGAGAGTAAGAGAGAGAGAGAGAGAGCGAGAGAGAGCGAGAGAGCGAGAGAGCGAGAGAGCGAGAGAGCGAGAGAGCGAGAGAGAGAGAGAGAGAGAGAGAGAGAGAGAGAGAGAGAGAGAGAGAGAGAGAGAGAGAGGAGAGAGGGATATATGCCCAGTGGACGCCGACACTCACCGTGTGACGTGACTTGGATGGCGGGGAGAGCGTCGGCTCGATCCGACGTCCAGGTCTCGTCGTCTGACTCCTGGTTCAGCGACGGGCACGACGAGCTGAGCCGGGTGTAGCGACGATGCACCGTCTTCGAACAGAGAACACGGTGTGAGCGGATCGCTGCACTTTGTGGCAACTGTTGACAAAACGGGCCTTGACACATTGAAGTGCGGTTGGATGGGATTTTATTGGCGATCTTCACTTTAGGTGGAAAATGTGAGTCTGCTACACCATCGTTACTTGCCACGGGATTGATACAGTACACGCTTCTGCATGTAAAATATCAAATTTGAAGGAAAAATGCCGGGAGCACAAACTACAAGAGAAGATAAACTAAACGTTTTCATAAGAGGAGATCGGAAAACGTTTTCAGGGATCTCGCAATGCAGATCCCTGGAAACCACAAGCGACAGAAAAGAGGTAGGACAACAGGATTGACCCTTTTCGTTTGATTTTTTTCAGCCACGGTGGAGGAAAAACTCAGGCAGTATGAGAGGAAGGCAACAACGAGTTCAAATCCAAACACTTTAATTTGATATTGGGTGGGTAGTTGCTTGTAAGCGAATGTTTCAATATTCAGTTCCCATCCCCACTTTTCCCATGACAATGTTTCTTCCTGAATGAACACATTCATATTATTTAGGAAAGAACAACGTATGAAACCTTAGCGTTCATCTTAGCTCTGTCGTTTAGGCACGCGGTGAAATTAAATGTGAGGAAACGTCCAAACGAAGCAATCTCTCCATGAAATCATACTGTGAAGCGGGATAGCCGCTTTTGCTGCCACTCTTCCTCAAATCGATACACAAGCAAAAGACACTGCACTCTCGTTGTTAGCACCAATAACCATAGAAACGTGTTACATAACCTCATCAACAACTATTCAAACATGTTTCATAGTAATAAGCGGAAGAATGCAGGAGCAAAACATAAAAAAATGAACGGCCTCTGACAACATACAACCAGAAAAAAACACGTATCATCCAGGAACAGCTATCCACTAGGCAAAAGCTGACGGCTGTGGAGCATGCTTCAGTGGTGATTGCCGCTACGTGATTGCGGGTAATAACCATGCATGCTTACAGCGTACAACACCCTAGTAAGGAGCCACGGACAATCGAGTTGAGACAAACGAAACCTGACTGCTACACATGGGTTTTTTATTTTCCAGCACAACTAGGCTTGCACTATTGAAAAAAAGTTTCTACACGTGCATATAATTTTCAAGTAGTTTCTGCAGTTTTATGTGTGGTGGAAAGTCGCAAACATGGGATCATAGAACCTGCTGACTGTATTTCACTGAATGAACAGCCTCTGATAAGCCGCTCTCGGACCTTCGATTGCAACAAACAAAAACATAAAAGCGAAACACCTCAGCCAATCGAAGTGGGTCATGCTCAGGTGATGACATGTTCGAAAGCGTCTGTTTTTTTTTCTTGACGGACCACGGATCAGACTTTCGAAGCAGAACCGAAGTACCTGTGCATCGATGTCTGGCAATGAACAGTGTATCCCATCAACGCAGCGAAAGAGCGGCTGTGAGCACGAAACGAGTCGAACATCATTATGATTTAGGCTTTTTACAGAATTGTATCTCGTCCCATGTTATCCCATCTCCTCTGCCTCCAAGCCCGCAAGAAAATGTTACGTCAATGAAGAAAATGCGTCGATGAGCGTGGCAAGCAAGGAGGAAGGGGAGACGCACCTCCACAACTCAAGAAACAGGGGAGACGTCCCCCCCCATTGTAGCTCAAACCATATTTTTGCACTTTCTCCCTATAACCTGCGTGCACCTACGTAGATATGTTGAAGTGCTTCGTAGCTAGGGTTTTCAGAGATAGCCAATATACAAAAAAACTCCACCCCCCCGGCCATCGCCAGTCCAAGATCCGGACCCTGCCGTAAAAATTCCGTGACTCATTTCCAAATCATAATAATTGCACAGACTAAGAATACGCAGCAGAGAATATGGGTGTATGTCCCTCAGGTTTCCCTGGATAGAAGGGTGCTGCCTGCGGTCATATTGCAGCCATATTGCTACGTCCACTTGGCAACCACGGAGCAGACAACAATATGTGTCACCGGCGATACATAACTGTGGACAGGCCCGTCTGGGGGTCACCTAGGGAGTTACCCAAGGAGCCGCCGTGCTGCCATGGACCAAAATAGCAGCATTTCCCCCAGCTGCGGGCCACCAATTTCCGCGTGATCACCATTACCGGAGAGAGCGTTCGGGAGCCAAGTCACCCAGGGGGCCTCTCAGTGGGGGCATGACGGCTTATCCCTCCTCTTATCCGCATCCAATACAGGGTTCACATAGCAGAAGGGGGAACGCTTGTTAGGAATGGTAAAAGGCAAAAAAATCGCAATGCACTATAGCGCCGAAGCTCACCAGGAAGTACAACGCTCCAGGAGTGAAGGCCCACCACCCCAGGAAACGGGCTGTAACTCAAATACCAGTGATTGATTTGTTGTGAACCCGTGATGCCCACTGAGCGCGGTGTATTCCGCAACCCCACGGTCATCCCGATGTACCTGGAAATGGCTCGCGCGCCCCGAAGTAAGAACTCACCAGCCAAGTCTATCTGTACCTAAGTCGCAGTCTTCTTCACATCCAGTGAAGGCTGGCCGCCCCGTTATAACCAATATTGCTAGACGGCGTCCGTGCACCTTAAGTTCTGGTTCAAAGCAATGAATAGCTGAAATGTGCGCGTTTTGATTTTCGTTCCTCATTTGGCCGAGGAAGAAATCCGTGTTTTATAATTGATTGTTTCATAATTTCTAACGTTTTATGGTACGTGTTTACAGCGTTTTTATGGCACTTCTGTTATCTGTTTTCGTCAAGTATTTTAAGCGGAAACCCATGCAGGTAATCAGCACGCTACCGAGATGGAAATGTAATAAGCCTTCTGTAGCAAAAAAACAACAACAACAAAAGACACATATTTGAATAAAATTTCCGCGAGTTCTTCTTCCACGTCAGACTGCAAACACAGCTTTCACGTGTATACTTATTCCTCGAGGTTCTTCAGTTCTAAACGCCTCGACTAGTTTTGGGACGCCCAACAAGACGTCACTTCATGCTGCAGACAAATATAATGGACTTATAAGCTTCAGGAGGGCCAATTTCCGGGGTAGACTCATTTTCCGGGGATTCATTTCGAATTGACAGATCCAATAAGTTTCAAATTTGTTAGATTTGTTTTAGTTTCAGTTTCAATTTTTTCCCGTGAAAATTTCTGCGACCTGTATTTTGGTGAGTTTTCCACCGTATGGGCCATTATCGTGCTAAGAACAATGAGCGACCCGAATTTTAAAAGTTAGGAAGACGGCCCAATTTTCTACACAATTAAACATTTGCAATTTAGAAAATTGAAATCAAGCCTGCCCTGCAAGTGGTTTGACCCGTACAAAGTGTATTTTTGCATAGATTTTACTGGCGTCCCAGGAAAGACAATAACATTGTGACCTGTTAAACGCTGTGGCCACCGTGCACATACCGGGAAAACCGTGGTCCCTAAGAGGCTGCTCACACTGACCCCTTCGAGTCCGAGTCGGGACAACTTTACCGACTCCAGCTCTGATTCGGTCAGAATGGATATCGACAGCTTCTGGTCCGTGAGCACCTCCCCCACCTCTGCCTTCCTGCGGCCCAACGACGGTGATTATACCTGAAGGAGCCTGGAGGTTATCATATATTGTAGCAACACAACTGGGAAAGTCTTGAGGAGTTGAACTGCTTTAACACAAACCTGACAGCTTCTTAGAATACCAACACCGGATGACATTTCAGTAAATGTTCACAATGCCGTGGTTTAATCTCCAGGCTTACTACAAGAAATATCAGTGAGTTGTCTTTTCGCTACCGCAAATTCAAAACAAGGGACGTGGACTTCCGAAAATGATTGGGGTGCCCAAATTTCCGATAGCGTCTGCAACCACTGTGGAAAGAAGGATTACTACATTTTGAATAGTGATTAAGCACTGCCACGAACGTGATGAACCGTATGAAACCCATTTCTAATCTTTTAGATGAAAGCACGAAAACCTGAACGCTATTTTTCAACGCCTCAACGTTTCAGAGAGAATAATCAACTGGACAAGATAAAACTGGCACCCCCGTGGCAAACATTTCCAGGTATCCAAGGTAAGCGAGACGAGGCCACAACAGAGTCAGCAGAAACGACAATATCCGCTGGTGAACAGCATCGCGAGATGTAATGTTTGATATCAAGCGATTTCGGCGCGTTAGAGCTTCAAAGGGCACACAAATAAGGTTCAATTGCGTGGCCGCAAAAGATAAAATGGCAACAAATGGAATGGAACGAAATTGTCGAGGAACCCACCGTCAGCACAGACGACGCCCACGCTCGATTCTGAGCGACGTGTAATGTAGGACGCCTACGCCATGCAACAATTTAACTGATGCTGGTGAAAAACAAATTAGCCCATACAATCTTCAAACTCTCAACTCTAGTAATCAGGGAAGGCACACAACATCCAGCGGCATCAACGGCAAGTCCAAACGGGACAGAAAATTGGAATTAAATTAGGCGGCCCTGCGTGGTATTGACCCAACACCGAGAATCCACCAGCCTATGAGGATGAATACCACACAGCTGCATCTGGGCATCCACATTAATCATCGTTATGTAAATGCCGTCGGATGGTCGATACCGCGTCTCTTCCTTTTGTTTGCCGCTTGACCAGTGATGAGGCCGACATATTCGTCCCGGGTCCGAGGCTTGTGTCTTACTCAGTTGGATATGAAACAATATATATATATATATATATATATATATATAAAAGGTTAACAGGACTCGTGGTCTGACCCAGACCCAGGGTACATTTGTGAGAAACACGTCGCCAGACTTTCGGCTAGCCGGGACCGCAGTCCCGCAGAGACCGCAGACCGCAGTCTCGCATAGATAGCAGATCGCAGTCCCGCAGAGACCTCAGACCGCAGTCCCGCAGAGACCGCAGACCACAGTCTCGCATAGATAGCAGACCGCAGTCCCGCAGAGACCTCAGACCGCAGTCCCGCAGAGACCGCAGACCACAGTCCCGGTGAGTCGGACCGCAGGGTCGAGCCTGTGCTGCTGAATCACTGGTCTCCGACTCTAACCTCTGCAGGGTGATTCTTGAAACCGAGATCTGAACACGCTTACAACACACTTCAGAGAGGATGGTATTTCTAGATTCCGGGCCTACCAGCCACAGGTTTAGTCATTCACACGCAGGCATCCTTAGTGTAAGATCATGATTCTATTAATTACCACTGTTTTCACAGAAGTAGAAATTGGCATGCATGTTGCACAGCACACCGCACTACCCACTAAAAGCGCAATTATGTCATGCGGTTTCCACCAAAAATTGCAGCATTCAAAACTTTCAGCGCTATATCCTAACACATCCAATTGTGGCAGACACGGTATTCAACGAACGACACCAAACGCCAACAACAGCTCAAGCAGCGGGAGGGACATGGCGGCGCGGCGGACGGACAACAGCGCAGACGCCCTACCAGCGTGTCGGCGCCCCTCCTCTGGGCGGTGGTGGCCACCGACTTCCACACCAGCACGTGGCACAGCAGCTTGACGCGCTTCCAGCGGCTGCGGCGCACACCGTTGGTGGCCGGACAGGGCGGAGCCGATACCGGCGCCTCTGTTGAAGGTGAGCTGTCCTTGGTGGAGCGAGAGCTGAAGAGCAGCGCGGGGGGCCGGGCGGCAGGGCACTGCAGGGTCACGTCCGGCGGCGAGGACTTCTGATGCAGCATGATGAGTCGGCGCGGACGCTCGGCAGCTAGGACGACGTCGTGGTTAAGATCAGGCGGCTTCTTCTTGTGGTTGCGGCTGCTAGTGTTCCGCTTGTTAGTCACGCCGTGTCAGGGATGGACTGCATTCCAGACATTCAGATAGTTCTGCTTCAGCCATCGGCTTGAAAATATACCCAATCAGAAATAGACTTGTTGATTGTACGGCTGTAAACTGGCTTCCGAGCGTGATAGACATCAGTCTTGCTTTCAAAAAGTGGTGTGACTGTTGTGTGATCTCCCGGATGATTTGGCCACGGCGGAATCCAAGGACTTTGCAGTTTCAACTGTAAACACAGCGGTTATGTATAGCAAGATCCCAGCCGAAAGCTACAGAAACAAGTGAACAGAAGAACATGTTGAAAGGTCAGCAACCGGTACTGTACAGGACATGGGCGGTCTTAAAGCGCCTCTGAACTATCAACCAGGAGCAGAACCGAGCACACTTAAGTGGTAAGAGCCCTGAACAGAGTCGACCATCAGTCCAGTTCTAGGCAGCCTCGGTGCAGATGTTGTATCAGAAAAGGATGGGCCATCGGGCTATTGCCCCGCGCCGTCACACTGCGCCACGTATTGGACAGGCTGTCGCCCGTGGTCGTGATCCAATACATCCGACCGATATCCTCCAACCGATATCCTCCTGCGCATGTCTTTTAAACGCTGTTACCAGATCACTCCAATTAGCGTTATAATGGTCGTATCGTGCTAACAGTTCAACCCTCCCCGCTCCTCCCCTCCCCGTGGCCCAGAAAACCGGTTTCCACAGCTTCATTGTGTTAAGTGGAGCTTCGGTGGCAAAAAAAACACCGGTGTCAGCGATGTTATTCAGCAGTCGCTGATTTTGGCCCAGCCTCACGTGTCCAAAATGACGCCATCAAAGGAAGCATCCCACTTTAGGTTTTAAACTAATCGCACATTTGTTGAGCGTATCGACAAACCACTATTGGCATATTTCATCTCACCCAAAGCTCTCTGTATCAAATTGCCGCACGCTTTAAGTTCGAAATAAAGAGGGCTGTTCCACAATTTCGAACCATGAAATAATTTCATTACATGTGGCAGCGCATGTCACGTGATACATCAACAAATGGGCACCTCCCCGCAGGATTACACGTCGCAAGCAGCCGCAAGCAGCCAGATTCATAATAACACGCAATGCTGGGGTCAACCTAAGGTTTGTTTTCAGCGATTGAAACTGGAAACAAAATGTGGCTTACTGATTTTCAGACATATTCTGGCCATAAATAGTCCTTCTTAAAGTTTGGAAATCAGTGGTCTATTCCCTGTAATACAAAGGCTACCCCCAAACTTACCGATATGGAGAAAGTAAACAAGGCAGAACCTGGTAACTACAAGTCTACCAAACTTCAACTGAAACACGAAACAAATTAGCGCTCTCCTCAGGCATCGTTACTTACATGTCGACCTCAAGTTCGCTGAGTTTGTCGACCTTGGATATCGCAGCAACTGCTGCAGAAGTGCTACAACCCCAGCGCCATCTAGGATGTGACTGAGCCATCATATAAAATGGGCGCGTTGCTTTGTGAGGCAGTATATCCGCCAGCGCGATCGCGTAATCCTGCCCAAAAGCCAACTTCCAGTTGGCATAAAACCCTGCTCTTGTTTCTGAAAACGCTTCATCAATCCGACCTATGGCAAACTGCAGCTACATTGTCCAGTTGCCTTCCAGTGCGTGCGCATCAGAGCGCTTTCAGACACGTATCGCATCTGCGGTGCCCCCACACGTTACTCTCGTTACGCACAACTGACAATAGCTCGCCTCTGCTGGACGTCGCCAGCGACGCGGCGGCAACAGCCCAGGGTCGACGGGGCCTATTTCCGCTGGGGAATACCATCGCTGTCGACGCCGCCGCGACCACGCACATTCCTCACTGGCAAAATACGGTGCAGGCGCCGCCAGACGCGGCCTCCGCCCGCCGCCGCGGAAAGGTAATGTCACACCGGCGGCTGCCGGGCACAGCCGCTCTTAAATAGAGAGCGGGCCGAGAGAAAAGAACGCGAAATGTTTGGTGAGATGCGATGGTAAGACTGGCAACGCCAGCGCTGCATCGCTCGCCTCCACCAAAACAAATTAAATGCGAAACCGGAACAATGAATGCAGACGAGCTCTTTATGACAGCTAAATCCCGAACCGCCCAATACCGCAGGTCGACGACGCTACAAATTGCTGGCAGACCGAACAAGCGTTGGCTTTTCGGGGCGTAAAAGTGGAGTCCCAACACCGAGCCTGTATAAGCCACTCACTTCATATGCATCATCGGTTTCCCTTTTGAGCGGTAGGCCAATATAGTTCTGCAGGTAATTCGGTACGGCCGATTGATAGGCTCATGTAGAACAGAGCACACCACGTGGAACGAGCAACAGAGTAGGAGAGCACACAACGTAGATCAGACCACATAAGTTGGAATACAGTACACAACTTGGACCAGAACGCACCACTTAAAACAGAGCACACGACTCAAAACAGGGCACACATTGTAGAACTGCCCTCTCAACTCAGAACAGAGCACACAACTTGGAACAGGACACACAACTTAGAACCGAGCACACAACTTAGAGCCGAGCACAGAACTTAAAACAGAGCACACAACTTAGAACCGAGCACATAACTTAGAACAGAGCACACAACTCCAAACAGGGCACACCACGCAGAACATAACCTAGGTTGTAGAATATAACATACAAAGTAGGACAGAACATACAACGTAGAACAAGGCCCACAACGTAGACCTGTGCAAACAACCTAAAACAGAGCATACAATGTAAAAAAAGGAGACAACCTAGAACAAAGAATACAGCGTAGGAGAGAGCAGACAGTGTTGTCCGCGGTAAAGACTCCTTTCGAGAAGCCATTGCCGTTGCAACACGAGGACCGCTCTATGGCAGCTACTGAATAGTCGCGTACAGATCACACACAGAGAAAACGTCCGGCCACTTGTTTCGGACAGAGGGAACATTATTTCGCGGGATCCTGTTACGATGATGGTTGTGGATTCGTCATCCATTTCACCCCAGCAATTCAGTACTCGTGATAGCGAATTCGGAAAACCTCAGGGGTGACGGAGTCCATTTCAGGATAATTGAAGAAATTCTGCCAATATAGCTGTTTTGAACTTATTCGGGGCAACGATGGGTAATTTCCAAACTTAATAACACAATATAGCTGTTTTGAACTTATTCGGGGCAACGATGGGTAATTTCAAACTTAATAACATAATATAGCTGTTTTGAACTTATTGGGGGTAACGGTGGGTAATTTCCAAAGTTAATAACACATTTACTTGCCATAAATCCCCGAATTTGAACAGTTCTAAAACAGTTAGCCTACTGCTAATCAAATTAGCCTCATAGCTAGGGTCATGGCTTACACAAGGTATACGCCATCGTCCTAACAAAATTTTATAATTCTCATCAACTATGCTTAAAAAAAAAAAAACTATCCCAAAATTCGTTACGTTGAATTAATGGACAAAACATACAATTTAGTGCTAGAAGAATAGCCCACATTCCTGTCAACTTGAACTGTTGCATTAGCCCAATGTAATATCCTAGGACAAGTGCCCAGCTTTTCCTAGCAAGGCGAGCGCGACGACGGAGTCTTCGCACTGGTACAGTTGGTACGAACTCCGGGGATGCGGATGCAGCACGATACCCCGAGGAGATGTGAATCCAACGGGATGCCTATAAAGCAAAAATATCGACAGACGCGATAGGGCCATGTTTACAATACTCAGTCAGTTATAAGCCAGGTACGACACCTGGTACCTTAAAAGAAATGTGACACCTGAGTCAAATCCAGGAATTTAGTGTAATTAGGGGTGTTTTTTAGCCCAAAATCATGACAACGTGCATTATTTCTCGGAAAAAATGTACAACGAGCTCAATACTTTGCTTTCTAAAATGCTCCTCTAGGGTGAAAAATAAATCTCTGCTTGTGGATGACGTCATGATCTGGCAACTACTACCATATTGAATAGGCTTCAGGGACATCAATTGGCTGATTACTCACCGTGACGGCAGCGCTGTCGTCACACCAACAGCTGACAACTGTAACCGCCTGGCTGGGGTAGATTTGGGGCACATTTCAGGTAGGTGTTTAGCTTTTCTTCACGGAAATTTTTAGGTTCAAGACAAATGATATATTGAGTACCGGGTTTCCCGGCATGCTTTACAACTTGGCTAACTGTTAAAATCACGTTATAAAGGTGCCACATTCCCTTTAACGTTCAGAGAACACATTACATAGACCAAGGGTGGTTTCTGTTTCAAGTGGAAGGTAACGTGGTCAAAAAACCTTCCCAGTAAAAGTCACGTTGATTTCCTTGGTTTAAAAACCTTCCCAGAAAAATTCATATGGACTTGGACCGTCTAATTTTTCCTTGATTTGTTTTCTTCCGGATGGAGAGGTGCTTTTGGAGCTCCCGTGGCTTTATCGTTGAGCCAGAACGCTGCACAACTTAGGAACGTCATGACACTTCACTGATATTTAAAGTCGTCGATGCCTAAAATATTGAGCGCTTCAAGTAGGTCACAACCGGAAGAATGTGGACATTTCCGATCTGAACAAATAATGTGTGTAAGGACTTGGTAGGCGCTGCGGCTGGACCAGAGATGTCCTGGGAGTCTCTGGGCTGACCTGGAAGGCCAGCGACGTGCGCAACGTCTGTTCCACCGGAACGCCACATCGTGGTCGTAATTACTTCCGTGGCCAGGGAAAAAACTATGTTTTTACGTGACCCCCACAATGAGCGCACTGGCCGTACCTTTTCCTTGGGTAGGGGGCCATACAAGCAGGGGATATCACGAGGTGAATGAATTAGCGCTGAAGGATAGCTCCCAAGCGCAGCCAGCCCTCGATCCGCTTCACAGTATTATGGAGGCAAGACAAAAATAATAATTAGCATCATGGGCACCACTCGGCTGGAAGCCACCAAAGAGCCTGACCTACGACCAGATCCAGCTGCAGCCCGTCCGTCCGCCAATCCACCCGCCACCAGCACCGCACTGGTCCGTCGGCGCGCCCGCCGTGCCCCCGTCACCGGCGACTGACCGGTCGGCACCTCCGCCGCCACGCTGTCTCGGCCGCACGCGCGCACCGAGCCGCCGCCAGCCAGGCCGGCGATCGAAACAAGCACAGAGCACCGAAAAAGAACTCCAGGGCAAGCCTCGGCCGCCCCGCCGCGAGACAATTACAATACACAGGCGAGTGATTAAAGTTTTTTTCCTGTGCTTTGTCTTTGTTGTCGAATGCAGGCCGTGTTGGCAGAGGAAAGTATGAAGAAGAGCCATATGGAATATGTGTACTCTGAGTCAAGACGAAATCGGGTTTGTTGGATCTGATTAAAGTTCACAGTGGCACTTTTCCGTTAAAAAAAATGGCGATTGTCAATAGCAGGGTAGACAATTATCAACTTGAGACATATTTCACAAGCGAGCTCCAGATGATGTAAGAGATATGCAACAACATAATGATCCAGGTAATCGCACTGCAGCCCCCGCTGGTCCTTTGATCAGCTACAGAGCAAGTGAACATACAATACTTCATATTCAGGCAATCCACGATCGCACACATAGTAAAATAGGTCAAACTAATATGAGGAAAAAACAGCTCAGCTCAAGCTTCAACAAAGGCCTCCACATCCAACTTCAATTCAATCCAACTCCTGCAACCCGTTACTCGGCCCATGTGTCTGTCTCAACGTATCATTCGCAGCCACAATGACACCCAGCAGTCCAGCACCAACATAAAACAGCTGCATGGGGCATCTGCATTCTGAGGCCAGGCGTGCCGCAGTGACCTGCAGGCGGAACCGGTGCCACCTCTGGCGACAGGAGCCGACACCGACGTCTCGGTGTCGCGTCGCGATCGCCGCGACGACCCACTCGGGGTGTGAGTGATGCCGATTGCAACCAGCACTAATCGTCGTCGTTGGTATTGGAAACGGCGTGGCGGCCACCTTTGCCACACAGCCGCAGCTGGGGTGTCGCCAGCATGTCGACGAGACAGCTCAGGCGACGGGCGGCCGACGCGGCCGGACACTCGTGAAAAAATCCATTACTGCCAAACGTGGCGTTTGGCTCGGTCGCCAGTGATGCCAGCCGCCGCGGCGGGATGCCGGCGACTGACCATACGTTGACTGAGGGGAAGAGCGCAACTGCTAAAACAGCACGGCTCATTCTGGCGGCACGCATACCACGAGTTCTGCCGGTTAACCCTATTATACCAGCTCTGTAAAAGTCCAAATTGGTACGAAAAAACATTCTGCCCCGTTGGATATCAAAATAAGAAATAAAGAGAGCTGGGAATACGCCCGTTTAAGACATAGTGAGGGGTATGGTGATCTAAATGTGGCCAATTTTCATTGACCAAGGCCAATATCTCCATGGTCATTCGAGAAAAATAATATGGTTTATGCTGGGAGGCTTCTGGGAAATGCTCTGATAAGGCGGTAAAGAGCCACGAATATATTTCCAAACGGACTAAGAGTATGGAAGGCATATCCCGTGCAGTGTTCTCTAAAATTTGGGTTCAAGATCATTAAAGGTTATTGGCATACGACGCCACAAAATAAGATATTCGCAATAATGTACACTATAACTGACATCACAACGGCCATTAGACGGGAAATGAGGGTTTGACCCATGGCCTTTAAACGTGACATGTGAATTTGAACTTAACATTAAAGGGAGATACGCAAAATTTTTGTATTGTGGTTACTTGCTATTTGAAAAAAATATTGATTACGTCACTGTCAATTATTTTTGTATCTTCGAAAAATTGTTTAAGGTCACTCACCTATTATCAAAATATTTTAACGGTACCAGTAAAAGGCTGGAGCCTGCTCTTCATCTCTGCATTCTCAAAAGTTATTTTAGGTTTAAAGGTAATTGTTTTTGTAATAACAATGTCTGTTTTCCTTTATTTGTATTTGAATTAGCTTTATATAGCCTTTAAAAACAAGAAATGAATCAGTTTACCCTAAAATGGAGCATAAAATAATTACTCGAGCCTTCAGTCATTTCGTACCTCGAGTCTTCAGTCGTTTTCTACACAATTCCCAGGATGACGAAAATTGTGCGTCAGATATGTCACGTGACCCCGGTATGAGAATTCCAAGGCTTCTAATTGGTCAATTGTGATTTCTTTAAAGTCCTATATTTATGTTTCAAAAGAGTTTTGGAATGTTGTTTTTTCATTTTTTTCTGTGATAGCTCGAGGTTTAACACCAGTGTTTAGGACAGATATGACCTAGTTCTTAGAGAAATTGATGGTCATAGCCGAGGCTGCGTCATTTGATCGATAGTCAGAATCATCGATAAGTCGTTTAAAAATGTTGACTTTGAGAGCGATTTTAAGGCATTTGGAGGCTGAATTCGCAAAAATGAGGATATGACTCCTGAAACAACTTATTGTGACCTTTTGATCTAGCCAACAATTTTTTTCAGGTATCTCCCTTAAAATAACATTAACTACGACGTCATAGCATAATAAACATAACACTGGGTGACAATATCTGACCAGACGCATTGGCGTCAATGCCCTTAACATGTTTAGTATGGCCTTAACCCGTCGCCTCTGGCCATGTAAGGTGGCCTTAACATATCATCCCAATGATGTGGCTTTCTGACGTCTCCACTTGATCTAAGATATAACTGAAGCGGTGCAGCTGAAAAGCTCAACCTGCCCTTTAAACATGCCCAGCAAGCCACTGATGGGCCCGCTGGAATTTTCGTAGGGCATTTTAAGCACAATGGATTACTAGAAACATTCCAGAAACTCGACAGCGTCATCTTTATAGCTTACTCACAGCACGAGAAAAACCGTCAGGGCGGCCACATGCCTCCCCCCCACCCGTCTACACTAATAGGTTTCAGGGTAAAGTCAATTTTCAACGTTGCTGCGGACACTGGCGCCTACACTCCGTTGACCTCTCGAAAATTCCTTTATCCAGAGACCCATCACAGGTCTCTTCCTAATCCAGAAGGTCCTGGATCGGCTGGCCCGGAAATCGTAATGCCCACCCTACGCAAGATTCAGAACCCAGAGGGCCCTGAATCCACCTCAGCCCCCTCTTCCCAGGATCTCAGCCCGCGCAATGATCGATAGTGTCCAATCGAAATTGGGCTCGATTTGGATGCACTGAACGCCAGTGGTACAATCCAGTTACATTAGAAAGCCCCAATTTTGGCTTGCTGTATCCGCCGCTGTTACCATATGAAATATCATTAATACTATTCAAACATTATAAATGCCCTCAATATTATCACAGACTGGTTTACGGTACGGAGAACGCACTGTACAGTGTACACTAGGGTGTCCCGAAAAAATCTCTTTTAAAGTTTCCCAAATACGAGCAGGGAATTATGTAGCTATATAAGGACAACCTCAATCCAAAATTTCAGATTTTTATCTTCATTTTTGGAGAATCACCACCACTTTTAATATTTTGCTTTAACACGCCCATTGACGGGGACGGGTATCCGCTACTTGGATTTTTCGCAGATAGCCGGAAAACAGCGGCACGCGGTGCCGCCACACTTGACGTACCTTTTCCCTGATTGATTTTACAAGATGTGTCAAAACCTTGGGTCAAAGTCATTTCTGGTCAGGTCAGGTCACTAGCGCAGGTTAAGTGATGTGACCTCCAAAAAAGTTTAAGATTGCATAAGTAATGAAAGATGTAATACATCAATCTTAAACCCATATCACACAATGAGCCCATCAGCCTCTACAAAAAATTCGGGATTATTTATATCGATGACCTAAGGTCAGGTACGGGCTGCGACCCCTCCATTGCAAATACATACGAAAATGGTTAAAGCTCAATAAATTCTTAGAAAATAGAGATAAAGCGTTTATTTTGACGTCATTGTTTTTGTCTCATCTCTGAGGTTTGAGTGATATGCATGTGGACCCAACGTGACCCCGACCTGACATCAGGTCAGGCCAAACTCTAGATTTGACCTAGCAAGGTCATATTACGTATTATTCAACGCGGTTTGAGAGGAATTCCAATCGTGCAACACTGGCAAGGGTGTGGACAAGTTTAAGGTAGTGAAGGAGTACCTGGTCAAGTGGGGCATAAAGGAACAATTGGTGCGTATGGTGCTCGACACCACCGCTTCCAACAGCGGGGAATATTCCAGGGCCTGCAGCGTTCTGGAGGCCTGGCTGGCCTGCCACAGAAACGTGGCGGAGCTGCATCTGGCGTATGCAGTGAAGCAAGTCATGGGCAGCACTCAGGGTTCAGGGTTGGCCCTGCTCCGCCGACTGAGAGTCCAGTGGAAGGATTTGGAAATCAAGTACAGAGAACTAGAACTGACCGACTTCGCCACCGCACAGCCAAAACTGCAGGAGAGGTGTTGACTTGGGCCAAGGAGCAGCTGGACAAGAATACTTTCCCCAGAGATGAGTGCGAAGAGTTGATGCAGTTGGTGGCTCCTGTCTGGGGGAAGGTGGAGGACTTTACGTTCAAGTTGCCCGGTCCCGACCATCACGCTCGCTGGATGAGCAAGTGCATATACTTTCTCAAGATGAAACTGATCAGTGAGATCTTTGATATGTCAGCACAGGATCAAAGCCAGGTGAAAGCCATCTCTGAGTTCATCCTGCCCTTCTACGCCAGATATTGGTTTTACAACGCCGCTGGCCTGCTGCCAGGCAGGACCTGGATATCATGAGCAGCATGCTGGAGTACAGGGAAGTGAACCCCCAGCTATTCTGCGAGGTGCTGGGCACCACATACCGCCATCTCCGGTATCTGACTCCGCATATGAATCATGGCTGCTCTTTGACCTTCTTGACTTCCCTGGTCCCCAGGACTGGCTCTCGATCCCGCTTTGAGCTGGCACTTGTGCTCCGACTACACAAAACTACAGGAGTTTGCCACCAACCTCATTATCGTGCACGATATGGCTGAGCAGGGGATCCACTTTGCCAAAGATTTCATCCAACGTGTGGAGTCAGAAGAGCAGCGCCAGGGGCTTTTCCAGGCTCTGGATCATTTCAGGGACAGTAAAGGATGTCACTTCGTCTAGTCTGCAGATGTGCTAGTTCCGACAAGTGTGTCTTTCACGTCAGACGTGAGAAACTGGCGTAGCCGCATGGTTAATCGCACCAAGCATTGCCCGTCATCCTTGTCCGACTTAAAGCCACATTCCACCGCCATGTAGCGCAAATTAGAGCAATAATTAAAACATCATTCTGATGGTACCCTGCGATAAGAGAATACGATCAAAAGAGTTTTTCTTAAATGTGCCCTGTGGCGGTTCTAAGTCAAAGAATAAAAGTGGTGGCGATTCTCCAAAAATGACAATAAATATGATATGTCGGACTTATGCTCTCCACACATAGCTACATTATTCCCTCGCTCGTAGTTGGTAACTCTTAAAGTGTTTTTCTTCGGGACACCTTACTACCTACACGATTGGAATTATCGGCAAGCCGCGTCGATTGAATATAATATGACTTGCTAGGTCAAATATACGATTCGACCTAGGATAACGATTTGACCTAGCCTGTGGTCATGTCAAGGTCAAGTTGGGTCAACATGCTTATCATTCGAACTGCAGAGACAAGACAAAGAAAATGACGTCAAAATAAGCGCTAATTCTCCATTTCCTAAAACTTTATGGTGATTAAACCATTTTCCCATGTTTTCTGATGGAGGGGTCACAGCCCTTACCTGACCTTAGGTCATCGATATAAAAATCCAGAAAGAACATTTTTAGAGGTTGGTGGGCTCGTTGTGTGATATGAGTTTCAGATTGATAGATTAAACCTTTTCTTACTTATGCAATCTTAAACTCTTTTACAGGTCACTTCACTTGAACTGCGACAGTGACCTGACCTTAAGTGAACTTGACCCAAAATTTCGACACAACTTGTAAAATTCATGAGGAAAAAGTTACGCCAAGTACGGCGGCACTGCGCGTCGTTGATTTTTGGATATCCGCGAAAAGCCCAAGGGGGCGTGGCAGGTATCCGCCCCCGTCCATGCGTGTGTCAAAGCAAAATATTAAAAGTGGTGGCGATTCTCCAGAAACGAAGATAATATCTGAAATTTTGGATTTAGATTGTTATTATATAGCTACATTATTCCCTTGCTCGTATTTGGAAAACTCGAAAAAGTGACTTTTCGGGACACCCTAGTGTACACGATAATGCTCGGTTTGCAAATAGACCCTGCCTAAACACCGGGCCTTAGCTCCTCCCCTGGTGAAGCTATAATCTCATAACGTTCAAGGAATCTGACAAATTTAGATTTAACAAACGTCAAAAATCAAAGGCCTAGCACGAACCGTTTTGGAGATTTCTTAGGAAACCATAAAATGGACAGAATCTCCCCCTCACAAAAGAAAAGAGCTAACGAAAATAACACAAGACGTCAAGAGCAAATATATTTCCAGTTGTACAGCGACCAAAGAATCATTGCTGGTCTTGGTGACTCGTTAGTGCTAGCCGCAATTAAAGCGGGCTAAAAGATATGCTGGGTTGAAACCAGACAGGGCACTACCAGCACTCAGAATGTGTTAGTTTTTTCCTATTCGCATGGAGTAAAACATTCTCACGGGCTTTCAGTGGTGTAGCAAGAGGGGACATCGGACCCTGGTCCCTTCTTTTGTCGATATTTCCATGCATAGACACTCGAGTCTTCTGCTGCTTACATACATGGCGAAATCGGCCCAAGCATAAGTGTTATGTAGGAAAACTGGAAAATGGTTTTGGAAAAAATGATAATTTATTGGAAAAACAGTTATCTGAGATATAATTAAATTCCGGTCTATATTAATTACATGCAGCGTTGGGTAGACAGGAGCATCGACTCCGCTCTAAAACACCCTCACAACTGTGTTTGTTATATCGAACCGAACACGCGACGTCGACGGGCGAGCTTTCACGCCAGGGCAGCGCCCTCTGAGAGCACTGGCAGACTGCGTAAATCCGCGTGTTTGTACGACACAGGGGCGACAGAAAGCACACCATACGCTGGTAGCGGACCACGGACATTGGACAGAACACTATCGAACAAGTTGCGCCCGCACGTCAACACTCATGTATAAAAGAGGGCGAACGTAGTTGTTCATTTCCGTTCGGGCACAGCTGATAACTTTGCGATGCGATATCCATAGAACGTATATTTGGTCATCGAAGTTCATCCTTGGTCATCGCAAATGTATTTAATGGTTCTGAAAGAGCGCAGCCGAAAACATCAAGCAGGAGCTGGGCTCGAACAGGGAGCCCTGTTCACTGTTTAGCATTGTGATGACAGTTTATTTCTATTGGCCGCGGAGATGAGCGAGGACCGAGGGGCTCGCTGTGTGGTTTATATCTCGGTGCACAATACGGCGCGGTGTGTTTACAATGATACAGTCCTGGCGCCACTGACCAGCTTCCTCCCCATGATTCCATTCATCAGCCTTCCCTTCCCCGAGCGGAGCGAGAGCTCAACACCCACCTTGTGCGACGGTGTGTGCCGACTGTCGGCGGTCAGGTTACGCATCTTCTGGATGTCCTCCTGAAGCGCGTGCAAGTGGCCGATGTTCTCCTCTGTAACAAAGGGCCACCACCTTCAAATGCCAATCTGGGGGTAACGTGGAAAACAGGCTGGGACGAGCTGCAAGACCGGCAGACAGAAGGTTTTCCCTACAGGGTGGTCCTGGAAATACTGACAGGCTTCAGTCGGATGCTTTACTGGAATTTATTGCAACAAACACAAAGTTCCGGTTAGTAGGATGTCCCACATCACCTGCAAACTACAAACGTTACCTCCTATTTTCAACTGCTTCTCTTTAAAGAGAGTGCACTACTTTTATAATGGGTTTTAAACTGAGATAGCAGTTTTTACAGCGCACAGTGGGCCCGCGGACCCTCAAAAGCGCTTATTATTCGGATTTCGTAAGTTCAAAAATATTTCTGTTTCATGGGTGTCATCAGCGCGAAATTGAATGTAGAACACGATGGCATTTTTATTTTTCTAAACGACTACAAAACTCTGTGCAGAAACAGTCTGAATACGAGGTTTCTACCGAAAGTGTTTCGGAGCGCACTTATCGCCTGGTTTTCCTTATTTGTTCACAAGGGTTTTTCAACGTTTCAAAGGCTTAGAAATTAGTGTTATGGCTTTTATTTCTAGGAGCGGAGTGTTCCAAATATGTTAGTACATGTTTTAACGTCATTTCGTGTATTGGTCACGTATGGGGAGCAAATTTACCAAGTAATGTTACTGACGGAGATAGATTTGATCAAAATATATTCGAAATAGAGTTTTAAAAAATATATCACCTTGTGCCGCAGTGAAACTTGGTCCACAAAGTAGCTGAAGGTGTTTACTTTCATGCCTTATAAGTACTTTTTGCCTGATTTTGCCCGAATTCGTATTATGAGCATATTTGTTGTTCAATGCAATGCATGGATGCGGTCATAGTATTACACTATTACAAGCCAAATGGTAGAAATTGTTCATTTTTAAGGCAAGTGTGGGCAAGTTTTCCCTTTGGGATTCGTCTCGAGTCCCGTTTAACATAATTCTGAGCTATTTCGTAGACCTGCAAGTTAAGCAATTTTTTCCAGGTCACATTGGGTCAAATGTTTTACACAGGAAATATGGGTATTGTCTAAACACCGCTCTGGGCTTAAGATACTGTGCAGATTGGCCTGGGTTTGCCACTCGCTTTACACTAAATGCATCAGATGATAACGTCGCTTCGCACGAGAACTGATCACGAGAGCTCAAATTTGAGATGAGACGAAACATAAGGCGGTCGTTTCCTTGAGTCAGAAGTGGCCTGGTACAGAGGAACAATAGGCCGCTAACTCAGTTGGAGAGGTGCCTTGCTCTAGTGAACTGTGGTTTTGTAGTGGGAAAAAGGATCTCACGAAGGGATGTGTTTAACTTTGTTGATACCAATATTGCCACGCACAATAAAAATTGTAATTTCCGACCGCACGTGTCTCTTTTAAGCTCACTGAATCCGCCCTGTAATGTGTCCTTAACATATGACACTTCGTCATCCGCTGCCACTCTGTTGATACCAATATTGTCACGCACAGAGTGGCAGCGGATGACGAAGTTATATGTTATGTATTATATGTATTATATGTTAAGGACACATTACAGGGCGGATTCAGTGAGCATAAAAGAGACACGTACGGTCGGAAATTACAATTTTTATTGCAAGGCTAAAGCGGAAATGGCAGGGAAGTCACAGGACCCTAAACCGCTTCTTGGAGAAAAAGGAACAGTGGCTGAATGAGTGTTCCATCGCAGCAGATTCACCGAGGGTATTGGAGCCTGTTGACCTTGATCAGCCATCTACAAGTCGGGGTCCTTGTCGGCCTGTGGGTTTATGTGGAACACTTTCTGGTAGCTCCAAACGTCGTCGTACCTCCGCCTTCATGGCTTGTTACTCCTCTGCAGAGTTTTTGAATGTCACTCGCTCCAAAGCGCCAGGGCCTTTATGATTTTCTCAAAGACGTGACCGTGACTCCCACAAGACCTACTAAGGTAAGAAAAAGGCTAAGAAAACCAGCAAATGCCCCAATACGATACACAGACGAAGAAGCACTTGCTGTGTTCATTGAAGGGCAGCATACGAAGCAAAGGGCCCTGATGGATAAAAAGGGTTCTGCTTGTTACAGAATAGAGTGCTGAAGAGGGCTTAAGAGGGCCCTGTCTGGTATGGAACTTCACATTTGACCACAGAGCATAGTGCGGGCGAGCCGCGCTTCGCGCGCCCCGTGTCCTCAGGGGGCCCTCAGGGGGAGGCTGTCCCCGCCCCCCCTTGGCTACGCCCCTGGTCAGAATGTCAGAATGCCGACATATGTCCTCCATACGACATCCCGAAGGCAAAGGAAAATTGTTATCCGGAGGGTTATATTACTATGTATATTATCCTAGTAATGTTATGCCAATAGCTGGAAATGGGCTGCAGATACAGCAATAACAGCCTCGAAAACTACTCGGTGGCATTTAAAAATCCTGGATATAAAATATTGCTGATGTAGCCTCAATAGTTCGCCGGTAATTAATTTTAAGCGCTTTGGAGCGCTCGCCGGCCCACTGTGCAGCGTGTCAAGAAACCACTATTGATATACTTCATTTCACCAAAAGCCCTGTACATTACATTTCCGCACACTTTAAATTTAGAAACAACGCGGCGTAGTGCGATAATTCAAACCTCGGAGGAATTCCTTTCCCTCTCCTTGCAACAATTCGATTAGTATAAATCCTAACTTCGTAACTGCCACGCATGTCACGTGATAAATGTTAACAATGGCTCTGCTGCTGCAACGTTACACGCCGCGAGAGACACCCAAGTGGCTAGTCTCGTAATTACACACGAGGCCTAGGTCAAACCCAAATGAGCAATATGACGTTTTAACAACACTTTAAATTGTAAAGGTTTATTTTTCTGTTCTCGACGATGCGGGGGGACAAAATATGATTCCTGATTTCCACACTATTGTTGTCCATAAACAATAATGTTTGGAATTTCGACAAAGTGGTTCATTCTCTTTAACGGACCTTTACCATGTGTATGAAGTATTAGCAATTATGAATAGGCATATTTCAGTCCGGCAACACACCTTTATGAAAACAGCCTGAGGCGAATTTCCCGGTCTATATCACATCTTATTCACATACAACTTTGTTTCTGAGTTCGCAGGTATCTAGGAACTCTCTAAAATCTGGAATATTCTCAAGTAGCTATCAAAATACAATAAAACATGTGTACACAAAGATGAGAGCCGGGACCTTGGCCTATGCCGTATTCGCACGGTGTTATTTGTTGTGTGCATTTGGTGACTGTCTTCAGTTATGAACCTGTGTAAAGGCATATTCACACCACGCAGAATCTGCAACAGAAGCCATCACCAAACTTGCCAACAGAGAATTTCTGCATGTGTTTTTGTAGTGCCAGCCGACGAAAATCCTGACAGATTCTGTTGAGCATTAATGGATCTGTAGATCGGTCATTAACCTTTCTTTATTTTAAATGTCTCCGAAGGCAGAGTTCAAGGGTACTCATCGAGAAGCTGCACACAGTGAACGACCTTTTCTATAATGTGGAAACGTATGCATAAGTGGTGTAATATGAACTGCAAGTTCTGCTGTTTATTCTTTGTTATTTTTCTTCATACGCAGAAGTTAAAGCCCACCACAAGCTCAAGTAAATAAATTAAAGAAGAACATGGTGTTTGAAACGAGTTGATGAAACTTGAAAATGATAAATAGCTTTACTGAGGTGAGAAATAAAGACATGTTAAAATCCTGGTGCCATTAAAAGCGCAATATATGAACCAACGTGACGATATAAAGGTCCAAAAGACTTATAAAGGTCTAAAGACTTATAAAGACTAATAAAGGTCCAACAAACAACGAGACCGGAAAATCTGTCAGAATAGAAGCCGTTTCTCACTTCGTTCGGCATCGGCTTCTGACTCCACCCAATTGGTGGGTTATGACCAATGTCAGCGCCCCCCGGCGGAGAGTGAACAAACTAGTACTTTCAGTCGCCACCACAGTTAACACGCGCATTGACGGGGGTCTGAGCCACCTTCGCATTGACGGGGGGCGGGTACCCGCCCCCTAAGATCTCGAGAACCACGGTAGGTAGCGAAAAACGGTAAACGGTGTTGGGCTGCCCATCCACTTCTCCATCGAAAACATTTGAACCATTTTTTTGTCAGGTCACATCTAAGGTCACGAGAGGTCAAAACATGCCCGTCATAGGGATAACATGTAAATTCAGTTTTTCGGCAATGAAATCTGAACAAGTAAAGATAGAGCAAAACGACTTGAACTATATGAATCCTCTTAGCAAGCCGAATCGAATGATATATAATTTGACCTTGCTAGGTCAAATCAAGGATTTGACCTGACCTGAGGTCAGGTCAGGGTCAAATTATATAAAATGCATATCATTAGAACCGCAAAGCCCAGGCGAGTCTAATGCAGCTAAAATAAATGCTCTATCACCATCCGTTACTGAGTTATTCCGTAAAAACCATTTTTCCCATGTATTTCCAATGGAGAGGTCATGCCTCGTACCTGACCTTAGGTCATCGATATCAAAAATACCGGAACATATTTTAGAGAACTCGGTGGGGCCATTATGTGATGTGAGTTTCAATCGGATAAGTTCACCCTGCTCCGACTTATGCTATCTTAAACTTTTTTGAGGTCGGGTCACTTGACCTGTACTGGTGACCTGACCTGAGATGACCTAACCTTACAATTTTCACAGAAGTTGTAAAAATGATGAGGAAAAGGTATACCAAGTACGGCGGCGCTACGCGCCGCCGTTTTCTGCTGTCTCCGAAAAACCCGAGGGGGCGGGTACCCGCCCCCCGTCAATGCGCGTGTTAATGGAGCTTACATCACCCCGGAATGTTGTCCTTGTTTGGGTGAGGATCACGGGCGGATCAAAAGGGCTGAAGGAAGCATGCCCCTACCCTCAAACGGACCCAATTGGTTTTCGCACATCTTTGCCTCGCCTCCGGAGAATGGGCATACGCGAAAATTGCGGCATTGGTGGGCACACACGCATAATCAACGAATCCTGCCCGCGCTTGCCACCTCTCCCGCAGTCAGCAAGAAAGAAGTCCGCACTCCGACCGCCTACCAAAGTCCGAAGAAGTTAGCACTGCACGTGCTCAAGGGAACACTTGCCAATTTGCCCACCCTCAAAAAACTTAGCCTTGGATCTGTCAGAGGCAGGAACAAAACCCACACCAGAATGGTTCCTGGCAATGAGTAGAAAAATCCGACCTTAAATAATTCAAGAGATAGTCCAGCCTATTTTCGAAGAAGTGCGGTAAATTTACGAAAGCGTCTTGGCAGCTTAAGTTTTCAGAGACCTGAGATGTTATCGCATACAACTGAAGATGAAGAGCCAGACATGGGGAGGGGGATCACTGAGGTTGAAAATGTTACACGTGTGCTAAACTCAAAACCTTGGTGTGAGAGCGATGGTAACTTGTGATATTAGAAACGGCTATAATACGAAATAAAAACAAAACAGCAGACAGAGGTTTTGATATACAAATATAAGCACGATGCAGCAAAATGTATTGCATAGCATATCAAGGGAAAATTGTTCTAAACGATCAATGGAAACCAAAATAGCAAGTGACATTAAGCAATCAACGGCAACGTAGACGTTGAAGCAAGAACCTTACCAGGCCCAAAACAACAGTCGATATTGTCAGCGATACCGCACCTTTCCATAAGCATACCCATTCATGTATATATCGCTGCACGACGTTCCGTTTTCAGCTCTCACGCAATGCAACATAACTTACGTTCATTGATAGAAAAAAGCACATGACTACTACATGCGGAATTATAAGACCAAATTATCAAATTGTATGCCCTCAGAGACTTTTTAATATTCAGAGCCTATTCTTATTGTTGCGTCCTCCAACGTACAACGCGAAGCAAAGTTGGTACACTTATAAATTGCAAAGTCTGTTTCATCTTCACAGAGGCCCGCAGGAAAGCTGCAATCTGGCGTTTCCATAATTTCGATATACACATCAAAGGCAACAACTACAACAGTACAGATCAGAGCTAGATTTGGTCTTCAAACAAAGCGGAAAGATATCACTGGAAATGGCATGGGCATTTATTACATTTTTGCAGACTTTCCTCTGTACCACAAATAAACCACCATACATGGGCAATGTCACGTCTCGATAGATAATTTCTTCCCGAGGGACTAGCAGTCACAAAACCACGTGGGTGAGGGTATTACCACATCAGGGAGATGCCATGATTATACAGCGTCCATAGCTATAAACTACACCAGAACGAACCACGCCATGACGGCAGTGGGCCGAGCATCGGGTGGCATCGGGACGACAATAAATATACACGGCGCGGCCTCGGTCTGAACCGTGCTGCCACATCCATTAACAGCAGGTAAAACAGGAGCACGGCTACCAGGCAAAACCGCGCCACTGAGCGTCCAACAATAGGGCCGCCGATAGGCCGGGCTACGCGACACTGTCGCTCAATGTACAGCGGACCCGGCAATGTCGCTCTGTGTACAGCGGGGCTGGCACTGTCGCTCAATGTACAGCGGACCCGGCATTGTCGCTCTATGTACAGCGGACCCGGCACTATCGCTCTGTGTACAGCGGACCCGGCACTATCGTTCAATGTACAGCGGACCCGGCACTGTCACTCTGTGTACAGCGGACCAGGCACTATCGCTATGTGTACAGCGGACCAGGCACTATCGCTATGTGTACAGCGGACCCGGCACTGTCGCTCTGTGTACAGCGGACCTGGCACTGTCGCTCTGTGTACAGCGGACCCGGCACTATCGCTCTGTGTACAGCGGACCCGGCACTGTCGCTCTGTGTACAGCGGACCTGGCACTGTCGCTCTGTGTACAGCGGACCCGGCACTATCGCTCTGCGTACAGCGGACCCGGCACTATCGCTCTGTGTACAGAGGATCCGGCACTGTCACTCTGTGTACAGCGGACCAGGCACTATCGCTCTGTGTACAGCGGACCCGGCACTATCGCTCTGTGTACAGCGGACCCGGCACTATCGCTCTGTGTACAGCGGACCCGGCACTATCGCTCTGTGTACAGCGGACCAGGCACTATCGTTCAATGTACAGCGGACCCGGCACTATCGTTCAATGTACAGCGGACCCGGCCCTATCTCTCTAGGTACAGCGGACCCGGCACTGTCGCTCTGTGTACAGCAGACCCGGAACTATCGCTCTATGTACAGCGGACCCGGCACTGTCGCTCTGTGTACAGCGGACCAGGCACTATCGCTCTGTGTACAGCGGACCAGGCACTATCGCTCTGTGTACAGCGGACCCGGCACTGTCGCTCTGTGTACAGCAGACCCGGCACTATCGCTCTATGTACAGCGGACCCGGCACTGTCGCTCTATGTACAGCGGACCAGGCACTGTCACTCTGTGTGTACAGCGGACCCGGCACTATCGCTCTGTGTACAGCGGACCCGGCACTGTAGCTGTGTGTGTATGGCAGGCCCGGCACTATCGCCATGTGTACAGCGGACCAGGCACTGCCGCTCTGTGTACAGCGGACCCGGCACTGCCGCTGTGTGTACAGCGGACCCGGCACAGTCGCTCTGTGTATAACGGACCAGGCACTGTCACTATGTACAGCGGACCCGGCACTATCGCTCTGTGTACAGCGGACCCGGCACTGCCGCTCTGTGTATAGCGGGGCTGGCACTATGGCTATGTATGTACAGCGGAACCGGCACTTTGGCTCTGTGTATAATGGACCCGGCACTATCGCTATGCGTACAGCGTACCCGGCACTATCGCTCTGTGTATAACGGACTCGGCACTGTCGCTCTATGTACAGCGGACCCGGCATTGTCACTCTATGTACAGCGGACCAGGCACTATCGCTATGTGTACAGCGGACCCGGCACTGTAGCTCTGTGTAGAGCGGGACTGGCACTGTCGCTATGTGTACAGTAAACCCGGCACTGTCGCCCTGTGTACAGCAGCCCGCACTGTCGCCCTGTGTACTGCGGACCGAGCACCGTCCCCTGGCCGTGACCTTGCCACGAAAAAGGCCTTGCTAAACGCGCGAGCAGCAAAACTGCACAGCCAGCAGTGTCAATGTGCCACGTTCATTGGAAAGGGCAGCAACCAAAAAAGCAGAGCCGTGTAGTGCACCTATCGGATTGTTAGGGCCGCAGAGGGGAGGGGTGGAGGTCCGGACCTCTGGCTCTTGAACCCACGTTTATATTACTGTGTAATCTGAAACTGATCTAGACTACCTTGATCTATAAGAGGTATCCCGACATGGCGGGAACAAAGGGGGAGGATTAAGTCATTGCGGAAAGGACGGCAGTGGGCGATGCCTCGAATTCTAGCACACTCGGAATGGAGTAAGGCCTAACCTATAAGCTATCCAGACTGTTCTCGCTACGTTTTAAGAGGCACGCACTTTTGAGAGAACTATGGTAATATACAACCGAAGTACAGAAATGTTAAAAAAGACACAGCAGCAGAGTGTAGATAATCATATCCATGCAAGGAAGAAAAAGTAAGATGCTTAAAACAAGATGATCATTTGAGCTAGAAGAGTCATTATCTCAACTTGTTCGTCTAAACGGTCATCATATTTTAAAAGAGCAGTGGAAGTGAGTTGTACGATATATATCTCATTTTCTTCGAAAATAATGTTTAAAACAAGGCTCACCTTGCTTATTGTGGACCAAACAACGAAGCATAAAAGCAAACTCGCATTGGAACATTAAACACAAGTTTAAAACGCAACTAAAAAAACAGGAGCTATTTTCAAGTTCTCAAATCACGAATAAACCTTTGTAACGGATGGCTAAGGCATATTTTACCTCGCTTCAAAGTAATTAAAAAATAAGTCACGAGAAGCAAATAACCCTAAACGACCGAACATTCATTTCCATTGGAGACCCGTCAGAACTGGACTCCGTTTTCCTCGTTGGTCCAAATTGGCTGGAAGCGATTACGAAATAAGTCCCGACAGATCGATACACTTGCTTGACTAGAATTAACACCAATCAAGTACATCGAACAATATCATCATCTGTGCCGTTTCTTACTCGATTCTAAAAAAGGATATGGCAAACAGAAAATTCAGTCAACTGGACATTACTTAGCGAATGGGTTCGCCCCTAAAAGACTAACCGAGGACAGTAGCGGTGCGGCCGTTGGTGGTCTGGACGCCCGGCACCGTCACAGGGAAATGGGTGATCATGTCCTCCTCGCTGTCGGCGGCGCTGTCTCCCTCATCGTCTGCGGCAGCACGAACAACGGATAGGTCAGCTGGAGTCGCCACATCGGACTCTCCAACATGGGGAAGCGAGGGGACCCCACAGCTGGCCATCGTCTGCAGGTGGCGCTCTTTACTAAATAGCCTACACCGGTTGCGTGCAGGGACGGCGTGAGACCGCGGCTGAGGTAGAAGCGGTTAACGGGACCCGTCCTAATCGCTGACGAAATGATAACTCGTTACCAATTCGCAGCAACCGACAGGGCTGTCGCGTACAGGGCATTTGTCACCCACGCTGTCACGCAAGGGGTGGTGCAGTCACGTGTCACTGTCACGCCTGGCTCACCGTGTCACCGTCCACCGCCACTCACCGTTCGTTAACCAACCGCCCCAATCACACCAGTAACGAATCCAAAAGTCCAATACGACAACTATCGCGAGGTAAACTCCCCCACTCATTCATCCAACAGCACTACACTTCACCTGTCCACACACACGCGCTCACCGTCCCAACGTTAGAGCTCTCACTGCCGGCAGAAATGTCACAGCCGCCACCCACCGATTCATTGCATTGAATGCCAGTTAGCATTGGGCCAGGGAACGAGGGCGAATCATCCGGCGGGACCCGCATTCCGGGCCTGGCGCCGTGCAAAGTGCACAGAAATGAGGGCGCAAACGAGCGGTGGACGCGTGTGTGAAAAAAACTGATCACCGGACAATGAATTCAGTGACTTCAACTTCACTAAATGTAATCTAAATGACAACAAAGTTTAATAGGCATCTCTGTTTGGCAGTTGAGTTATACAGTTTAAATTTACGAGCACCGACATTCCATCTGCATTATTCTGTAACAATATCTCGGAGAAACATTCTTCTTGTAGCCTGTAATGTCAATAACTAGAGTTCAGAATGCCCATACCAGTTTTACGGATACCGATGAAAGAGTTCCAAGCTGCACTGGCGACGGAAGATGACTAAGCTAAAGCGAATTATGTTCTTATCCTAGTTGAAAACA
The DNA here is from genome assembly GCA_034440635.1 of Lepas anatifera. Classification (NCBI taxonomy): domain Eukaryota; kingdom Metazoa; phylum Arthropoda; class Thecostraca; family Lepadidae; genus Lepas; species Lepas anatifera. The sequence goes on along the minus strand of JAOTON010002265.1, from coordinate 2,049,392 downwards.
AGCATGAAAGACAGGAGAAACCGTATTACGCACCACAAGTTTGAGATTACGGAACAGTTGTTGCTGAGGAAGTGACGGTAACTAGATTACAAGCGTGATGCGTGAGAAACAACGGCCAGATAGCTGCCCTTCGCCCGTGGAGAGGGAGACAGGGCTGAAGAGAAATGGATATCAGGTTCTGTACAGAATATCTGCAAATTATCATAGAAAATCGTTATCAGGTTTTCAGAACATCATGCAATATTAGAGATAAATTACACAAGCAACGCACGTTAAAATAGGAGTCGCTGACTGAGCTAGGTGTGCTCGAAGCACTTTGAATGTTTCACGCTAGTGAGCTCACAATTAGTTTTGAACGATTTAGAAAAATGAAGTATCAAACAAACAGGCCGTTAGATTGCCTCCAAATCATTGTCACGACTTATCCCACAGCGTGAGTATTGAATCGTACGAAAATAAATATTTACAATGGCGAGACACTTTAATTCTACAGTATTTCATTCCCTGTAATCTTTAACCCTATTTCCGGCAGGAAGGGCTAGTATTGCCCCCCCTCAGGTTTTTCGAGAATATCTCCGAAACGGCTTGCGATAGAACTTTGAAACTTCCTGACTTTTCCTAAAACTAGTACAGGCAGGTTTTCTGAAATTTTCAAGATTATATATTTACCAGGGGCGGAGCTATGGCTGGGTTTTTGGGAGGTTCTATCCACAAACCAAGTATTATGGTATGCGGTGGGTTTTTTGTAAAAGGAAGCCGTCTCTGCTGATCCTGATACCAGTTATATGGTTTTATTATATCATGTTTTATGTGAGATGATAGTGCATTCACAATTGTCACTATTTGTATTCATCAGGGGCGGTTACAGCAGTTCAAAATGGGGGGGAATGTTATCAAGAAGGACTAAACGTTAGTAAGTGAGAAGACTGCTTACAGCCGTGCCAGGGCGAATACAATTGGGTATATGAAAATTCAAAATAGTTATAACCCAATTCTAGATTACCAGAGGCGTGTACAGTCACTACACATTTTCAAAATGTATATTCCCAGCCAGTATCACCGCCGCGACTCAATATCGTTGTATATTGAAAATGTGTTTCCAATCACCCCCACCCCCCCCCCACGACGAGTCCTTGATCCGCCTATGTCACCCCTCTTCCCAGAGCTGCCATGGGAGGGTAAAAATTATCAGAAATTAAATTTCAACTAGTCGAGGGACTAATATACTCATGCATACCATTCGCATATTGTTGGTATGTATTTTACCCCACTGTTTTACCTTACTGCATCCGCCCCTGATGAGTTTTTCACTTTTTTTCTCATTTATTTATGTGTCAAAGATACCAATCAGTATATGACGGCTCCTAATCCGCGTAACAAAAACTTTTTAGGTTGTATATATTTCCCCTCATAGTCCTGGTCCTGGAACTGCCATTGAATTTCGAATTTTTGCGTAACTCGAGTATATGAAAATTTTGGGTCAATTATTTGTAAATTTGAACTAGTTTTGTGAAAATCGTACGACAGAGACAAGGGTTATGGAAAATCTAAAAAATACACAAAAATTGTATATTTTGCACGACCTTCTCCTAAAAAATAAAAATTTGAAATTTTCTTTTTCAAAATAAAGTTTAGCAGCAGAGGAATCTATGGCACTTTGAATTTTCAAAATCGGCCGGTTAGATTACGAGATCTTAGGGGGGGCCGATATTGCCCCCTTGCCGGAAATAGGGGTAGCCGGGAGCCTGACGGAAATAGGGTTAAAAAAATCCTGAATTGGATACTAATAGTGACAATGTAATTCGCGTTCATGAGAACGTTAAGCAACTGGTGATATAATAACAGTCAAAACCAGAAGTACAATTAATATGCTTGGTGTTGCCGGCAATACATTGTATTTGATCACGGTGGATGGTATTCTACCCCGCAAGGTTAATGCAGGATTCACCAAGACTATCAAAACTCACCCGAAGCCAAAATTGTGTTAATGGCATGACACCCTAAGCAAACAATGCACACGCAAATGGTGGTATAAACTTAAAGGGAATGTGGCACTTTGAAGAAAGCTATACGTGTTTATCGTCGCCAATTTTGTTTTATTAACCGGAGCATTACGTCACACCCCAAGTTCCATTCACGCCACGTGTTTAACCCTTTTCTCCGCGAACGGCAAGTTTTTGGTGAAATCAAATTTCAACCAGGTGTTTTCTCTTTGACATGACTAGGTATATCTGTTTAAATCACATAATGAAGGTGTGACATTCACACCTTGCAATAAGATCCCATAAAAATGCAATAACTCCTCTGTAAAAGGCTTGCCCCCGAGGATAACTTCCTGTAAAATAAATTTCGCAGCGTTAAATTGTGTGTTCTTGTCATCGAAAGCAGAAGTCCTAAGCTGTTATGACATCAAAATGAAGTACCTCAAGGAGTTAGGGATTCTTTGTTTTAAACGACATCATAAAGTAATGTAATTCTCACCTGATGAGAAGACTTGCTGCACCCTCTTCTTCTTCTGATACCCAGAAGCATCCATGATGGTTTCCTTTGCTTTCGTCTGAAAAAAACGTGTTTATTATTAATTGCAGCTAAGCTCTGGAAGTCTGATGCCAGCAGTGCTCTCTAAATAGTTTATAAAGCATCACAATACACAAAGGTTGCGCTGAGGAGCTGTGGCGGTTGACTTTTTATCGTTTTCCATATGAACACATAGGCAGCGCAGAACACCTCACACCAGCCTCAGCGACACCCCTTTCGTTGCTTCTTCCTTGTTGCATTTGAGCATACCCTGTTCATAGGACTGTTTGAAAATATAAATTTTGAATATTTGACCAAAAGTCGGCATGGGGCGCGCAAAGCTGAATTCCTCACAGTGGGGTGGTAATACTATCGGGGCAAGACAGGACTATAAGACAGTGTCACACGCCAAGTGCGTATGTATCCCCTCAGACGTTCTCTGAAATATCCCCTGAGACATTGTCAACACATGACAATGTAACATGTTGTAACGTGTTCATAAGACTCCTAGCTGGTTTATAAAAAATATAAAAATCATAAAGTAGATAGACAACTAGTTCAAGTTTGGGTTAAATAACAGACCCGACCAGGACTAAGACATGCACGATGCTCACGGCCTCGTCAGGAACAGAATCCGCAAGCCATAGCCGGCCTCCAGATTTAGACAATCTCAAGGTGAACGTGAGATGAAGGCTATTACGGTTTCAGATGTTAAGGGGTAATTTTGGCCACGATCCAACTAAGCTATTCACACAAGGACACATCACACACACGGGCGGCCATGGCTGGAAGCGTTCAAAGCCAATGGCAATGTCCAGAGTCTCTTCAACCTTGTTCCACATTCAGATCATTTCAGATTAGAATTTGCTCCCTGCTTCAGTGGTTGAGTCACCAGGGGCGCCGCTACAGAATATTTACAGGGGGGGACGGACCCGGGCTGGTGCTGACGGGGGAAGCGAATTTTGGAGCATAATCGTTACCTGACAGTATTAATGACGATGGACCAAAAATTTTTGGGGGAAGTCCCCCTGGTTGGCCAACAGGGGGACGCATCCCCCCCGCGTTTTTCGCCCATGTGAGTCACACAAAGTCAACAATTCAAAGCACAGTTCGGCACTGAGCATAATGCAAATTAAACACAACCTTCGCAGGACTGAGATAAGACCTTCGGCGATTTTAACAATCACAGGCCATTTCAATAAAAACGCAAAAATACTGATGATAGCCATCAAACTTTGCCATACTTAGCTCCAGATTGTTATTTCATACGGAGCAAATAAAGTAAGGTCCAAGAGAAAAATGAATTTTTAACCACTAACTTCTAAGCCCTTAGTGATTGCATCTGCCCCGTGTTGGCACGGTCGAAAAATACGGCGAAACTGCTCTACTATTTTCATAGGACTTCTGCTTCATGGTAGTGGCTAGTAATCTAGTACTTATGCCTGTCTGCTAAAACCAGCCAACAAGTGACCAAAGCTATGAGGACATGGTGCAGAATGACGAGGTGAAAAGACACAACGATCCTATAAAGTTGACATGTCACATTACTTCACCCACGGTCCTGAATGTGCTCTCACGCCTCGTGGAGAGTGGGGCCAAAATTCCAAAAGGGATTAAAAAATCGCCTGGTAATTACCTGCTTACTTCTCGATCAGACTTTTGACTGAGGCCAAAATGTATTTATTTATACGCTTTGTACACTTCCACACATGAGGTGGCTTTTCAAGCGCCGTCGTAATGGATATGAAGTGATGCAAACAATGGAAGGAGACGTTAAGGATAAGGATGGATGAGGCCTGCTGGTGAGGCCACACAAATCTGAAAAAGGCATGTTTTCCACTTTAAATTTCCAATTCAAGGACGCTGACTCAAACTAATCTGACCTTAACTTGTCTTGATTCTGTACGACAGCCTGAGGCACTCCTAATCTGTGGTGGCACTTTTGCCTTGGCTGGCTGTGGCCTCCTCAAGATTCAATTTGACTTGCTTTGCTAGTGTTCGGTCTCGATTCATAATCATGCCATTTGCATCCGTACACGTTTTTTGCTTTCGGCAGTAACCTACTACCGCACACTTTGTAAAGAAAGAGAAATGAATGGAAGAGCCGAGAAGGAAACACCGATACTCATAATACATATAAAGAGCGGACATTGGAACTTGATTTGTTGGAGAAAATGTATGGAGTAAGGAAGTTGTCCGTACGATTCGTAATTCGGGCACCACGCACTCCAGGAGCGAGGGGAGGGAAGAACGCGGCTCAAACACGACCAACTCCATAGTCGAGGGCTAAACCGGGGGCAGCGGCGGGGAGAGGGGCGACGGCAGCGAACTCCCAGCCCCAGAAATGGGAGCGAACTCCCATTTCCCATTCACTTCCTGCACCTAGTCCTTCACCATATTCACCTAATTTATATAGCCATTAATCTATTTCATGATTATATTTATTTACCTATTACCAAAGTCATCTAATTTATATAAACTTACCGACGCACAACTGCTGAGGTCATATGGTGTCGGAGGGGAAAGGGAAATGAACTAGGCTTGAGCTAGGATAGGGCGCCAACTCCTGCCTCTGGGTTGGCTCGAACGCACGACACCCTGGACATACAGAATATCATAAGCCAAGCCAAGTGCGGGCACTAACCCACTGCGCAGCCTAAACCCCATTTGTGAAGTGTGCTAAACATAAAAAATAGTCTGTAGAAAACTGTTAGAATCCATTAGGGCGTTACTGTTCCATAAAAACATTCTGTAGAGAGTGCAGGCCAACTAGTTTGATAGGTATCCAGTCTGAACAGTGTTGAGACATTTGGATATGCCTGTGTCTCATAAAGTTTTGAAGTATAATGAATTCATTTGCTTTCTTACATCTATCAAGGTATGCAGCAAAATATCCCAAACACAACACATTTCCGAAGGAAAACAATTGACAGGATTGGAAGAAAATGGGGAAATCTGGAATACAAACCTGGGAGAGTGAAGCCTCACATGAGGATTCAAGAAAAGAAGAGGAAACTGTGGAAGATGATTTCTGGATGGAGCATGCTGGGGGAGCTGGACGGTAGCAGCGTGAGAAGGTCCAAGAGGAGAGGCCTGGAACAATGGGCATGTACAGCCAGGGTGCAACGGACAAGCGAGCCATGGATGGAAGCGCAGGGGCCGATGACCGACACACAGGGGCCAAAAAGCGAACCACAAGCGACAAGCGAGCCACAGAGAGCACAGGAGGCCGACGACCAAGGTGTATAGATGGCACACCTTAAGGCTGAGCTCAAATATCTCGTGGATTCCGGTGTCATGATTGAGCGCCCGGCCCGTTTGCGACATTCAATTACCAGAGAGAGTGCATGAGCACCCAGTGTGCAAAGTATGACACTTTCGACGAGATCTTGTCGATGCGAGTGCCATTCGAGGGAGGCCGGAGCGAGTGGTGCGAATTTTGCTACCCTGGTGCGAATTTCCGAGACTGGTGCGACAGTGGCGACACTAAAAACCAGCGAAATCATAGGAAGAAGAAAAAATTAGCTAGAAATAAACAATTATAACGCAAATGCGCCGGGTAGGCTAAGTGCGCCACATTTGCCGCAAAATAACGTGCTTGAAATAATTGTTTTGAATACTGACGGGTAAATTCAACGACTATGGATAGTTCAAAGTAAAACCACAATACTTTTGCAGGCTTTTCATTATGCATAGTTGGCCTTTGGTAGAACGTGAACTTAAAATGAGCGAAAACTTTCAACGATAGTCCGGCCGAACGCTGAGTTTTCCTCTCACCGCCTTTTATCCCAACGGACAGTTTCAAATTACTGTGCCCCCAAGACTTTGCCACGCTGCCGGGCGTGGTGATATGGCGATGTTGCTCTGCGCTGCAGGTGCAGACGTAATATAACCAAATCAATTACGGCGATGGGCAATATACATAGGTGGATCCAGGATTGCCGATGGGGGGGGCGTTATCCGCACCAGGGGCGTCCCCCCCTTTTTGAGCGGCAAAACTTATCAGATGGGTGCAAAATCCTATTGATGGGCGCCGATTTTCGCATCCTGGGGGAAGCGACATTTCAGGCCATGACCATTTCAGGGGGCACCGAGGGTCGATGGGGGGCACGTGCCCCTGGATCCACCTATGGCAACATATCCTTAAAAAATAGTAAACCTTCGTATTAAGAGAGAAAATGGAGATTAGTATACATCAACCCAGGCAAAAAAACAACATTGTTTTTTTAATATTGCTACAATAGTAGTTCATTGCCTGGAAGGCCCTGAAAGATACAACCTGAATGGGTGGGGAGGGAATAGGCCAGCTGAAGGGAGTGGTGGTAGGGCGACAGCTTTCAGGGTTTGGGGCATACACAGATCCAGGGGGCAAAGGTGGCACATACCCCCTCCCTGATCGACTCTCGGCGCCCCTGAAATACCGCTTCCCACCCCCACCCTCCCCCAGGATGCAAAAATCCGCGCCCACTGATACGATTTGGCGCCCATGCCATGCTTGATAGGTTTTCCGGCCAAAAGTGACGCCCCCTGGGCCAGGTGCATCCCCGATTGGCAATCCTGGATCCACCTAAGGTATGGGGATGAACGTTTATAACAATACGGGAGGGGGATAAAACGTACGCAGGAGGGATAGGTGTGTTTTTCTCCCTCCTGTATTGCAGATTGTGTGCAAATTTTGGGTGGCTGGCAGTGTGAATTGGTGTGAGAATTCTAGATAGCTGGTGCGGCTTGTTTGACCTGCTGCCATACTTTGCAGACTGGATGAGCACAGCACTGGATGAGGGAACACACTGGTTGGTGTGGCAAAGGTTGAGGTAGGGAGTGGGGAAGTGAAAAGGTTGTACAGATACATTTACACTTAAGACGTTCCATTGTAAAAAATAGTGACTAACATCATTTGATTTTCATCCCTCATCGTCATATACAGGGTGACCCAAAAAAACGGGCCCCAAACGTTCGAAAGGCCATCACGTCAATGCTTTGAGTCGGATTTTAATGAAACTTTGGGCATAAATACGCTTTTGTGTGTTAAGTCAGATGCCAAAATATCATAGTAATAGAACTACAAACTCTCTATTCCATATCAAATATTCTAGACATCCTATTTTCTTAATCTGTTCATTTTTGTGCATTGTACTTACAAAGTTTAAAAGCTCCGCAAATTAAATATAAAAATGGCAAGGACTTTTTCGATAAGCATGCAGCCTAAGAGAACCTCAATGCAGATAATGAAACCAATCCAAGTCAATTGGGATGCCCAGGGAAGTGCATAGTCGAGCTTGAAGAGAACTTCAAGGGGTTGAGGGCCACCTTACCCGAGGAATCTGGTGCGCGGGGTAAAACAGTCCCTCTTTACATCCCCTGAAAACCCCTTAAATGTTTTATTTCCGGGCTGCAAAAAAGACTGTCTGTAGCCAAAGAGTCCAGGATCACTCCTGTGCTAAAGAAATGCAGCCCTGGGAAATATCTAGGACACTACACCGACCACTAATCATGACTTCTCGTCGATTTTTGAGAATGCACGGATGCAGAAAAGAGGATGTCTAGAACATGTATTATGGAAAAAATGTTTATATCATATTATTTTGATATTTTGGTATCTTACTCAACACACAAAAACGCATTTATGCTCAAAGTTTTATTTAAATCCCACGTAAAATATTGACGTTATGGCTATATGAATGTCGGGGCCCGTTTTTTCGGGTCACCCTGCATTCTGGAACTTATTCGGAATAAGATGCACAGAGCACACTGCCAATAAAAACAATTAACACTGGCATAGGTGCCCAGCCACGTGGGAGTGCCTGGCAATGAGCAATGTGACAGTGCGGCGAAGGATGCGTCACGAGGTATCGTGCCGTCAGGAATAAAAGTGCCTTACTCTGACTGTTTCCCTGCCATCAGGCAGTATGCATTCGAGTCTTGGCAACGGAGATGGGACAATGATCCCAAGGGCTCCAAATTGCGCCTTATGAAGCCCAGGATCGGCGCGTGGTCATTGGCCAATGCCAGGTGCAGAACGGACGAGGTTGTTTTAGCCAGATTGCATATAGGACACACACACTCCACTCACTCGTTCCTTCTGAGAGGAGAGGAGCCACCGGAGTGCCCGCGCTGTGGGGAACACCTCTCTATTAAGCATGTTATCACTGACTGCTAGGACTTTGAGATTGAGAGGAGGGCTCACTTCCCAGCAGATTTTTCACTCGGGTCCCTTATTGGTGAGTCACCGTCAGTCGATGTGGCAACAATATCAGCTTTTTTAAAGATTATCACATTCAATGTCATTCATTCACCCTCATAGTTTTTTTCCACTTCATTTATGTAGCAGACACACACAATTGGTAACACCACAGGGTTAGTACTTTTTAGGTATAAACCTCCTTGTTATTAGCACTTGACCTGTTGCAGCCCTCACAGTACTTCATTTAATGTTATGGGCGCCATATGACCCAGCTGTCGGTGCGCCCAAAAACCCCCACAATGATGATAATGATGATGTAAAAAATAGTGAACCATGCTGATTCCAGAAATGTATCATTTTTATACAAAATATTTGTTAGTGAGCAGCCTTGTTTATTGACTCATCTCCCAAGGAAGGTATAGTGCTAGGTGGTTTGCAATACTGAATAGGTATACTTCACAGCCAGTCTCCAGAAGGTGGCAGGTTTTGACAAGATCTTGTTGAGGCAGCATACCAGTTTGGGGCAACTTTTGCCTTTCTTTGGGGCAGGTAAGGAAACCTAGGGGCAGCAAATTACACTTGGGGGAGCCCCAACACACTGGCCAATCCGCAAAGTGTGGCAGTAGGCCAGATGAGTCCATCCATACATATATATTTACTATGATGATGACATGCAGTAAAATGCAAGCTAGTGCATGCTAAAAACAATGTTAAAGGCTGGTAGGGGATGCCAAGAAGTGCACAGTAAGGCCATTATAGATGTCACCACCCCACAAGCCAGCCCGGGCCAGGCAACCACAAGGGGGCGCCACCATTCTACAGTGGGGGTGCCACCCGCATCAATAGGTGAGATCCGCCCCGCATAAATGCGCCTAGGGGGCAAGCAGCCGCCCTGCAGGTGGCAGAGCCGAGAAGTCCCAGGAACCAATAGTCAGTGCCACCACCGGCACGGCCGCTGCCCGAGCCAGACGCAACAGAGGATGGATCCCACAAAATTCTACCGGGGCAACAAGTGCCACACTGTCAGGCCTGACGCTCAGAGGCCCTGCCAGCAGACCCACAGAACAACCGCCACACCAAAGCCGCAGCACCCGGCAGCAACACGACAATGTCAGCGGCACACAGGACCACCAGTCAGACCCCACGCATGTTCCCAAGACAAAAAATTCACTCTAACCATCTAAAATTATTGCACAAATTTGCACCACCAGCCACCAAAAACTCACACCAATGCATAAGATACCAGGGAGAGTTACACACTCATCTCTGTTCACATGATGCAATGCTACCTCTCTTGTAAGTTATTTAATTTTGAAAGGCCCTTTCGGTATCTTTATAACCATTCGTACATTTTTTAAGTGTTACCTCCCTTGCACCAGGCTTAAAGGGAATGTGGCACCTTCACAACGTGATTTTAACTGAGATAGCCAAGTTGTAAAGCAGGTTGGAAAACCCGGTACTCCATATTTCATTTGTCTTGGAACTTGATATTTCCGTAGAAAAAAGCTAAAACCTACCTGACACCAGCCCCCTCAGCCCCCTGTTGCCGGCGGCCATTGTTGTGAGCTACTGGTGTGACGACATATGCCGACATCACGTTGAGCATCAGCCAATCGAAGCCCTTGAAGCGTTTCAAGTATGGTAGTGGTTGCCAGATCGTGACATCATACACAGGCTGATATTTATTTCTTTTTCTAGAGGAGTATTTTTAAAAACCAAATATTGAAGCTTATTGTACATTTTTCAGAGAAATCATGAGTGGTTTCATTATTTTTTACTATAGATACGCCTAATTACACCAAATTCCAGGATTCGACCAAGGTGCCACATTCCCATTAAAAATTCAGACAAAGTAAATAAAATTTGCACAACTTGCTCCTGTCCCCAAGGGCACTCACACCGACAAGATCTTGTCAAAAGTGCCATACTCTGAGCACTGACATACTGAGGCAGACACAGAGGCACCAAAGAAGAATAAACATTGATATATTAAATGCATTTATTTCTAAGGAACTTCCCACAGTACCTATAAAGTATAAATGTATGCCATGATGGAAAGAAAACCGGCCCGAGCAACCAAATTTATGAAGTCTGCAATGTTCTACCAACTGAATTCACAGTGGTACACCTAGGCTGGAAATCCTCCTTACCTTATCCTTTATTACCCGCCAATAGAGTAAACAGCATCACAGAGGTGTGATATAACAGCAGCTTAGAAGTAGCAAAACTCAAATGTCACCACCGAGACTATTATTATTACGAACTTCAACAACCCTTCTTCTCATCATCATCAACAAACACATAAAACATTTGTCACACCACTTTTACAAGAGAAGCAAAAGCCGTGTTATTCTGCCGTGCAGAACGCATATTAGTATACCACACGCATGCGCAGTACGGTATCTTGTATTCATGATACAATACTGCGCATGCGTGCTGCGCACCATTATGCGTTCTGCCGGCAGAATAACACGGCTAAAAACAACGGTTCCGACAAAAACGGCCTAAGTGGGCACAAAGCAAGAAAGCAACCTGAGGGTATGCTACCCAATACGTTTCACGTGATAAATCAAATAATTTGTATAATTATTTTGTTTATCATGTTATTTAAATCACTGAGCGCCCTGCGTCTGCCCAAGCTATCTAGCTGCTTGATTTCTGTGCCATCCATAGCCACACCGGGACAACTAAGTGTTGATCCGCAACTGGATTTTGCAACTGGTTAACTCTGTAAGTCATACTTTGTCTGGATTATAGTGAACCAAGTGTGCTCATACAATTCCACTTGCATAATAGATCTTTGGCTGTAATCATTACTGTTAAACTATAGATATCTTGTGAGCAAATCCTGGTAAATATTTTGAAGCCAGCACTCTTGAAGTCACATATAGGTTCAAATTGCTACAACAAATATCCATTTCTCCCTCAGTGCTTGCTGAGGTCTCGGGCTGTTACGTGCAACACTTCTCTTCGACTTGGCCAACTGGAGGCTGAAGTCTGTTTTTGGAGATCACCACTTCTTCTTTCTAGTGTAAGCATTCTTGTCTTTTTGTATTGGCAGTAACTGTTTCTTTACTACCTGTGGATACCATGTGTGGTTCCAATTAGTTCATCAAGTAGACCTACCATTGTTGCATGATTGTCCCGACTCTGTAACAGTAATTTCAATACTAACCTGTTATAGCACTGTAGTAGCAATCCACTTACTTAAGTACCCTGGTAAAATATGAAGCCTGCTCTAAAGTACATAGACACAGCTATCGAGGAACTCAGGGATCAACTCCAGTCCTTTAGGAATGATATTGAGGCACTTCGAGGGGAGGTTAGGGAGGTTCGCTCTGAGCTTAGGACATGCGAGTGCAAGGTGTCTGAAAATATGGAAATGGGGGAGTCCCTGAGAGCCAGTATCACCAATCTCGAGCAAAGCTGTTCCTCGGCTCTGGAGAGCCATGCCCAGCTGTCGCATAACCAGGCACAGCTGGTGGACGCATTGGAGGAACAATGCCAATACAGCAGGAAGTTTACTCTCCTGCTGTCAGGTAGGGTTGTTCCTCCCCCTGAAAGGGATGAGGACACCAGAAGGGTGGCTATCTCTCTGATGAAGGACTACCTGGGAGTTACCGTTCGATCGGGGAAATCACTGCATGCCATCGGCTCCAGAGTAAGAGGGTGATTCTGGTGCGATTTGCCTACCTGGACCAGAGGATGTATGTGTACAGCCGTAGGGTCCGTCCTGAGCGCCGTGGTTTGCTTGTGCACGAAAGCTTGACTCCCCAGCGTCTAGCCGTAGTTAAGATGCTGCAGAAGCTCCATAACCCCAAGGACGGATCCCCTTTTGTGTCCTATTATACCAACAGTGGTAGAATCTTCATCAGGCTTCACAACTCTACCAAGGCCACGGAGGTCCCTGTGCACTCCACCAGGGAGGACATACTCCAACTCTGCAGCGATCGGGGACGAAGAGCAAACATTGATGACACTGTGCCTAAGCGCTCAATGATGTCAAAAGGGACCTCCCTACCCCGGCGGTTGTGGGGTCAGTGGCGGACACTGCGCTTGCGGCTCGTCGCCACTCGCGTCAGGGTGGTGCTGTGGCCGGCGCTGCCTGTGAGGTGGTTCCAATCGGGGGCCTCACCAGGTGGGCGGGGCCCCTGTGGTGGTTCTGGCCGAACCTGTTGCTGCTGGGGGTGCTGTCCACGTCCCTTGCCCTGCTGATCATGTTCCCGTGGCCCCGGCAAGAGATGCCCCGCTGCATGGCGCTCGTGGGGGAGAGATGTTTGTGTGACAGTGGTGCCCTCTGCCTCTGTGCCGGAGCTTGGAGCCACTGTTGAGGTTCCGTCTTGCGGTGTGGTGGGTGGGGGTGAGGTGGGGGTGGAGGAGCGTGCCTCCGTGACCGGGGCTGGTGGTGACTCTCTGGGTGAACGTGGGGCTGCTGCGGGTCTCACTGAGTCCTGGTTTGCCGGGCTGCGCTGGTATTTCAACCGCTGGAGCTGGCTTGCCCTCCATTCCGCCCCTGCGCACTCCGCCGCCTGGCTACGCCCAACAGCTGAGAGGCTTGGCTGCAGATCTCGTCCCCAGGCCATCATCCCCTTTAACAGCGACAGGCCAAACAGACTCTGTCTAACCAAACAGAGCTCTCATCTTCCTTACTTCTTCTACTAACTATTTTTTTTTTTGCTCCCTTGCTGGTTCATGTTTGGCTTCTTTTGGGTTGTTTGCATGCGTGTTTGCATAACACAATTTTCACAAGGTTTCATCTTAATGTGCCTTTGTGTATGCAGTCTCCGCGAATTAGATATTTGGTTTGCTATTATTGTAATCAATCATGATGCTCATTTGTTTCCAACATCACAACATAGTCAAACTATTTTAGATCTATTATGATTCACTCTAAAATGCTTGGTGGGTCTACTTGGTGTTACTCTTCTATTGTCTAAACCGTTTTTTTCTGTTTGCTTACTCTTTCTGTGTATACCCCAAAAGATTTTCCAAACTTCTATGCCTGCTGGGCCCACTTACTCAGTTCCAGAACTGCCAAGGTACCACCCACACTACTCTGGCATTGATGGTGCGGCCTTCCCTATTGCATCCAGTCTATCACCTATCCTTGAGTCATGCAAATATATCAGTGTAGCTGACCTTAACAACACTAGAAATGACCAAAACAACTTATTTCTTTTGCACATTAACATCCGCTCGCTCCCAAAAAATTTTGATAGCCTCCAACGCTTAGTACAAAACCTAAACCCCAAACCCCAATTTGTATTATTAACAGAGTTATGGCTCCCTCCTGATACCAGTGAACAATATGATCTTGATAACTATGTATTTGAATACTCAGCACCTTCTCAATTCAGAGGCAAAGGTGCAGGTCTTTATATTGATAGTAGCATTCCCTATAAAAGAAGGCCTGATCTAGAAACTCATACTATTCAACAGCAATCTGTATTTATTGAAATTTCAAAACTTACCCCCTTTCATCTTGTCGTTGGTTGTTGCTATAGGTCTCCCTCGTTCCCATCATCATTATTTATAGATTATATAGAATCAACTCTAGAAACACTCAACAGAAACAAAAAGACTTGTATTTTGGGGGGTGACTTCAATTTGGATATTCTGAAACATGAAACCTATGAGCCCAGCAGCATATTCACACAGTCACTTTCCTCCCTAGGTTACTTTCCGTGTATTTCGATTCCTACCAGGGTAACTACATTCTCTAAGACACTCATTGACAATTTTTTCACAAACGATGTTTCCCTCATACGCTCTTCATCAGTTCTTACGTCCGATATTAGCGACCATCTCCCGATTATCTTGAGTCTGCAATCTACAACGAAACCTCCAACCTCCAAACCTAGCTCTAATTTCTCATTTGACTTTAGAAAAATTGATACCTTGAAGGTAAACCTCACCAACAAGCTAGCAAATATTTTCGATATTCACGATCCAGTAATGGCTGCCAGCCTCATCCATTCAACATTGGCAGAGGAAATAAAAAAGCTATCTATAACAAAATTGGGTAGGAGACACATGCCAAAACAACCATGGATATCATTTAGCCTTTTACAATCCATCAATAAAAAGAATGACCTTTACCATAAGTACATCAAAACAGGAAAACGTGAGGATGAAGTGATATACAAGACATATCGCAATATCTTGGTCAGCTCTATTAGGACTGCCAAAAAATTGTATTACCAAAGAAAATTAGAGGAAAACCAATCAAACCCTAGGAAACTGTTCGGCACATTACTAGACCTTACCCACAAATCTAAACGCAGCAAAGTTCTCCCTGAACAATTTGAAATTAATGACAAATTAGTATCGGATCAATACCAAATTGCTAATCACTTCAACGACTTTTTCGCAACTATCGGTAGCTCTTTAAATGATGCTCTTCCACCCTCCACCTCGGATCCGCTACAGTTTGTGGAGCCCTATAGGGGACGCCCTTTTGAGTTCCACCCCGTCAATAATGAAACAATTTGCTCTGTAATTTTGTCCTTAAAAAGTACTGGCAGTGGGACAGATGGCATCTCGTCCAAAATACTTAAACTTATCTGTCCCAATATTTCACCGCATCTTACTCATGTATTCAATTTATGTCTCCTGTCCGGAACATTTCCAAATCAGTTCAAAGATGCACTTGTGGTCCCAATCCACAAAAATGGTAACCCTTTGAGTCCTAATAACTATAGACCGATCTCCCTCCTCCCAAGTCTCTCAAAGGTACTAGAAAAATTAGTTTATGGCCAGGTTATCGAATTTCTTACGGAAAATAACATAATTTTTGATCACCAATTCGGCTTCCGCAAAAATCACAGTACGTTTATGCCAATTGCCCTACTCTATGAAGAAATAACCTCCGCGCTGGCTTGTAAGAAAATTTGTGCATCTATTTACCTCGATTTCCGCAAGGCATTCGATACGGTTAATCATGGAATTCTCATTCAAAAACTAAAAATGTATGGTATCCAAAATGTTCCCCTAAAATTCTTTGAATCTTACCTCTGTAATCGTAGCCAAAATGTCAAATTCAATTCATATAAATCCACAATTCCTAAATCAATTACAATGGGTGTCCCCCAGGGCTCGGTCCTGGGCCCTTTACTCTTTCTCTTATATATTAATGATATACACAAAAGTTCTACGATTCCCTCATTCTACTTATTTGCGGATGATACGGCACTCTTGTTCACGTCGGATTCACTAGACTCCCTTCAACGCAACATCGACCATAGTATCTCATCCATCTGTAAATGGCTAAATTGCAACCGGTTAACCCTCAATGCCAGCAAGTCTACGTTCCAGCTTTTCTCCCATGACAAAAATTTAGACTTACAAGTAAAGATAGGTGATGCTCCCCTCGAAAGGAAATTTTCAACCAAATATCTTGGCATACTTATCGATGAGGATTTGAGGTGGAAGACACAGATCAAAAGCCTAGAAAACTCCATATCTAGAACCATCGGCATTATTCAGAGGAACAGATATATTCTAAGTTCGTGCCTTATTCACCTCTTATATAACTCACTTATCCTACCGTTCCTAACATATTGTATTCAGCTTTGGGGTTCTACATATGATTATAAGCTTAGAAAACTAGTCACTCTGCAAAAAAGAATCGTGAGAGTAATTGATGGAGCAGATCGGCTGGCCCACACAAACCCAATCTTCAAAAAATACGGTATCTTGAAACTCCATCACCTTGTCGAATTTACACAGCTCAAATTAATGCACAAATTTCTCTGCAATCAACTACCCCGGCCACTGGGCTCTCGTCTGTATAGAATTGAATTTGATCCCAACCAACGAAACGCCAGACAAATGCAACACTTTAGAGTACCATCTGTTCGTACAATGTATCGAAAATTTTCCCTCTTTGTATCTGCCCCAAGGATTTGGAATAGAACCGTGGCAACTAAAATCAGAAATATAGACGATGTACCTCTTTCGAAAACGTTTTTCAAGCTAGTTGTGAAGAAGCTATATATTGACGATTATTAATCGATTTATTCAGGATTTTCTCAACATTTATATTTTGTATCCTCTTCCGTTACATGTATTTGATATGGGCCCCGTTTCGTAGACGTTGCAGCGTGGGTTGTGATCCGTGCTGCTCTCCCTGGTGGTGCCATCGGCAACGCCAGTGGATGCGGTGTGGATTGCGCCGCATTCGGCAAGCTCATGCTGTTTGGTCTGTGGATGGGGGCCAAGGTTAGGTTAGGCTTAGGTTAAACTGTAGTCTGGTCGATTAGATTATACACTCAGATATTAGGATCCGAGGTTTAGTTTGTAAATGACTCTGCTTAGTGATTTTCGAGACATGCACCACTCTCAAGGCTAAAATAAAAGAAATTATTATCGCTTACTAAATTACCTCGTGATTATGTGCGTTAGTTAAATGATTTCGACAGTATAGGGAGTCTAACAGGATCACCTCTGGCACCCTCATGTCTTATTCCAAATCATCCTCCCAAATCGCGCAACCCATCAAAACCAACCCTCTGCCCCTCTCTCTCTCTCAACTAGGTGCGCGACCAATGGCCGTCCTATTCCCACCTGACTGACGTGTTTTCCCGGCAGTGTGGGGCGCCGCATACTGGGTATGACCGGCGGCTCCTCTGCCCGACCCCTGCTAGGGCTCCCCTGCCTGTGCGCCGTGGCTCACGCTGACCTCGGCTGCTGAAGCGGCGTACTGCGGGGGCTGCCTGGCGGGTCGGGTTGCCGCCGGTGCTGGCCCTGTTGGCGCTGCGGCTACCCGCTGAGCGCGGTGGCGCCCTCTGAGGGGCGGAAGGTGGCTCCACCTGTCCTCTCGACCCTACCTGGCTGGAGCTGTGGAGGGCGCACCCCGCTGGTGCGCCTCTCGCCGGGGGCTGAGCCGCCCCAGCGGCGAGTGGTGGTTTCGGCGTCCTGCTCGCGGCGAGGTCCTGTGGTGCGAGCTGTTTGTGGACGGGTCGGTGCTGCGGACCGCTGCTCGCGGCTGCGATGTGCGCCGGTCGGGCGGTGGCGCCGCGTATGTTTTGTTTATGTGTCTTGTTTTTTTGCCTCATCCCTACATGAGCTGATTGTAACTCTGCTGAGGTATTGTTTATCACCAATGCATCACATCATTCATGGTATCAAATCTGCACTGATACAATCTTTATATTGATATTGAGCTATCCTTGATGCTGTGTGCCTAAATAAATTACCCTCTCCACTCTGTCCCCAAACACATGAATGCCCCTCAGAAATCCGGACTCGTGCGCCGTTAAGCAAAGCAGACTGACGTGTCATCCGCCCGCGGCGTCGCGCTCCCTCTGCCGCTGTGCCGCGCTACCTCCGCCGCTGCGTCGCGCTCCCTCCGCCGCTGCGCCGCGCTCCCCTCCGCCGCTGCATCGAGCTCCTCTGCCGCTGCGTTGAGCCCCTCCGCTACTGCGTCCCTCCGCCGCTGCGTCGCGCTCCCCCACCGACGGGTTGGGCGCGCTCCGCTGCGCCCCTGGCCCCGTCGCCGCCGCGAATGCCCAAGCTCTGGTGCCCCCGTCCACCTCGTCCTCCCAAAGGAGTGTCTTTCAAATTTAACTCCAGCCACTTGTCTTTCCTATAACTATTTTTGCAGCGTTTTTGTATTATTAACAGTTGTGCTCTGTGTGACATGAATATATATGAACGGATTCAAATTTCACAATTTAATCAGCCGACTGTCCTTTGATTTGCCTCGAGGAGCAAAGAAGTCTGTCTCATTCTGTTTCCAGGGTTTCCATTTGTTGCCGCGGCGTCGGCGGTGGTGGAGGTACCTTTGTTTTTTATTTTTTTGTTGACTTGTTTGTTTTTTGTAATGAATGGTGCTGTTTGATGATGTTGTCTTTGAATGTTTTTATCTTTTGTTTGAGGGGTTTGTTTGGTGTGGGAAGCAAGGAGGCCCTATCGATGGCCTTGGCCCTATCTATTAGTGTAGGAAGGAAGTACCGGGGAGGGGTCGAGGTGTGCGGGTACGTACAGGGAACTGGGATAATTTGCGGGTTTATTGGACCTTAGCTGCACCTTTTTCTACAGTAAACATGGATATATTCATTCTGCGCTTTGAATTTATGGGCAGTATTGTTCGGTTTCTTTGGGATCTGGATGCTTGTCTGAAAATCGCAAAATGCTTGTCTCGCCGCTTCTACCGTTGCCCTACTCGTCCTTCGATTCCCGACTGCGGCTCTTGTCGGTTGGACCGTGGTCCGCTCCTCCCCCTGCCATGTGTTTGTCCCTGGCCCTGGTCTCGGGTCTGGCCGGGGCTCTGCGGTACCGTTTTCGCTGCGACACAGTTTGGCGCCGGATCTGTTTAGGCCACCCCCGCAGGTTATTCTGTCCGTTAAGGTCTGTGTACTGTGTACAAATAAACGTATGGTTGGTTGTAAAAAAAAAACTTAGCCACCAATCCCGGATTCAAGTCTAGGCGGAGCTTCTGGAGAAGTTTATCTGATCCCCCAAATCCCTCCCAACAGGATGAAAGCTGGTGAGACTGTATAACCTTGGCAGTTGGTGTGTCATCAAAACCCAACAATTATTGGGATCAGGATATGGGTGCAACCTCAACCCAATCCAGTCTACAAATGTGGCAATCTTCTTTATGAGTTGTCTGAGGCAGCTCGGATTCTGCCCAAATTGGAGCAGAAGTTTGGTCACTGGGGGCAGACCTCTCTACTGGGACAGAAAATCTAATTTTACAGTAATCAAACACAAAAATAAATTATTTATATTTTCAAAATTGGTGCTTC
Source organism: Lepas anatifera (assembly GCA_034440635.1). NCBI lineage: Eukaryota > Metazoa > Arthropoda > Thecostraca > Lepadidae > Lepas > Lepas anatifera. Next base: position 2,029,940 of record JAOTON010002265.1, on the reverse strand, counting down.
TCCGTCTACTGAGATGGGCCTGTGCTGCCCCAAGATTCTGTCTGAGCTGTAAGGTTTCTGTGCCCATCTCAAGCTTAGCATTTTAAGACAACAAGGAGATATTGTTATGCTTTGGAAACTTCTGTTTGTACTGCTTAAAACCAATGAAACTGTCAAGCATTCTGCTTCAAGGTATTGCACAAGAGGACACCATTTGGGCTTGGTAAAGCAGTAAGTCACCAAATGGCTGGGAATAAATTTCACAGATTGTGCCATCAATGACTGGAACAGCTTTCCAGCCTGGGTGGTATTGTTCATGTGTTGACTGTATTCAAAACAAACTTGGAGTTGGACACATTTTGGGCAATGAAAACTACCAGTGAAAAGGCCAATTGAAGAAATATAAACCTTGATGCACATGATGAGTTTGTTCCTTTAAATGTCCTGATAAGTCATTATTTGTATATCCTGTGCCATCCCACACCTTAACCTATTCATTTTCCATGTATCCAGAGGTTAATGTGTTTGGAAGCTGCAGGCCAGCCCCCTTGCATGCCCCAGTACCAGCACACCCTGGGTGCAATGTGTTGAACCCGGTTCACACTGGCTCCCACACACGGATCATGCAGTTGCACCGGCGCCTCTTCAGGCCGGTAGACTCCTCTTCAGGCCGGTAGGCTCCTCTTCAGGCTGGTGCAACTGCATGATCTGTGTGTGGGAGCCAGTGTGAACCGGGTTCAACACATTGCACCCAGGGTGTGCTGGTACTGGGGCATGCAGGGGCTGGCCTGCAGCTTCCAAACACATTAACCTCTGTATACATGGAAAATGAATAGGTTAAGGCGTGGGATAGCACAGGATATATGAATAATGACTTATCAGGACATCATGAATAAATAATAAATCATAATAAGTCAATAATGACTTATCAGGACGGTGAGAGCTCGGCAGGGCAGAGCCGAGCCCTCTGTCAGTGCTGTCCAGCTGCCAGCCGGTCAATGCTCTGGCACTGCTCGCAACTCACGTCTCACCTCCAGCTTTATCCAGCAATCGGTCAGCCGACACCCCGCCGCTGCTCACTGGATGGATGATGCCCACTGCACGTGTGCGCGCAGCACAGCTGACAAGAAGCACGGCGGACTATGTGTCAGCATGAGTGACGATTGAGAGAAACAAGGATGTAAAATCATTAGGGTCATGCAGCAGAGCTGCTAGAGGCATTGCACTTGGTCCTTAGCCGTGAAAAGATCACGCTGTGGACTTCAGGCAGTCGCTCTAAGCACGGTTGTATGTAGCTCACGTCTCTCTAGCGACAACATCCGTCTCATCCTCCAGGTCGCCCTGTCTCGCAGCCCCCGCATCTCCACACCAACCTCCTCTTCAGGCCGCCGAGACCCAGGGCTTTGCGGGATTGTGCTGAGGCCTCCGTCTGTGTCATTGAGCTTTCTTCGTAGCAAACTCTGTTTTGAGTCTGAATATGCCTGCCTGCGATCGCTGGAGCGCGTCAATTCTGTGTTTGGTACTGGCGCTACCGTTTCTCGCTCAGCGATGAACTGCTGCCGCTCTGAGGTCGATTTTGGTAGAAATTATTCACATCAAAGCGTAGTCATGTTCAGTCCTGGATTGACTCGATCCCGCCGGAGGCCTATGAAACGAGCGTGACATGTGTATTTCTTCACCATTGTACCCCGTATGTATTTCAGAAAAGGATTGTGTTATCCTTCTTTATCGCCCGTCTCTTGGGGTGACGAGCGATGTGAATGAAAAAGTGCGTGGCTTCACATGTGTGTGACCTCGACTTCTTACCATGGCTTAGGTTGTGTGTGTATGTGAGTGTCTTTTTCGCACACTGAAGGCAAAGCCCCCTTCAGTCAGCAGTCACAGCCAAATATTACTGAGGCAAGGTGCGGTCGCGCTTCGAGACGGTCGGTTTTGCACGGCTTGACAACAGAACTAGTTCACTCTGCACCACGAGTCGGGCTGCCACGATAAATCTATCAGGGACTTACATTGGGCGATCCTGAGCCAGTAAAAAACAAAATGGCATTTAAAAGGTGTTGGTGGTATGAATTGGTATGTGGCTGTTTATGTCGCCAACTATTTCTGCATCAATATTTTTGGGGTGTATGTAAAAATTTTAATGTGGATATAATATCCCCGCACCTCCCATCGCATCGCATTTTACTTAGAATCATCACATGAATTATTTGGGCACCACTGCAGCAATCGTTGTTTTAATGAATTGCAAGTTTTTTTGCTGTTTTGGCAGTTCTTTTGTGCGGTTCTCTGACACTTGTTCACCTCCCTTGCTGAAGCAGGGAAGGATTCGATGGAGAGGATGACTGACACTCAGGAGCTGCCCGGTGTCCTTGTCGTCATCTTCATTGCCGGTGGCATTCTGGCTTTCCTCTTTGTCTTCATTTTTGGAAAGAGGCAAATCCAGCGATTTGCGCTGAAGAATCAGAAGGGTCACGTTCCTGTTGGACTAGATGCCAGAAAGGTAAGGTGAATCTGTATTGTGATGATAAAACGCATTCTATGTGATTAAGTATAAATTTTCTAAGCAGGGATCGCGTAAAGTGGAATGAGTTTTTTAAGGGCTTCTACCAGCAGCCATACTTTTCATTGCCTATACCAAAGAGCATTGGCATGGATGTTGAGGAAACCTTCGACCATGTCAGATGGGAAACTGAACACAGTCTCCAGCCTTGGGGGGTTGAACCCACGTTTCTTCGTGCCATCCCCACCTAGATGCATGAAACGACCCCACTAGGCCACCTTGCTGTATTGTCATTTTCGATTCACCTTTTGTGACGTGTATTAAATGAAGTATTTTACCCTGTAAAATTACTATTGTGTGCTGCTGTTTATTATAGGACATCCTCGTTTATCATAGGTCATCATTGGCTGACTTGTGGGGCTGTTGTTGTTGTTGTTGTTGTGTCCTCCAGCCGCTAACGCGGTGTAGCCATGCGGCTCTGGAGGGACCTGCTGGCGGCCGCCAGGGCCGCCACGACGTCGCTTCTCCGGACTTCCCATAAGACGGGGATATGGTCCCCGTCAGTCGGTGTCGGGTCCCCATCAAGGCGGGCACCGCCGGAGCACGTGCCCGGGGTGTCAGCCTCCTCCCGGCAGATCAGGCACCTCCGCGGGGCATGCCGCTGAACTGCAGGCCGCGCAGTCACGGGAGGGGCTTCTTCCAATCCGGTGAAGATACTGGTTGGATCCGACCAGTGTCCGGCACGCAGGTGGTGTACCTCCACCGCCACCTCCCGGTTGCCAGTCGGGATCGGCGACGGGAGGCGTCCCCCCCATCAGGAGGCGGTACCAGCCGGCGGGCCAAGCCTGATATACTCGGCCCGCGTCGCTCTCGCAGCCGCCCGGAACACGGTGGTGACGTCGAGAGGGACCTGCTCTTGTGGGAGAGCGGCGGCTCTCCTGGCGAGCTCGTCCGCCCTCTCATTGCCCAGGATGCCGCAATGGGAGGGGATCCACTGTAGGTGGATCCGTCGATTCCCCCTGGCCAGCGTCGAGAGGTCCCTCCAGATACGGATCCCCATGGGGACGTCTGTTCGGCGGGGCCAGCACGGAGGGCTGCCAGGGCCGATTGTGAGTCCGTGCAAATGACGATGGGATCCTCGGTGTGCGCCGGGTGGTCGATGAGGTGTTGGAGTGCCGATTGTAAGGCGACCAGCTCTGCACGAAAGCTGGAGCAGAGACGTCCAGCGGGCGATCTAAGCTCGTGCGACGTCTAAGCTCGGGCGATCTGAAGCCGACGATGTCGGCCAGCGGATCGACTTGTGGGGCTCGTTATCGTGGCCGGGTGCCGTCGGGAAGGACGCGGCTTCGTTGCCGGGTCCAGTCGGGGAGAGCTCGTTGTCGCCGGGTGCAGTCGGGGAGGGTTCATTGTCGCCGGGTGCTGTCAGGAAGGGTTGGTTGTCGCCCAGTGCAGTCGGTGAGGGTTCGTTGTCGCCGGGTGCAGTCGGGCAGGGTTCGCCTCCAAGTTTCGCAGTCAGCGCCACCTCACAGCCCATGTCGCCACGTTACAGCCGTCCCGTTCTGCAGAGTCTGAAGCGAGAGATAGAGCGGAGGCTGGATCGCACCACCGAGATCTTCACGGAGCCTCTCCTGGTGCACGAGGGGCTGTCGCCTGAGGAGCCCTACTACTACCGGATGCGTGCCGTGGATGACGTGCGACGCCTGGGTGAGAGACGTCGGCGCACTCGTTGACCGTCTCATGCAGTGGTGGATCTGCACCAGAGCTATCTTTTCTTTCTTTGTGGACTTTTCAGCAAATTTATTTGCAATCAACGTCGTATGACAAATGTCGAAACTTCATATTTCAGGAGGACAGTCCCCCTGGTCCCCCATCCCCACCCCCCTCTCGGCGGCGCTGCCCGTGTATATCACAACCGGGGTTGTATGTGGCTTTATATTTAACAAATTGAAACCGCATGGAGAAACGACAGGGCCATCACGTTTGCAGAAATCCGTAATTTAGTCCGAGCCAGATTCCACTCACGTTGTCATTTTCAAGCTTGCGAAAAGAGTCTCGTAGGCCACCAGCTTCTTCATTGCTGTAAGGAAGCCTTAGCTCTGCTCCACTTATACTCTGTATTGCATCACCACTGCTCACGAGGCCACTGCGCGCGGCCCACCAGTTTGTCCCCGAGCTGCTGCAGTCGCGTTTGTCTAACCATCCCCTGTGGCGGGAAGAGATGGCGATCTTGGAGAGCGCGGGTCTGCGGCGACCATCCACCGACACCACGCGCCGGTTCCTGATGTCGCTGCGCAACAGTCTGCTGGCCGAGGCCGGCGCGCGCGCCATCCACGAGCTGTGCGACCGCTACGAGCTGGCTCGGTTCGATCCGGCGCCGTTCCGACGGCAGGAGTACGACCAGCTGGCCGCGCTGCAGCTCAAACTGCTCACCAGGTCAGCTTGTCGGGGAGTGCACCCGGCTAGAGGGCTTGGTGGAGTGTTGAGTGATTTTTTCCCCTTCCATGGGATAGTTATACACGTGTAGGTATCTAACACTCAGTATTGATGCTCTTTGGTTTGTTTGTCTTTCCTTATGTAACTTACTTCTTCCCTGTCACAGTTTCTTTGTTAACCGTATTTTCTTGCTCGTGTACCAGTTTTCACACACGGAGTCACTCTTCACACGGGTCCTGTTTGTTTGTTTGTTGTTTGTTGTGTTTGTAAGCGCGGTGTCTCTCCCGGCATGCACCCCAAGATTCAGTTTGCACACGCGGAACCACTCCTGACATGGCCCCTGTGTTTCAGTTTGCACACGCGGAGCGGCCAAAGTTCGCAGCGCTCCACGCCGCGGCGGCCTGGCTCGAGCGCGGCCGCCCCCAACCGGCGGCCGGTCTCGCTGTCCGTGCCCCGGACCTCTGGGTCAGAGACGCCCGTCTGATCTGTACCTCTGGGTCAGAGACGCCCGTCTGATCTGTACCTCTGGGTCAGAGACGCCCGTCTGATCTGAACCTCTGGGTCAGAGACGCCGGTCTGATCTTTGCCCCGGACCTCTGGGTCAGAGACGCCCGTCTGATCTGTACCTCTGGGTCAGAGACGCCTGTCTGATCTCTGCCCCGGACCTCTGAGAAAGAGGTCTGATCTCTCCTCTGGGCCTCTGGGTCGGAGACGCCCGTCTGATGCCGGAACTGGCGCACGAGATGTCACTCCGTGTGAGAACCGTTAGGTGTGGTCCGACGCCTCAGGCATATGTTTGTTGTTACTTGTTGGTGTGTTTGGTATCTGTGCCATGCTTTTGTACGGTAGGGTCATTGTCATGGCTGTGGTTCATTCCTCTGATACGTTGATACGTTGTGTACGCTTTTGTATTTTATACGGGAATTGAACGCCGGAATGTTTCGATATGGTTGACTGAGTGATACTGTGCTGCCCTCTGTGAAATGGCCATGCAACTGAAGTGCTCTAAAACCCAGACAACAATAACGTGATGCACTCCTACACAAACACTATATGAGATTGTGCTGGCTCAGGATGCGGGCGGGTGGGAAGTGCGTCAAATTGTGCGTCACAGTTGTTCCTTTCTAATTATTGGAGCTTTAGAGCACGCTAAACGCCAGGGCACGTGGCTTTTAGTGTTTTTCCGTTTAATGCAGTCAGATGTCGAACGTTGGGCTTTGCACTTGTTAGCTTGTTTTATTGCCTGTCCTGCTGTTATATGCCTATTTGTTCTCTTATTTCCAGTAGTGTCTGAACGGAAGTTATTTGCTTCGAGCTTTGTTAATCTTCGTAACCACCGTTGTTGTTTGTTTGCTCGGAAGGACCCGATTTAATGTGGTCTTACCCCGTTCTATGTCTTCCTGTTGCCCCAGCGTTTGACTGCATCGATGATAAGCCTGTTCCGATTTGGGTATCTCGTCCAGCCGGCATCGTGAAGTTGTCTAGCTTCTTTTAAGAACCCTTAGTGTTTTTATTAAGCGTTTAGTGAAAGTCAACTGTGACGTACTCCTTGCATACTCGGTTTTGCTCATCGACTTGTAACTTTCCTCTGAATTTGTGTATTTCTTTCATCCCAACTCGCACATAACGTGCACCTTGTTCATTTGCTGTTGCGGCATGTGCCATCCTCGGTTACCTCTGAGGAGGAGCCAGTTTATATGAGTTGTTTTGACTCACTGTTTGAAACGGGCAGCTACTTCAGGCAGCCGTCCCATTGGGGAATGCGTTGGAGGTACTGCTGGAGAGTGCGCGCCCGTTCTGGCGATTTGTAGCACAAAGGTTGGAGGTTCCATTGTCATACATGTCACTTTGTACCCTCACCCCATACATGGTGGAACTCGACCCCCTCTGTGCGAGATGCGCTCAGAGGACAAACTTGAAAATTCATGAAAAGACATGGTGTGGAGTTCGGATGTTCGTAAACTTCCCACAAGGTGTTTTGGGATCGGCGCTTGTTCTGTATTTACAGAGCTTTCACAATCGGAAATTCCAAGAAATTTCCGAACGATCATATACAAACTTGAAAATTGTGACTCGGCGCAGCGCCTCGACTACGATGGCCTACTGCCTGTATTTGCTTTGTTATCAAAGTCATCCAGAATTGTGATAGCTGACAAACTTATCCTCCAGTCCCAGGAATTGGTGCTGTGGTCACGGAAATGTTCAATGGCGCAAATATATCAGATGTACTTCGTAGATTACTTGTATTTAGTTGTGGGTAGCTGGAGCAAGTCGGATGTGGATTGGAATTCGATCCCCATTGTTAATAATGTAGTCGTAATTTTAATATGTGAATTGGATATGGATTGATAATTGTCCATGTCCAATGGGCATGATTGGATTAGATTGGATGTGATTTTCCTTCCAACACCTCCCCGCTCTCGAACTTGGCTCCTATGCGGGATAGCGAACACTGGTAAATAGCTCATACAAATTCATTAAGAAACTACATTGATCACTTTTTTGGCTCGGGTCAATATTGAAGTTATGACAGAACACAGAAGGTGAAATTTTAGAGAAGAGTTTCTGGGCTCTGGCGTCTGACAGAATTAATTTAGAATCAAGTTTTAGGCACGATTCGCTTCCTTTCGAAACGGCGAAGACAATGACGAATGATATGACTATATTAGTTCAAAACATAATGGCCTGACCTAAGGTTAGGTCAAGGTTACCATCTGGTATAGCACAGTCAATATGCATATCAATGGACTCGGAATAATAATCAAAATGTAATGGTATTAAAACTGGAAAAAATATAAATGGCTTTATCATCATTTCCTACAAAGTTATTGACCCAAGTCCGAAAACCATAATAATATCTGCCATAACTTTATAGTTAACGCCTGCCCCGGTGGGCCTCCAAGCCACCCTCGCCATGGTAGGGGGTTCAAACACCTCACCCCCTCAAACTCGGCTCCTATGCGGGGGCTAGATGTCCCCTGGATATCGGAGTACATAATGGTCTCGTTCAAGTCTGCGCCAACGCGCGGCAAAGTAAAAGTAAGTACCTAGTACCTGGACGCAAGCCTCACCACTCTCTCATCCGCTATCTTTGCAAATTGCGAATGTCACCAAGCTACACGAGATCCAATGTCCAATGTAAATCTCCTTGAAGGGAAATATTTAAGTTCCTAGTGGTTGCTTCACTAAGCTGCATTCTAAGCTACGTGCTACCCATGGTCGTTGAAAGGTTACCTTCCTCAGTTATCATTAGTTGTGGAACAAATGAACTTTAAGAAGGTGCTGGAAGAATGGTTGTCGTTTGAACACCGTTCCACCTTTCAAAGGAGGCAGTGGCGGATCCAGGACTTCATGGGGGGGTTAGAGGCTTGAGCCTCCCCCGACAATGCCTGGGATTAGCCTCCACTTATGTATACACTATAGACACTCGGACATTGGGGGGGGTTGAGACCCCTTAGCTCCCCCTTGAATCCGTTACTGAAAGGGAGGGCGGCGAGCGTCTCCGGTGCGCCGTGGGGCATTGTCTCGGGTGGGTCATGACCCCGCGCGCTGTGGTGGCTGTCTCAGCGCGCTCCTAGCAGCAGCTGCGTGATAGTTGAACCGGATTGGGCCGTTTCCAGAGGCATAGGCGTAGGAACCGGGGGAGCAGGGGGCCACTGCCCCCCCCACTTTTCAGCAACGGAGATAAACATATCAACAACTGTAATATCAAACAAGAAACCCAAACTGTCCCGATAGCTTACCTGAGAAACCTCTTAGACTTACATGTACCCCTAAACTGATCTGATGTGCTATAAGTCTATTTTAGGGCCCTCTGAGCTGTTCGGGATCCTGAACTGGCCTCTGATGCCATGCAAGCTAATTTGTGGCCCCTTGAGCTTAACTGAGCGCCCCTAAGATGATTTAGGCAGCATGAACTGTTCTAAGGCACCTAAGCTGAGCTAGGAGCCCTGAGTCTTAACAGGGCCCCTTGAGCCGGCTTAAGACCCTATATCCGCCGGCCTGAGGGCCCCTGAGCTGAGCTGGGACCGCAAAGCTTATATTGGTCCCTGAACTTATCTGGGTCCCCTGTGCTGCACGGGAGACCCTAAGCTAATATGGGGCCCCTCTACAGCAATAGGGCCCCTGAGCTGAGCTTCGCGTCATAAGCTTTAACATGCGCATTGACGGGTCTCAGCCACCTCATTACGGGGCGGGTACCGCCCCCCAAGATCTCGAGAACCACGGTAGGTAGCGAAAAACGGTAAACGGCGTTGGGCGCCCATCCACTTCCCATCGAAAACATTGAACCATTTTTGTCAGGTCACATTTAAGGTCACGAGAGGTCAAAACATGCCCGTCATAGGGATAACATGTAAAATTCAGTTTTCGGGCATTACATCTGAACAAGTAAAGATAGAGCAAAACGATTTGAACTGTATGAATCCTCTTAGCAAACCGAATCGAATGATATATAATTACCTGCTAGGTCAAATCAAGGATTGACCTGACCTGAGGTCAGGTCAGGGTCAAATTATATAAAATGCATATCATTAGAACCGCAAAGCCCAGGCGAGTCTAATGCACTAAAATAAATGCTCTATCACCATCCGTTACTGAGTTATTCCGTAAAAACCATTTCTCCCATGTATTTCCAATGGAGAGGTCATGCCTCGTACCTGACCTTAGGTCATCGATATCAAAAATACCGGAACATATGTTAGAGAACTCGGTGGGCCATTATGTATAGAGTTTCAATCGGATAAGTTCACCCTGCTCCGACTTATGCTATCTTAAACTTTTTGAGGTTGGGTCACTTGACCTGTACTGGACCTGACCGTGATGACCTAACCTTAAAATTTTCACAGAAGTTGTAAAATGATGAGGAAAAGGTATACCAAGTACGCGGCCTACGCGCCGCCGTTTTCACTATCTCCAAAAACCCGAGGGGCGGGTACCCGTCCCCGTCAATGCGCTGTTAATTGACCCCCGGAGCTGTTCTGAGACCCTATATAAGCCGACAAGGGGCCCCTAAGCTGAGCCGGACCCCTAAGCTGATCTTGTCAACTGAGCTAATCTGGGCTCCCTGTGTTGAACAGAGGGCCACTGAGATGGTCTGGAACCCTCTATAAAGCTTTGCAGCTGCTGAGCTTGGGGCCGTGACCTTGAATGGCCCCTTGAGCAGTTCTGAGACCCTAAACCAACCGACCTGGGGGCCCCTGAGCTGAGCTGCCCCCCAAAGCTAGCCTGGGCTCTAAGCTAATCTGGGGACCCCTGTGCTGAACTGGTCTGGGTCCCCCTGCACAGTTTTGGGGCGCCTTAGCTGAGCTGGGGGCCATGAGCTTGAATGGCCTCTGACCCTATATAAGCAACTCTGGGCCCCTTAAGCTGAGCTGGGGCCCAAAGCTTAACCGGGGTCTCTGACCTGTGCTTAACCGGGCCTCTGACCTGGTATTGAGGCCGGCTAAGCTGGGGGCCGTGAGATTGAATGGAGCCCCTTGAGCTGTTTTGAGACAAGATCCTATATCAGCCGATCTGGGAGCCGTGAGCTGAGGTGGGGCCCTGAGCTGGTCTGGGGCCCCTGAACTATTTTAGAGTCATTGAGCTGAGCTGGGATCTGTGAGCTTGAACAGGCCCCTTGAGCTGTTTTGGGACCTTATATAAGCCGCCCTGGGGGACCCCTGAGCTGAACCGGGCCCCTTGCACAAATCTGGATTTTCCCTGTGCTGAGCTTCTAGGGGCCTTGTGCTTATGTGGGGCCACTTAATAAGCTGGTCTCGAGGCCCATGAACTAGTCTGGTACCCTTTGAGCTGACTGATTTGGGTTCCCAAACCATGGTCTGGGCCTTGGGGGCCTCTAAGATGGCTTGGCGACCCCTGAGCGACATAGGCATGGGAACCGGGGGTAAGGGAGCTACTGACCTCCACCTGACTTTTCTGTGAAGGGTCCCCGCAAAGAATATACAAATATCAGCAACTGGAATATGAAACAAGAAACCCAAACGGGCCCGATAGCTTATGTGGGAAAGTTCCGTATCCGTAGTACTCCCCTGCAAGCCCCCGGATGAGGAGGGTTTCGTGAAAAAGGCCAAGGCACCTACTACCCGAGTGTTTCCAAATGAGCCCCGAGAACTGGACCCAATCAAACTTCATCCCATATCGCTCCCAATACAAGGCACGAATTCGGACACGCACCCTGTACCAAATATCGAGCAACAGCCGTCCCTCAGTCATCGAAAGGTGTGACGAGACTGGCTGTCTTCCACTACGAAGTGGAGAAAACACCCACGGAACTATTCCATGAAAGGAAACAGCGGGAAAAGCGTAAGAAGTCATGTATGGAAATACCTAGTGCAGGCCGGTTTGCATTAGGTTGTGTCAATATATGAAAAATTGGGAAATGAGATTCTGCTCCATGATTTTTTGTTCTTCTGCGGTTTAATAAACGATAATCAAAAGCCAAAAATAGTATAGGATTTTTTACCTTCCCCGTTTTTTCACAGAAAAAAATGCATTAAAAATTTTGAGGGACATTTAACCCCCCCCCCGGGGCCCCCGGCCGATGGCCCCCAACCCGAAAAAGGGCGTTAGCCAAATCGCAAAGCAATAAAAGCCGCGGAATCAGAGAAATACCGCATGTTTAGTGCTCAGGAATGGGTTGACCCCAGAGGCAAATTAGGTCAAGATCGGCTATTTCACCAAATATGCAATGATTAAGCAAACTGGGCATAACTCTATGTCATTAGAGCATTAGGCCTGAAAGTACATTGATACAAATTGCCAGTACTTTTCCGCTATGGGAACGAAAGACCTCCCGCCAGTGGTTTGACCCCAGAGGTCACCCGGACCCAATATGACCTAGCACGAAAGGTCAAAAGTGACCTGCCGTATATCAAAGAAAGCCAGTGACAAGACAAACACGATGGTGTTTGTTCACCGCCAGCTAATAGGTCAAAAGTTATGTAAAATACTGTTTTGACCTCTGGACCGATGACCTGAAAAGCAAAGGCAAAAACCCCGGGATCCGGAAAGGTGTCCAAAACGTTGTTCGAGCAGTCTGAGTATTTGCAATCATTTTGTGGCTTTATATCAGAAACAACTTTCCCCATGCTTTCCAATGGGAGATCGCCCGGACCGACCTCAGGCACGAAATCGAAAAACCCGGATATACACTGTAGACCCGGAGAGGTTATGAAGTGAGGAAGTTCAAACGATCGACTTGAAATGTAGCTCTTACAGAGCTCTAAAGGAGTAGGGACCTGGTGACCCGCGGTGACCCGACCTTGGGTGACCCGGGGAAAAATTTCAGGGTGATGGAAAAGTGCAGTGAGAGGTAGAGCCCCAACCGCGGCGCGCGCCTCGTCGTTTTTCTGCTATCTCGGAAAAACCTAGGGGGGCCATCGATGGCCCCCGGGGCGAGGGTTAAGCCTTTTCACCGAGACCATATTTCTTTATATTTTCAGATGTTTCGGTTTTTATCGCATTTAAAATATATAAAAATATTTAGAAAACCACAGGCAGCGCCTTGAACGGAGAAACCACACTTCTCTATGCCTAGTCAGCTTCGAATCACGCATTTCATGACAGAAACGAGAACAGCCATTTAGTTAATTACGGACTCCCTCACCTCCCTCAGGCTGCGAATCATGCCCTACCTCAACACACAGGCGACTACCCTCAACAATATTATCGACTTGGGAGGCCATCACCGAGTTTATCATGGCTTGCAGCTTGACCAAGCGCAAGTCACCAGAGTTCAGGGGAAAGCACATGAAGGTAGAGTACTTCCCCTGCGGCTCACACACAGACCATAGAGAGAGCTGTAAAGGAAGTGACAGCTAGAGCCAGTTCAGACTGTAATGTAGAGAGGAGAGACGGATTCATCCCTCAAGGGTCTAACATTTCAAACTGGTGCCCAGGATCAGCTGGAAGCTGAACCTCCTCGGTCTAATAACAATAATTTTTGGGTCTTGTCGACGCACCTGCTACAAGGGTTATATGGCGTCACTAACCCTTTGCCTGTTGACAGGGTTTCTCGGGAGCCAGATTGTTCCTTGCTAGAGGAATCTGTTGAGGCTTAACCCGCGCCTCGGTGGGCCTCCGAGCCACCTTCGCCTTGGTGAGGGGGAGGGGTGTGGTTGAACACCCCCTTCCTCGAACTCGGCCCCTATGCGGGATAGCGAAAAAAACGCAAACGCTGGTGGATAGCTCAAACAAATTCATAAAGAAACTCTATCAGTTACTTTTTGGCTCAGGTCAATATTGTGGTCATGACAGGTCAGAGAAAGTGGCATTTATTTTGAATAGAGTTTTTGGGCTCTAGCGTCTGACAGAGTTACGTTAGGATAATTTATAGGCACTATTCGCTTCCTCTCGTCACGGAGAATCGAATGATATATGATATGACCATACTAGGTCAAAACTCGAAAATGACCTGACCTCAGGTCAGGTGAAGGTCACTGTTTAAGCTAGTGTAGTCAATATACATATCAGTCGACTCGCAATAGCAATATGAACGCAATGATACAAAAATAAAACTGCATCATCATTTCATGCAAAGTTATTGACCAAGTTTGAAAATTGCTTAAGTAGCCCCAGATGACCTCTCAGAGGGTACAGGTCACAAATTGCAACATGAACCTAGAAAGGCGCCCAGGATACTACGATTTGGAGAATATGAAGGTATTATCAGCTGTATCTACACAAATGCAGCCCAATTTCTGTTTTTTCCCATGTATTTCTAATAGAGAGGTCATGGTCCGTACTTGACCTTAGGTCATCGATATTAAAAAAATCCCGGAATATATGTTGTAGCACTCGGTGGGTCCATTATGTGGTATAAGTTTCAATCTTATAGATTCACCCATTTCTTACTCATGCCACCTTAGGTTAGGTCACTTGACCTGCACTGACCTCATATGACTTAACTTTAAAATGTTGGAGAGAATTGCGGAATTGATCAAGGATAAGGTGTATTAAGTACGGCGGCGCTCCGTGCCGCCCTTTTTTCGTGTGACCGGAAAAACCCGAGGGGTGTTCAATAGACCGGATCGTCCGGAACAACCTATATCGGGAGGGGTCATTTCACTTGCCTTTAGATGCGAATAGTTCGGAGAACACGAAAAAGTATCAGAAAATTGTATTAAATACCTCCACGCCTCGAGTTTTTGCGTTGAAGAGTGCTGAGTTCAGGCGTTGAAGTCTCCCATTCGTTTTACTTGGTGTTAGGCACTACCATTCGCTTTGGTTATGTTCGATACCGTTTTAAAATGGGAAAACCCAAGAGAAGAAGTTATAACTCTATTTATAATTTAAACGTTAGAAATAAAAGATAACGTTTCAGCTCTACCACTTCATCCCTTCTTTATTTTAAGACAAACACGTCTCTAGCAGTTAGCACTCTAAAGCTAAACCAAACTATTCGCTGTTTTTGCTCAGCATTAGGGTGCTATAGATGGATTTATTTGTTTTTTTAAGGATGTGATCAGGCCAGTATAGTCAAAACGTGTGTATATCTGTGTAACATGCAGGTGTAAGTTTGTTTATATGTGTTGTAACCTTTGGACTGAAACAAATATTTCAAATTTATTCCCTTTGAGTTCCTTTTTCAAAACACGTGTCATTCCATCTATCAAAAACGTTTCATGTCATTCACACACTTGAAGGATCTTTATTTGGTACTATTACACTGTCACCCTATTTCCTTGAGGCTTCATTTGCCCACTCAACGAAACTTCGTTTGGTGTCTGTCTCTGGCAGTTCTTTTACGGAACGGGTGCGTGTAAGTATCATACGATGGCGTCTTTCATGGCCTGATACCTTCCCGACGCTCTCGTGACTTCCGAGACCCATCTTTCCACCCCTTGTGAATGACAAGGTATGTCGGGCACCTCTAGGGGCTTGGAGACCACCTGCTCAAGCTCTGCAGATGATATACTGAACGACAGAGGTGGCTCCGTCACAACTGTGTTCCTCCAGTCTATCAGTTGGTGGTACGCCTCCGATTCAAAGTTGACTTTTGGCACTAGGAATTGCCGAACCTGCTTTGGAGAGTGCATGCTTGACAAACGGCACCGGAGTATAGTCTGAACAGCCATTTTTCTAGTATCCTCATGCTCGTCTGCCAGCATTGCAATGAGTATATTTTCTGAGTGCGCCCAGTACGCATTCCTCTGCAAAACTGTTTGCGTGATCTGGCGGTCAATGTCTGGCAACCTTCTCGAGAGCAGTATCAGATACATAAAGTTGGGGGCTCCATCGGTGATTTTCCAATGTGTTTTGAACCTGAACCACCCGGGAGCATATTGGTTCAGGACAAAGAACACCAGTCGTTTGAGTTCGAGTGATGGAGTGTGTTCAGATACGTAGAGACGCAGAATTCTGTTGGCTAACGTAAGCCATCGTGCCTGATGTAGGGGTCCTGGTTGTTTTGTTAGAAGATCTTGAGGAAAACTGGCTTTGCCCTGCTGCACAGCCATACTCATGCGATACAGGTATTTCTGGTCCCTGCTCATATGTTTCTGTACCTCAACTGGAATTTCTTGTACCATCCCTGGAACAGTTTCGAAATCTGCTAAGGGAAGAGAACAAAGATCCTTCTCTAACTCCCTTCCGATGGCCCCTTTGAACGAGCTGGGTCCGCTACTTTTCCCATCTGCGTCCTGAAAAACATGCCTAAGGGAAGCTCATTTGCGTGGATACCACACACAACTTGTTGAAGAGGTCGTTCAAGAGCGTTCTCTAATCGGCGGTTTACACCACCGATATGTCCCGTGTTTACGGCTGTTCCATCACAGCCAACAACTTGGGGCTCAATCTCATATTCATCCAAAAACATGGCCAGCTGATTGCCAGACTTGGCCAGCTGATTGCCAGCTGGTCGGGTCACTCTTCGGGTGCTCCGCGCTTCATGTCACTTAAAAAAGTAATTTTAGCGTTTCCTCTTGCAATTGTTCATTTTTCATGTAGTTAAGCCTTCTCTGGCTGCGGTGTAGGAATCTGAAGAAGATCGGCAGTGTGGCTTGTGAGGTATGTTTGAGATTAACTGATATGGACAAGAAAATATTCCGAGGATAAGTGTCGAAATACGTGCGGCAAACCCGACGCATTGAAGAAAACTGCCTCGGAACTCATCAGAAATTTTACTGTAAAAACGTGACGTTGTGCGGCAGGTGCCATCATTTTCCGTGTCACTTTAATGCTGAAAATACGGCACCACTAGCCAAAAGAAGCATAAAATGTTTAGATTAAATATGTGCCTGTTCATCATTGTTTTTACCATCATGTTGCATAAAGCTATTGTCAGTGACCCTACGCTACCATCTGCACAATTCCGAATTGATGCAGTCTGCCTTGGAAGAAAGGAGTTGTTAAGAACATTTGGCACAAGTTGCTCTATTTTTGTCGATGTACTTAAACATATGCAAAAGAAACGGCAGCGAAGCAAGCAAGTCAACCTCTATCTGATCTCCCTATTGCTATCTAACTCTTTTGCACCTGAGCCTAACCCGGGTCCTTTGAATTCTCACCAAACATCTGTCCCAGAGCTCTCCCAATCGGTGAGGCAGTGTGGAACGTGCGATAACACAGTGCAATGGAATACAAAAGTGGTCTGTTGCAACGAGTGTGGTCAGTGGTATCATGCACGTTGTCAGTTTATCGATACGAGTCATTTGCACCAAGACGATATGTGGTGCTGCGCCGTCTGCGACAATCGAAATAGTCAAACACTTTTCGAATTCCCAGAAGATGACACGACCTCCGAACTTCTGACCACCTCGCTTCTGACACCTAGCAGAGGTTCTATTGGAAGACCTATCCATGCCTCTACTCCGGTACGCACAAACCAGTCAACCAAGAGAGACCATCGTCCACTGCGAGTCCTGAACTTAAATCTACAATCAGCAACCGGAAAGAAACCAGAAATTATTCACCTAATAGATAGTGTAAGACCTGATATTGTTATGGCTACTGAGACCTGGCTTGACTCTATCCAGACGGATGCGGAAATTTTCCCAGACACCTACAAAGTATATCGCAAGGACAGAAACCGACATGGGGGAGGAGTGCTGTTGGCAGTGAAGAACACTTTGGATAGCTACCATGTGCCCGAGCTACAGGAGGACTGCGAGCTTATTTGGGTGAAGTTGAAGCTGAAAGGAAAGAGAACCCTATACCTATGCGCCTACTATCGACCCAATGTGAGCGATGAAGAGGGTTTAAGGCTATTCTCTAACTCAATCAGCCGAGCTACTGCAATTTCAAATGCTCATGTTCTGATTGGGGGTGATATGAACTTCCCCGGTTGGGACTGGAGAACGATGTCACTGAAGCCCAATGCCGTACATCCGCGATTACACAATGACTTTGTGGACATATTAAGCGATAACGGACTCGAGCAGCTTGTCCTGTCACCAACAAGACGAAATAACATCCTGGACCTGATGATAACAAACTGCCCTCAACTCATCTCAAGAGTAGAGGTCATTCCGGGATTATCTGACCATGATGCTGTTTACTGCGAGTTTTCCATCAATCCAAAAAACCGCAAACAAACACCAAGACTAATCCCACTTTACAAGAAGGCAAATTGGACCGGTCTTAAAGGCGCATGTAATGATATCATTCCCAGGATGCGTTCTATGAGACATGCGGCCACTACTGAAGAACTGTGGACTTTTTTCAAAGACTCATTATCGGACGCCATCGCCAAATTCATTCCACACAAAGTAGCTCGTTCAAAGGAAAGTAAACCATGGATAAATCCTTCTCTTCGGCGCCTAATCAACCGTAAAAACCGTCTTTTCAAGAAGATGCGCAAAACAGGAAATGAAGACACGAAAACAGAGTATGTACAATTGCGGGGAGAAGTTCAACGACAACTGAGGCGTGCTTATTGGCACTACCTGAACTCTATCTTCGAAGGTATCGACCCAGAACAAAGAACCAAAGATAAGCGATTTTGGACATACATCAAACATCTTAAGTCATCAAATGTTGGTGTTGCACCATTAAAAGAAAACGGTCACCTGATATCCGACCCCAAAAGACAGGCTCAAATACTAAATAGCCAATTTCAATCTGTTTTCAGCGAAGGCAGAGGCTACAACCAAGACGAGTTCAACAACAAATGTGCTATGCCTCCTCACAATAGTCCAGTCCTTGAAGACATAACCATCACCGTACAGGGAGTGCGGAAGCTGCTTACCAACCTAGACCCAAACAAAGCTTCTGGTCCGGATAATCTGAGCACTCGAGTACTGAAAGAACTTTCTGACGAGGTGGCACCGATTCTTACCATGATTTTTAGATCTTCTCTGGAATCTGGTATGGTCCCTGCTGACTGGAAGACCGCACTGGTGACGCCGGTGTTCAAAAAGGGCCAACGAAACGATCCAGCCAACTACCGTCCAGTGTCACTCACCAGTGTGTGCTGCAAGACACTGGAACATATACTTACCAGCACCATCATGAACCACTTGGAAAATAACGAAATCATGAGCAGCCAACAACATGGATTCCGTAAGAAGAGGTCTTGTGAAACACAACTTCTAGGATTCACAAATGAGCTCATTGAAAATACTTCTCGAGGGCAACAGACTGACATCCTCATCATGGACTTCGCCAAGGCTTTCGACAAGGTCAATCATAGCCTGCTTATCCACAAGCTTCGGCAGTATGGCGTCGTTGGAAAAATCAACCAATGGATTTTAGACTTTCTGACAAGCAGAAGACAGGCAGTGGTTGTCAATGGTGTCAAGTCCGGGTTCATTGATGTCAAGTCTGGTGTGCCACAGGGAAGTGTCCTCGGCCCGTGCCTATTCCTCGTGTATATTAATGATCTCCCGAACAACCTGAGGACACGATCAAGACTATTTGCTGACGACACTGCAATCTACACTGCAGTGGATAGCATGTCTGACCAGTTAGCACTGCAACAAGACTTGAACGCGCTGGCATCGTGGGAACGCAAGTGGGACATGCAATTTCACCCGCAGAAGTGTGTCTCACTTCCAGTAACCAGATGCAGGGAACCCTTGCCGTATCAATACGTACTACACAGCCACACATTGGATACAGTGAGGAGTGCTAAGTACCTCGGCATCACCATAAAAAAGACATCGGCTGGAGCGACCACATTGAAAACGTTTGTTCCAAAGCAAACAGAGCTCTAGGGTTCTTGAAGAGAAATCTGAAAATAAAGTCATGGAAAATCAAGGATACTGCATATAAAGCCTATGTGCGTCCTATCCTCGAATATGCAAGTACCATCTGGGATCCGCACCAGCAACAACACATCAACAGGATTGAATCAGTTCAACGGAGGGCAGCGCGCTTCGTTGTGAGGGACTTTCGAAGAACATCAAGTGTAACAGATATCATGAAGCGACTCGAATGGAGATCTCTCGAGGAAAGACGAAGAGTAGCCCGGCTAACTATGCTTTACAAGATACTACATGAGACGGTAGCCGTGGAAGACATCAAAGTCAAACTGACGCCACTACCAGAAAGACAGCGACGAGGACATGGTCAACAATTTTTGATACCACGATGCAGGACCGAATACCACCTCAACTCGTTTCTTCCAAAAACAATCAGCGACTGGAATGCTCTGCCTGAAGAAACTGTCCAAGCAGTGTCGGTTAACTCGTTTATTAATATGTTGTGTAAACCTGATAATCTTTCATAGGCTCACCGTAACTTTGTATTGTAATTGTTGTAATTGTAATTGTTAAGTGAAATTGTTAAGTGTAATTGTAAATTTGTTGCTAAAACGTGGAATGTGATTTGTACGCTAAAGACGCCCGAATTGGCAAAATAATCAGCAACATGATTGTAGGCCAATAAATGGTAGACATAGACGTAGAACATCTAAAAGCCCTTCAGCAATGTGTGGGGCTTTTCCACTCGTTGGTGTTATGTGGTCCATATATTTACATCCTCGTTCGGTAACGATCACATCATGCAACTCCTTCTTAGTTTTTCCATTCTTTTGAAGCGTCATGTCCTCCCTTCCGTCATAAAATACGCCAAGGACATCCTGCATTTCATATGAGTTTGCTTCTTTTTTTCCCCATAGCTCTCTCTGTCTCCTTATCTTGTTTCTGTCGACTAGATCCTTTGTCTTATCACCATTCACAATCCCGTAATCCATCAGAGCGGCGTTCAGTAAAGCTGCTGCCGCCCGGTCCGTCACGCCATACCTATCACACATTCGAGAATAGTTTGGTAATTGCCGATAGTTCCGCTCGCTTCTTTCGTCGTCCGTGTCAAGGCTCTCGCTTGAAGCCCCAGGTTCAGACGAGCTTGATTGGTCCTCTAAGCTATCTAGATCGGGTGAGGAGGTTGCACAGGCACTCGTATCTGCCCCACATTTTTCCTGACCCTGGATCTCCCGCTTTGCCTCGAGGATTTTTTGCATTGCTTTTCTAGAAGTTTGCTCGTGCCAGCCTTGTCCACATAACCAGAAAGAAACATTTTCCTTTTGGTCCTCTGATCCTTAATGAAACTCACTTCCAGCTTTGGAACTTTCTTATCAGGCGGGCAGCTGCGACAGGGTGCGTCTGAGAGATCGCATCGGCAGTGGAGGATGTCAAACAACTCATTGAATCGCGCGTTGATTATCTCAAAGATTCTGCCTCGCCTTGATCCCCACCTTTGCAACTTGATGGCGTCCGTATGCAGTTTCTCTATTTTCTGCAGGATTGTTCTCTCGGCAATAATGTTGCTTCGCTCCCACACAAGGCTCCCTGGCTCACTGCCAGATGCAGGGTTACTATTCACGTCCTTTTTCGGCTCCCATAGAACCGTGTTTGATCTTTCCCACACTTTCAAAATGTCCTGCATCACCAGTGAAGACAAAGTGCGGATTTTCTGCCTCAAATCCCCGCACCTCACGTTTAGTTCGTTCCGGACATGCAAAAAGTGTTGGTATACATCGCGGTTGGTGGGCAACTGGGACTCAGGCAGGATGCAAGGATTGAAATCCAAGGTCTTGTAAGGCTTGGAACTATTTCTGGTCTTTGGCCCCATCGTGTTCTTATGATATATTATTTAGTGCTTCTTAATGGATTGGTGAGGCTGGAAGAGAGGGAACACGGTGTTAAAATACACTAAAATAGTCATCCGGCTATGGTATTATGGAAGCGATGGTTGACACACATGCATGAAATACCAATTGTTAACCAACGCACGTTATTTCCACGTTCATATGACCATATGGTAACGGTACGGCGAGCGCATTCGACCCGGTGATTTTTAAGTGGATAACACCGAGTTAAGTGAATGGAGACTGCAACGCCAGAAATTGCGCGTAGTGAGGATAAACATGCGATGTGTGGAGGTATTTAATATTAATTTACCAAACTTTTTACAACATAGATGATCTATTTAGACCCCAAGGCAGGTCAAATGACCCCTCTCGATTTCGCCCTTCGGATTTCATCTGAGAACGATCCGGTCTAGTGTTCAAACACCCCCTTCACCGGGGCGAGGGTTAATAAGGTTGCTAACCACTATACCACCGTGCCCCCACCTCCTCGGCATAGCAAAGCTAGCCATCAAGTACATTGCACTTGCAGTCATACTAGAACCCTGAATTTTAGGCATCCAAATACTGTTAGGTGGATTTATTGTGACAATCATTTACCTAAATCAATATCTAATGCTGTAAAGAAGGGATCGGCAATAACCTAAGCAAATGTTCCCCTTCTGTCATTTAATTAGTAATTAAAAGTGAATTAGGCATGGCAAAGTGATATCATTTGGTATGAAAGCATTGCTTGCAGCTTTCCTATCAAATTTTAGTTTTGTAAATATGAAGAAAAGGGCATAAATATCTGCAAATATAAAGAAACGCGCGCCCGGTAAAAACATTATTGAAATTCTCCAAAAGAGCTTAAAAATGCATTTTTCCTTCTTCAAAAAGGTACTGGTTAAAAGCCGAAAAATATGTTTTTGCTTTTTGCTATGATTTATTAGATAATAATACAACTCGAAATCACAGGGAAAAATAAATTGCTCAATTTGTCGTATCTTCTCAACCTAACTAGCATGCAAGCGTGACCTATTGACACCAAAGAGCTATTTAAAACTGTTCATAACCATGGCCCCCCTTGGGCTGGGGCCCCCTTGGGGTGGGCCCCCTCAAAGTTTGGCCCCCCACTTCTCAAACCGTTCCTACGCCCCTGGCCAGAGGTAAAACATCTGTCAACTTGCCAGCAATATTGGTGATAAAAGTAGATCACGTCGGTGATAAAATTGGCGAGATTGTGCACACTTAAACGTGAGAAGTTTACGCTCAATCCGCCAATACGCTAGTAAGATTTAAAAAGACTCAGGAGTCTGGAAAATGCCTTCGGTGTCAAAGCGCAATATTCTTGGTTACTCAAATTTGGTTTGAAATTCCGTTGGGGACACTAAGACACTTGTTCCGACCCCTGGCAGTTGCTCTATCATTGAAATACCTACTATCGGTGCTAAACGGTGTTGAATAGCTAGACACAAAGGAATGTATCACTTAGCAGGACTGCCGCCTTAGGTTTAGGCGTGTGAGACGGGAAAATAATCATGAATCTTCAGTACGCTTAAGTATTTTATATTTGCTTCGAATGATTTCATGCAAATACGACGACCTTTCTATATGAAAGGACGATACATATGAAAGACAATGTGCGGCCGCCAGCCGCCGATAGTACATATACAGTAGGTATATAAGTATATTGCGGACTGCACAGATCGCTCGTACAAATGTTTAGCTCGTAACGGTTTTGGTCCTAGACTGTTTGCTGCAATGTTTTGTTTGCCATGAGCTACCTACTTTCTCGTACAAATCTACTTTTTTAACTGAAATATATACATTTCGTATGTGTACATGTATATGTGTGGTATACGCGTATCTTACCAAAGCCATGCATTTCTGGTTTACAGACTGCTCGTAATGCTGTCTACGAAATAAGCGAGACGTCATTGTTTATCGTTACGTTTGAACTAACATTTTTAAGGATACAGTTTTTATCAACCTCTGCCTTCGTTGCAGGTTTGGTTGGCTCTCTCTTTCTGTGTCTAAAGTATGCGTTTGAGGCAATATTGCATTGTTGCCAACTTTGAGAGCCACGTAAAGACATCTACGGTCCCGAATTGGGACCAGTCTGAATTGTGCAGATACGATGCAGGCAAGCCACCCCAAAACCGGGTGGCCGAGTCTATCTCTCGCGCCGGGGGAAGACGGTAGGTGCCGCGCGAACAGGGGCCAGTATAGACGCTGTCAGGTGCTTTAAACCAAGCGCGTTTCATCAGAAGATCGTGGGTGTTCTTGTTGGGAGAGACGGCCTAACAACAAGAGGGATTGTCTGGAAGGGTGTTGTTTGGTCTTGGTCCGGTTGAATGTGCGAGGCCAGTCCATGAGCCAAGGCCAGGAGACGGCCTGACAAAGGACTTTGAACAATCACCTAGCGAGAATGGCAGCGCTTTATTCGAACCACTCAATATAATGCCCAAAAAGTCCGTTCCCAGTTATCGAGTGAGTGCACCCTTTTTAACAGAAATTGGCGTTTGATGACCGTCCGATCGCTCTTAGACACTAATTTGGCTAGAAACCTACCGCTTGATTGTCACTTTTGAAAACATTGAAAATTTAAATATATTCGCCGACCAGGGGCCAGGGTCCATATTCATTCCTATTCAACTATCTTAACACGCGCATTGACGAGGGTCTGAGCCACCTTTGCTTTGACGGGGGAGGCGGGTACCCGCGCGCCCTAAGATCTCGAGAACCACGGTAGGTAGCGAAAAACGGTAAACCGCGTTGGGCACCCCATTCACTTTTCCATCGGAGATATTCGGAACATTTCTTGTCAGTTCACATTTAAGGTCACTAGAGGTCAAAACATGCCGTAATAGGGATAACATTTAAATGAAGGTTTTCGGTCATTACACCTAAACAAGTAAAGATAGAGAAAAACAACTGGAACCGTATGAATCCTCCCAGCAAGCCGAATCGAATGATATACTATATGACCTTGCCAAATCAAAGATTTGACCTGACCTGAGGTCAGGTTAAGGTCAAATTATATAAAATGCATATCATTAGAACAGCAGAGACAAAGCAAATCTAATGCAGTTAAAATAAACGCTCTACCGCCATCCGTTACTAAGTTATTTACTTAAAACCATTTTCCCATGTACTTCCAATGGAGAGGTTATGGCTTGTACCTGACCTTAGGTCATCGATATAAAAATACTGGAACTTTTTCTAGAGAACTCGGTGAGCCCATTATGTGATTTGAGTTTTAGTCGGATAAGTTCACCCTGTTCCGACTTATGCTATCTTAAACTTGTTTAGGTCAGGCCACTCGACCTGTGCTGGTGGCCTGACCTGAGATGACCTCAACTTAAAATTTTCACAAAAGTTGTAAAAATGATGAAAGAAAAGGTATGCCAAGTACGGCGGCGCTACGCACCACCGTTTTTTCACCGTCTTTTCACCGCTATTTCCGAAAAACCCGAGGGGGTGGGTACCCGCCCCCCGTCAATGCGCGTATAAACTATTGATCCTATACTTTTCCATGAACAGAACTGACCACAAAGAAACAAATGCGGGGGCTGCATAGTGCAGTCCACCAGCGCCCGCGTCCGTCTCAATCACGTGATATTTGTAATGAGCCAAGGGTCGCGGGATCAAACTCGCCCAAAGGCAGGTTAAGGCATTCTGCCCTAGCCCCAGTCTAGCTAGTTCCTAAGCAAAAAAACCCGAAATGCTGAAGTATTCAGAAATTCACAGCTTTACACTGGGGTATTATCGGCTCCTACTTTGATTTCTTGCAAGCCGAGCTGCGAATAAAATAGGTAGGTACTTATCTCTGGTGTACGTGTGGGGTCTTGAAGTTACAGAAAGCAGAGTTTAGTAACCGTTCCGAATCCTTGCGTGCTCATTTGCTTAATCCTCAGCCATGGGTGACTGCACCCTGGTTTTTATGTCTGTGCCAGGTGCGCAGCCAGGGGTGGGGCATAGGGGGTACGTGGTCCACGGCCAGCCGGGGCTCACTCCTCCCCAAGAAGACATATACTTGGCTCATAATCGCCCTTTGACCGCTGGTTGGTATGCATTCGTTGTGTATTCCCCTCGGGCGAAAGTAGCTTACGCCGGTAAAACCATATGGACATGGCGGTGAGTCACCTACAGGGGCATAGGCAGAATGTAAGCAGCATCCAGCAGCATCCGACATTCAGCAGTGGCTGCTTGCCCGCGAGGCAGAGATGTGGGGAAGGTCACAGTCGCTGGGTGTCGGCATCGAGTTCAAGCGCTGGTGGGGAGGGCAGCGTTGCCTATTACAATGCCTACGTGTAAGGGGTGAGGAAGCTGGTGCTGGTTTATAACGGCATGCTGCATGTGTGAATATTATATGTAGGTAAGGTGTTGGCAGAGACGCAGGAACTATTTTCAAGTGGCGGGGAGGGGTGGAGTCAGATGTCGTCGCCGCCGGTGGGGTCAGTAATGGCCGAAATTTGAAGAAATTAAGGCTTCTGAGTGCTGTTTTCTCTCTAATATGCTTAAGCATACGAACAAATTCACTTACCACTTCCTTTCCCTCTATCACTCTTTGGCCGATGACAGCGATCTTGGGGCGGCAGAGTTAGTGGCGAGGGCGACGACGAGCTTGTTGAAGGCACTGGACTCGGACAAGTGCAATGGGTCACATAGGGACCTGTTATTGTCATGTTACATATCAAAAGGCCCCCGTGACAAGGTAAGCACAATGAAAGCAAAATGGAAGATCTATTTGAATTTGGTGCGAAGTTTTTGGCGAGGTAATCACTGTATGCTCATAAAGACCTCACATGATCTTTGAATGGTCGGATGCTCAAATACTCAAATTAATAATTAAGATGGTGGTAAGAATACATGGTATGAAAATTTTCAATTTTATCTATCGAATATTTTCTAAGTGTCAACTCTTTATATTTTTCACAATATACTTATAATGGGTGGAACAAAACATAAACCCATCTTAGGTCAACAATTTGAAAATTTCGAAACGGCAGATTTCCAGACGACCCCAATGACCTCATCATATTATTATTGCTTGAAACATATTGGTTAACATATTTCCCTTTGGCGTCGCTTCAAAGTCGTGAGTTTGGCTTTTGAGGCTGGCTCACTTGAACTTGAATAATGCATGAATAGTTCATATGCATGAAATCAATTAGGAAGAAGGTACTTTAAGCTGTGTTGTTCTTTTTCATAAACTCTGTGTTTCTTTGGTTTTGCATTATTTGAGAAAAACCTGCAGGGGGCGCATTTCGCACCCCCCCACTCCCAGTGACGCGCATGTTAAAACATACGAAATGTAGGATAGAGTTATAGGTACTATAAGCTATTGCATTCTTTGAAGGTCATCTCTGAATATTTAGTTACCATGACATACCTACCCATCGATGGCTGCTAGTACAGATATCATAATATGCTTGGGCACATTGCGCTTGCATCACTTATTAAAAATTTCATTTGTATTTTTGGGAAAAATATGTTTCCAATTTTTTTTTACAACGGAATGGTAACACCCCAAATTCAATTTTTCAAGGATAAAATATATCAATTTTCAATACCATCATGATCAAATCACGTGACCTGACCCTAGATCACCGGTAAAATTATATAATTTTTTAGTAAAAACATTTACACGTCATGAGATTTTTAGTTAGACCTTGAAAATTCCATGCATCTATAGATTTATATAGTTATTATGGTCAGTCTCGGAGATATAACTATTGGAAAAGTCAGGTTTTTCGTTGGGTCCAAAAACTGTTTTAGGCCATAACTTAAAAACCGCTGGACGGACAAAGCTAAAAATGTCACAGCGTTAATCTACGCCCTGAGCAACCACTGTGACAAATGTTCATCAAAAGCTGAGATGAAAGGTGTTATCACTTGGTCGATTTGTCGTGGAATGCCCCGGATTCTCACTTTGTTTTCTGAGAATATTACCCACCGCTTAATTTGGTAAGGAAAAAGTTCCAACAGTGCCTCGAAGTTGGGGGGTGGCCTCCCTGTCAGAGTGTTGAGGGGGGTAGCCACCCCCCACTGCCCCCACGGTTCCTGTGCCTATGGGTATTTCTACGGTGGGCAATGTTTATAGCACTGGGAGCAAAAAGTTTATCCCTAAATTAAGCGTGAATACCGGTACATACCAAAGTCTCTCGCGATTCATTTGACATTACTCATGAAGCACCTGCGGCGAATTATGCAACAAAAAATGAAAAGCTGCTACCAAAAGAAGGAAGGCTGCTATTCTTAACACGCGCATTGACGGGGGCGGGTACCCGCCCCCCCTCGGGTTTTTCGGAGATAGTAGAAAAACGGCGGCGCGTAGCGCCGCTGTACTTGGTATACCTTTTCCCTCATCATTTTTACAACTTCTGTGAAAATTTTAAGGTTAGGTCATCTCAGGTCAGGTCACCAGTACAGGTCAAGTGACTCGACCTCAAAAAAAGTTTAAGATAGCATAAGTCGGAGCAGGGTGAAGTTATCCGACTGAAACTCATATCACATAATGGCCCCACCGAGTTCTCTAAAATATGTTCCGGTATTTTTGATATCGATGACCTAAGGTCAGGTACGACGCATGACCTCTCCATTGGAAATACATAGGAAAAATGGTTTTTACGGAATAACTCAGTAACGGATGGTGATAGAGCATTTATTTTAGCTGCATTAGACTCGCCTGGGCTTTGCGGCTCTAATGATATGCATTTTATATAATTTGACCCTGACCTGACCTCAGGTCAGATCAAATCCTTGATTTGACCTAGCAAGGTCAAATTACATATCATTCGATTCGGCTTGCTAAGAGGATTCATATAGTTTAAGTCGTTTTGCTCTATCTTTACTTGTTCAGATGTAATGCCCGAAAAACTGAATTTTTACATGTTATCCCTATGACGGGCATGTTTTGACCTCTCGTGACCTTAAATGTGACCTGACAAAAAAATGGTTCAAATGTTTTCGATGGAGAAGTGGATGGGCAGCCCAACGCCGTTTACCGTTTTTCGCTACTTACCGTAGTTCTCGAGATCTTAGGGGGCGGGTACCCGCCCCCCCCGTGAATGCGAAGGTGGCTCAGACCCCCGTCAATGCGCGTGTTAATCTTCTGATTCTGCTATTTCTAATCTTCTTCCTGTTCAGCTGACAATTTGCGCAGAACAGCCGCTCTTTGGTTGTTTTCCGCTGGCCTCTGACCGTTCAAAGCTCAAGCTAAGTCGGTTGGCTTCTTCCATAGTTATCTAACTTCCCGTGGTGCCTAGTTTTAAAAGAAATCACAACATGGACAGAATTAATCCATAAGCACTTCCGGGCGAGGAGAATCATTTGACTTCTGAATTTTCGTAGGTCAAACAAAGCTGACAATCTTTGATGACCTTATATGGCACCATTGGACGTGAAAGCACGTTCTCTGTATGGCTGGTTCTAACGTGCTCGGAAATCCCATGACTCGACGTGCAATCCGCTTCTAGGCGAGTAAATACCCAAGGTCAGGCTTGGGCGCAAGCACGCTGCGGGGGACTTTGCTGCTTGATTTCTCAGGAATGTCAAACAGGCTTACTCCCCAGTGGTATCTGGAACAAGCTGTTAAGAGATCCTAACAATGCTGGGTGGTGCAGCGATGTGATACAGCTTTTATTTCCTCAATAACTTCACTCGTAATGAAGAAGGATAGGCGCTCGCTTTAGGGCTCAAATAGCCATATTTTCGCCCGAGCGAGCAATCATGTTTGCAATTATGTATCTTCTTTTGTTGAGAAAAGGCTAAGCAAAGGGCTTAACGACCTTCAAATATAGCCCCATTTAGCTCTTTCGCAGCGAGATTGGCTAAAGAGCAGTGACACCCGATGTAAGAGAACGCTTGAGTAAGGCCTTGGGGTCGTTGATAGCGGGCTAGACTTATAAGGACTTAATGTAACGTAGACCACCACGGTGGCGCAGTTGGTTGAGGCGTCGCTGTTGTATGTGGTAGGTCCCTGGATCAAAGCTGACCTCTGGCAGCCTTTTCCTCGACCGCCTCCTACCCAGGAGATGGCAGTAAACTGGGTAGTGCTTGCCTTGACACGGGACTTTCGCTGACCAACCAGCGCCCTTGTTATTGGAAGCACGGGCCTGATCAGCCTTTAAATAGATCCACCGGTCCGGTGGCGCACCCCGAGGGCACGGCCTCGCTCTGTGTCACCGGAGCAGTCCTCTGCTCCGCCGGGCCCGAGAAATCGGGATAGCCTCGCCGTGTCATACGGTGGGGTATGTGAAAGGGAGCGTGCGGGCACGACTGTCCCGCAAGGGTGCCGAAAAATGAAAACATCTGCCGTGTACATAGTGTGACTGTGTGTATATGTGATGCAAATATGTAGAAATGTCCCCAGGTTGGGGGCGCAAAAATATAAAAACTTAATGTAATGTTATGAAATGTTATGTAAGCTAGTGCCTGGGATAAAATCAACCGACTTGTGATTAATGCTTCACTCGCTATTAAAATCTACTGCACTCCACGTACTACTATTCTCTAGATAGTTTGCTATTGCTCATTATCAGAAGTTTAAATAGATGCACACCCGAATGTATTTGATCTGAACCACGCTATTTTACATGTGAGGCGCCTTCGCGGTCCAGTCACGTGCACCTACCTGTCGGAACGCTCGGTGAAGATGACGTTAAATCTACTTTGTTTTTTCCTGTCAGCGGGAACAATGGTTAATTTTAGGCTGGGAGTCGATAAATGCAACTATGATGTGCCTTCATGGTATAAAATATAAAAGGTTGCAGAAAGAAGAGTCAAAGTAGAAAAGTATACTGATATATATGGTTCAAGTCTCTGACGAATCTGGGATCTCTGTATGGATGGAGAGGCGAAGCTCCGGGGTGGCCTATACCTACCACCTGGGGGGCGCCTTTAGTGTGTTCCGAACGGTGATCTTGCCAGGAGGCCCTCCTGACGTTTTTTCCGTCTGTTTAATGGTTGGTGATTTTTAAGTATTTCTGGGAAGAAGCATAACAAATATGTCCATAACGGCGGCGATGTTTGGAGACGGGCAGCTAAATAGTGGAACGGAAATCTGCACTTGCCAATGAACTGGTGGCAAACAATGAAAGAAGTCAGAAAATAGGGCATCTCTTCCAGGATCACTTTCTAAAGCCAATTCTTAGGACTGATGACAACAATAAGGCAAATATCAAATACGAATATCCATAATCATTATTAGCTATTTTATCAATTGTTGATTTGTCTTCCCCGTGCTGTTTCAAAACAGCTTTGTTATTAGCCGTGGGCGGATATGAGGTTTCTCAACGCCTCGTATAGCAAATTTGATTATAAGCCAAATTGTATTAGGATAAGTATAAAAAATGGTATAAAACAACACCAAATAAATATGACAGAGAATAAATAGCAGTAAACAAATATACAGGATTGTGATAAAGACTGGTAAACAGGCGCTTACAATGGTATTCTTGTATTAGGTTTAAGTTTTAATAAAAGTTACAATTTAACATGCCTACGTTTCAGCTATTCCGGCTTGATCACAGCATTGAAATAAATTGAAATGCGTATCAAGTACTTGAAAGAAACAAGCTTGTACATTGAATCGCAAATATTGTCTCTACGTTTAAATCAATACCTTTTATATATCTATCTAAATCTATATATCTATACCGTTTAAAAAAATCAAAAAGGATTTAAACGGTAGAAACAGTATTTGTGATTCAATGTATGAGGTTGTTTCTTCCATGTAGCTAATGTGTATTTTAATTCATGTCAATGCCGTGATCAAGGCGGAATAAACGAAACGTAGGTATGTTAAATTATAACTTTTGTTAAGACTTAAACCTAGTACAAGAATCCCATTGTAAGCACCTGTTTACCAAGCAGTAAACATGTATGGATCAGCATGAAAAGCACGCATTAGCTCAAATGCACGAGCTTTGTTCTAAACATTATGGGAGTGGCATCGCGTAGAAGCACAAGGTAGGCTCTACAAACGGCTAACAGGGCTCAACCTGACACGTCCTAACTCTGCAAAGTAGCCATTCAGTTGAGAGATAAGGATGGCCCTACATTTTGCTAAGTTCGAGATCAGCATAGCAAAATTCGCCCGTATTTAATCTTGTGCCATGACAAGAGTTGGCGTCTTGCAATGCTTCTCTCACAAGCTCTTGCCAATGGTATTCAGGAACATACGCTATTTTCACACCGAGTTTTGTCCTCTACAGCACTCGGTGCTTGAGAGAATAGAGATAGGGCTCTCTTTTGAATTTCACACATTCACATAGGTTGGGCCCATTTCCACGATGATGAAGAAGCAATGAAGTACACGGAGCAGCATAAAGTGGTATGATGAAGCGATGACGCGATTAGAAGAACATATTCTAGCACGCTGTTGGCAAGAGTCGAAACACAACTGAAGCGCTCGTGTCAGAAATGGTGAAGCTGAACACATCGGCTTATCGGTTATCGGGAGACACCTCACACTCTTCATGATGTGACACTCTTTCACAGCCCACGGGCAACTGTAGTGAGCTGCCGGCCGCTAACTGTAAACTACGTAGGAACGATATATTTGCCATATGACTAGCGTAAAAAGCGGAAACCTAAGTGAGCAGGCAGACTCAGAAGCCACCAGGGCTGTGAAGTGGTGGAAAAACATTGACATCAAGACCTTGAAGCGGCCAAACTTCTTATCTGTATGACCAGGTCACTTAAACTCCATACATGGCGTAGCACTGGGACGAACATGATCTCAGCGCCGTTGTTTGATATATCGACGTCGGCCAGCGACGGAAACTGCTTCAGATGTTTGTATAGAACACCGGCTTTGGACCAGAGATTCTTTTCTCGCACCTGCAAGCAGACAGGAAAATTCAGTTCTTATGTGTTTTCCTGTGTCTTGATTAAACTATTTGTCATAGAACATCCGGTTTTTTAACACAATCGTAAATTTTGTGAATCCTTACATAGATACGCATATAGTTCTGTGGACATAATAGATCGCATATAGTTCTGCGGAACATTCATATGAAGTGGAGTTGCAGGAAATTCGTTATCAAACCGGTGGCATAAAGCCAGCTGGCCACTATAGGTGAAAGTAATGGCAGGCATACGTCCGTTGCTGGGTTTTGATCCTTTTGGAGCATTCTCTATGACTTGAGAGTAAAACATATGAGCAAGCTATTTTTCGCGAAGTTATTATCTATATATTTGTATATCCACGTGTCATTTACCTCTAAACGTTTGATCTGCGTCACCCTTCTAAGCTTTTGCATCGAGTTGCCTTTGCTGACTGAAGCGCCGTAAATGCTCTGGCCGGATGCTGCGCTTTCCCTTCATGGAGAGAATCTCGGCGTTTTTGTTAATCTGGAAACAGATCCATCCGTAGCAGTAAGTAAGACACATCATGACAGAGTACCGACACCATTCAGCAACCAGCGCAGTATGTAGTGGCGATGACAGGTTCGTCTAAAGCTGAAATTCTATCTCCGGACTTGTCCTTATCTTCTCACGTTTCTGGCTTATCATGTACATTTTGATTAACATTTCCTTATTGCGCCATACGTCCTGGATAAGGTTCTCGATAGAAGTTTTTGCATCTTTATGGACTCGATTTTCGCTAATGATGAATGCCTAAATTCGACAGGTTTTAGGACATGCACGGACAGGATGTTCTTGTGTATATTGTGGGTTTGTGAGTGTTTATTGGACTGCACATGAAAAAGAGAATCAAAGTTCTGCTTGAGTTTATTATGAACGTGCTTACTACAGTCTGTTTTGTGGTCAATGATGTGGATATTCAGCCATACTGTACTTTTCATTACATTTAATTTTTTCCGGTATATTGCAGTTTGTGTCAATGTGCCCAGTGGTTTTAATATTGAACGGAACTTTGACCACCTACAAATGAGTTCCTTCCCTCCCAAGTCAGGGGCAGAGTCTCCAAGGTATTATCGGGGAAAGGGCCAGGTAGCATGGCAAAAGTACGAATCCGGAGCGACTACGTTTTAAGCGGAGTCGAGAAATGATCAAGTACCTTATATAACAATTGTTCAGCCTTCTGTGCAATAACACACCAACAGGCGAACCTGACACTATAGATACCTTGGCGTACCTATAGGCCGAGGGTCACAGTGATAGTGTTCTCTTTCTCTCGCTCCCCCTCTCTCTCTCTCTCCCTTTCCCTTTCTCCCTCCCACTCTCACCAACCTGGTCTCTGTTGTTCTGCACGGCCCTCCTCATTATCTGTAGCATGACTCTGCGCCTCAGCACTTGCAGAGGGTTGACGATGGAGAGGTTCTCCAGACACGACCGTTCTTTGCGAGGACCTTGCTCTCCCTTCGGACCCTTCGGCACCTGAAATGACAGTTGTGGTAACCTATGATTTTGTGTGTGCTAGTTGATTGATTTCGATGACGTCCGGATTTGCCATTTCACAGTGATTTATGGATTTTGGTTTTAAAGCCTGCTTTTAGTTCCACTTATACTCACAGACAAAGCTAGTCTTATTTTACACGGAGAAAAAAATTTTCACGCCAGACATGACCCATACAATGAAATCAGCGCACTATCAAAGCTGTTGTCAAGCTCTAAAAAATGAACCGAGGTGTAATATAGTGACCCCTTCATCACTCCGGGCACGCTTTGTTTTTTCCCCATCTGTTTGCGGTGCAGCCCCACCTGCCGTCTGCTCCTGTGAAGAGAAGAGCGCAGTTTCCTCATCAGTATCGAGTCTGTGCTGTCGGTGACCTTCATAGCGCCATGTTCTCTGAACTCGCTATGACTGGTGGGCGCATCGCTGGAACTCCTAGCGACGTGGGCGGAGCCACCTCTGACGTTATCATCCCCGTTAAGTTCTGCCCTTTTGACGTCGCTGGCTCTTCTGACGTCGTTGGGTCTTCTGACGTGGCTGGCGCCCGTGATGTCCGTTAGCGGTGTGATATCGGTGATGAGCGTTGCTGGGGTCGGCGGGGCGGGCGCGTTCGGGGCGGTCTTCAGCGCCCGAAACACGCCGCCCCTCGCGAGCTCGACCGAAACCGCTAGTATAAGCAGCGCAGTGCTATGCATGCCCGTGAAACCTGCCAAGGAGAGTCCCAGATTAAACATGGCTAGTGCAGATGTGAAATATTAACCCTTACCCCGATGGGGGTGTTTGAACACCCTCCGCCCTCGGTTTTTATGGCGGCACCAAAAAAAGCGGTGGTGGTGCAAAGCGCCAGTGTAGTTGGCACACCTTATCAATCTGATTATCCTCGTTATGTCTTATCAATCTGATATTGATCAATTCTGCAACTTATAACTCAATTTTAAGATTCAGTCATTTCAGGTCAGGTCACCAGTGCAGGTCAAGTGATCTCACCTTCAAAAATGTTTAAAAAAGCATAAGTAAGAACAAGTGAATCTATCCAGTTGATACTAAAATCACACAATGGGCTTACCAATGCTACAAAATATATTCCAGGATTTTCTTATCCATGACCCATGGTCAGGTACAGGGCATGGCCTCTCAATTGAAAATGCATAGGGAAAACGTGAATGGGGGGATGGCTTTATTTCTGTAGATGCAGCTTAGAATACCTTATTCTCCAACTTGTGGTATCCTAGGCCCCTTTCCAGATTCATGTTGCAAGTTTGGCCCTGTGAGCTCTGAGAAGTCATCTGGGACTACTTAAGCAGGTTTTCAGACTTGGTCAATACCATCATAGGGAATGATGATAAAGCTTTTATTTGGATACCATTTATACGTTTTGATTATTATTACGAGTCAATCGATAGGCAAATTGTTTATTCTAGATCACATGGTGGGCTTGACCTGACCTTAGGTTACGTTTTTTTACCTAGCATGGTCTTTTCATAAGTCATTCGATTCGCCATAAGGTAAAAAGCGAATCGTGCAAAAAATTGGTTCTAACTCAACTCAGCCGCTAGAGCTTAGCAACTCTTCTCTAGCCTGTCATTTTTTACCTGTCATGACCTCAATAGTGACCTGGGCCAAACATTGCTTCCGCAATTTTGTCATTAATTTTTACCAGTTATCCACCAGCGTTCGCGAATTTTCGCTATCCCGCATAGTAGCCAAGATCGAGGGGGAGTGTTGGAACCCCCCCCTCCCCCACAAGGGCGTAGGTGGCTCGGGGGCTCACCGGTGTTAAGGTAGTATTGAAGATGAGCAATAAGGAAGTGGCAGGATTTATACTAGAATGTTTAAAATTTCTGTTATATCAGCATTGCTGTGAGTATTTAAAATTCATTCAAACTTTATAATTAAAATCCAAATCTTTACTAAATCAAGACAGAAAACACGTCTAAATTCTTAAGACCCTAAAGAACTGCGGGTTTGAGTTAAAACCATCAGTGTAGATCCATTGATGTTTTATCCACCTACTTGACGGCTTCTGTGAAAGTAATATGGAAGGTACGTATTCGAAATGCACAAATGCTATCGCTTCAGAAGTACGTCACCTTGATTATTATATTTTCAAGGTTATATTTGAACTCCTTTACTTTTTATCTTAAAGAAAACATTTCATTCTCAAACACCATGGTAACATGTTTATTCTCAGAGTTAAATTTGAAAAAAGTCGCTAAAATTATGGTCCATCGTAAAATTTCAGCTGCTTTCGGATTTTGTTTTCTAAATTTATTCCATATGTTTTATGTTCCAAACTTTGAGCTGTTTTTCTAGGGGTATCTGAACCCCGCAACAGGTATACTATATTTTGGATCATTACAACTCCAACTTCAGATCATAGCAGGTTCGGAGTCAAGACGCCTGCGATCAAATCGCGACTTTTCTCGGACTTTATACACTAACATTCTGCAATTTAAAATTTAACGGTCTATTTGTCCAGTACGTCTATATAAGGCAGCAGGTGCTTACCTCGTTTAAGTCACCCACAACGTTCCCTCTTCACTGTCCCCGGGGAAGATCAGCAGCACTGTGAACCTCTGTCTCCTCGTGATTGCCGATGGTGGACTACTGAGGGTAAGGACGGTGGGCAGGGCTTTATAGAGCAGCGTCTTTCTGATGTAACCTCCCACCCGACCATCCAAGGTCCAGTGCCCCTACGCGCGTAACGTGTTGACGTTCCAGCAAAAGCCGCCTCCTCAAAGTGTAATCCCCAACCGCTGAAGAGCCAGTGCGGTAATGTTTGCGGACGTGTCTTATTCACGGTGATATGGATCTGAGGGAAACCGTTGCTTTGTGGAGTAAACAATTTTCGTTAGCTGCGAAGACTATGCTTGTTGTGAATCTTAGTGCTTAAATCACACTAAAGCTGGAAAGGATTTAGGAGTGCCAAAAATGTTTTAAATCTTACCGTGAATAAACTCAACTTTTTTAGCTTATTAAATAGGTTAGCTGATCTCCCTTGTAGAAACAATCAGTTTAAATTGGAAAATTCCTGCTTGGTCATTACTGTATAGTGTAACATCGCCACCGTATCGTGGGCACGTCATTTCCAATTTCCATAACGTTGGATGCCGCTGTATGTTTGTTTTCGTGAATATAGTCAAGCGCTGAGGTATTGTTTCATCCGAATGCGACTTTAGCGAGCCAAGCCGTCACATCAACGGCTCATGAATAACACCTTTCGCGGAATGAATTTGTAACAGCACCTAGATAAAATTTAGTTCTTGGTATAAATTCGGATCAAACTAAGCGACATTTGGCCTGGAGCTGAATGCATGTAAATTGTAAGCATGCATTTGCTTGAACTATATCAAAATGACGTCGCTTTCTGTTTTAATATTGATTTTTTTCACATTCCTGTTTCTGAAAGTGAATTCTTCGAAACTTAGCGCATGTATGTACACATACATACATACCCATACATACATACCTGACCATGGATTCATCGCATACAGATCTACTTGTCCAGAATTATGGAGGATTTTCAACATTGTCATAGATTTAACATCTGATGAATTTAACATGCGCAGGGGAGGGTTCCCAAAGTGCCCCCCTACCTATTTTTCCACGGTGGCCGAAAACCGTTCGCCGCCAAAAAAAGATACATTACTAAATATCAGATAATTCATGCGCGCGTGGATTGGTGAAGTAATTTTGAAAGCCAGTCATTCATTTTTTTACTTATAGTCTTTCAAAGTCAGATCTATATTTTGAGATCGTTGCAATCGCGCGGTCACACCGGCTCGCATGCACTGTACACACTGTGATGACGCAATAACACCATATATTCGGAATTATATGTCAAGGTCACCTCACATGAGGGTCAAGGTCAATGTTCACAGGTCAAGGTCAGTGGTCCTAATGTCAGGATAAGGCTCGGATAAGGATAGGGTTTGGCTAAGGATATGGTTTGGATAAGGATAGGGTTTTCGTGTTAAGGATGTGGCTCACAGTTTATATTAAGGAAAAAGAAGAATGCTAGTGTTAGCCATTGATCAAGATTGATTCCAAAGTTAGTGAGGGTCCGATCAGCCGCCTCGCCTTCCCCTCCTCCCGCCAGCGGTGACGAGTGCAGAAAAAATCATACCAGAGCCTGGTCAAGGAGTCCTGGTTTTCAAGTACCTCGGTGCTTTTATGCCAAAACATACCGATTTGATTAATGTTATGAATGTATGAAACGAACAAACATACATGCCAATGCCATAACGGTCAGCAAAAGGCACATCAGAAAAAGGTATCATTCTATCGGAATTGGTATGGTATCGAACTTGACCGCTTACAATACATTGTATTAGCAGTCCTAACATTCTATTGTTCATTGGACAAACAATGATAACCAGTTTCGTAAAGTGCATTAGCACATACATATGAAGCCTCCCTACAGTGTAAACCATCCGGCAGTGAGATCATATGGAAAGTGCCACGCCAGCTGAAACATTTGTTCTGAACGCTGGTAGTAAACGAGGTCTGCTCAATGTTCATTCATACCGTAAACAATTCCTATTGGTACTACCGAACGTGCGGGAGCCCGCCAGCCCCGCCGGGAATTCCCGAATTCGCAACGTCACAGGAACGTTGGAGAATTTCTGTATCAGGAGCACACAGCAAGCTATCGCCTGCAATATACATAGGAGCTGAGAGTCAACGAAAGAACCTATGGGTGTTCTTTCCTGTATTTGCCTTCGCAATCGAAACAATTCGAGTTACTGGTATCAATTATCAGAGGAGACATCAGACTTTCCACAATTGGATGACATACTGTGATGTGTAACAAAAATGTTACACAAAACAGTCATAACAGAGTCTTTCCAGCAATTTTTTGAGGATTTTTTAGCTTCACCATCGCAAGGACGGGATCAATACCATTTTGAGTATGTGTATAACTTATAGGAACATGAGCCGATTGAACATAAAAATTAAGGCGAATTAAGGTCATGCAGTCGAATTTACTCACGTCACGAAAATAAGACCGGTGCTGTCAATTCAAGCACTATTCCCTAAAACAGCCCAGAGCTAAGTCGCTGCATATAGTTCTCGGGATATTGTTTCAGTGGTTTTTAGATATGGATTAAACTCTACTACTAAAATAGAATGTTTGCTTGATTTGGCAGCATGGCCATATCAGTGGAAGTAAACGAGCCATCCCAGCCTTATGTTGGTGTTTGAACCCCCCCTTGATCTCGGTTTCTGTGCAGGATAGAAAAAACACTAACATTGGTGGATATCCCATGAAAAATGATGACCAAACTATATGGGTCATTTTTCTGCTAAGGTCAATATTGAGGTCCGACTGGTCAAAGAGGATGGAAGGTTGACAGGGAATCTCAAGTGCATCTCAGTGTGTCTTAAGCATTTTGTTTATTCATAATATCTATTTTAGGACATTGCCGCCTGCTTTACAGCGTTATGTAGGTGGAAGATTGGCCACTGCTAAGCGTATGTGCAGATAACCAGTGTGCCTGAGCCCTCTTCTGCGCATTCGCATACCACAGAGCCTGTGGCACGCCCACTGGTTATCATACATCTCCACAAAGACCATTCTTGTTGGGTTGATGGCCTGGCTGCCGTTTCCAGTACACCGGAAACGAGTGTTCTAATGTTGCGTTCGCTGTTGCATCAGGCCTACGTCCGTCTCGTGGGAGCTACTATCTTGACGGCTCGTCTCCAGCCAAGCATGTGGCATTCCAAACAAATCTCACAGAGGCTGACACCAGCCTGGCGCGCAGCAGCCAGCCTGGGGCCGCTCACCGATCGCAGGTCACGCACAGTCACCGCCGAAGCCAGACAGCTTTGTTTAGGTTTAGTTTTCATGGCTAACGACATTTTTGGTGGAAGCCTTGCAACTTGATAGGGGCGGATAGCTGGTCAGAGAAGGGGCGTAACAGGTTGAACAACGGTCTCTGGCAAGCAGAAGCTGACGAAATTTGATGTTGCTATTTACTTCGCTGGATATGGTTTTCCAGTCATTCAAGGAACATTGGATTTTGTAATATGCGTTTCTAAATCTGTAAAAAATAATTTTGACGCACGCCCTATGAGAGTACAAATCCGAGTGCAAATATTACTAATCTGGGCACTGGTCTGGGAAGTTTTGGTGTGGGTGGCATTTTTCTAATGAGAAGACAAGGAAACCCACCACCTCCATGCACCTTAATGTGAAAAGTTACATGGTGAGTGCACTTCAGCAAACAGCAAAGTTAGATACAGGAAGGTGACATATAATTTCAATCCTGTATGGTCGGTTACTGGTGCTTTTTGCATCTCCTTGTCTTATTTCTATACGTGTCCTGTTGGTTAGATCTTCCGATTGAACATTTCTTTCGCCGTGTGTTCAACGGTACAGAAATGCTATCCGCAAGAATCTGTATTTATTTATCTCTCCATTTGTGTTCCAGCAAATCTGATGACGTTATCATCCCCTGGCAGTAAATCAGATGTATCTGAATTTTGCACAGCTGGTGGTTTCTCCGTTATTTGTCAGCTTTGGGCTGGCCTGAAAGTTTAGGTGCTGGTCGGGTAAAAGAGACCCAGTATATGGCAGAAATTGATCAGCGGCGAAACTGCAGCTGCATCATCTCCCTGATTTACCTTAAACTGTCCTTTCCTTCAGGTTTTCCCTCTTTATTCGTGTCTGCAACGTGACCCAAAGGTTGAATCAAACCCCATTAACCCAACCTGTCCATTCATACAGCATCATATGTGATCTATAATCATGTTTCCAAGATTGTCTTCAAATGGGTTATGGTACATGTTTTGTATTTTGTAAACATTTCCGCGGACATACAATATTGAACTCAGCCTGCTCGCGATACACCTAAACAATCATTTGAAAAGGGGGAAGTACTTGAGTCTTTAAAGCCTGGCTCTTGACAGAGGCCCTGCTTAAAGATAACCAGACAGCAGACCTACTTATGAATGGGCTTCACGCTACTTCAGCCTAAGGAGACTCGTCTTGTTGCGTCATCTTTTGGGGGTCTGAGGGGGACGGGACATCGAGACGTACACGGAATGGCGCCTGCGTCCAACCCCACTGACGCAACCTGCCCCCTACTCCCCACCGGCCGATAGGCCACATGGTTACAGGGTCGCTCGGTCGGAACCCAACGCCCACGGGAATCTGGCAACGGCTTGGCCCTCCCGCTGAGATGATAGCCATCCAGGCCCCAAAAAATAAAAGTGGGTCAAGAGATAAAAATCAGTATCCGGGTTTCTCCCCTCTCTGACCTATTCTAACGAATAATGAGTCAGAGAGGTATGTACGTGCATGTATAATGAATTACTCCTAGTCGGTACCAAGAAAGAGCCGAGCATATATTTGCCACTCAAAAGTGCATGCTTCACATGATTTAGGTGGACAACATAATTAAGTGTTAGGTGCTAAATATACATGACGGCACTTAAAATCTAATAATAGCACCTAAACCTGCATGACAAAAGCATCTGTCTTTCAACTCGTACAGAGATTCTGGCCAACTGCGACTACAGTTTTGTTCCGCCCTATGGGCCCCGCTTTGCTGCGCTGCGTTATGGAAATGTGTGTAATATTTTGTTCGTCGAGTAATGACAAATCGAATAATTTTGTTGCATTAAAGCCCTCGATAAACACTTTGTTATTCAGCCCTCAGGCTTGTGTTTCGTAACTGTTTTCCTAATCATTGCTTTGTAGTGTCTTCGATTGTATTGCAGCTAATACTAAGTTGAACGATAGATAATGTGACAAGGTCAGGCTGTTTTGCTTCCATCTCACGACGAAGTTTATGGTTCAACTCGGGCAAACCATATACAATATTTCAAAGTTGTAGAAATCGTCAGGTAGTTATTTTACCTAATACAATAGAGTTTCACCAGTCCCCTCAATGCTTTGCTGTGTAAATACTTCGAAACTGCAATTTAAATATTCTGGAACAACTTAAAGAAAACTTAGACTTGTCACTTGAGATGACTTCACAAATGTCTATAGTAATGTCATTTAATGTCATAATCATGCAAGAAATGCCGTTTTATTTATATTATATTTTTGGTTTGTCTTATTCGAAACAGTGCTGACAGCTGCAATTGCCCTATTACAACCAGCATGGGTATTTGCTGTGTCATTCCCAGCACTAAAAAATTCCGAGAACACCAGTACTAAATCGCCGAACCGTTTTATAATTTCACGCAGCGTTGCAACCAAAAGAATTGACAGAAACAGTCGGACTCTTGGTCACCTTGATAAAATTTCAATCGGTAATAATCCAAAATTCATTAACAGCAGCTTTAGATCAAGCAGTTGAAATTCTAAGATCAGTCGTTTGAATATACTGGATCAGTCGTTCGAGCATGTTCTGAATGTATTTGTGTTAAATGTTTTACGCACTGTAGGTTCGGTCACTGGACTTCAAATCTTGACATCACCTGATCCACTGATGTGGAAGCATAAAAAATGCCGCCATCCTTTTTGGAATGCCTCCGGAAAACTTCACTTGGGTTAATGACAAAATATCCGGCTTAGTGCCATTTCGAGTACATAAATCATGAATGAGCCTTGAATGATTTTGTTACGTTAGCAGTCAAGCATTTTTCGATATTGTCAGGTATTTTCATTTATTCTGCAGCTTCACGTAAAATAAGCTTACAACGCTAAACCCGGCCTAATCCCCAATCCCTGCCTACCCAGCGGACCAGACTATAAGCTCTCAAAGCCTTAATACTGACTTTCAAGTCCTGTATGTATTATGTGTATTATGTGTTGAACAATTCCTGCCCTCCGCCATGCCGGAAGGGGGATAATATATCTGGGATGATAAGTGTGGCCTGAGCAATTCAGATGGCGACCAATGCCTGCACTTCCTGTACTGGTACAAGTAGCGACCAAACATCCGATGGCATGCCGGACACAGAAAAGCCTGCAACTTGCGGCGCCATACGTCAGACTTGACACGACAGGTAGCACCTCATCACCGCGTCACTGGCCTAGCCCAGACGCTGACGAAACAACACCTTCAGACACTCGAGTGGCTGCCACAGCTTCCCCAGAGCCGTGAGTAATGGAAGTTTCGCGCCTGTAACTGTCAAGCTTCCCGAGAGTTCCTCACGGCTGGATGAACGCTCGCTAAACAACGCCGCACGGATGACTTTTGAACTGGGAGTGAGTGTGTTGACTTATGATACAGCGTTATTCTGAAAATGTCAACTCCGGTGATGATATCGAAGGAGTATGAGGCTGATGTGATGCGTATCTATAAGGGATGCGTGTGGCATTTTTAATAAAATATTTAAGCTCATCGCATAAACTTTGATACATTGAGGTAATCCACCCTCCCCTAACAATTATTCCGCACACTTTAGAGGCGGGTAAAAGTGCCTGGCACAGAGCGCATTATATACAGTACTTAGCGAACTAACTTCTCCGTGAACATTGTGTACTGAAGCGTATTTCTAATCATTTGCTACATTGTTATATACCTTTTGAAATCGTATCAATTCAATTATTTTCAAGTTAATTAAACCTGCGATGTTGGTCGCAAATGTCCTGAAATTAAGCGTAGTGAACTCATCAGAGGCACTAATAATCTTTTTCTTGGTGTTGTAATGAATCACCTGATCGTTTTCTCAGTTCAAACAAACATTTTATTCGTTCAAAGAAACATTGTACTTCTTATCTATTCCTGATATCCAAGACCTGAACTTGGTCCAGTATCCAAGAACAAATCCAAGAACGGAACGGCACAGTATAACAAC
Organism: Lepas anatifera; assembly: GCA_034440635.1. Taxonomy (NCBI): domain Eukaryota; kingdom Metazoa; phylum Arthropoda; class Thecostraca; family Lepadidae; genus Lepas; species Lepas anatifera. The sequence goes on along the minus strand of JAOTON010002265.1, from coordinate 1,986,893 downwards.
AGGTAAGGCCTTGCGGCACAGTATGACACTTCTCCGCACCATGCACAGAGTTCAAGGAGATTACTGAAACAGGTAGATTTTGTGATCATGTGGCTAAGAATGGGCGATGTTTGAAGATCTTTTGAGGGTTTCCGCCTATTTAAGTTTTCCTCGAAAATCATATTTAGCATTTTACTGGTTCAACACTGTATTTCATCACAAATTTCGCGAAATTATTGCATTGATATGAAGAATTGCACGTTCCCAATATTGCCATATATATATATATATATATATATATATATATATATATATATATATATATATATATATATAATTGAATATGAGGGTCAAGCTAAATAAGGGATGGGAACGTTTTCCCTGTGATGCATCGTTAAGATAGTTCAGTTCGATGGTTTGGTCGTGTGATACAAGTAGCAAATTCTAGGTAACATCAAAATGGACAAATTCCTGAATTCGGCCTTAACAGTTTCAATGCAAAAATTATCTTGAGAAACATGTTTCCAGCCGGATGTGAGGGGAGGGAGATAATTTTATCTCCTACTTCCCAAAAGAGCCACACCATCGCCAAAAATCGAAAATATGCGCACAGGCTAGGAGGCCTCCCTCATTCAGAACACGTATAATTGCTTAAGAAGTACTTGTAAATCACGCGCAGCGGGGTAGTAAAATTGTTAGAAGTCAGTGGCACCTTATTTGGGCTGAGTCAAGAGAGTCTTGTGCTGGCTGGTGATATCACTTCTCGAGGAATATCGTTGCCGGTTGCATAGTGAATACCAAAGGGCAAAGTTGTGTATACGCAGCGCCAGGGCGGATCTAGACCAGACGTTGGGGGGGGTGGCGGCACGCGTAAAAAGTGAAAATATAGTGTTGTGAAGATGCACCAGACCTGATCGCCCAAACAAGGGATCAAATCAAACCAGGATCGACCAAAACTTGGTAAAATTGGCCGCTTTGGGGGAGACCATGGCCAGATTACCCACTCTGGATCTGCCCCAGTGTACCGCCCTATACGCTGAATATTGGCTCTGCCTTTAAACATGGAACACTTGGAGAAGGACTTTGCGAAGTTGCTTCATTTCATCAAGTCACCCCAACTAGGTTTAAAGCTCTAGAGGTGCCCTTTGTGGAAAAATCGGATGAACATGGAAACGACTCACGACTATGTTCCACTGGGGACGAATGAGACCTCTAAAAGCGCAAAGCATACTGATAAGGCTAAAAGGTCAGTGCAGAAAAACTTGTCATTACTGAAAATAAAAACACTGAACACACTTTCAGCCGGTAGTGCACACCAGGACAAAAATGTCCCCACCAAGATGGCTACGCACCGAAAATCAGTTCCTGTTTGCTGGTATTGCTATAAGGTCCAAGGCACAAGGTATTAAAAGATATAAAATTGTTTAAAGAGATGACTAAAATCATGGATACGTGATTTCTGTCGAGTCTGAATATTTAGTGAACAACTTTTATCAAGGTGTTCTCTTATCCTAAGCATCTTGTCTCTTGCACATTACGCAGGTGGTCTTAAAAGTTGCCGATTCTGGAGAAAATCCAAATCAGAATCTTGATCAAGCGTACTAATTGAATATTTCGAAATTCTGACCACTTACCTCTCGAAATCCTTCTTTAACCCTCGCCTCCCGGGCGCCATCGATGGCCCCCTAAGGATTTTTTTTCGGGATAGCAGAAAATCGACGAGGCGCAGCACTGCGTTTGAGGAACTTATCTCTCACCCCATCATTTTCCCACTATCCCTAAAATTTTTTACTCCAGGTCACCCAAGGTAAGGTCACCAGGCAAGGTCAACCAAGGTCACCTCACTTCAACTTCTGAGCTCTATAAGAGCTACATTTCTTAGTCGATCAATTTGAAACTTCTTACACTTTATGACCCTTCCAGGGTCTACACGATGTAGATCCGGGGTGTTTCGATTTCATGACCTGAGGTCAGGTACAAGAGGTGACCTCTCCCATTGAACAAGCATGGGGAAAAGCTGTCTTATGATCTAAAAGTCACAAAAATGATTTCAAATGCTCAGCGTGCTCAGAAAAGTGTTCTTGGACACCCTTTCACGGATTCACGGGCCATATTTGCCCTTTGATATCTTTAAGGTCATCCAAGGTCACCAGGGGTCAAAAACAGTATTTTGGCAATAACTTTTGACCTAATTAACCTAGAGCGCTGAATCAAACACCATCGTGTATGACTCATCACGGGCTTTCATTTGATATACAGCAGGGTCACTTTCTGACCTTTCGTGACCTTAGGTCATATTAGGTCACGATGTGATCCCAGGTCAAACCTCTGGAGGTCAAACCGCCTCCGAGGCCTCCACCTGTTTTTTAGATGGCCAGAGAACCGCTTGTAGCCGAAAAATGGTATTTGGCCACATTTAACCCCCCACCGGGGGCATCGATGGCCCCCAAGGTTTTCGGGATAGCAGAAAAGACGAGGCGCAGCACCGCTGTTGAGGCTCACCTCTCACGCATCATTTTCCCATCATCCCTGAAATTTTTACCCCGGGTCACCCAAGGTCAGGTCACCAGACGAGGTCAACCAAGGTCACCTCACTTCACCTTTAGAGCTCTGTAAGAGCTACATTTCAAAGTCGATCGATTTGAAACTTCCTACAATTCATGACCCCTCCAGGATCTACAAGGTGTATATCCGGGATTTTCGATTCGTGCCGAGGTCAGGTCACGAGGCGACCTCTCCCATTGGAAAAGCATGGGAAAAGCTATTTCATGATATAAAAGCCACAAAAATGATTGCAAATACTCAGACCGCTCAGAACAACGTTTGGACACCCTTTCACGGATCCCAGGGGTCATATTTGCCCTTTGACTTTTCAAGGTCATCCAAGGTCACCAGAAGTCAAAAACAGTATTTGACAATAACTTTGACCTAATTAAGCTAGAGCGTGAAACAAACACCATCGTGTTTGTCTTGTCGCTGCTTTCATTGATATACGACAAGGTCACTTTTACCTTTCGTGACCTCAGGTCATATTAGGTCATGAGGTGACCTCTGGCGGTCAAACACTGGCGGGAGGTCTTTACGTTCCACATAGCGAAAAAGTACGGCAATTTGCTATCAAAGTACTTTACCAGGCCTCAATAGCTCTAATGACATAAGAGTTATGCCCAGTTTGCAACCCTCGCCCCACCGGGGGCCATCGATGGCCCCCTAAGGTTTTTCGGGATAGCAGAAAAACGACAGGCGCAGCACCGCGGTTGAGGCTCTACCTCTCACTGCATCATTTTCCCATCATCCCGAAATTTTTACCCCGGGTCACCCAAGGTCAGGTCACCAGACGAGGTCAACCAAGGTCACCTCACTTCACCTTTAGAGCTCTGTAAGAGCTACATTTCAAAGTCGATCAATTTGAAACTTCCACACTTCATGACCCCTCCAGGGTCTACAAGGTGTATATCCGGGATTTTGATTTCGTGCCCTGAGGTCAGGTCACGAGGCGACCTCTCCCATTGACAAAGCATGGGGAAAAGCTATTTCATGATATAAAAGCCACAAAAATGATTGCAAATACTCAGACTGCTCAGAACAACGTTTTGGACACCTTTCACGGATCCCAGAGGTCATATTTGCCCTTTGACTTTTCCAAGGTCATCCAAGGTCACCAGAGGTCAAAACAGTATTTTGACAATAACTTTGACCTAATTGAGCTAGAGCGGTGAAACAAACACCATCGTGTTTGTCTTGTCACTGGCTTTCATTTGATATACAACAAGGTCACTTTTGACCTTTCGTGACCTCAGGTCATATTAGGTCACGAGGTGACCTCTGGCGGTCAAACCACTGGCGGGAGGTCTTTGCGTTCCACATAGCGAAAAGTACTGGCAATTTGCTATCAAATGTACTTTACCAGGCCTCAATAGCTCTAATGACATGAGAGTTATACCCAGTTTGCTTAATCATTGCATATTTGAGTGAAAATAGCCGATCTTGACCTAATTTGACCTCTGGAGGTCAAACCATTGACCTGAGCACTAAAACATGCGAAGTAATTTCTTACTGAATTCACGCGAGCTTTCTGTTGCACTTGCAGATTTGCGCTAACGCCCATATTTTCGGAGTTAGAGGGGCCATCGATGCCCCGGTGGGAAGGTGGCGCCGGACCCGGTGGGGCGCGGGTTAACAGAATTCAATAACGCGTCGATTGGTGAAATTTTTTTAAAATCAGTCGATTTTTTTTACTTATAGGCTTTCAAAATCAGACCTGCATTTTGAGATCACCGAAATCGCGCGGTCGGACCAGTTAGCTTGCACTGGAGACCAAGTGGTTACGTCACAACGCCATATAACCGGAATGATATGTCAAGGTCACCTCACATGAAGGTCAAGGTCATATATGCACTCTCAAGGTCACTGACCCCAGTGCTTCCGTTAAAATGGCGTTACCCAGCCTAACGTGTATTATGTTATGACGTCATCGTTAAGGTGCCCCAATACGAAGGTCAAGGTCAAAGGTTAAGGTCAAAGGTCAATCCTCATTTCCCGCCAAACAGTGGCTAAAGTGTTAGTCAAAGCGTACATTATAAGTAGTATACCATATTGTGACCTTAAAGGTTGATGACCTTGAATGACCTTGACCCCAAAATTGTAGGGAAGGCTCTTTGGGACCTTCATTCTATGACCCTGTTCCGCCTTTAGATTATTCCCCCCATTTTCCCGCATAGGTAATCACGGAATTTACCAATCGGTCCCCAGCATGGCCAATATTTGACCTTTATGACCTCGTTCGACCTAGACGATATTATCCTAGGTCAATGAAAATTGGTCATGATGAAGATAACTTTAGCCCCCACCCACTTTATATATTGCGTTTTTCTACACGCCTTAGTTTCTGAGATCTTAGGAGGGGCCTACCAGGCCCCTCTCCAGTGCGCGTTAGTCCCAGACCCCTCTCCAATGCGGGTGTTAATTTCAGATTATGTCACTCTGCATTATGGAAAGTGGATGGCTTTAGAAGGCCTAAGGTCAATAAACCAGCCGAGGGTAAGCCATGTGGTCGGAAATTAATTAAAGCGGCATATGCAAGTAGGTGTGTTATATTACTGACTTTGGTTTAGAACACTGACCTTGTTTGACCTTTGATGATGCTGCTGACCTTTAGCGACATCTTGCCAACAGGACCTGTTGTAGGATTTAAAACCAAGTAATAATTTCGCAAAATTTGTAATGAAATACAGTGTTAAACTAGAAAAATACCAAATATGATTTTCGTGGAAAATATAAATCGGCGGGAAACCTCAAAAGATGTTTCAACACCGCCCTTTCTAGGCCACCTGATCACAGAATCTACCCGTTTCAGCAATTTCCTTGAACTCTGTGCCTGGTGCTGTGAAGTGCCATACTGTGCCGCAAGACCCTACCTGTTATTATACTGCCGAAGTACCTGTTATACTGTGCCGCCTCTCATGATTTTAAATTAATGGGATACTGCACCGCCTAACACACTTGCTTGGGCTTTGGCAGTTTAGCGTGATGCATTCTGGGCACGGGGCTTTTTTGCATGTAGTCTTATGTTAGTGGTTGTTTTTGTAAAGGCCTCTGCTTCAATCGGTATGAGTCTATGTTTTGCCATAGAACCAAGAAGTCAGAGTTTTTACCGGAAATTAGCTCATGACAATGAATTAAAATACAAATACAAGGTGATGTTGGGAATGAAACATTGCATGTATGTATGCATGTATGTACGTGCATCATTTCCCTGTACGATGAATATGTTCGTGGTGTCACGATTGCCGAAAAGCTGGAACACCATTCGCCATACCTATTGGAAGTTCAACGCATTACGGAGATCCCAGTTGACTTACGCAGCTAGCCCACCGGGACTTGAACCAGGGACCTATGGCTCGGGGACGGATGGTTCGATCTACTGAGCCGTGTTTTATCCTGCGTCAGCGCTGCGAGGTTATGTGACGTGGCAGCGAACATGAGGCAGGCGCCAAATTCGATCTTTGAGTGAGTTCCAATCCGCAATCCTCGGCAGCCGCAGTAACTTGCGCCTTGCGAGTTTAGAGTGCACTATCCGATTAGGGCATCTATATTGACTCCACTCTGTGTGGGTAAAGAAGGCACCAGTACATAATTAGTATAAATCTTGAACCAAAATTAAAAGCTTGGATTTACCAACTTATAGATTTTTGAGACTTTCATTCAGAAAATTTCACCCGCCGGTCTCTTTTTTCTTTTTCTTTAATATTTTTTCGTTCCCTTTCCCGGGAAAATTTGTGTTAGTTGTTAATCTCATTCACTCACATTATGTACAGACCGAAAGTTTCCATTTACCTGCACCCTTTCAGCACAGTGGCACCGCATTCTGTGTAGCATAGGCTACTCCAGTCCCTCCAAGCCGCAGCGCTCGACAGAAAATGAACCCTCATATGAGGGCCGCGAGCAGGAGACCGGACCAGTGGATCACTTTAACACACACATTGACGGGAGTCTGAGCCACCTTCGCTTTGACCGGGAGAACGATTACCCGTCCCCCCAAGATCTCAAGAACCACGCTAGATAGCGAAAACGGCAAACGGTGTTGGAAAGCCCATCCAGTTTGCTATATATGGCATTCGTAATATTTTTTTAGGTCATATTTAACCCTCGCCCCACCGGGGCCATCGATGGCCCCCTAAGGTTTTTTGAAAATAGCAGAAAAACGACGAAACGCAGCACCGCGGTTGAGAGCTCTATCTCTCGCCTTATCATTTTCCCACCATTCCTGAAAATTTTTACCCCGGGTCACCCAAGGTCAGGTCACCAGGCGAGGTCAACCAAGGTCACCTCACTTCAAATTTGAAGGTCTATAAGAGCTACATTTCTTAGTCGATCGATTTGAAACTTGCTACATTCTATGGCCCTTTCAGGGTCTGCAACGTTTATATCGGGGATTTTCTTATTTCGTGACCTGAGGTCAGGTCACGAGGCGACCTCTCCCATTGGAAAAACAGGGGGAAAAGCTGTCTCATGGTCTAAAAGCCACAAAAATGATTGCAAATACTCAGACTGCACAGAACAACGTTTTTGGACACCCTTTCACGGATCCCAGGGACCATATTTGTCCTTTGACTTTTCCAAGGTCTTCCAAGGTCACCAGGGGTCAAAAATTATATTTTGACAATAACTTTTGACCTAATTAAGCTAGAGCGCTGAATCAAACACCATCGTGTTTGTCTCGTCACTGGCTTTCATTTGATCTACGGCAAGGTCACTTACTGACCTTTAGTGACTTCAGGTCATATTAGGTCACAAGGTGACCTCTGGAGGTCAAACCACTGGCGGGAGGTCTTTACGTTTCACATAGCGGAAAAAGTTCTGGCAATTTCCTATCAAATTTACTTAACCAGATCTCAATAGCTCTAGTGGCATAGGAGTAATACCCAGTTTTCTTAAGCATTGCATATTTGAGTGAAAATAGCCTATCGTGAACTTTCTTGACCTCTAGAGGTCAAACCATTGACCTGAGCGCTTAAACATGCCGAGTGATTTCTTACTGAATTCACGCAAGCTTTCTAATGCAATTTACAGATTTGCGCTAACCCCCATATTTTCGGAGTTAGAGGGGGCCATCGATGGCCCCGGTGGGGCGAAGGTGGCGCGGGAATCCCGGTGGGGCGCGGGTTAAGGTCACCAGAAATCAATGCATGCAGCCATAGGGATAATATGTAGATAAAGTTTTTTAGTCATATCATCTGAACTAGTAAAGATAAGGCAAAACAATCCAGACCACTGGAATTCTCGCAGCAAGCCGAATCGAACTATGTATAATTTGACCTTGTTAGGTCAAATCAGGTCAAATCTAGGATTTTACCTGACCTGAGGTCAACTCAATGTCAAAATAGGTCAAGATGGATATCATTAGAGCTGCAAAAATGAGGAAAATCTAATGTCGTTCAAAATTTTGCTCAAGCTTAAAATTTTGCCTTAAGGTATAAAACATTATCAGAGAAAAGGTACACAAAGTACAGCGGCGCTACGCCCCGCTATTTTTATTCTATCTCCAAAAACCCGAGGGGGATACCCGCCCCCTCGTCAATGCGCGTGTTAAATACCGATCAGGCCTATACACCCACACCCACGCCGGCGTGAGCATCGCTCTTGATGATGAAACACTTCCATCAGTGACGGTGGATTGTCCGAATTTAGGGGGGGCACCATGCGCCTTTCAACCCATTTCTCTCCAGTCAACGCTATAGGGCTAGTGTTAAAACTTCTTATCTAAGTGGGAAGGGGGCATCGTGCCCTGGTGCCCTCCCCAGTTCCGCCACCAGTGGTTTCCATGTATGGAGAGATGATCTAGTAGTTACAGAAGAGGGGATCTGGAATTGAGCCTTTTAGGCCAAATTGGGGCAGGGAAAACATGCTCTGAAGCATATTGCAACAAAATCCTCTGACCAGGGATAAAAGTTCCTGGTGTTTCAGCCTTGAAAATCTTAACACACATTAGAAACGTGTGTTAGAACTTGAAAAAAAACTTTAATCTTGACATGTGACCTTGACCTTGACATTGAACAGCCCAACAATGTAGTTATAGTATAACATACGCCATACTGAACAATGTCATATGACCGTAGCACTGGGGTTAATGCCCCGGACCTGTGACCTTTGACCTTGACCTTCATGTGATGTGACCTTGACATATACTCCAGATTACATGTCATTATTACGTCACCACTCGGTCGACAGTGCAGGCGAATTGTTGCGACCGCGCCATTGTGACGGTCTCAAAGCATGGGTCTGACTTTGAAAAAATCATTTCACCAATCGACGGGCCCATAGATTTTCTCAAAGGTAGCTAGAAGCGTTTCCTGGCTATGAACAGTTCTTCGGCCACCTTTGAAAAATAGGTGGGGGCACTTTGGGACCACCTCCACTGCGCATGTTAACTTCATCTCTTGGTGGATTATTTGTTTTCAAGGCTGCAAAATATTTGTATGCATTAAGCTATGACCTGAGTTGAATAAACCAAAAATTATATTCTCTAAATTCATATACAAAATCGCTAAACTCTTACAAAACTAATAGACAAAAATACAACAAGGCCATTTGTTGACCTTAGATTAGGTATGCAATTTAGGGGACGTACCTCTACCCACAATAAAAATTTCAAACAATTTTTACTTTCCACCTGCCTGATAAAACTAAGCTAAATAGAGTCACAAAAAGTCTTCAGAAGAAGCAAACCCCCTGTAAAGAATCAGCGACCGACAGCTCTGACAGTTTGGGCCGATGTGGCTATGTCATCAAGTACGTTTTGCTGCAGGTACGCTTTTCTGCCGTGACCGCGCGTTTTCTTTCTTCTGAGCCGCCCTCGCCAACAAAAGCTGCTGCACTGTTTCGGGCGGCTCTGGCTCTGGTATGTCCGAGACGTTGATGAAAGGCAGCCTCGTGAAGGCCATCGCCTGGTTGCTCATAATCTGCGCCGGTGGGACTTCCGGGATTGGCTTGTGTCGCGACTTCTTCTGGTAGTTAACACCGAGGATGGGTACAGGGCCCGGAGGCGGTTTGTCAAGATTTGTTTCTGAGGGATCCAGCTGTTTGTTGGCCTGTTGACGGGATTCCCGCATGCGACGTGACCGCTCCTTCAGCTCCTCCTGACCTCGCATGAGCTCATTGGCGGCCATTAGTATGCCCATCTGTACCATGGACCATTTGGGATGTTTCCCGCCGTTTAACACCTTGAGCGTGCAGCTGGAGGCAACGCGCCGCACATCACGCGGCATTCGCCGCGGCAAATCTCGCGGTGCCACCGGCAGAGTAAGATTCCACAACTTCTTTTGCCCAAACGTTCCGATGAAGCGTCCGCATATCGTCCACAGACGGACCGAGCAGTCGGCACTGCATGTCACCAGCAGGTCGTGTGCCTCCACAAAATCTACGCACATAATAGTCTTTAGGTGGGCACGGAACGAATTCAAAATTCGCGGTCTGAAGGAGGCCTTTAACCATTCGAGTCTCAGCATCTTGCGCATCAGAGTTAGGTGGCGGCCGAGAAAGGGAAACTTGGACATGTAGTAGCCCCAGTTTGTTGGCGGCGGATCGCCTATGCAGTAGTTTTCGATGAGCCAGACCTTGACATAACCAGCTGTGTCGCCAGTGATAAGATAGCGGTTCCGTGAGTCAGACACCATTGTAAGACAATAGTCGTTTTCGGCATTGCATGACCGGAAAGTATGTAAGAGACCACCCTCGTGGTGCAGTGACCATGCCTGGATAGTACCAGCCGCACAGGAAGCCATCAGTGTTGCGGTGCTTTTGGTGCTGATGCGGCTTCCCAGGAACAGCAGTTTGTGGATAGCCATGGGTTTTTCTTTGGTGTCGGATTCCGAGCTCGTTGTGTCATCCTGTTCGGAATCTGTGCTCTTCGTTGAAGCTGACTCGCTTGAAGATTCATTCAGCCAGGCAGGATTTCCGTCTGTCATTGCATGTTGCATTTGACGTTTGCCCGAAGCATTCCGTCGCTCAGATGTTTTTGTCATAATTTCTCTCCTTGCGAAGTCCAGAACCATGTTCTTCTGCTTTTGCTTGTACTTTGTCATGGCTGCCGTACCGTCTGTGTCTTCCACTTCAGGAACCACGTAGGTGTTCATTTGGTTACTGTGAATGCTCAGTCGGGTGTACAAGTGGCCCGTTTCCAAGCTCCAGACTATTATTTCACCGTCGTACGCTCCTGTGGCCACAAGGCTGGGACCCCGAAAGTCCACGGTCAGAATGTCCTCCTTGTGGCGCACCATCCACTCTCGCACCGTCATGTCCTCCCGATCATCCAAAAACACGGTCACCCCCCGATTCCATCCGCAAGTCACTATCCTCTGCTTGGCCACCAGAACGCCCGTTACTTCCTTCTCGCCCCGTGTCTGCATCTGACGCAAGCAGGCACCGTTATTGAAGTTCCAGATCTTAACTTTGCCATCTCTTCCTCCCGTTATAAGTCGGCGCAATGTGGGATCGAATGTCATGCACGTGATCTCGACAGCGACGTGCTGACCGTTGCGCACGGTGCTGTGGGCATTACGGAACTGCATCACCTTCTGTCCAGTAGTCAGATCCCAGACGGTAATGACTGAAGCGTGACAGCCTGATACGACCTTGTTGAAGATGTGGTTGTAAAGAGCAGCGGTGACAATGCGTTCGTGGGATTGAGTTTCTTTTTCATCTGCTTGGACTGCTTGGTTTTTCTGCATCACGACCATGATCTGGCCAGCCAACACCAGCTGCTGCAGCTTAAGGTTGAAGAACATGGCGGTGAAGGAAGGGAGTGATACATTCACGCGTAGCCGCTGCGGTGACACGGTCTGCACGCAGACTTGTTCGCGTAGGCCCCATACCTTCACGCACTTGTCCTTGCTGAGTGATATGACCTGTTCCTCCGCTGGTCGGGCAATGATGTGAGATATGGGGGCATTGTGACCGATGAATAGCATCGATGGACGGTTTGTCATATAGGTGTTCCAAACACGCACCGTGCAATCCATCCCACCTGAAAGGACAGGTTGCAGTTAAATTCGAACGGTTTAAGCGGTCTTTTGAATAAGATGCTGTTGTGATGGGCAGTATTTCTTTGCGACTACTTTGGTCTTAGTTTTTAGATGTAAATGTTATGCCACATTGTCGAAGCTTAGATTGCTTTGACTAGGATTTTGATATGTTTGATGTTTAGACTATGATGAGATTGCATTTCATTTCCGACAAATTGGCATGATTACCAGTAACGATGACACCTTGGAGCGGGTCGTAATCAAAACAGGTGATTCCGCGTCTTGTGCTGAACACATAGTTGGCCTTGATGTTTTCAGTCTCCGCAATGACCATAGAGATATCGTTGGAGAGGGCGCAAGATATAAAACCAGCGAGCTCTGGAACATATTTCACCTGCCGAACATTTTTCTGTTACTGAAATATTGTTCAACTACGTTTTATCCCCTGCTAGTCTTAGATCCGGGTAAGTATGCATCCGTCTTAGACGCTATTTCTAGAGACATACGTGTCGGTGGTTCAGCACTTTAGAAGAGAGCTGCAGGAGGCAAAAGATGAGGATCTCACCCCTATGAAGGGCATGAGTGCGAAAAATAGCTTCATAGGGTGATGGTCACCGGTGGACTAACTCGGGGCGTCCAAGACGTTTTTATGTGTGGCTCACCTGTTTTACCCACTCCCTGTGAAGGGGTCGATAGATTTTGGCCTCAACACACGGGAGCTTGTTCTTGACAATCTCATCGATGTTTATCTTCATGACCATGCCATCCTTGCTGGATGGTATTCCAAACAGCCCAACGGCCCCAGGGATCTCGGAGAATATGAGCACGATGACACCACCCCCAGCATCACCCAGTACTAAATAGGCCTTCTCAGAAACCGCCGAATTGGACCAGTAGTCCATACACAGAAGTGGATGGGGCAGCCCAACCAACATGAACACTTTGTCAAACTTGCCAGCACCGATATCAACAAAGTAGAGGTCACTCTCTGTTGTACTTAAGGCAAGCATGTTGTGGTTATAAATGCAGACCATATCCGTGATCCAGAGACTCTGGGAGCGTTCTTTGTCAAATGGCTCCAGTCGGCTTACTCCGCGATGAACCAGCTCCAGACTCCAGAAGTTGACCGTCCCATCCTTGCTCATTGTTGCGTAGCGGCCCGCCGCTAAATCTATCTCCGTTCTGGATGATGGCAAGAAGCACAGCTTCTGTATGAGGTCTCGATGTCGCGAATCCACTTTCCGCACGTTGGTCGGAAGAGGACGATCCTTTAGGAGCTGGGCCATCATTTCCCGTTCTTGGTATTCTAGAAGCATATACGTTAAGTACTCGTCCCAGTCTACACCACCATCGCAGTTGGTATCGACCTTCATGAACAGCATGTCAAGCTCATGATCGGGAACGCCGGACCCCATTGTCCTCCGCATTGCATTTCGGAATTCTTCCATGTCGAGTCCCCCACCGGAATCTTCATCGGCCTCTTCAAAAATGTTCTGTAACATTTTCAGATGTTCGTCGTTCATCTGGTCTTCCAACCGATTGTTGGCCGGCGCTTCGTCACCTCCATCATCACCTTCATCGGTGTCTATGGGTCGCTTTTGGAGATCGTCCTCCTCCTCATCTTCAACAGGTACGATGGTGCCCTGAGCTGTGGTAATTAGCGCTACGGCGCCGCGACGACCGGAGGTGGTCTGTGAGACCTGTGAAATGTTCTGTCCCAAGAAATACATCGTATTGACTGCTTTTCTCTGCCTGAGCTACTTAACCTTTAACCAAAATCCCACACGTGGCTTGCTAGAGCTAAGAGTTTAAAATAATTGTCATAGTGCCCACGCGTGATCACTTTATCTGGGTTAAGAAATTTTAAATGATTCAACCAAAACTTCCAGGTAAAGCAAATCACAATTGAGGCACAATGATTATCTTTTAAGTTGCGCAGCAGCTTCAATAGTGACAAAGTTGTGCTGCCCGGCCACAGATGAACTGTTCAAAGTTGAACGAATATACGGCGTATTTTATCGTTACGCACGTGAATGGACTCTTTTGATCTCCTCACGAGTGTAACACTGCATACCTGCCATGATTTGGTAGGTTCACGGGGTCTTATGATTGCCATTATTTTTCAATATTGATTTTCATGAGGCCATAAACATTTGTTTTACTACATCGGCTAATGTCTTTAACATAGCAGTGCCGTGATGTAATTTTTCACGAGGATTTTATGAACGGCAATTCCTTATTAATTTTATTGGTTCAAATCAAGCCGTGCCGGAAAACTTTACTGCACGGCTTACTGCACGGGTGACCAAGGCAGTGATGAAAAGAAGAACACTTCTGCCGTGATGACGTCAATTGGGGCACCTAAAATTCTCTAGTTGACTAACCTTATAAAGTAAAGTAATCTTGACTTCTCGCGTGTATTCCAACAGGCTGGTCTTGGAGGCGGTGCACAGAACAACACATAATAACAATCATTGGAGTGCGGTACAGAACAACACATAATAATAATCATAAATGCAATCATTACTACATCTTGGCAGTAATCTTCAATACCAGACTAATTCCGGCGATTGCCGCCTGACACATTAGACAAAACACAGATACCTTATCACTTCATGTTGATGGTGATGCCGGAACAGTTGTTAAAGACAAGTTGTCCCAAAGCGCGAAAATTGACTGGGATCTTGCCGTCGTCAGAGGAGCTCTCAATGCAACTTTCTGCCTCTTGTTGCGTTGCTCGATTTCGAAAGGCGCCCCTTCGAGGATGCTCAGCGACATTGCCCTTTGGACGTCAACTGTCGCGTCAGTATAGTTGGCGAGACTGATACAGACTTATGCCCGCTCATTTGAGCCACGTAGGCGGGTGGGCAACCGGTATCAAAGTGCGCTGTATCGCCGTCTTTCTGGCACTGTGGTTGGTTTTTGCCCTTGATGCCCGCTGCATGACATCCAGAGGCCAGTAAGCTTCCGAGCTTGTTGACACCAAGAGGCGCGTTGGAAAACCAGATCGGGTTGTCGCTCTTCCTCTGGTGGTTGATCGCAAGAAAAAACGGCGCGTCGTCTACACAAGAAACAGGAGGACGGCGCTTGCATACTCTTCGTATGCCTGGACGGGGTAACGGCCATCCCCTGCTGGCTCTCGAATGCCTTTGGAATAAAGGCTCTTGATTGACCCTCTCAGTGCGGGTCTTGGTGAGGCGTTCCATGAATTTTAAGTACCGCCTTCCACTCGCATCTGCTTCTACCTTGACGTCTCCCCAGCGCATCTGGCGGGCTTCATGACGTCCTCGCAGACCAAACAGCATCGTCAGGTACAACCAAATCGTCCTGAGCACGGACATGGGATTTTCATATCCCAGCTGACCAGATTGCCAAAGCTGATCTTCCTCATCAAACGTTATCGACTCGACCTGTTGGGCCTATTTCCTTGTCCAAGCAGTTTGAGTTTTTCAGTTTTGCGCTTTTTGCATCCCTGCTTCCTTTGAATACTGGATGACTTTCCAAATCACTAGGGTAGTTATTTCCCTAAAGTACTTTAGGGTCAGGCAGTACATATTTTGGATGGATGATACTTCATAATCCTTTCCATCCTTTCGTTTCATCGTAAGCAAAAAGCTGGCAAGTACTGCATTCAGTTCATTTTCGGGAAGGCTGAGCAGATCCCGTCCAAATCCCAGTGAAAAGGATTCTTCTTTCAATTGATTGATCCAGAAGTTAGTCTTTAGTATTGTTTCTTTACTTGTTGTCTCTTCGACGGCTTTCAGCGTGTCTCTTTCGATCTTTTTACCGTGTCATTCACCTCATTCATTATATCTTCTGCTAAGTGAAAACGAGGGACACTCATGATATGTCTACTTTCAAACTAAGCCTACAAACGTACGGGCTGTAGTAAAATACTACTGCACTGAGGCTCGGCGTAAATTGATCAAAACCTCGGTTGGTTGAAATCTCTGGCACTTGGCCTTGGCCGCGTGCCGGAAATTTCAACCAACCTCGGCTATATCAATTTACCTTCCGACCCGTGCAGTAATATATGTTCATAAATTTCATAATTGAGCCGGAAGTTTTATATCAGACGGTCTTTGATGAAAATTCACGAACATGTACAGAACGAGTTTTAATACCATGAGAGCAAAGTACAATGTGAGTATTGAAAACCGGATAATTTTTAGGCATAATTTTGAGTTCCTCTAAGCCCAAAGTAATTTTCCGACGGTCAAATATGAGAAGCATGTACTTGATTTATCCGTCCATTGGCTGGGTTTGGAGGGGGCTTTGGGCTTTGACTCCTTTTGGCATTCAAACAGATAAAAGGTGTTTTATAGTTATTCATGGTCAGTGCGACTCTTGGTCGATTTATTTCGTGAGGTCCGCCTGAAGCCCTGCCAACAATCAGTCGCCATCGAACTCTCAGTGGGGCAGGAGCGCCAGGTTTTACAGATTGGCTATTTTCTTTCAAAATTGGAATTATAATCAGAATTTAGGCTGCAACATTGATGCTTAGCACGCGCAGCGAAAGGGTGCTAAAGTGACCCTCCCACCTATTTTTTCGAGGTGGCCAGAGAACCGTGTGCGGCCCGAAAGCGCTACTGGGCTATATTTGAACAAATTCATGAGCGCATTGATTGGTGGAATAATTTTGAGAATCAGTCAAAAATGTTTTGCCTTATAGGCTTTCAAAGTTGGACCTATATTTTGAAACCATCGTAATCGCACTTTTGCACTAGCTCGCCAGCACTGTAGACTGAGTGGTGACGTATTAACGTCATATAATCTGGATTATATGTCAAGGAAACCCCACATGAAGGTCAAAGTCAAAGGTCATAGGTCAAGGTTATTGACCTCAATGTTCCGGTCAGATGTCATTTTTAAGCATGACGTATGTTATGCTATGACTTCATAGTTAAAGCTACTCAAAGTTGAGGTCAAGGTTTCAGGTCAAAATTAAAGGTCCTTTTTTTAAGGTCAAGCTCTCATTGCCCACCCAACTAAGACTGCAACAGCGTCTGTTACAGTGTACATTCTTGAAAATATGCCATATTGGTACGCCATAGGTCACTTACCTTGAATGGCCTTGACCTCAGACTTTCAGAGATCATTCCGTGGGACCTTCTTTTTATAAACTTAGTCCGTTGTTTGTGTATTCCAGGCTTTTTTCCCGCACAATCACGGCAATTACCAACAGGTCTCCACCACGGCTCAGATTTGACATTTACGACCTCATTTGACCTTGAAGACACTGACCTCAGTGAATGAAACTTGGCTATAATGTAGATCAACATCGCCCCCACACATCCTCAAATTGATGTTTTTCTAGCCGTTTTTTTTAATCTCAGATGGGTGGGTGGTGGGTGGGGGGTGGGTGCACTTAACGACCCCCTCCTCTACTGTACGCTGGAGTCAGACCCCTCTCCACTGTGCATGTTAATCAGACCACGCTCCCTCTTTTCCCTTGACCAAGGATATTGTTCAAATTCCCATAAAAACTCTTAATGATGCTTCAGGGAAAGCAGACGCCTGCGCAGGGGAGACAGGGGAAGGGAGACACAGGGGAGACTTCAGAGGCCGACATGCTCCGTAATGCACTATCACGAGGATAAACGTGAGCTGTGTGAACGGAAATGTGATCCAAAATGTGTAAAACACGGTGCTCCCGGTCGTTTGGCTACCACATAGCTCTGCACTGCTGGCGTGGCGGCTGGGGCTCGGTGACGAAGCATGTATGTATATATGTACTGGAATGTTGAGATTTACGTAGTTGTCCATCAACCTAGCCAGGAAAGTTTAAAAAACCTAAATTATCCCAGACATTTCTTTAGAGGCGGGCAGAGGTGCTAGGCACAGAACGCCTAAAAAAAGCCATAATCAATGAATTAATTTTTTTCATGCAATTCTATTGCTAGAAAAGGTCCGCCATCCATTTAAACGGGTAGCCAGGCTGCCCCCCGCGATCCCAACGACAACAGTACCCTTACGTTAACACCACCAGAACATAAAATATTACAAGTCCGGCACGCCCGCTAGGAAAAAAAGTAACTAAAGAAAGCATAATAAATATCATACTATTAGTAAAAACGCCAGTAGTAGCTCCCTGTAAATATACAGGAGCAGGAGAACAGGTCTATTTAGGTTAAATGCACAATAATTTAGCTCATTACCGGTTAGATTGTTAGTCTTTTCCAAACGGGACCACCCAAAACTGGAGATTCGTGTTAGCCCCTCCGAGATTCTGGCGAAAAGATAGAGGCCTAGTAACATTCGCCAGAGAACTTGGAAGACAGAAAGCAAATTAGGGCAGACATGCAGGCATAGGCAAGCAAGCAAGCAAGCAGGCAAATTAGCAAGCAAGCGCAGCAGAGTCAGACACACGCACGCACGCACGCACCACGCACCACCACGCACCACACACACACACACACACACACACACACACACACACACACACACACACACACACACACACACATCCGAATCCACGCACGCACGCCTGCCTAAACATCCACACACACGCGCACGTACACACCCACACACCGAGTACCGCAGTCACCCACCCACGCACGGCAGACATCCACCTTCCCACCCACAAGTACTCCCTCTCGCCCACCTACAAGCACACTATCCCACTCACATACACGCACGCCCACACCCACACACATTGTGCTCCGGTGCATCATCACCACCATCAGCGCCGGTCATCGAGGCTCATTATTAAGAATTCTATAATTGCAAAAGAATACTTCTCGATATATTTTTAAGCACATGTTTGTTTAGAGGAACTTCCGTTATACATTTAAAGGTTGGACATATAGTTTGTTCCAAATTTCAGGTGCAGAGCATGCCAGAGCAAATTTCCTATAATTTGTTGTAGCCTGAGGTATTTCAAAGTGTCTAATCAATCTCGTATTAGTTGTTCTGTATTTCGAAAAGAGACGATATCACATCTGGCATTGTACCATCCAATACTTTCGACAATATAATAACTTTTGTTCTGAGACTAATTCAGGGAATTTAAGTATTTTTAATTTTAGAAACAATTCATTTGTGTGGTAATAATAGGGTTTTTTGTCGATGATTCGAATAGCACGTTTCTGTAATTTGATGATCTTATCGAGAGTGGATTCGTAATTACTACCCCAAACCATTGCACAATAATTTAGATGGGGCAATATAAAGGCGTTATACAAATGAGTGAGTTCGTGCGATGATAGGAAATACTTGGCTCTGCTCATGATTCCTAAATTTCTACTTATAATCGAAGACACATGAAGGATGTGCGAATTCCACTTAAGCTTTTCGTCAATATAAACGCCAAGATACTTTACAGTTTCTTCACGTTTAAGCTGCATTCCATTTAGTCTTACATCAAAATTCCTAATGTTAGCGCTAGAATAAAGCTGATAATGAGATTTTGAAGCATTTAGAGACAAACGATTGACTGAAGCCATTTTGACACTTCTGGAAGAACTTTATGGATTTTTGACTGTACACTTCTCACATCATCCCCCGAGATTATAATAGCAGTATCATCTGCAAATAAGTAAAATCTAGTTTCAATGGACACTGATAAAGATCATTAATGTATATAATAAATAATAGTGGTCCTAGTATTGATCCCTGTGGTACTCCCGTCCTTAATTGTTTTGCATGAGAGATGACCCCCTTAATTTTAGTCCTCTGAAATCTGTTAGTTAGATATGAAGAAATAATATTATGCAATTTACCCTTAATACCAATGTGATTTAATTTTTGCAATAGTATGCCTAGACTAACCGTATCGAATGCTTTTTCAAGTCTAAATAAATTCCACATGATGTGTTACCCTTTTCTAAAGATTTTGTTACGCTCTCGTAAAGATGTACCAGAGGCATGTACGTACTATGCTTTTTCTAAAGCCGAACTGAAATGAATATAAGATGTTATTTTCGATCAAATAATCAGATATATATTGGTATAGTACCCGTTCCAAAATTTTGGAGAAGATGGGTAACAATGAAATGGGTCTATAGTTCGTAAATCTATCTTTTCACCTGATTTAAATATAGGGACCACTACTGCTTCTTTTAACATCTTTGGGAATATACCTTTCTTAAGACATAGGTTGAAAAAATATGTCAAATTACAAACACAACTTTTATATGTACGATGCAGAATCTTGTGCTAATTCCATCAATGCCACCACCCACTTGTTTTAGTGATTTGATGATATTTTTATCTGTTGTTGGTTTGTTGAAAGTTCAGCCGTAAATGGTGGGTGGAGTAATCTTCGAGATATTCTATAGGATTTATATTCGAAACAGAATGTCTTTTCAAGTGTTGATCCAATTGTAGCAAAAAATCGTTAAATCCATTCGCTATGTCATCATCTTTGTGCTCCCGAACTATTATCAAAAACACAGAGGGATATGATGTACTTTTCACAGTGTTTCGATTCATAATTTCATCCAAAAGTTTCCACGTTTGTTTTCCATCCCCCTTATGAGCTTCAAACTCAGACATATAGTATTTCCTCTTACTTTCCTTAATAATTTTAGTCAGGTAGTTTCTATAAAGTTTATATTTATTTTCATGTTGTCTCAGCACAGGATCATTTTCACTATTTGTTTTTTCCTATTTTTGTGTGAAATATACCTATGATACAGTTTGTTCTTATAATTTATAGACGCTAGTATCCCTGGAGAAATCCACGGTTTAATTGGAGTTTTCCTTCTACATGGTTTAAATGATTTCGAAAATTTATCAATTCCAGTTTTATAAGTATTTATAAGAACTTCACAAGCCTCATCAGGATCATTGATGTTTTGGAAATTGGCTAATTCCGAAACAATATAATCATTGAGTTCTTTTTCTTTGGACCAGTCTAAAGTCTTTATCATAATTGCCGTTTTTGTATTAACTAATCTTTTTTAAAGTTATATATATAGGAAATGATCAGATATATCAGTTACAATTATACCTGAATGTGCAACTTGATCTGTATTACTGACAAAAAAGTTATCCAATAAGGTATGAGAATTTGATGCAAACCTAGTTGCCTTAATAAGTCAGTTACAAGCCCTGAAGTCTCCGTTGGAAATATGTCCATAAAATTGTTTAAGCCCTTAACTTTGTTGAGAATAGACATACTTTGTTTGCTTTGACATCACTGGGTTTGCCTTATTTCGGCAGTTCTAATGATATGCGTTCTGAGTCTGACCCAATTCGATCTTGACCTGACTTTAAGTCAGGTCAAATCTTAGCTTTGACCTAGCATAGTCATACTATTTATCATTCGAGGCCACTCGCAGATAAGATTTCGAGAGGG
Source organism: Lepas anatifera (assembly GCA_034440635.1). Classification (NCBI taxonomy): domain Eukaryota; kingdom Metazoa; phylum Arthropoda; class Thecostraca; family Lepadidae; genus Lepas; species Lepas anatifera. The sequence continues at coordinate 1,966,091 of JAOTON010002265.1, read as the reverse complement.
AATCCTTATAAATTGTATCTCTTCTATATGAAATGTTTGGGCTGAATAATTGTATTTCAATTAAATCACATTATATACATGTGCTAAGATGTTGTGGCCTCCAATGACCTCTGATTCAACACAAAAATGCATAGACCACTTTCTTTGAGCTAAGGCTATTTACTTAACGCCGTTTACTGCTTTTGGCTAACTGGCGTGGTTGTTAGATTTTAGGGGCCGTTACCCAGCCCATCGTCAAGGCGAAGGTGACTCGAACCCCCGTCACCGCGCGTCTTATAAATTGCATCCCGGGAAAATGATTTTCAGACCCATACCAAGCATTTTCGACAGCGATGGTTTTGAGCCGGCAAAAGACATGGTTATAAGAGGTTTTGCAACCAATCGCGGTAAGCTTGCTCCAATGAGCGGTCTTCTGCTCAGAAACATGCAGAGACTGCGTATGTTCAGGCTTGGGATCTATTCCCTTGAGACACTCCGGCGCTCAATATTTGCCCAACTTTGGTCGACTGGCAGCTGACTGGTGAGAGGGTGACCTGAATGGGGCGGCAGTCCGTGTGCTTTGTGGCTTGTTAAACATTCGCTTCTAAATTTACTCTTCATCGCAGGAGCTGCTCGTTCGGGTGATGGGTCGGGGTCTCCGTGACAAGTTCCTTGATGACTTAAGTAAGGGTCCGACTCCAAAAACAGAACTTGTAACAATTAACCCCAGGGGCAGATGGCCCAAGGTTTTGGGATAGCAGAAAAGACAGGCAGCACCGCGGTGAGGGCTCTACTCTACTGCATCATTTTCCCATCATCCGAAATTTTTACCCCGGGTCACCCAAGGTCAGGTCACCAGACGAGGTCAACCAAGGTCCCTCACTTCACCTTAGAGCTCGTAAGAGCTACATTTCAAAGTCGATCGATTTGAAACCCACACTTCAGACCCCTCCAGGGTCACAAGGTGTATATCCGGGATTTTCGATTTCGTGCCGAGGTCAGGTCACGAGGCGACCTCCCATTGGAAAACATGGGAAAAGCTATTTCATGATATAAAACCACAAAAATGATTCAAATACCAGACGCCAGAAAAACATTTTGGACACCCTTCACGGATCCCAGGGGTCATATTTGCCGACTTTCCAAGGTCATCCAAGGTCACCAGAGGTCAAAAACAGTATTTTGACAATAACTTTACCTAATTGAACTAGAGCGGTGAAACAAACACCATCGTGTTTGTCTTGTCACTGCTTCATTTGATATACGCAAGGTCACTTTTGACCTTCGTGACCTCAGGTCATATTAGGTCACGAGGTGACCTCTGGCGGTCAAACCACTGGCGGGAGGTCTTTATGTTCCACATAGCGGAAAAAGTACGGCAATTTCTATCAAATGTACCTTACCAGGCCTCAATAGCTCTAATGACATAAGAGTTATGCCCAGTTTGCTTAAGCATGCATATTTGAGTGAAAATAGCCGATCTTGACCTAATTGACCTCTGAGGTCAAACCATTGACCTGAGCACTAAAACAGCGAAGTCATTTCTTACTGAATTCACGCGAGCTTTCTATTGCACTTGCAGATTTGCGCTAACGCCCATATTTCGGAGTTAGAGGGGGCCATCGATGGCCCCCGGTGGGGCAAGGTGGCGCCGACCCCGGTGGGGCGCGGTTAAGGCAAAATCTATAAAAAGGGTACGTTTAAATGCTGAACAATATCACCATCAGCACTTTTTAGAGCCAATTTTTTAGTTGGTTTCTTAAATAAAGTTTCTTTATAAACTGTTCTTCTTTATAAAAATGGCTTCGGCTTATTTAAAATTCCAGGGAACAAAGCCCGTCACAGGATTTTAAAAGGAACATACATTCCTGTAGAGGATATAATCTAATTCATATTTTTCTTATCCAAAACCATTCAGTTGCAGATAGAAAGCGTATTGTGAGCGGAAAGCCGCCGTTTCCGGGATTTTTTTCTGCTCTGCATTGAGTGGTTGCTAAGGGTTTCTGAGCTACCTTTGCCCTGGTGAGGGGGGTTAGTTACTCAAACAAGTCCCTCGACCTCGGCTCCTAGGCGGAATAGGGAAAAAACGCTAAGCTGGTGGTTAGCCCATACAAATTCGAAGAAACTACATCGGTCTCTTTTTGGCTCTGGTCAATATTGAGGTGATCGCCAGTCAAAGAAGGTGACAGGCTAGAGGACAGTTTGTGGGCTCCAGCTTATGACAGATTTAAGCAAGATTTTTTTGCATAAACATAAAGGACCAAGTATAGTTGATATGCAAATACATCGACTCACAATAATAATCCAAACGAAATGATACCAAAATAAAATATTTATCATCATTTCCTGAAAAGTTTTGACCTAAGTCTGAAAAACTGTAAAAGTAGTCCCATATGACCTCTCAGAGGGCAAGTCCAAAATTACAACATGAACCTGGAAAGGGGCTTAAGATACAACAATTTGGAGAATTAAAAGATTTCAAAGTTTTATCTACATAAGTAAAGCCATTTGCTGCCCAATCCATCGATAAAAAATACCGAAATATGTTTTTTTAGTATTTGATGGCCCCATTATGTGATTTCGATAGACTAAACCTGTTTTTATTTATGCAATCTTGAACTTTTTAGGATGTGAGGTCAGTTTACATGCACTGGTGCCCTGAACTAAGATGACCCAACTCTAAAGTTTTGGTAAAGTTATAGAATTTATCAAGGATAAGGTGTGCCAAATATGGCGGCGCTTTGCGCTTTTTGGTGATACTGCAAAAACCCGAGGGGGTGAGGGTTAATGTGGTACCAACTAGCTTCCGGTCTGTCCAGCAGAATGCAGTGTAATGGTTGATCTGGGAGCTGCCATGGTGTACTATCACTACGTACAGGTCAAACACAAAGTCACCAGAAATCTGCGGTTACCCAAGGGCCATCCAACTAAGTTCGAGGCAGCTGATGGGAAAAGTGACATGGACATGCTTCTTGCGCGATGTGCTGCCGCTATGGGTAAAACGCTTTAGATGCATAATCACTAGAGAGGGCAGACGCCAGATGTCGAATTTCTTATAGGCATCACGTTTTCTGACTGTTTGAACATGTCCAGCCTAGAATAGATTGCCTTGGAACTATTGCTGCAAACATTGGTTGGGACTGCTCTGTGAAGACAACCCTGGACCTGAGGCCAGCGGGAAGGATGGCAGAGTGCAGTTCTCGAACGTGGGAGATTCGTGGCCGCAAGCGGTCGTGGTGTTTTGTCTTCAAACGCGATTGCTTTGTACAAAAATGCAACTAATGGGTCGATGTAATCAGTTTTTATTTTGCACTGAACAGCGATGACAAGCATAAAAATGTTGTTTCCAGTGTAGTAGCTTTTCATAACATTTAAAATGCAGGGATTTAAAAAAGCGGAGATAATTTTAACTGACACAATTATTCTCGAATGGTATAAGACAAGCACATAGTCAGCCGTCATCATTCAATTATACAAAGTCCGTGATGCTCAGCCTCGCATGAATCCTCTCTTTCAGGTTTAATATCGAGCGTTTCATTTCTTAAAGCAACGGGTAGATCCAAGGAGAAGCATGTGCTGGGTTCACTCAGTGCGTCATTCGGTGAACGAATCCATACCTTCTCTGCATTTTGTCCTACTTCTTTTAGCATATCAATTGCAGATAACATTTGACCATTGTCATTATTATCCAGTGAAGCCACTGTAGCATTGTTTGAAGCGCAGAATGCGTGAAGGTCCTTATAATTTAACGTCTTATGGGTTTGCAGCATACATCCGGAGTCAGTCGCATAGAAATTTTCACCTCCCGTAGCTTGAGGGCAAGTTCGATTTTCTGATTGCTGCTGGTAGCATTCTCGGAGCTCTTCGCCGAGATAAGCGGCATGGGATGCACATTTAAGTGTTTGTTCTTGCAAATTTTCTATGTCATCCTGCAGGAAACTTTTCTTTCTTATTAAATTATTAATCTTAAATTCCTGCTTTATGATATCTATGCCCAGATGGGAGACTTTCATTTTTAGAGCCCGAATATTACTAGATAGTATCCGTCTTGTCTCCTTCAGCGCTTGCACTTGCTGAGTTAATGAAGATATTCTGGCCTCGTAGTCGGTGTTTTGGGTCGTGCACTTATCATTGTCCAGTTCTAAACGTCTTTTTAATTCCTGTAACTCGCTTAACTCAGCTGAGATTTTCTTAATTCTTTCTCTTAGTTCTCTAGCTTCTTGTTGATGAGCCACAACAATTGAGGTAATATTTGACTGACAGCGTATGTGCATTTCCTCCCAGTGCTCCGCGTTCTCAAGGATATCCGAATGGTTAGCCTTGCATGCATTGTACAATTTATCTAAACGTAGTTTGTTCTCTCTCTCCAGCCCTAGAAGTGTTTGGGCCTCGCTTAGCTGGCTCTTCAAGTCTAAAATGGTATGCTCTAACTTCTCACCCTCTCCCTTGCACCTTGAAAACTCATTTCGCGTGCCTTCTAGGCTGGTAACCGCCGCATCCAGCTGTCTGTGCAGGGTGCGTATATGCGTGTGAGCGAGTGTCATATTAGCCTTAAGCTCATCGATGTCACTAATAGACTGGTTAAGGGCGTTTTCGCAATGATCTAACCCTTTCTGTGCTTTCGTCGCTGAACGCTCAGAATGATGCAGTTGGTGATTCAAGTCATCAATCCTGTCTTTCAGGTCTCTGTTCGTCCGTGCGCAATTTTTGTGGACCTGGGTTAAGGTGCCGAGTGCAGCCAGCTGCTGTTTTAATCTGTCATTGATGTTCTGATTAATATCGATAAGTTTCTCCGATAACTCCTTCGTTTCCGAATACATGCTGTTCAAAGCTTTCAGATCTGCATTGACTTTGGCTAGTTTATCTTCCAGCAGATCGTTTTCTTCTCCTAAAGCATCCAGCTCCTTTTCATGGGCGGCAACCAGCTCCTTTGTGTCGTTGTGACCTGCGCGGGATGCCTCTAATTGTTTCAAAATCGCCTCCCGCATAGCCAATGCCCGTTTAAGTTCCGATCTACATGCAGTTTCACTTTGAGATATTTTAAGACATTCTGTTTTTATTTCATTGTAACCGTCCCTGCATCTAGTAACCCAAAACATTAACTGCTTGTTTCTAGACTGTGCAACCTTAAGTTTGTGCTCCAAATGGGACATTTCTTTACTTTGGTTCTTCTCTAAATGTGTCAAGTATGTCAACCTTTTCTGCACGCTGACATACTTGTCTTCCATCACGACCAGCTTCCTCTCCATTGTGGTCGCTTCAACAGTCACCTTAGTTAGCTTGGCGGTGGTAATTCTATGCCTCTCTTCCTCTCTCTTAAGTATTTTGCGCAGCTCATAGCTACTGTTTTGCAGTGTTTCTATAGTTCTAATCTTTTTCTGTACTTTTGAGGCACATCGTGCATTCGTCTTTTCCAACTCATTAACGCTCATGTGGAGACTTTCAAGCTTCATTTTGGCCAATCTATCTTCTGAAGTGCATTTTACAAGGTATGTGTAAAGCTCCGTGGCTTTCTTTCTACATTCTGCCATGTCTTCGCTGCATTGTTCTTTATGTTCAACTGTGATGTTGTGTTTTATTTTGCACCGTCTCAGATCTTTTTGAACGACGGTAAGCATTTCCTTTGTCACACTTGAATCATTTAAGCAATCGTGGTATTCTCGTTGGAGCGCCTTATTGTGTATCGTTTCTTGCTTCAACCGCATGTCTAATTGCTTCAGGGACGTTTGTTCTTGAACCAAACGCTCTTGCAATCGCTCGTAGTCAGATTGACATTTTCGGGCGTAGATTATATGTTCTTTGTTTGCCTGGGACAGAAAGCTCCTGAAGCTCTTCACTAGATTCGTGGCACGCTTCAAACTCTGTTTTGCATGCAGCCAGGTCACTGGAGCACGATGTGCTAATATCTTCCATTTTTTTGATCTGGAGCTGTTGCTGAGAAACCGTTTCCGATAGATCTGTATTTATTTGAATCAATTTTTCGTTTTCATTTACTAGATTTTTTATTTGTGAATTTGCTGCATGTAATGCCATTGCTGATTTATCACTAGTCTGCTCATTTTCCCTATGGCACTCAATTTTACCTTGCTTACAACGGGTAAGTTTGAATTCCAGTGTTTCAATTGCATTGCTCTGCCAGGTCATTGTGTTTTCCTTATGAATAAGTTTCTGCCTCAATTCTTGGTTTTCTTCTTTTATTTTCTTTAGGTATTCCTTAAGAGACGTAATGTTGTTTGAAAGCATGTCATTTTCAGATTCAAGCAGTTTTATTTTTTCCTGAGAATTACTTTCTTGACTGCCGCACTGGTTTTGAATAGCACAACGATGCGGTGCAAGGCGAACACCGAATGGTCCTGTTCCAAGGGGAAGGAAATTCTGGTTGGATGTGTACGTTCCAAATTCATTATTTACACAATGGATGTCCTTCCAGGCGCTGTTTGTTGGACAGTCGTTGTTATTCACATTGTTTAATTGATTGGGATTTTGTATGCACCGATGCAAATAATCTGTGATGTAGTCTCTTTTGAAAAGGATGCTTGCTTGCACGCCACGTTCTGCTTCCGCATCATATTCTGGGGAGCTAAGGGCTAAAGCAATAGTGCACAAAATGGTTGCAACAAAAAGTAATGCGTGCATTTTCACTCAGGTCCTTTTTACATTATAATTACAACATGTATTCGTCTAAGTCAGACAATAAAAAAACAAACAAACACAAAGACAACGTTGAAGCCTCTAATACAAAAACAAAAATAGAGTGACTAAGTATGCTTCCTCGGAATGCTACGAATTTTGTGAGTAGTCCTGATCTAGTCTTGTGTTGTTGAGTCTTCATGTCCTGATAAAAATGCATAAATACCTCGAGCGATAACGCACGATTGTTATTGCATTCAGTGACCTCTGCTGACTGTATTTTTGTTCGGTTTTATATTACTTTTGGAAGCAGGAGTCTTACAAAGCCGAATCTGTTTATTTTAATCTGGCTTTAGTTATATTTATTTAGCAACTTGAACCTCGGATAGTCTGATGTTTGTTTAATCATTGAACCCAGCAGTAGCCTATTTTAGTAACCATCTCAATTAGCAAAGTTTGAAGCAGGGTTACCAGATTACCATATGTTTCGCCAAAACATCACATATATGTGATATATATATATATATATATACATATAATATATATATATATATATATATATATGACATATTTCAAGGAACATTCAAAATTTCGTATACTTTTGGTTCTTTTTCTGGTCACTGGTATTTCATCTTACCGCTGCTTTTGTTGTAGATCTGACATTTTGAGAAACTGTAGACCCCTTAAAACACTCCACTGAAGCCAAACCTAAATTGAATATGTGTAGACGGTGTCGGTGATTTGACGTTTGCGTCGAATGTTAAAATCCGAACTCCACTTCATCCACTCCGTTCCAACAACTCCAGTTCGAAGGTAGGGCACAGCTGGCATGCTTTTATGGCCACATTACAGGCTGACCAGTCATCGTCCCCAGGACTAAAGTCGAGGGAAGGAAATAAGTCCAGGAACGGAATGTCCCATGGTTGAAAACTCCCGCCCCGGTAAAAATAAAACATGTTCACCAATAATCAAAAGCAACGAGTAAAACGTGAGAAATAATCAGTGTTACGTTAACAAAATCAACCAACAAAGTGCGACGGTGGTAGAAAATACAGAAAGCTCACAAACATCGAGCTTTCAAGTGACGGCAGCTTAAACCTCTCTCGGGCAAATATGCGACACTGAGAGCAATTTAAACATAGAGCTGAAAGGCTTTCATAAATATTTTCTATTTAAAATAACAGCCTCAACACTTTAACACGCGCATTGACGGGGGACGGGTATCCGTCCCCTCTCGGTTTTCGAAAAGAGCAGAAAAACGGCGGCGCGTAGCGCCGCCGTATTTGGCATACCTTTTTCCTCATCATTCTTGCAACTTCTCTTAAAATTTTAAGGTTAGTTCATCTCAGGTCCGGTCACCAGTACAGGTTAAGTGACCTGACCTCAAAAAAAGTTTAAGATAGCATAAGTCGGAGCAGGGTGAACTTATCCGATTGAAACTCGTATCACATAATGGGCCCACCGAGTGCTCTAAAATATGTTCCGGTATTTTTGATATCGATGACCTAAGGTCAGGTACGAGGCATGACCTCTCAATTGGAAATACATGGGAAAAATGGTTTTTACTGAACAACTCAGTAACGGATGATGATAGAGCGTTTATTTTGGCTGCATTAGACTTGCCTTGGCTTGGCGGTTCTAATGATATGCATTTTTTTATAATTTGACCCTGGCCTGACCTCACGTCAGGTCAAATCCTTGATTTGACCTAGCCAGGTCAAATTGTAATCATTCGATTCAGCTTGCTGCGAGGATTTATACAACTTTTGCTTTATTTTTACTTATTCAGATATAATGGCCGAAAAACCTAATTTACATGTTATCCCTATGACGGCATATTTTGACGTCTCGTGACCTTAAATGTGACCTGATAAAAAGTGGTTCAAATTTTTTCGATGGAGAAGTGGATGGGCTACCCAACGCCCTTTACCGTTTTTCGCTACCTACCGTGGTTCTCGAGATTTTAGGGGCGAGTATACCCCGTCAAAGCGAAGGTGGCTCAGACCCCCGTCAATGCGCGTGTTAAGTTCAACTTATATTCCGGTTTCAGCATACAGGCACTTCAAGCCCAGATCCGTTTCGTAAAGCGTACTCGACAGAAAATGAAGGTGGGGGGCATTATTTGATATAAGTTTCAATCAGATAATAATAATAATTGTTGGGGTTTAACGACGCACCAACTGCCAGGGTCATACAGCGTCGCCAACTCTCACCCTGTTGGAAAGGATTTTGGGGATCAGATCGACTTATTCAGAGGCTCCGTCGAGACTTGAACCCGGGACCGGTGGCTTAGAAGACAAGGGTGCTATCCATTAAGCCACCTCACCCCAGTTTCAATCAGATAGGTCCAGCCTGTTCTGATTTATGGTATCCTATGTTTTTTTTAGATGAAGTCACTTGACCTGCACTGGTGACCTAACTGCACTGGGGGGAGCGAAATTCACCCCTTCTCTCGTGGTTTTCCCTCGATAACGCAGAAACAGAAAAACACAGAACAATAAAACCTACAGCACCTTATTCCTGATTGATTCTACGCATCTGATCAAATTTTTAAGGTCAAGCAATGTCAGGTCAGAGAGCTATTTAAGCCCAAGTGACCTAACATCAAAACCCAAAGCTACGAGTTTGTAGCAGCGCTTTGGCAACATCTGTCAACCGATCAGTTTCAAACTTTCACCATATGATAAGGTCAGTAGGGTCTATAAATCTGATATCTCAGAATTGTGATATTTTGTACCTTAAAGGGAATGTGGCACCTTGGTCGAATCCTGGAATTTAGTGTTATTAGGCGTACTTTTAGTAAAAAATAATGAAACCACTCACGATTTCCCTGAAAAAATGTACAATAAGCTTAACCCACGGGGATGATGGCCCCTAAGGTTTTTCGGATAGCAGAAAACGACGAGGCGCAGCACCGCGGTTGAGGCTCTACCTCTCTGCATCATTTTCCCATCATCCCGAATTTTTACCCCGGGTCACCCAAGGTCAGGTCACCAGACGAGGTCAACCAAGGTCACCTCACTTCACCTTAGAGCTCTGTAAGAGCTACATTTCAAAGTCGATCGATTTGAAACTCACACTTCATGACCCTCCAGGGTCTATAAGGTGTATATCCGGGATTTTCGATTTCGTGCCTGAGGTCAGGTCACGAGGCGACCTCTCCCATTGGAAAAGCATGGGAAAAGCTATTTCATGATAAAAAGCCACAAAATGATTGCAAATACTCAGACTGCTCAAACAACGTTTTTGGACACCTTCACGGATCCCAGGGGTCATATTTGCCCTTTGACTTTTCCAAGGTCATCCAAGGTCACAGAGGTCAAAAACAGTATTTGACAATAACTTGACCTAATGAGCTAGAGCGGTGAAACAAACACCATCGTGTTTGTCTTGTCGCTGGCTTTCATTTGATATACAGCAAGGTCACTTTTGACCTTTCATGACCTCAGGTCATATTAGGTCACAGGTGACCTCTGGCGGTCAAACCATGGCGGGAGGTCTTTACGTTGCACATAGCGGAAAAAGTACTGGCAATTTGCTATCAAATGTACTACCAGGCCTCAATAGCTCTAATGACATAAGAGTTATGCCCAGTTTGCTTAATCATTGCATATTTGAGTGAAAATAGCCGATTTGACCTAATTTGACCTCTGAGGTCAAACCATTGACCTGAGCACTAAAACATGCAAGTAATTTCTTACTGAATTCACGCGAGCTCCTATTGCACTTTGCAGTTTGCGCTAACGCCCATATTTTCGGAGTTAGAGGGGGCATGATGGCCGGTGGGGCGAAGGTGGCGCGGACCCGGTGGGGCGCGGGTTAATATTTTGTTTTCAAAAATGCTCCTCTAGAAAAAATATTAGCCTGTGGATGATGTCACGATTTGGCAACCACTACCATACTTGACACGCTTCAAGGGCTTCGATTGGCTGATGCGCATCGTGACGTCAGCATATGTCGTCGCACCAGTAGCTCACAACAATGGCCGCCGGCGACGGGGGCTGAGGGGGCTGGTGTTAGGTAGGTTTTAGGTTTTTTCTACGGAAATATCGAGTTCCACGACAAATTAAATATGGAGTACCGGGTTTTCCTACCTGCTTTACAACTTGGCTATTTCAGTTAAAATCCCGTTGTGAAAGTGCCACATTCCCTTTAAAGGGAATGTGGCAACTTGGTCCAATCCAGGAATTTAATGTAATTAGAGATATTTTTAGCCGAAAATAATGAAAACATATATGATTTCTCTGAAAAAATGTACCATGAGCTCAATATTTTTATTTTTAGAATGCTGCTCTAGGGTAAAAAACAAGCCTCTGCTTGTGGATAATGTCATGATCTGGCAACTACTGCCATATGCAATAGGCTTCAAGGGCTTCAATTGGCCGATTACTCACCTTGACATCAGCGCTATCGTCACACCAACAGGTGAAAAGTGTGGCCGCCTGGCTGGGGTTGATTTGGGGTACATTTCAGGTAGGTTTTTAGCTTTTCTCCACGGAAACTTTGAGTTTCAAGACAAACAATACATTGAGTACCAGGTTTTCCGGCATGCTTTACAACTTGCCTATCTCAGTTCAAATCACTCTCTAAAGGTTCCACATCCTCTTTAAGGTTGGGTCAATTTTTTTGTCACCCCATTATGAGTATATGTAGAAAAATAGAAATGGCTCGGGTTCAGTAAATACCGACAGGATAGATAAACCTGAAAATCCTCAGACTGCCTATTCTTACCACAATCTTGACTACAAAGTTGGGTTTTTGACCATCTCACTTCTCAAAGGTCATGTGGGGTCGCAGGGGCATACAGTGATTATTTTGCCAATAATTTCTCACTGAATTGAGACACAGCTTCCATTTGGCTTGCATTGTTCTTATATTGTCTCGAGCAGTCAATTATTTATTGTTTATTGTTTATTGAGCATAATCGGCAACAGGTATGCACCCAATTATAGCTGAAGTCGAAGTCAACATCAGATGAATGACAGTAAACATGAGACACGGTGAGATAATAAGACTGTAAAATTGTACAGGTTAAAAATTTAAAATTAACAAGGAAAACACTGCCACTTCACCTCACGGAAACAAATAAATATACCCCTCTTTAAACATTTAAAGTGGAAGACTTCGTATATAATTGTTGGCACCGGATTTAAAAGCTGCTAATGTTGAATTGAAAGGGTCGGCTTCCAGATATCGCGTAACATGACTGTTAACATGCGCCCCGCTGGGGGACGAAATTCGCCCCCCTCCTGGTTTTCCCCAGATACCGCCAAAACGAAGAAACGCAGGAAAACGAAACTTACAGTACCTTATTCGTGACTAATTTTACGCATCTTACCAAATTTGTTTAGGTCAGGTCATGTCAGGTTAAGGAGCTATCTAAGGTCAAGTGACCTGACCTCAAAACCTAAAATCACGAGTTTGAAGCGGCGCCTAAGGAACATCAGCCAACCGATCAGTTTGAAACTTTCACAATATGATGAGGTCATTAGGGTCCACAAATCTGCTATCTTGGAATTTTTATATTGTTGACGTAAGGTGGGGACAATTTTTTGGTCGCCCCATTATAAGTCTACGGTGAAAAATTGAAAGGGCTCATTTTCAGTAAATACTAGATAGATAATCTAAAAATCCTCACTTCATGTATACTTACCACCATCTTGACGATAAGGTTGAGTTTTTGAGCATCTGACCTCTCAAAGGTCATCTCAGGTCACAGGAGCATACAATGATTGTTTCGCCAATAACATCTCACTGAATTGAGATAAAGCTCTTATTTTGCTTACATTGTGCTTATATTGTCACGGGGATTCGATTGATATGCCGCATGATCATACCAGGTCACCCTGTGACCCTGACCTAGCTCATGGTCAGGTCATTTTCACAATTTGACCTAGCAAGGTCATATTATACATCATTTGATTTGCCACGATGAAAGGAATCCAATAAGGTATAAATATTTGCTCTAGATTTGCTGAGTAAATATCTAGAGGTGGAAACGTACATTGCCCTGTAGTAAGCCTACGGAACCTTCTTTGACCTATGCTGACCTGAGTTTTGACCTGAAATAAAAATGTTTCCTAAAATTTCTTCTCGTCTTGTCAAGAGCTTTCTAACGCCGTTCGTAATATTATTTAGATTTACTTGAAGATGAGATACGGGGGGGTGAAAAACGCCCCCAGCGGGATGCGTCATGCCAGGGACCCAAGCGGGGTGCGTGTTAAAACACAGCACCACCCGAGAAAACAAACCACGCCTTATTTTTTCCACACATGCCACCGGAACATGGAGCAATTGCTCTCTCATACACCTGGTTCGCTGCTGAGGTACATGTAAGGGGAACGCCTCGAGCAGGAGGAGGAGTCAATTTTTCCGGAAATAACTTTAAAAACAAGGCATACATCATTCTGGAGCCTCCTCTGGGACAGGCTGCTAATTAAAAAAGAAGATCGTGATATAACAGTGAATTTGATGTTCGAGATGAGCGAACGTTTGAAGCCAGCCACATGATGAATTTGTGATGATCTTTTTCGATTCTGTACAATTGACACTTTGCAGCTCCGCCCCAGATGACGCAACAATATTCAAGAATTGATCTAACATTTCCAAAATATGCAGCCAAAATATAATATGTCTGGAACTCCCCTCCCATTTGACCTGTCTGGAGAGAGCGGATCAGAAGTCCCAGCATCCTATTGGCTTTGCCAACGACGAAATCCACATGATCGGAAATGGTCAATTTAGAGTCCAGTCAAACGCCGAGGTCCCCAGTTTTCTCTACGTGATCCAGGGTGACATTTCGAATTTTGTATTCGGATGCGACGACTTTCTTTCTAAGAGCAATTCGAAAGGATTGCCACTTGGCTAGGTTTAAATTCAATATCCAGGTTTTGGACCACGATACCAGCCTGTCCAGATCCTCTCGGAGCAATTTTGCATCATCTGGGCAGGTAATTTTATGAAAGAGCTTCACATCGTCGGCAAAGAACAGTGAGTTTGTTTGTATTTGGTCAGGAAGATCGTTTATGAACAATGCAAACAGCAGCGGTGAAAGTTTGACTACCTTCCGGAGTCTCAGAGCTAACTTCCGACCAGTTCGAGTGTTTCCCGTTAATGACAACCCGCTGTTTTCGAGAACCAAGATACGATGCGATCCAATTTAGAGCTGGACCAGAATATTGTTAAGCAACATGACCATACCAGGTTATCCTGTGACCATGAGCTAGCTCGATGTCAGGTCATTTTCACCATTTGGCCTAGCAAGGTCATATTATAGATCATTCGATTTGCCACAATGAGAGGAATCCAATGATGCATAAAGATTGGCTCTAGTTTCGCTGAGTAACACTAGGAAATATACACTGCCCCGTTTTCATAAAAATAAATAGCATGATTTCACTTCGTCTCGTCAAGGGTATTTGAACGCCGTCCATAATTTTTATTTAGCTTTCCTAGAAATGAGTTACGGAGGGGGGGGAATACGCCCCTCAGTGGGGCGCAGCATGCAAAGGACCCCATTAGGGTGCGTGTTAACCTGAGCCAAAAAGTGACCGATGCAGTTTCGTCATGAATTTGCAAGAGCTATCCACCAGCTTTCTCGTTTTTTTCGCTATCCCGCATAGGAGCCTAGTTTGAGGGGGAGAGATGTTTGAACACTCCCCCACAAGGGCGAAGTTGGCTCAGAGGCCCACCGAGGCGGGTGTTAAAATACCGATCTTAACATCTCCACAGGTTTCTAATAAAATTTAAAAAACACCCATATGCGTTCTGAAACTGCTCAATCCCCACAAGGGAAATATCGGGGGCTCGTAGGGCAATAAGGTCCGAGATTATAAGCTCAAGTGATGGAAAGAATAGGTTGCGGGAAGGTAAGGCGAATCAAAACAAAAAGCAAAGGAAGCAAGCCTTTGAGAGAGGAGCATGAGACTTCTGATATTACAAACTTTTGCAGCGAACTGGTAAGCGGAAAATCTTAACTCTGACTGGGGTGCGAAAAGGGCGCGCAATTGTGTCGCGAGGTCTGCTCCGGCGGATCAACACCAAAGGGGCTTGCGTGCGATTCTTGTGAATAAGCTCGTAACTTTTTACCCCAGATGCTCGCTGATTTTCTTCTCTAAAACATATGGTTTGTTTTCACAACTTTTGATAATATTGTTCCAGTTATAACTAGAGTTTTTTCGCTTATTTTATTGCGAGAAGTGCTCCCAGAAATAACTATTCTTCGAAATTATCGCATTTTTTAGATGGTTGTAGAGCGGTGTTTTTCTCCGTGCAGTGGGTAAAACGCCCCACCACCGGGGCAAAACGCCCTCTGATTTTTTCATACTGAGGTCGATGTTCAGTAGCTCCCTGAACAGAGTACTGTGGCTCAGATACGGACTTAACACCCCCAGGGTCGGCCTAACGGAGGAGGGGGGTAGGCCCCTAAGATCTCGGAAACAAGAGGGTTAGAAAAAGCCATTGGTAGGTGGGTGAAGGGCTATGTGATCTACATGATACCAATTTATTGACCTAGGTCAATATCTTCAAGGTCAAATGAGGTTTAAAGGTCAAATATTGGCCATGCTGGTATCATTGATAAATGCTTGATTATAGGAAAATGGCGGAATAAGCTAAAGGCGGACATGGTTCATAAAAGAGGTCCAAAGAGGCTTCCCACAACTTTGGGCAAGGTCATTAAGGTCATTACCTTTAAGGTCACCATATGGTATACTACTTATTATTTACACTTTGACAACACTGTAGCCACTTTTCGAAATGAATTGACCTTTCCCAGTGACCTTGACCTGACCTTACCTTGACCTTTATTGGGTACCCTAATACGTATAGCATAATATATTAGACGGGGTAACCTCATTTGCCGACGCAGTGGTCAGTGACCTAAAGTGCAGACCTTGACCTGTGACCTTTGACCTTGACCTTGACTTTCATGTAAGTGACTTGACATATAGTCCCGCTTATATACGTTAACGTCACCACTTGGTCTTCAATGCAAGCTAACTGGTCGACCGCGCGTTTAGGCGATCTAAAATGCAGGTCTGACTTGAAAGCCTATAAATAAAAATTTTCGGCCGATTTTCAAAAAGTCTTCATCAATCGACGCTATTAAATTCTGTTAAATGTGGAAGTTTCGTTTTCGCTGAAGCGGTTCTCCGGCCACCTCGGAAAAACAGGTGGGGCGAGGCCCAGTGCGCGTGTTAACACACGCCCACTAGAGGGGGGCCCGAGACCCCACCAATTTTTCTATTTTTCCAAGGTGGCCAAAGAAACAAGCTTCCCAACCAATTTTTAGGGAACTGAATGACGCATGAATCAGTGATTTTTTTAAAAATCGGTTTATGATTTTTTTCCTCTAATTTTCAGAATCATACCTAAATTTTGAGATCGCCAAGTTGATGCGGTGACACCAGTTCGCCTGCATTGGAGACCGAGTGGTGACGTCATAACATCATATAAATGAGATGATAGTCAAAGCCACCTCACATTAACCGTTGGCAGGGTATCAATTATACCCACAACATACATTTACAAATGGCATAACTGTTTCTTGTGTGACGGCACATGGTGGTGCTGCGTATGCCTCACTCTGTATCTGCGCATTACGTAAGTGTCCCGTTTTTGTTCATTTTCCCATCGTATTTCAGATTTTTCATTTCACAATAATCAAAATAAAAAGTTACGGCAAAAACGGGTTAAGGTCCAGGTCAAGGGCACAGGTCAAGGTCATAACTACATTTCCAAGGTCATTGAACCCAGTACTTCTGGTCAAATTGCGGTTTTCAGTATGATGTATATCATGTCATGACGTCATAGTTCACGTATTTCAATGTCAAGGTATATGTCAACGGTCAAGGTCAAAGCTCATGGATCAAAGATAATTCACGTTTCCCGCCCAACGCAACGGTTATTATAGTGCTAGTTATGGTGTACATTATACATCGCCCGAGCGAATATATCATATTTTGACCATATAGGTCAGGGAGCTTGACCCTTGTACCTTTCCTCTATGATCTTGTTCGCTTTTATTATTCCCGATGTTTTCCCTAATAATTACGGCATTTTTAGTAGGTCCCCAGCACGGTCTGGATTTGCCACTTATGGCCTTTTTTGAGCCTACCAGGCCACCCTCCAGTGCGAGTTAGTGCCAGACCCCTCCTCAGTGCGGGTGTTAACACAGCTGGGCAAGGACGGGCGATGACGCTAAATGGAGTTGAGTGCTGGCAGATTATTGGAAAGATTTGATTTCAGGTTTTGATTTCGCAATACCATTGGCAAGCTCACTGACTTAAGGCAAGTTTAATGGTGCAAAAAAGGAGGAATGAACGTGCAAAAGTGAACAATGTGCATTTATCTACATGTAGCGTGGCCCAGGATAGTGCGTTGGCTGATAAATGCATATATTCGGTTGCCGTAGCTGCAGAGCTTAGCGCATAGATGGTCACTGACGGACGGTGTCGGTAGGACACCAATTTTCTACCCTAGCCAATGCATCCAAGGCTAAGCTCATTTACAAAGAGTACCAATGTAATGTAGGCCGAGTTTTGCACGGGATATGAGGAGATGTTTCCGCATACTGCCAGCTCCAGGGCCTCTCTGCCGCGGCCCGGCTGCTGGTTGGGGGATATGCTATTGTGTGCCGCGGCTCCGCTGCAGGGGCGGACGCAGCGGTGGTGAACACCTGCAGCCATGCCGGCCCATCTGCAGCAGCAGCGGCGGCAGCGGCAGCGGCGGCGACGGGGCCTGGTCCCGTTACGTTGCCCCGTCTCCGGTCGCGAGCGGCCTCGTTACCCAGGCGGCACCGCACACTCACGGCTCCATCGTCAGCGACTCTCCAGCGAGGGCCAGCGCCGTAGACCTGCACGCAGCCATGCGATGGCGAACTCGGCTGATGAGACTATGCCGCAACAAAGCCAAAAGGACCTCTCTTTACAGTGTTCGCCATGTGTTGTGTGCTTATCGTGTTGTCCATCATTCAGACGTTTCTCAGCGGTGGGTTTCATCGCACAATCTCAGGTAAGTTACGTGAGCAGGGTCCCGTGTATGGTAAGTGAATGATGGACGGACACAGCCTCCGAATCATCTTGATTTGAACAACTAAAACTCAATATTGTGACCAAAATATGTAAATGTACTGCACGATTTTGAGCTTAAATGTGTGGACTAAATTCATCGTTATCTCTATATATATGCAACCTGTTTGTGAAATGGTCATAAGCTGGTATCTTGCATAACTAGGTAACTTCCCCAGCTTTGTGTTATTAGAGGCCTATTGTGCTTGAGAAGATACATAATAGAACCGATAAACTAGTGACTTCCAACTGCCACCCCTCGATGTAAAGGGGGTCACGTCCGGTTTCACTGCTAAATGGGCACTCTGAGAAAAACAGTCAGCTAGGCCGGGTTCTGCCATGATTATCTCACACTGATACAATAAAAGGAAGAGTGACGTCATTGTGTGAACTGTTACACAAAAACCGGTAGAAACAACTGTGAAAATGTCAGCAATGTATGGGCAAACTTGGATAGCTTCCTGTTGAAAAACCTTCATGGTGGGATCTGACCTATGATTCGGCTAATAGCTACTGCATGCAATGCAGTGTTCAAAAGCTTTAATGCATCAATGTTGGTAATGTATCTGCATAAAAATTTGCAATGCAATATGATTTATGTGAGCGAAGATTTGTCATTTGCAAACCTCCATCTACAGTGGATGTCCTGTAAGTAAGGCTTGAGCCGTTTTGCCCACGCCACAATGATAATTTCGCGTTAACTGTGGTTAAGCACTAATGCTCAGGTCAGTGACGGATCCGAGAGGAGTTGGCTAGCGGACTCAAACCCCCCCCAAATTCCTGAGCCCCTATAGTTTATACATAGGCGGGGGAGGGCTACCCGAGGTTCTGGCGGGAGAGGCTTGAGCCCCCTAGCCCCTCCTGATTTTAATTAATCTAATTTGATTTTAGTTTTTTATCCACCTGTGACAAAATATTTACGTTTTATGCCTAACTTTTGCCTTGATCGAATTCAGG
Organism: Lepas anatifera; assembly: GCA_034440635.1. Classification (NCBI taxonomy): domain Eukaryota; kingdom Metazoa; phylum Arthropoda; class Thecostraca; family Lepadidae; genus Lepas; species Lepas anatifera. Next base: position 1,947,456 of record JAOTON010002265.1, on the reverse strand, counting down.
AATTCCTACTATTGACACGTTCTAGTGTTAGAATATATCAGCCTACGTCTTGCCCGACCTTGAATTATGGTTAATGCCCTTCTTTTGGCTCCACAGATGCCGATGCCCTCAGGGATTTGGCTGACTTTGAGGAACTCCTTAGTGAGGGTGCTGAAGGAATGCTGGACTCGCGCGCCGCGGCCTTGCGTAACGACTTAGACGATTACGGAGACACGGAGCACGAGGAAGACCACTACAGCGAAGTGCTTGATTTCGAGGGCAATGCAAAGGTAAAATGAGTGGTCAATGACACAGCACTGGGGGTGCTGCCCCGATCGACCCTTGACGCTCCCTGAAAGGGTCACAGCGCCCCCTGAAAGTTCGATGGCGCCTCCCTGAAATGCGGGTATCGGCAACCCCGCGATAGGATTTGGCGCCCACCTGATTGATAGGGTTTGCCTCCCAAAAGTGGTGCATTCTGGTAGCGACGACCCCCCGATCATATCGGAACACCGGGATGGCAACCCCGACCAGATTCCCCAACCACGTACCCCACCCCCTGATCAGAAATTGTGCACACGCCTATGGCCAACGGGTAATACCATTTACAACCGAACAGTCACGGAGTGGAACAGTCACGGAGATCGAAGTCACGGAGTGGAACAGTCACGGAGATCGAAGTCACGGTGTGGATATTTGGTGGGGAAACTGGTGGGTTAAGTTGTTGCAAACACCCAATCAGGGGCGTAGCCAAGGGGGGACGGCAGGGACAGCCGCCCCTCCCCTGAGGGCCCGAAGGGCCCCTGAGGATATGGCCAAATTGGAAATTTTATACCAGACAGGGCCCTCTTAAGCCCTCTTTTCTGTAACAAACAGGGCCCTTTTTACCCATCAGGGCCCTTTTAGCACTGTCTCAGGGACCCTTTTCGGGACGCCGCCCCCCCCCGAGCGAAATCCTGGCTACGCCCCTGCACTCAGTCCAGGCAGCAGGTGGGAGCGCGGTGTCTGTTCCAGTGTTGAGAGTTGCCTGACCCCGATAACCCTGCCAGCCGGCTGGTTTTGGCGTTCCTTTCTCCCCTGCACAGGAGCTGTCTGTCATCCACCTAGCTTTTGATGAGGCCTTCCGCTGGATGATGTACCCTGTTCCCTTCCCTAAATTGAGCCTTTGGGACACTCACTGTGGCAGATCTGGAAAATCTGGTGCTGTGTGGTTCCCACTTCATTCCAATAGATACGTACACATGGATACGTCTGTTCTATCTGATACGCCTGTTCTCCTGTAAAATGAATGTTGAATGAAAATCCTCTTAGAATAGAGTTATAGGGCATTTCAAAAACTAAAGAGATACAGAAATCATAAGGCAGTCCAGTGGGCCCTCTTGACAATGCAGTCACCAATGATAAGGACCCGACATTATCCACAATGTCTCAGCTCGCCCACGCCCGCCATCTGTTGGATCGGCGGTGAGCTTAACTCCCCGTCGGACGTCGCGAAACGGCTGACCACAGGGGCGTAGCCAGGATTTCGCTCAGGGGGGGGGCGGCGCCCCGAAAAGGGCCCCTGCGACAGCGCAAAAAGGGCCCTGGTGGGTAAAAAGTGACCTGCTTGTTACATAATCGTGTCCTCAGGAGGGCCCTTCGGGCCCTCAAGGGAAGGGGTGTCTGTTCCTGCCACCCCCCCTTGGCTAGGCCCCTGGCTGACCATGTCCCTGAACTCTGCCTTAGTGGGTGACTAGAGGTTCTAGGGCCGAGAGAGATACCTGACGTTCCGCCGCTACCACCTAGCTTTGGTCCTAGCCGCGAGAGCAGCAGTGAGAGCAGTGAGAGTGCTCCCTCTGGCGAAATTACGTCGGAAATTTACGAGTCGATTTCAGATATGGTCGTGTTTTTATCTGTCACTAGTCAGGTTACCAAATTGATGACTTTTACTCAGTCTTAAAACATATTCCGACTTTTCGAGAGTGTCTTTCACAACACATTTTCTTCAGTTTCCGGGGTACGTCGTTGTTGATTATGCATTCAGTTGTTGTTTTCCAGGCCTCCTGGCCTCCTCAAACATGACCCGCCAAGATTGCCTAAAAAGCAGGCCATTTTTTAACACGTTAACTGGGGGGCCATTTGCCCCCCAGTCGGCCGAAATGCCCCCCAGTGCCCGGAAATTGGTCCCCCAGTGAAATAGACAGATGATTTAAAATTGACGAAATGGAGACTCGCCTAACGAAAATAAGACAGAATAGAGCCTCTTGAGAAACCTCAATCCGCTTTGCTCCATGTATTTCGTCATGCGGCTGTGACACAACACCGCCCGATCTTTATGACTTTGTTCTATTTCTGGTCCCAAATTGGCAATCCACAAAAATTGTGTTTAAAAATTTCCACCCGTGGCTGTCTACTCCATCTTGCGAAGACGAAACAAAACGCATAGTTACAGGAAATCCCGGCAAAGCAGCCTCAGCATCAACTAATCACAACGCTGGAGAAGAACGCTGGCTTACAACCAATCAAACATATTGCTCTATCCGACCGGAAGCCCACATCTCAGCCAGTACCGTGGCATTGCATGATGCTCTCATTTCACACGCAGTCAGTTGTCAGCGCTAAGACCTCGTTCGTGGATTAGACGGAAGACGGTGTAGTCAAAGTGCGTAAAAATGGTTGAAATGCGTAGCCTTTTTATTTATTATTGTGGTGGTAGCATACATAAGAGTCGCCACCGGCAAAAAAGTGAGGGGGCCAGCCAAACTTCAACCTGATGCTGACAGCAAACTTTCCACGTTAGTACCAACAATTTTTCAAATTTGGGCTCCTCGTTGCCTTCCGCAGCGGCTGGTCATACACATTTCCGGTTTACTCCCATTTTGACTGAGATCAGGAAATGGTTGGTGAAAAAGTGGGGGGGGTAATTGATGATCCCAAAAAATGTTCTGGTTATGTGGATAAAATCATTCGATGGCCACGCGAGGTCGGAAGGGCACCTCTGGCTTTCTATTAGATGGGAAGTGAGCTAAAAATATTGCATCAAGTAAATATCAAACTGTCAACAATTAGTTTTAAACAGTGATACAAGCTGCTTTTTCTGTGGTTTTATTACTACCGTTAGGGGTCGTTTTAGCCTCAAATCTGGCTTTTGTTGTGTTTATTTGGCTATTTTAGTGGAAATAAAATTTTGCCCCTCTTTGGCCCTCTTTCTAAATCGGTTTGACCTTTTCCACTGAAAAAACCTGGTAGCCCTGGGCAGCATCTATAATCTCTAGACTTGGAATAACTCAAAAATTAAGAAATTGATTTTTTTCTTCAAAAAATGATTTGACACTAACGCGTCTAAGTTTTATTAAACCCCCTCAAAATGGGGTCTTAATCCCTTGAAGACACTAAAATGGCCAGCACAAGAAATGCCCCCCACTGACTTTTCTTTAAAAAATGCCCTGCTAAAAAGAGAAACAACATCTGACTGTTCAGTTTCTTCATAGGGAAAGCGCCGCCAGACACGCGGGATTACGAACTAATTTTCGCTCCTGGCTACATATCTGCGCATCAAATCCAGTGAAACACCAGCGCTTGCCGATACCTGAACTCAACCTCAATTATACATTTAGGAACCGTGACCTCCACTGCGACGGGAGCTGGTTTTTTAGCTACGTGATTTTGATATCCATCATGGAGCAGGGCACTTTTTAAGGAAAGGTCAGGGGAGGGAGATATTTCTTGTGCCATGGTGATTATAGTGTCTTTATCGGATCAGGACTCCATTTGGAGGAGGGAGGGGGAGGGTAATAAAACTTAGACGTATTAGTGTTAAAATATTTCCCAATTTTCGTGTTATTCCTTATTCTAGTGGTTATAGATGCTGCTGCAATGTGTTCCAAATGAACAAACTATTTTCTGATTTTTTATGAATGTGGCAAGGTAAGTAAATCCCTAAAGTATCGAACACATGTGGTTTATAGGCTAAATCCAGACAATTGTTATGTACATACCTACTATGATGCGTGGCTGTTGCTCTCAAAATCATCTAGGGAATATGGTGCATAAAACAGAAAATAATTTTGGAGGCTTAGCGACGCACCAACTGTCAGAGTCGTATGGCGTTGCCGATTCTTTCCCTGTTGGAGGGTTTTCCGGGAGCCAGTTTGATGATTTTGACGCAGGGATGTAGCCGAATATTAAGTCTCTGCCCATTTTTCAACATCAAGGACTCGATGAGAAAGGCTAACTTACAACTTATCAACTTTACAGAAAGAAGTTCCATGCAGCGGTCTCACTATAAATTTCACGCATGCTGCCACCACAATAATGAATAAATAGCTTAAGTACCTCACAACGCCACACCAGTTAACAATCTGACGCGCTTTGACTGCACAGTGTCCCACCTAATCCACGAACGAGCTCTGATCGCTGACAGGTTACCGCGTGTGAAATGAGAGCATCATGCAGTCCCACGGCACTCGCTGGGGCGGGGGTTTCCGGTCGGAAAGAACATAATGTCTGATTGGTGGTAGGCTCCAGCGCTGTGATTAGCGGATGTTGATACTGCTTTTCTGGGGTTTCCCGCAATTACGCGCTTTGTTTCGTCTTCGCACGATGGAGTAGACAGCCACTGGCGAACATTTTGAACACAATTTCTGTGGATTGTCAATTTAGGACGAGCCATAGAACAAAATAATTATTATCGAGGGGTGTTCTGTCTTATTTTCGTTATGTGAGTTTGCGTTTGTTCAATTTTAAGTCATCTCCTGTCTATTTCACTGGGGAGCCAATTGCCGGGCACTGGGGGAATTTCTGTTGCCAACGGGGGGGGGGAATGGCCCCCCAGTTAACATGTTAAGAAATGGCATGTCATGGGGCGCCTCTCCGCTTTCTCGGCATGATGAAAATTGTGTCGGAGAGCTCTCGTCAGAAGTGTAACTGGCAGTTCATATCAATTGGGCCAGTTTAAGACCATTGCGAAGTAATATAGCTCGCATGGAGGACTATCCCATGAAGACTCTCGCACATTCTCCCAGTCGTGGTTTGGTGTAACATGATAGTGCTAGAGGGTATTAACACTGTTAAGTATTAACCCAAATGCAGCTACAGCCGCGGGCTCTGGATGGGCTTGGCATGAGGCTAGGTTCCTTTTGATTTCATTATTTCCGAAATTTAACGAAATCTAAAAATCTGATATTTACTCCTCATCCGTGTCAGGGGGCAAGCTGCTAATTTCTACCTTTATTGAACACGACACGTTTGAATTTTTAGTTCCTTTTTACGTTTTTCCTAAGCTATGATGCTCGTAATCATGGACCAAGGGTCCTTTTTAGTCTTAAGCTTCCCTTCTAGGATACTAGCCCCGTAGTGTAAAATGCTTTAAAAAAGGCCAGACTGATGCTGGAACACAGAGATGGCCTATGTCGTAGCGCTGCCATACCGCCGGCTTGCCCTAGTATACGTAATTCTATGGTTTTGGTCACTTCATTTAATTCGGCACCGCCTGAGCTCTTTCTCACCCACCAACACTTGGGGATCCGATCGGAACCACACCCCCTCCCACGATCACGAGAACGGGAGGTGATACGGAAAACATGAACCGGCACTGAAAGCGTCTTACCGTGTTCTACTCTCAAGCCAATTTTGAACCACATCCATTGAACCATGACGTCACAGAGGTGCCAAAATGTGTCAAGTTTTGGCCCATCTAGAACATCCTGTATAATTGGGGAACCATTAGACTTAAAACAAGCCAAAAGAACTTGATGTGTTCGCCTCGACACAAGAATTATAATGCTATAAAAATGACCTTGAAATGTCAAATAATGACCTTAACCTCAGTTCAAGATCAAGAAATGACATTCATGCTAATATTGCACATCAAGTAAATCCTTGGGTAATGTCATTACTGTGATACCAAAATTGTTGTATCTTAGCTCGCTCAAAAGTTATAGACTCACAATCTAGAAATTCGTGACCTTTGGTGACCTTGTTATTGACTTGAGCTGAAGATGGATACCAGCGAGCGGATTTCTCGCTCAAAGAGCTTTCGAATGATGCTTAGAAACTTGATCTAGTTCTTCTAGAAGCCGAGTTACACCCTGGTTTTTTTCAGCTTCATTTTAGCAGAACATTTCGGTCATAAGTAGTCAAGTTAAGCACCCTAGAGGTGTAGAGGTGTGCAAAGTGATGCACCTCTCATTTCAATCGGCTCGGAATCATTTGCAAAAAAACCGAGGGGGTGGTCCGATCGAACCCCAAGCGGTGAAAAGTTAAACACAGTTTGACTGCACTACTTGGGAACGAAATCCAATCGATTGCTGATCATCTGTTTCACCTTTATCATTTCTTAGCACATCAGCTTAGAACTCAACCGTGACATTGTCATGAGGTGTTGTTGTAATTTTTACTTGGCACTTTTGCTTGTTTACATCAACCAGACTTCCTTATGTCTCTGAGCTCCTTCCTGCCAAGTACCTACTGAATTTCATCCAAAGCTGGCAACATGATCCCAGGATTCATCAGCTCTATCATCTAAGATTCCAGAATCTGAGACTTCTAAAATCAGTAATAAAATGTGAGTAGGCATGTACCTACCTACCCTCAACTGCCTTGAAAATTTGTAATGCTCCTCTAATGTCGATTTTATGCAGGCTGCGATGAAAAATTCCAATTTAGCTGATCAGTCAAATTTATGCCAGTGTCTGATCGCGTTGGTGTTTTCCGTTACAGGTTTCTTCGGATGCCATTACTAGCTCAGATGGCGAGTTGGATGGCCGGGATGTCGGTGTGGACAGTAACTTAACCTGCACCACCCACATCATGTTCCTGGCCGAAAGTCAGCTGGGAAACCTCATGGTCAAGTATGCAGTGTTGTACGCATTCCGAGAGAAGTTCGGTGCAAAAGTCTACTTGTTTCCTAAGCAGCAGAGATTTGCACAGAAAATTTTTACCCATCTCTCCATCAAACAGGTCCCAGGTAAGCCATATATACCCGAATTTGCGGATAAATGTAGTATAAATACGCAAGCTTGAAAGGAAAATTCAGGCTCCTGAGTGGCGTAGTGGTTAGTATGCCGGGCCGGAAATTTGGAGACCTGGGTTCGAATACCAGCTCAGGAGCAACTTTTTAAAGCTGCAAAATATAACAGCTAATGCTTATATATATATATATATATATATCTGTGTGTGTGTGTGTGTGTGTGTGTGTGTGTGTGTGTGTGTGTGTGTGTGTGTGTGTGTGTGTGTGTGTGTGTGTGTGTGTGTGTGTGTGTGTGTGTGTGTGTGTGTGTGTGTGTGTGTGCGTGCGTGCGTGCGTGCGTGTGCACGCGCGTGCGTGCGTGCGTGCATGCGTGCGTGTGCACGCGCGTGCGTGCGTGCGTGCGTGCGTGCGTGCGTGCGTGCGTGCGTGCGTGCGTGCGTGCGTGCGTGCGTGTGTGTGTGTGTGTGTGTGTGTGTGTGTGTGTGTGTGTGTGTGTGTGTGTGTGTGTGTGTGTGTGTGTGTGTGTGTGTGTGTGTGTGTGTGTGTGTGTGTGTGTGCTCCAATGCTTGGATTCCTTCTTGGCAGAACTTGCCGTATTGAAATTAAATTGACAATGCTAGCAGCACTGTTGACCTCAATGCTCTCATCGCAAATAAGCCAGCCATTTTATTTGCCCGGAAGCGGGTTCAGGAGATACTACCTCAAATGTTGAATAGCGCAATAGTCGAGAGGCCCCGAAATGACAGGGTTTTGATGTGATCTTTTGAATTTATATATTGTCTTGTCTTATGTCTTGTCTTGCCTTTCTATGTCTTTTATAGTCTGACCATACTGGGCTGCATCAGCCTGCATGAAATACGTTTCCAAGCGAATTGTATGCGTGCCTCAGCTTTATCCTGGAATTATTCTTGTAAAACCCTGAGGGATCTCCAAATGTCCTCCCATGGGATTGAAATGGATATATCTTGCTCTGGGAGACTGATCGGATTGGATAGAACAGCAATACCACAATGTATGCCAATGCCCGGATCTGACGGACGTCGGTACCCTGCAGATGAGCTGAAGACAAAAGACTGGCGGCCGGTCAGCTTCGAGGACATCATATACATGCTTCCGTGCAACAAATACGTCACCGAGGAGGAGTTCATGATTGTCACAGGTCACTCTCGACGGTCTGGTCCATCGTTAGTCCAATCTAATCACGTGCTGGTGTATTTAGTACAAGCTTATTGATATACCTACATATCACGATTTTACTATAGTAAAATCGTAAGTATCTAAATCTTAATAAAATAATAAAATATTAATAAAATCTAAATATTATAGTAAAATCTTAAGTATCTCACTATAGTTGGATACATCAGATTTAATGGTATTTTCACTGATATTGCAAGTGTTCAACTGTGAATCATTTCTGTAGTAGCCCATGGATTGTAACTTCCTCTGATTTTTTGAGCATGCACTTTTCACAGTTTCCTCACCTGGTGTATAATAAGAGAGCGACTTCGAAATTATATTAGTATGTAGTACCCAGTGACGGATACAAGGGGGCTAGGGTGGCTCAATCCCCCTCCCCCTGAAATTTCCGAACGCCTTCAGTTAAGGCATAGCCGGAGGCTGTTCCAAGGCAATGACGGGGAAAGTTTGAGCCCGCTAGCCCCCCGAAATGAAGTTCTGGGTCCGCCACTGGTAGTACCTTAACCTGTGATAATGCTTTCACATGAACTGTTCCAAATTATAATTGTGTGTCCTCTCTATCTTGACTTCGCCCACTATGCAGCAAGTGAAGTATCGCCCCTTGCAACTATGGAAAACTATGAAATATATCCTTACCAATGATATCAAAGCTATGTGTACCTTCCTCTTGACTATGCATTGTTTTCCAGACTGGCCTGAGGACAATGGTCTGAAGCTGTACGCGGAGTATGCAGCTAATATTCGGTCCGATTTCCACTTTGTACCATCAATTCGAACCAGAGTAAGCACTTGGTAATAGTTTCAAGCTCGGATCCTATACATTAGTTTCACGTTGCAATCTTGGCTGTATTGATTGTCGGCATTGAACGTGCCCCTCTAGAGTCGATCTGGTTCAAATAATAGCAGCGGACATGTCAGTGCAGCGCCAGATTTTAGTGTAATCTACTTCGTAGGATTTAGGACAGGCTTGAACGTTTTTTTGGAAGGAAATGTGGCGCTTTGGTGCAATTTCAGACTCGAATAATCTTTGGTTCATTTTTTATTGAAAATAGTTATTTGGGCCATTTTTTACTAAAATGACCAAAATGTAAAATGTTGAGCATTGATTACTTTACCATTGCTAAAAGTAAAAGGTCTTCATATAAGCGTGCTGTCATTGTCTGGTAATGGTTTGTTCTCATGTATCTTATATTGTTACCTTTTGCAAGTTATGCGACCACACCGGGGAACGGGCCCAATAGGGGTTGATTTGTATCTTACTTCTCCACGAACGGTAAGTTCTGGGACAAATCAAATGTCCATAAAGTAATTTCTCGACAAGCTCTATCGCATGGCTATCTCAGTTCAAATCCCATGTGAAGGTGCCACATTCCCTTTAAACGTTTTTGAAACTCTATCAGCAGCTTCTGTTAAACTCTTGGATGGCAGGCTCCTCAGGAGGCCGTTTACCTGTGAGCGTCAGCGCTACCTCTCCACACCTTTGGCTGACGCGTATGTGACAGGTGGCGCCATCTGGCCCCTGCTAAAAGTCTGACCGACAGATGGCACCCACAGGCACGGCGCTATACGGAGCGCTTTCGCAGCTCTCCCAATACCACCTTGGTCGGAATCCACCTCCGCAGAGGAGACCATATCCTGCATACATGGGTGAGAAATGTATCTGTATTGCTAGTGAACTCATCAAGCTCAATAACCCGAACCTTCATAACTTTACACATCCTACAAAAATGTCTGGTGTTCATTAGTAATATATTTATGTATATTCGACTTGGTCTGAGGAATTGGCTGTTTGAAGACACAAATAACTTCTCAGTCCTCGTTCCGAGGATATCCGTCATGGCCCTCTGACCCAGTCAATAGTTCGACAAATCTATTTGCTTTGGAGAAGTTGTCATTCTGTTTCTCGACCATTAGATAATCCAACACAAACTCCCTCATTTCCAAATCAGTGACAAGTTTGGAGTATTTGAGGCACTTGGAGGCAAAGGCGCGTTCTACAGCTTTGCAGTAAACGCCCTCGTCGATGGTATCGGGGACGGAACGCAGAATGGGAGTAGATTTTTTCTTCTCTTTGGCTTCGACACCGGACGTTTGCGACAGTTGGCTCAGGTGCCCCTTGACTTCAGAGATTCGGTTGGCCAGAGAGGGTACTATAGAGCCTCTGGGCACCGTGGACCAACGCGGCTGCGTTTTGGTCATGTTTTGGGAACTATTTTCATCTTGTTTCGCTTTTTTATTTTTTTGAGCAACTACATCTGGGTCATTCTGGAGCTCCTGGTCTTTGACACCAGGCTGTTGCTCACTGTCGAGCACCTTATTTACTGTGGGTACCTCATTCTTCACATTATTAGCAGGGACATTAGAAGTATCACCAACTATTGGTGTCCCATCATTTTGTGCCGATGAATTCTCAGTGGGAGCCTGCTTTGTTATCTTCGGAACGATCTCTGATGCAGGTCCTTTGTCATGCGCTGCCTGTTCCGCGGGTTCTTGCGATGCTTGGGGTCCAGGCGAATCTTGTACTCCCTTCGACACCTCTTCCTGTGTGAAGCTTATGCCTGTGGCTGATCCTCCTCCACTAGTCTCTTGCACATCATAAATCGCATTGTCATCAGGTTGTAGTAATGCTCGTGAAGCTGTCGTGTCTGTTCGCGGGGTCCGGCTAGGAGAGGCCGTAGCTGCCTGTGAAGCACGCGACAAGAGGCTAGCGCGAGAAGAGCTGAGCGCTCGTTGTATCTGCGCCTGCCCACCTATGATTTTCCCATGGAAAGACTTAGTAGACGCTGTGGCTAAGGCGTCCGGATCGGCTGTGCGAATGTTAACACGGCTGGAGTTGGGATCCGATTTCCGCGTTCTAGATGTACCTGCATGTATGTTCAATCCACTTGGCCTGGCTGATTGGTTTGGTTGACCGTCTGCATCTGTTGCCGACGCCTTTTGCGAAATTTTTATCGCTCCCGACATGATTTTTTGTAGACTCTTATGCATCTGGGCTTGGCTTGCTGTTAGCTTATGGATACTGCTCATTTTGTCACGATCTAGTTTTTTAATCTCTTGATTGAGTCGGTTGTTCTCAATTCTCGCGTTCGAGGTACTTGTTGGTTTCATTTCATGAGGAACTAAATTTCTTCTACTCATGATGAATCTATTCGACGGGGCTCGGTGGAGAAAAAATTCCAGATTTGGTATAACACTATTGACGATATAAACTGTAGGAGTGCGAGTCTTTTATACTTATAAGACAGCTGAGGAGCCCAAAAATACAGTCAAGAAAGCGCTTAAAACGTGATTTGTTAACACTGCAGTCAGGCAAACCTCTTCTGATGCTTCATGCCTATCATTTGTTTCATCCCATCCTAGTTAAGCCTTCATTATTTTTTCGTTTGTATAGCTTGATTGTAGCACCTGTTTGTTCTCATAACTCAACTTATGGACACAATGCTTTATGATTGGTAAGTCTAGAGTTGCTATGGCTACAAGCAAGCAACGAAGTACTTCGGTTATGCAGATATTACAATCAACCTCCATGACTGTTTTGTTGTTTGTGTTTAAATAATTTCCAAAAGCATTGCACCCATACAATTCCTGATAATACTTGAAAGCATGTTTTCGTCCACTTTTTATTGCACAACCTGCCAATGATTTTTGTTTATTGCAGCTGCGGCACCGACGAAAGGTGCCTGATCTGGATTATTTTACCAAGTCGATGGAGTACTTTGCGAACATGTTCCCTGAAGTTCGATTTGTCGCAGCATCCGACGATCGCCGATACCTGATGAACAAATTAATCCCAGCTGCACCGTTTCAAATATACACAATAGGTAAGCTGGTCTGTTTTTGTTTTTTTCTGCACTTGCGTAGCTATCACTTCCGTGGAAGGTTTATCAAATTAGTGTAACCTTCTAAACATAATCAGGCCGTCACTGTTCAGCGTACCGATACGTTGTTCTTATTCATCGGTTCACTTACAATCTGAAGCCGGGCTATCTGTAATTTGTAGCCTTTTATGCGACACTAAACCGCGCGAAAGCAACTCAGGCATGCTGCAGGGGACCCAAGAGTGAAAAGAAACAGAAGTTTGGAGCGGGATGATTCTGAGATGGCTCCGGCTACGGCTACAGCTTTTAGATCCTCATCAACGACCATGGAGAATTACAAATTTGGTCGGCTTTGTAATTCTTCACAGCTTGCAGTTATAAAATAATGTTTTTTTTAAGAAACTAGCTCCAATCTTAGTCATTCATGCTCTTTTTATGCTTGGGATACTCTAGAATTATTTCAAGTTCCAATGATATTTATAGCCGTGGAATGTCTTGGTAAGTTTAAGATATATTTGGAGTTTTTGCAGGAATAGAAATGCCAGAATTACTGAGTTGATTACAACATATCATTTTAACTGAAATATACTTGTCTGCAGAAACTCCAGAGAAAATAGAATCCCCTGAAATGTTTTTAATTTAATTAAACATGACTTCAAGTTCACAAAAGTTATCAAAGGGCTGAGTAAGGATGCTATGTATCATCATAGATGGGGAGCAACACTATCTTATTGCTGGGACGTGAATTTTTAAATAGTAATGGCGCCCAAATGTGATATAATGTTCATTGCTACTATATTGAAAGGGATAACATTATATAAAGCGGGTCTTATCTTTTTATAGTCCTGCTGTACTGCATAAACGATTCTAAGTCCTTAAAAGGAAAACCTAGAAAATGTTTCAAAAGTTGTAACATTGATTCAGCATTTCATTGAAAGTGCCTAGGCATCCCCAGAGATATAAATTAACATTCTGCCTCATTAACTTTCCCCTACACTGTTCCAAAACTTGTTATTGTTGTGAGGATTTAGACTGATCGATTTTCGATTAAATACCAAATCAGCACTCCTGAATCAAGGCTGCTGATGACAATGAGGAAAAAAGTTTGATTATTTCCCAAATGTGTGACCTTGCAAGATATAATATCATAAAAAATATATTTCAGTTTCGGAAACAATTGAGAGAGACATATAATGATAATGCCAAAATAGTGCATTTGACATTTCTAAAAAAAATAGCGTAGATCCCCTTATTGGACGCTGAGGATGCTACTACATTCTACGTTCACCCAGCATGCCACACTCCATTCTAAATTCTCCATTGATTCCACAGACAGTCTGAACCAGGTTCACGACATGGCTCTGCTGGCGGCCTGCGACCACACCATCATCTCCGTCGGCACGTTCGGCCTCTTCACCGGCCTGCTGGCTGGCGGTAGCGTGGTGGCCGCCGCCAGACACCCCGGTACCAGAGGCGACCCCTTCGACATTCAAGTCAATCCACCCGGCGAGATCACCGATGTCTTTCTCTGGAACTGAACTGCTAAAGTTTTGCAGATGAAAACAGAAACTGCGCAGAGCTTTCGATACCTTTGAATGATTGTATTCGGTGTATAAATGTATTCCGATGTAAATGAGAGGAGTCATCAGTTGAAGTTTGCATTAGCCATGTGAATCGTTGAAATATTCATGATCTGTGGTGTGAATGATGAATTTCCATCGTATACTCGAGCTTGCGATCTTGTAGATCAGAGCTCGATATTCCAACATTGAGCAGATTTAGAGTTAATAGGCTTGATCTATCAAATATGTGAAATTAGGGCTATACTATGGATTTATGGCAATCTTCCCAATCATGAGGTAACAAGTTGTAAATATACTCAAAGTGTCATCCGTCTGCATTTGGATTTTACGTCATATGACAGCTTGCAATTTATCACGGTGAGCTTGTTCTATGAATATCTTTTACACATACAAATATATGGTCTCATAACTTTGATCACTTTTTCGTGTTGTAACGCCATCTGTGTTTTGAGAAGAACAAGAAACTATTGTTGAAAGCAAGGGCGTCGCTACGAATGAAACATGGGGCCAGGATCTAAGGGGGCTTCCTATCCCTGGTCCTGAGGGGCCTCTTAGCTTCTAGGGGCCTCCATTCGGAGGTCATCTAAGGGTTTTCTTTATAAGTAAGGAGTTTCCTATGTTGGCCGCTTTGTAAAGGCGTCTCCACTTAGGTCATTTAGCGGGCCTCATTCATAAGTATATAAGCCTTCTGGATAAGTAGTTTAGGGGACTTGCTTTATAACTAAGGGGGCCACCTATGTGAGCCGTTAAGGGGGCCTCCTTTTTAAGTAAAAGGATATCCTAGGTAGGCCGTTACTGGGGCTCCTTAATAGCTAATAGGGCCTCCTGCATAGGTCAATTAAGGGGTCTTCTTCATAAGCAGGGAGGCTAGGTGCTTTACTCAAGGGAGCATTCCAGACTCTGTATCAGAGGGGCCTCCCGAGTAGGTGAGGCCTCCACAAAGGGGGAGAAAATGGGGCCATGGGCCCCACGGTGGCAACGCTCCTGGTATAAAGCTTCTTTTGCCAATTTTGAACGCTAAAATTTTCATAAAATTTTCATTCAAACATATGTACTGCTCCAGGCATAAAAAGTCTAGGAATAGTTGCAGTCAAACGAGTGAGCGCCTATCTATATTTTATAATGGTAGGTCTATAAGTGACAAATGACCTATGTTACCCTAAAATAACGAACATACTATTTTGTTCCCCTTCCCCATATTCATGAAGTCCCGGTAATAAAGGAGGTTTCGGAATGGGCGGGCATAAACCACTTTTCCTTGCATCTCTGGTTAACATTTCTTAACAGACAGGGATCGGAGAACATATGCCCAAATATTCGCGTTCCACCTCATGCCAAACTCTTAAAGAAGTATCACGCTAGTCCCTTCATACCCAGATCCACAAATAATACCTTCAAGAACGGACCGACGACGCTGAAGATCAACCAGAACCTCTGTGTTGCTGACGCAGTAATCTGTGTAAATGGGGAAGACCGCTTAAGTGATTTGAAAACAGCCAAATCGACACATCAGTTGGATTCCTGATGCCAATATATTTTATAACCTGTCAGTTCTGATCACACGTAAACGCATGCCAAACTAATATCATCATGTCTCCCACTGCGAACGTAAATAAATAACACAAATGAAGACCACCAACCCCGTTCTCCACACTGTCATCAAACAGATGTGTGCCCCCTGCATCCTGGCATCTACGTGAGCCAGTAATAAACACCGAACAGTTTCAAAGACTGGAGAAGAAAGCTAGAGCGAAACTTTGCATGTTTTAGGAATACAGGTGAATCCCCAAAATGAAATTTTACATCTGCAAGCGTCTGTCTGCGTCCCCAAATATACGGTGGTCCCCTAGTGAATCCCGCAACGTTCGCGGTACCCTGTAAACAATAGTTTCCCCCATTGTCCACCCAGTATGCGAGTAATAGCACCCCTGGGATAATATCCTGGCCAATATTAGTTTTGGCAAATATTAACCCGCTAAAACGTGTCGTCCCAGTACAAAGTCGACATCCAACGAGCGCCATTTACAAAGCTTCAGCCCTGGAAACGGTAATAGTTTAAGCACAATTATGGATGGAGTGAATAACCGAATTCACAACGTTACTAATGACAGTAAATCTTAATGGTACAACGCTAGTCTGGTAGGTCTCAAAGGCTCCCCGGACCGCAATGCATGGAAGCGCCCATAAATGGTGCTCGGAATGCACAGCTGCCAGGTAGTCAGCGCGTTCATCTCTCCTTGAGAATGACTTTGGACCACACGATACTTTTTGACGGGCATACAAAAAACGTATGATGTTAAAGCAATCCTTACAAAAAAGCTGGAAAAGGATACCGAATCCTGCGAAATCCAAACACCAAAACCATGACAATCTAAAACCAAGACAATTCTAGGCTGCCGAGACCTAATCGAGGCCCCCGTGCCGACGTCCTATCACAGTGGTGTGGCTTTGCAGCTGTAGCAGAAATCCACACCTGCCTGACATTTTGAGCTCCTTCACAGTTGAATCCCCCGCTGACCGGCGGTATAGATCCTCAGTTCCTAGTTTTGACTCAACCTCTACAACTGGACAACGAGCAAACAATGAACATATCTATTCACCCACCAACACCATTATTGCCTATTGTCCCAAGCTTTCTTTGATTTGGCAAACAACATGAGAACACAGTGCCGGTAGCTCTCCTGTTGGCGGACTGCTCGGCAGGCGTCCCACGTGCTTGGCGAGTACGTCTGCGGACACTTGATCTTGGGATCGTTGTAACGCCGCCATATATCCTCCAGATCTTCGGTTGGGATCTGATGCGCGCCGATCAGCAACCGGAAAAAGACACGTCTCGGAAACGGGGATTTTGTAGGTGAAGAGCTCTGGTGCTCGCCGACGTTTGACCCCAGCCGCCTGGGCTCCAATACCAGTGATGGTGACATCCTCAATGAAGAGATATGGTCGCTCTAGTACACGCTGGTAGATACCCCGGACTGCGTCACCGCTGATGAGGTAGATTGGACCTCCTGTGTACTTAGGGTAGCTCGGCCTGTCCCAGATCTCAGGACTGGTGTAATATATTGAGTCCAGGTTACGATCTGGTTTCGGGTCGTATACGACGTTTCCGTAGACAATCCGCTTCTCGTCTTGATGGGCTTCAGCGAACGTGACCAGGTTTTCAACACTCACAAAAAGATCGTCATCCACTTTGAGCACGAACCACGCCCTGCCGCAGTGGGCATCGAACCATTCTAGAGTTGCCAGAGACTTCAGAGTTAGATTATTGTAATGGTCCATGAAGTTGGCCTGAATGATGTCACCGAAAGTGTCGGACTCCCTCTCGATCTCCTTCTGCAGTGAGGAGCTGTTGGTGCGCGCGAGCAGGAACGCCACGGCCACGTCCTCGCGGTCGAAGGCGGGACGTAGCCACGTGCGTCGCAGCGTCTGACGGACGTCGAACCCGGAGGGGCGACTCTGCACCATCATCATCACCTGCAGAACCGGGAGCACAGCGTCAGGGGCGGACCCGGAACTTCACACTGCATGGGGATAGATAAGGACACCAAAGCCAATATTCATACTGCTCCTTGCTATGCATTGGGAGAGGAGCGATATGCCAACGACAATGCAGCATATCAAAAGGCTTAGCCTTAGAAGGCTAACACGAACTGTAATGGATTTGTTATCTCAGATGCTGTCGCAAATTAAATATTTAAAGAGCACCACCACGTTCGTGCATTGCAACTTATAGGAGGGCGAAAGACATCGCTTGACATGGAATAACTATTCAACTTTCCACGTGAAGTAATCGTCGAAGATATTAAGCCGATGCTGCCCCATGCTGGAGCTGTCGTTTAAAACTGATAAATTATTTTCCGTGCTATTAACCCCCCACCGGGGGTGGCGCCACCTTCGCCCCACCGGGGGGGCCATCGATGGCCCCCCTCTAACTCCGAAAATATGGGCGTTAACGCAAATCGCAAAGTGCAATAGAAACTCGCGTGAATTCAGTAAGAAATACTACATGTTTTAGTGCTCAGGTCAATGGTTTGACCTCCAGAGGCAAATTAGGTCAAGATCGGCTATTTTCACTCAAATATGCAATGATTAAGCAAACTGGGCATAACTCTTATGTCATTAGAGCTATTGAGGCCTGGTAAAGTACATTTGATAGCAAATTGTCGTACTTTTCCGCTATGTGGAACGTAAAGACCTCCCGCCAGTGGTTTGACCGCCAGAGGTCACCCGTGACCTAATATGACCTGAGGTCACGAAAAGTCAAAAAGTGACCTTGCCGTATATCAAATGAAAGCCAGTGACAAGACAAACACGATGGTGTTTGTTTCACCGCTCTAGCTCCATTAGGTCAAAAGTTATTGTCAAAATACTGTTTTGACCCTGGTGACCTTGGATGACCTTGGAAAAGTCAAAGGAAAATATGACCCCTGGGATCCGTGAAAGGGTGTCCAAAAACGCTGTTCTGAGCAGTCTGAGTATTTGCAATCATTATTGTGACTTTAGATCATAAGACAGCTTTCCCCATGCTTTTTAATGGGAGACATCACCTCGTGACCTGACCTCAGGCACGAAATCGAAAATCCCGGATATACACCTTGTAGACCCTGGAGGGGTCATGAAGTGTAGGAAGTTTCAAATCGATCGAGTTTGAAATGTAGCTCTTACAGAGCCTAAAGTGAAGTGAGGTGACCTGGTGACCTCGTCTGGTGACCTGACCTTGGGTGACCCGGGGTAAAAATTTCAGGAATGATGGAAAATATGCAGTGAGAGGTAGAGCCCACAACCGCGGTGCTGCGCCTCGTCGTTTTCTGCTATCCCGGAAAAACCTTAGGGGGCCATCGATGGCCCCCCGGTGGGCGAGGGTTAAAGGCATGCCACAGTAACATTCAATCAAATTATTTGTAATCCACTTTATTGAACTGGGGACAGGAGGACTGCAGATTTGGGGTCTGTATGGCGTATTTGGTTAGCGCGCAGATTCAGCTCGCACAGCTGAAGAGTCATTCCATGCCAAACGATACATTTGATCTATTGAAACGAAAGCAGGGAACAGGGGAATAAATTCCACAAAGGATGAAACTGGGGGACAGCTCCCCAAAAGTTGCGGCTCCCAGTCGGTTATTTTGGTATTTTTCCCTTATTAATGTGAAATTAGCCCATTCCGTGCACAGGTCTGAACTGTATTGTGTACACGGGCGCCTTTTTAGCTCTGTTTCTGCCTGAAAGGGTGTCCGTGAAAGGGTGTCCGTAAAAGGGTGTCCAAAACGCTGTTCTGAGCAGTCCGAGCATTTCCAATTATTTTTGTGACTTTTAGATCATAAGACAGTTTTTCCCCATGCTTTGCCAATGGGAGAGGTCGCCTCGTGACCTGACCTCAGGTCACGAAATCGAAAAATCCCGAATATACACGTTGTAGACCCTGGAGGGGTCATGGAGTGAAGCAGGTTTCAAATCGATCGACGGAGAAATGTAGCTCTTATAGAGCTCCAAAGTTTTTTTTAAATATTTTTGCGTCCCCAACCTGGGAACATTTTTATACGTTTGCACCACACACACACACTATGTACACGGCAGCGGGGCTTACACTTATCGGCACCTTTGCGGGACAGTTATGTCCGCACGCTCCATGTCACGCGCCCCACTGTACCAGACAGTGGAGCTATCCCGATTCCTCGGGCCCGGCGGTACAGAGGACTGTTCCGGTGACACGAGGCGAGGCCGTGCCCTCGGGCGGTGCCACCGGACCGGTGGATCTATTTAAAGGCAGATCAAGCCCGTGCTCCCAATAACAAGGGCGCTGGTTGGTCAGCGGAAGTCCCTAGTCAAGGCGGGCACTACCAAGTGTACTGCCATCTCCTGGGTAGGAGGCGGTCGAGGAAAATGCTGCCGGAGGTCAGCTTTGATCCAAGGACCTCCCACCCTTGACCGAGGCGCTTTAACCAACTGTGCCACGGCGGTGATCAGGAGCTCCAAAGTTGAAGTGAGGTGACCTTGGTTGACCTCGCCTGGTGACCTGACCTTGGGTGACCCGGGGTAAAAATTTTTAGGGATGGTGGGAAAATGATGAGGTGAGAGATAGAGCCCTCAACCGCGGTGCTGCGTCTCATCGTTTTTCTGCTATCTCGAAAAAACCTTAGAGGGGGTCATCGATGGCCCCCGGTGGGGCGAGAGTTAACACCCGGTGGGCCTCTGAGCCATCGTCGCCCTGGTGGGGGTGTTCAAACACCCCCTGGAACTCCGCTCCAGTGCAGGATAGTAAAAAAACGCAAACGCTGGTTGATAGCTCATACACATTCATGAAGAAACTAAATCAGCCACTTTTTGGCTCAGATCAATACTGAAGTCATGACAGGTCAAAGAATGTGGCATGTTAGAGAAGAGTTTCTGGGTTCTAGGGTCTGGCAGAGTGGAGTTAGAATAGTTTTAGGAACCATTCGCCTCCTCTCTTTACGGTGAATCCAATTATGTATAATATGACTATACTAGGTCAAAACATTAAAAACCTAACCTAAGGTCAGGCCAAGGTCACTATCCAACCTAACATAGTCAATATGCGTACCCATCGACTTGCAATAGCAATCCAAACTTAACCCCCCCTTCTTTTTTTTTTGTTTTTTAGGGGGGTGGGGGAGGGGGGGCGGGTTTTTTTTTTTTTTTTTTTTTTTTTTTTTTTTTTTTTTTTTTTTTTTTTTTTTTTTTTTTTTTTTTTTTTTTTTGTTTGTTTGGTGTGGTTTTTTTTTTTTTCTTTTTAAATTTTTTTTTTGTTTTGGGTGGGGGTGGGTTGTTTTTTTTTTTTTTTTTTTTTTTTTTTTATTTTATATCCCCGGTTTTTTTTTTTTTTTTTTTTTTTTTTTTTTTTTTTTTTTTTTGTGGGGTGGGGGGGGTTTCCTTTTTTTTTTTTTTTTTTTTGGGTTTTTTTTTTTTTTTTTTTTTTTTTTATTTTTGGGGGTTGTGTTTTTTTTTTTTTTTTTTTTTTTTTTTTGTTTTGGTTTTGTTTTTTTTTTTTTTTTTTTTTTTTTTTTTTTTTTTTTTTTTTTTCTTTTTTTTTGGTTTTTTTTTTTTTTTTTTTTTTTTTTGGTTTTTTTTTTTTTTTTTTTTTTTTTTTTTTTTTTGTGTTTTTTTTTTTTTTTTTTTTTTTTTTTTTTTTTTTTTTTTTTTTTTTATTTTTTTTTCAAAAATTTTTTTTTTTTTTTTTTTTTTTTTGTGGGGTTTTTTTTTTTCTTTTTTTTTTTAATTTGTTTCCTAAAAAAAATTTTTTTTTTTTTTTTTGGGGGGGGGGGGGGGGGGGCCCCCCCCCTTTTTTTTTTTTTTTTCTCCTCCCGGGGTTTTTGGTTTTTTGGGGGGGGGGGGGCCCCCCCCTTTATTGGGGGGGGGGTCCGCCCCCCGTCAATGCGCGTGTTAATGGTATCAAATAAAAGCTTTATCAGCCTTTCCTGCAAAGTTATCGACCCAAGTCGGAAATCTGCTTACCCTGCCGGTGGGGGTCTTTAGACCCCCTCTCGGGTTTTCCAAAGGACCAAAACGGCGGCGCGCGCCGCCAAACTAGTTTAGCTGTTCCTTCGTCATTTTTACGTCTTTCCTGAAAATTTTAGCTTAGGGCATATCAGGTCAGGTCACCAGGTCAGGTGAAGTGACCTCACCTCGAAAAATGTTTAGGACTGCATAACTAAAAGGGGGTTGATCGATCAAGTGAAACTGATACCACATATTGGGCCCCTTAGGAGCTACAACATATGTTCTGGGATTTTATATTGGTGACCTGAGGTCATGTGCAGAGCATGAACTCCCCATCGTCAATACATTGGAAAATCACGAAATGAGCTTTCTCAGTAAGCATGGATGGAATCAACTTCAAACATCGGTTATAACTTTCTCTTAGCTCATTCCTGAAGTTGATTTTCAAAAATTGACTTGGGACCTTGAAAGGTCATCTTAGCTCAAATGAGCATTTTTGGTGTTTTACTCTATACATTTTGAATAAGCAAAGATTTAACTTTATTTTGTCACCAAAGTGTTTGTATAGTCACTCAAGTCAACTGATATACATCATACTATACCGGGTCAAGTTGGGTCAGATCGTTACCGGGTCAGGTCAAATTTTTTAATTTGACCTGGCATAGCAATATTATATATCATTCGATTTGTATTGACGAGAGGATTGCAATGGTGCATCAACTATTGCTGTATCTTGCTTGGTTTGAAAGTTATTAGCGAAAAGTAAACGCCCTTATGCATAGGTGGCTATGGAAATTCCCAAGAACATTTCCAATATTCAGTGACCTGTAGCTCCCTAGGCTTTGACCTGACACGAATATAATTTGCACTGTAATGAAGAGCAACTCAAGAGCTTAGTAGTGTTAAAAATATTTTTAGCTATCATAGTTACTGAGAATACGAGGTTTTCTTAGTATACCTCATATTAGCGATTTTGGCCTATTTTGGCCTCTGGTGACCTTGATATTGACCTGACGAAAAAATGACCGAAGTATTTTCGATATCATTGTTGAAGAGATTTCGATTGCCGTTTTGCACTTTTTCTAGCTCTCTTAATTTTTTAGATCGTGGGGGTCTTTTGTAGCCCCCAACAGGCAAGGTGGCTCATATCCGCCACCGGGGCAAGGGTTTAGACCCAGATAAGCTCTCAAAGGTCACAGGTCAAAATTGCAACATGAACCTAAAATGTGCCCAGGATACTACGATTTGGAGAATATGGAGGTATTCACAACTATATCTACACAAATGCAACCCAATTCCTGTTTTCCCCATGCATTTCCAATCGAGAGATCATGATCCGTACCTGGCCCTAGGTCATCGATATGAAAAATCCCGGAGTATATATTTTGTAGCACTCAATGGGCCCATTATGTGGTATAAGTTTCAATCCCATAGCCTGCGCCCCACCGGAGGTCCGGCGCCAACTTCGCTCCCAGCGGGGGCATCGATGGCCCCTCTCAACTCCGAAAATATGGGGATTAGCGCAAATTTGCAAAGTGCATTAGAAAGCTCGCGTGAATTCAGTAAGGAGTTACTTGCATGTTTAAGCGCTCAGGTCAATGGTTTGACCTCCAGAGGTCAAGTTAGGTCAAGATCGGCTATTTTCACTCAAATATGCAATGCTTAAGCAAACAGGGCATAACTCTTATGCCATTAGAGCTATTGAGATCTGTTAAAGTAAATTTGATAGGAAAATGCCAGACCTTTGTCCGCTATGTGGAACGTTATGACCTCCCGCCAGTGGTTTGACCTTCAGAGGTCACCTCGCGACCTAATATGACCTGAGGTCACGAAAGATCAGAAAGTAACCTTGCCGTATATCAAATGAAAGCCAGTGATGAGACGTATACGATGGTGTTTGATTCAGCACTCTAGCTTAATTAGGTCAAAAGTTATTGTCAAAATACTGTTTTTGACCCCTGGTGACCTTGTATGAAGTCGGAGAGGTCAAAGGGCAAATATGGCCCCTGGGATCTGTGAAAGAGTGTCCAAGAACGCTTTTCTGAGCAAGCCGAGCATTTGCAATCGTTTTTGTGACTTTTAGATCATAAGACAGCCTTTCCGCATGCTTTTTAATTGGGAGAGGTCACCTCGTGACCTGACCTTAGGTCACGAAACAAAAAAATTCCCGGATATACACCTTGTAGAACCTGGAAGGTGTCATGAAGTTTAGAAAGTTTCAAATCGATCGACTAAGAAATGTAGCTCTTATAGAGCTCAAAATTTGAAGTGAGGTGCCCTTGGTTGACCTCACCTGGTGACCTGACCTTGGGTGACCTGGGATAAAAAATTCAGGAATGGTGGGAAAATAATGGGGTGAGAAGTAGACCCCTCCAACCGTGGTGCTGCGCCACGTCGTTTTTCTGCTATCCCGGAAAACCTTAGGGTCATCGATGGCTCCGCTGTGGCGAGAGATAAATTTAACCATTTCTTACTTATGCCACCTTAAACATTTTTGGAGGTGAGGTCACTTGATCTGCTCTGGTGACCTGACCTGAGTTGACCCAACCCTAAAATTTTGGGGGAGTTACGACATTGACCAAGAATAAGGTGTACCTAGTATGTCGACGCTTCGCGCCGCCGTTTTTCCGTGCCGCCGGATAAATCCGAGGGGAGTGTTCAAACACCCCCACCGGGGCAAGAGTTAACACGCTAAGTATCGTCGATATGGGGGAGGGGTTCTGGAGTATCCCCCATTCACATTTTCCGTGGCAGGTGGAGATCTGTTCACAACCGGAAAACGCGATTGAGCAACATTTGAAGAAAAAAATTATGAGCGCTTCGATTGGTGAAATCAATTTGAAAATCAGTTTGTATTCTTTTTAAAATTTTAGGATTTCAAAGGCAGACCTACATTTTGGACTTCCATAATCGCACGGTCGTACCAGTTCGCCTGCACTATAGACCGAGTCGTGACGTAATAACGCCATATAATTGGGATGATATGTCAACATCACCTCATATTAAGGTCAAGGTCTAGCTGAAGGTCATATGTCAGGGTCATTGTAGAATTTGCAGGGTCATTGATCCCAGGGTTTTCGGTCCGATAGCGTTACTCAGTATGAAGTACGTTACGCTATGAGGTCATAGTTGAGGTTATTCAATGTCAAGTTCAAGGTTACAGCTCAAGGTAAACGGCCATTGGTCATGGTGAAACCTCGTTTACCACTCAACGGCTGCTATAGTGCCAGTTATAAAGCACGCAATTGGGAATAAATCATATATTCTGAAGGCATAGGTCGATGCCCTTAAATAGCCTTCATATCACAGTTTTCAGAGCACGTTATGTGAGATTTCCTTTAATGACCTCAGTCCGCTTTTAGTTTTTCGGGATATTTTTCTGAAGTTTGGGGCTCCAGACAAGGAGAAAGAAACTGTTCCTGGTTTTCAAGTTGCTTCGACTGCCAAGGGATGAATAAAAATGATACAATACAATGACATCATGCAGAGGTTTCTATGCGTCTCACTGTTTCATTGAGTGGTGTCAAGCATAGAATTCATAAATCATAAATGTGCACAGCAAAACATTTTTGCATTGAATAGTTGCAGAGTTGCATTTCAACCTTAATATAAGAATCTTGCAATCACCAAGTCTACTTTTGTTATGAGTTTAATGCTACCAAAAACTTTTGCTGGAATTTTTTATAAGTTTGTGGTGGTGAGTGGAATCCACAAAGTCACAAGGGACTTGCACGAGACCCCGACCCCACCACCCGAACGAAAACCCAAAAAGGGACAGAAGCCAAAGTTTAACCCCCACAAACACAGGGACGGCCACCCGCCAGGTCACCCCTCACTAGTCAGTTGCCAGCCGACCGACGCGGGAAACTGAGCGCCGGAGCGTCTCAGGGGAACCGATCCCAGCCTGACATGCACGCCACGCAGCTGGCAGCGGGCCGGAGCAACGCCACCAACGAGCTACCGGGGCGGCCAGTTGGTAGAGCACCGGATTTTCATCTAAGAGTGGACGACCATTCGGTTCTCTAAAACAGCCTGATGCAACCTCCAGCCTTTGCGATGGTGAAGCAACTGGAAAACGGATGGAAGAAAAGGGTTGTATGAGCAGTCGGTGTGACTGTCAAATTCTCACATTGACTCCTTGACCAAGCCATATTTGCTTTGGGTGGTTACCGTCAAAGAGAAATGCGGCCCCATCGCCGCTGCACTTATTCCTCACTTCCCCTTAAGCTGCCTCCCCAGTTTACGCTCTCTACTTTCCATTCTCTCAACACAAACCAAAGAAAAAGTACCGCATAAATACGGTGATATTTTGTTCTCTTTAAATATTTTGAAGCTGGTTAAACGTATCGAAGCATGATACCCAGCATTAAAAGAACATCTTGAACCGAACAGACGAGCCCGTAAAGGAGAAAAATTGGCCAATGCAACAAACCGAGAATGTCAGAAAGTTCATGCACCAAACAGTAGCTTCAACTTTGGTTTCCCCTGTTTGCGTGACGGCACTTATAAAAAAACATTAGCTTTGTTTTCTACTTAGCCATTAACCCCCCCCGGTTTTTGGTTTTTTGTAGAAATTAGGGGGGGGGAGGGGGGGGCGGCGGTGCTTTTTTTCTTTTTTATTTTTTTTTTTTTTTTTTTTATTTTTTTTATTTTTTTTTTTAATTTTTTTTATGGTTATTTTAGGTTTAAAAACCCTTAAAAAAAAAAATTAAAAAATAAAAAAAAAGGTAAGTGGAAGAAATTTTAAGTTAAAAATTTTTTTTTAATATTACACCCACAAGTTTTTTATTAAATTATTTTTTTTTTTTTATTTTTTTTTTTTTTTTTTATAAGGTAGAAAAAGGGACTTTTTATAAAATAAATAATAAAGAAAAAATTTTTTAATAAATAATTAAATTATTGTATTATTATATTTTTTTTTTTTATTTTTTTTTTTTTTTGTGTTTTTGTTTTTTTATTTTTTTATTTTTTTTTTTTTTATTTTTTATCTTTCCTCACTTAAGTTAAAATTTTTTTTTTTATTTTTTTATTTTAATTAATATTTTTTTTTTTTTTTTTTTTTTATTTATTTTTTTTATATTTTTTTTTTTTTTTTTTTTTTTTTTTTTTTTTTTTTTTTTTAAAAAAAAAATATAATTTAAATTTTTTTTTTATGGGGGTTTTTTTTTTTTCTTTTTTTTTTTTATTTTTAAAAAAAAAAAAAAAAATTAATAATTTTTTTGGGGAAGGGGGGGGGGGGGGGCCCCCCCTCCGTTTTTTTTTTTTTTTCCCTTTTTTTTGTGTTTTTGGGGGGGGGGGGGGGCCCCCCCCCCCCAATGAGAAGGGGGCTCGGACCCCCGTCAATGCGCGTGTTAAAATAGCAAACATTTACAAGTATGCCAAAACGGACGAATAAGCCTACTATAGGCTTTTGATTCCGCTGCACACAAAAAGTATAGAAATTGTTGGATATAAATTGTTTCCTCTTTTATCATACACTTTGTTCAAGTTGTTGCAAGTTCGGTTTCTTTAGCCGAAGCCTCAGTGAAGTCCTCAAGAGACTTGTTGCTGAAACTCAGACCCACCACCCGAACGAACAACTCCCGTACTGAAGGGTTAATTTGGAGGCCAAATTTAAAATTCCACAAAACACACGGACGACCGGCCTGCTCAGGCCACCTTCTCACCAGTCATTTGCCAGCCGACCTATGTTGGGTAAATATTGAGCACCGGAGCGCCTCAGGGGAATCAATCCCAAGCCTACACACGCACTGTCATTGCATATTCCTGAGTAGTGTACCGGAGTCCAACGCTCTACCAGCTGAACTACCGGAGCGGCGATTTGTTATTTTTAATCCACGAACATGTTGAACAGGTGCTTTGCAATTAAACTGTGCATATGCAATGCACCCATCAGCCGGACACTGGCACACTGCCGACAACGCCATCAGTTAAATGTGCCTGTGAGAAATGGTCTGCCCTCCCTATACATCCCGCCCTTACCGACAAGTGCCAACAGGCTTAACAGCTTAGTGGCAAAACAAATGTGGATGAGCGTACCCAATTCGTCTCGCCACCCTTAGGTGTCGGGGTCACTTGTGATTTCGGCGTGTTAGTGTGGCTGACCGGACCGGGCCCTCACCATGAACGGTCCTCACCATGCTCGCACAGAATCCTCTTCTGATCCACAGGCTTGCTTTGGTAAGAATAAATGTAAGCGTTTCATGTTTAGACATACCTTATCACGGCCGCAGCCGGCTGTTCCATTCACACATTACATGCAACGGAGAAGGGTGAGCATTGGGTCTTTTGTGAGGCGGAGTAAAACGGAAAAGCGGAACGCTTCCTCATTTGGCACAGCTTACTCTTGATTCACTTCACAGGATTGCCAAGGCTTAGATGATCGTCGGTCAGGCTGCTATACCAGCTAAAGTGGCCTGACCTAACAGATATGAGGTCAGCGAAAAAAGCAATTTGTGGCGCATGGTTTTATATTGTTGACCTAGCGCTAGGTCAGTTTCATGACCTCTTCATTGCGATGAACGGAGAAAAGTTAGTGAAATTGATGATCAGTTAGAAATAAAAGTTAAAACTTACTTCCAACGCCAAGTACACAATGTTCTTAGGAAACATCCGAAGATCAAAGTCACCTTAAGAAATTGGACTTATGACCCCTGAGAGGCATTTCGTTCGGTTAAAAGGTTAACCCCTGAGAGGTAGGTCAACTACGTGATGATACTAGGTCAACATACAAATGGCGTGACCTAAGGTACGTTCAAGGTCACCATCTGACCTAGCATAGTCAATATACATATCAATCGACTTGCAATAATAATACAAACGTAATGGTATAAAAATAGAAACTTTGCAATCATTTCCAGGAAATTTATTGACCCAAGTCTGAAAACCAGCTTAAGTAGTCCCAGATGACCTCTCAGAGGTCATAGGTTTGTTTGTTTGTTTGTTTGTATTGAACAATCATCAACGGGTTCAATTAAGTCCCATTCACAGATGAAGTCAAGCGATAAAATATGAGCTAGCATTCGCTGCTTGGAGAGAGAAATAGGTCATAGTTCTACATAATCGCATACACATATTTCCTCATACAAGTAAATATATAAAAATGACCGGTCAGTGTTCATCACAAAGCCCCTATTACCTGACGTCACAGCGTATAAAAAGCCCAAGAGCTTGTAAAAATAGAACAGTTTAAGATCTTAAAACATCTAAAAACTATAAAAGATATAAAAAGAAAATATACTAAAATATATAAAAATACGAACATAAATATAAAAATATAGAATATAAGGACATATTGTTTAAAGGGAATGTGGCACCTTCATAACGTGATTTTAACTGAGATAGGCAAGTTGTAAAAAAGTCAAAACCCTGTACTCCATATATAATTTGCCTTGGAACTCGAAATTTCCGTAGAAAAAAAGCTAAAACCTACCTGACACCAGCCCCTTCATCAGCCCCTCGCCGGGTGGCCATTTTTGTGAGCTGCTGGTGTGACGACATATGCTGACGTCACGATGAGCATCAACCAATCGAAGCCCTTGAAGCGTTTCAAGTATGGTAGTGGTTGCCAGATCATGACATCATCTACAGGCAGATATTTATTTATTTTCCTATAGGAGTATTTTTAAAAACAAAATATTGAGCTTATTGAACATTTTTCAGAGAAATCATGAGTGGTTTCATTATTTTTGGCTAACAGTACGCCTAATTTCACTAAATTCCAGGATTCGACCAAGGTGCGACATTCCCTTTAACATCAAAACGTTTCGAACCTCGCCAGGTCAGCGTGACTAGATAGTAGTGAGAGAGTACAAAATAGCATGCTTACGGAACTGATATGCAGAGCAATGCCAAATGTCCGCTTCTCTATGTGTATTATTGAAAAAATTATAAAGCCTAGGTATCCGAACGAACATACTTGCTTTTACAGTATTTACCCTGGCATAAGGAACATTGAATACCACTGGGTTCCGCAACGATCGGGAAGGAGCAGCCAATGGAAATGATTTGAGGAGATAAGACGAGTCAATTTTGTGCTTGTACAGATTTATAATGAATAAGAGATCGTATTGTAACCTCCTTGATGTCAGAGAAGCTAGACCGAACTGTTGAAGTTGGCTGGAATAGTCAAAAGAAACGTTTGTAACTCGGCATCGTCCGCAAAGCCAAATGAGAAATTTATGCTGAATTTTTCCGATTCTTTGCAAATGAACATTGGCGGCTCCTCCCCAGACAATACACCCGTACTCAACTATTGAGCGCACGGTTGCACAATAGGTGCCAAGTATGGTTTTGGTGTTCACCCCGTAGAGTGATGGTCCATTTTTCCCGGTTTGAAATGATCGCATCAACAAGCCCAATGCTCGATTTGCTTTGGATACGACAGAATCAATGTGCGGGTCAAAGGTTAACTTTTTGTCTAATATTACCCCAAGGTCGCGCATGACATTCACTCTTCCTATTGCTGCGCCATTTATAGTGTAAGTTCCAATGACTGGCTTAAGGCGTAAGGTTAGTGTCATGGCTTTGCACTTCGATGGATTTAAATTCAGTCCCCAATCACCAGACCATTGACACAGACGAGCTACGTCAAGTTGGAGTGACCTAACATCCGCCTGACTATCTACTCTTCTATAAAGCTTTACATCATCTGCAAACATTAAGCAGTCTGACTGAATAGTTGCTGGAAGGTCATTTATAAAAACAAGCAAACAACAGCGGCGATATTAGCCCGCCCTCCGGTGTTCCGAATGACACTGGCACCCATGATGAGCATTGGCCGTTCACCACAACCCGCTGCTCTCTCCTGGTCAAGTATAATTGCAGCCACTCAAGAGCTTTACCATGTAAAATTGTAAGATTTAGATAATTTATAAACTAAAAGTTTAAGTTTAACACTTTGAAAAACTGAACTATAATCCGTGTAAACTATAATCCGTTTGAGAGCCAGCTGATAGGTTTTTTCCAGGCCACGCCCAACATGGTGCCCAAGTTTGTCATGCAAGAACGTGATGGCATGAAGCCATGCTGCTGGTTCGCCAGCACAGGTCGGACATGAGCGATCGAAGAGGTAAAAACAATACGCTCAAGTACATTACTAAAAAACGGCGTTAAGGACACAGACCTATAATTTGACGCACACGATTTCGCACCTTTCTTAAAAATCGGTACGACATTGGCACGTTTCCATTTTTCTGGACAAACGCCCTGCATCAGAGAGCGGCGACACAATTTCGCGACAGGTACAGCTAGCTCATGTGCGCACTCATGTATTATACGAGCACTAACATCATCTGGGCCACAAGCCTTGTGCCTATTCGTACTTAGAAGTATAGTGAGAACAGCGTCGTTAGAAAGATTAAAAGCAGGTAGGTTGTCTATATAATACTGTGGCATATCAGGAAATCTCACTACATCAGGCCTCGTGAACTTACTAGCAAAAGTACGGTTCAAAATTTCTGCTCAAACCTGCAACATTAACCTAGAAAGGGACCTAGGGTACAACGATTTGGAGAATATGAAATTATTCTAAGCTGTATCTACACAAATAGAGCCATTCTCCGCCCAATTCCTGTTTTGCCATGCATTTTCAGTGAAGAGGTCATGCTCCGTACATGACCCTAAACCATCTAGATGGAAATCCCGGATTATATTTTGTAGTACTCGGTGGGCTCATTATGTCATATTGGTTTCAATTCGATATATTAACCTTGTTCTTACTTACAATCTCCTAAGCTTTAGTGAAAGTGATGTCAACCAGATCTAAACTGGTGACCTGACCTGAGATGACCCAACATTCAAATTTTGGAAAACTGCCGAATTGATCAAGGATAAGGAATGCCAAGTATGGTAGCGCCCTGCGCAGCCGTTTTTTGGTACCGCCGGAAAAAAACCGAGGGGTGTTCAAACATCCCCACTGTGCGGGGGTTAAGCGTGGTCTCATGCTTCAGTAAACAATTTTGAATGATAGTTATATGGAACGTCTTTGCTAACGTTATAGTATACTCCTGGTTAATATTAGCCCATATGTTGTACATATGTTGTACATGTGATAACATAGTTCCATATAACATGGTTCCAACGGCCCTGGATTCATATGGTGCTATTGAAAGTTTCGTTACCTTGATCCCAGCGCCGTGGTGCGGGCACACCTGAGGATTGGGAATTCTAAATCCTGACTCGTAGTAGCTCTTTGTCATCACCGTCTTACTCTTGGAAGGTTCACTGCCATCCGGATCTGAAACAAACAATGGAGTGAATAATACAAACAGTCTAACAAGGCGTCATTTCAACAAGAGCAATGCTTTCTTAGAATCTAAAAAAATACAATTATTTACATATGAGGTTACAATGCATGGATGAAAGATGATTAACGTTTACACAAAAGAGTCACAAATGAGTCGAGTGAAGCAGCTTCCACAGTTGCATGGGGCAAGTTGTTCCAATCTCGGATGGTTTTCGGGAGAAAAGAGTGAAGGTGATAGTCCGCTCTGCATCGTGGTGCCAGAAACTGCTGATTGTGTCCCCGTCGTGATCTTGGTGGGAGCGGTATACATTTACTTTGTATGCCCTCTGCATCCATCATGCCGTGTTTTATCTTATAAAGCATCGTTAGCCGAGCTTTGTTTCCGTCGCTCTGTGTGGTTGGTTGGTTGTATGGTAGTGTGGGTGGTTGCCTGGAACTAGATGAAGACATCAGAGACAAGCAGCGGGTGTATCTATTCCACGTCTGTGTGTATACACCTCCGGGTCAGCTGCGGTCATGACTGGAGCGAATCAATCTCCCGGTCAGCCACGTCCGCGACTGGAGCGAATCGATCTCGCCGGGCAGGCAGCGGGGAAAATCGCGCTAACGCTCCATACAGCTGGAGGCGAGAACGCACCACAAACGGGACGTCAGCGGCTGCCTTGGCCGCCGGCCGTGAACTGTGGGTGGACTCTTAATAGCCGGCCACCCTCATTAAGTTCAGGTGAGGGTTCAACAACATTTCATTGAACACAGCTGTGTCACGTCGCCTCCAGCGCCTAAATTCATCATTGTTTTCTCAAAGGACTTCCACCTCATCTCTCAAAATTGTCGGCAGGACCACCAATTTTAGACCTTTGACTGGCGGCCAGGTTTCAGACGCACGAGGGAACATTAAGATGTCCGAAGATAAAACCACCGGGCAGAATTCAACGATATGCATGGGAACATCGCCCCAGAACTCGAGACATGAGGCAGCTGCGGTGACACAAACTATTTTCTAAACACATAAAGGCAGGGAAAATCCATAGGCTTGTGAGCCGCAGTGGCAGTGAGGTCGGTTCCCCCCCCCTCCCCTCCCTCCACTTTGTTAGTGAGTGGACAGTGCTCCCCTAGATTCGAACCGATGTCCAATTTTTTCCAGTGCTAGTTTAGGCCGTGGGTAATGGAGCAGGATGCTTCAAACTAGATAAATCTCAGCTTATAGCCACAGGCTAGCCACTACAGCTCATTTGGGTCCCA
Organism: Lepas anatifera; assembly: GCA_034440635.1. Lineage (NCBI taxonomy): Eukaryota > Metazoa > Arthropoda > Thecostraca > Lepadidae > Lepas > Lepas anatifera. The sequence continues at coordinate 1,914,987 of JAOTON010002265.1, read as the reverse complement.
TCTGTCCAGGAAGCCAACAAGAACGGTCCTAAATAGGCCTGTTTCGCCTTGTCGTGCTGGAAATCAACACCCATGCGAGTATGCACCCCACAGCATGTCTATGCGACGCCATTTTTTGCCAGGTTTAGACCAATTTTGAAAAAGTTTTAGTTAATCTGTTTCAGCCCTTTTAAGGTGTACATTTTTGTCGTTCACACATTGCTGTGTTTTGGCCCATGATTTCACCTATCAGCGTGTTGTAAATCTGCTGGTGATGAGCTTGAACAAAAACAATCAGAATAAATAAGAACATTATCACAAGCCGAGGTGAGGATCTTGGAACTGCTTATGAATGGAATAGGTAACTGGGAAATTTCCTGGCATGGCAGCCATTGTCAACATAGTCTATTAGCAGGTATGTTTAATATCTCCAGGAGATAATATAGTATAATATACCAAAATTACGTAAATTACCATATAGTATAAGATAATATAGTATAGTATTCCCTATTCACCCACGTATGGCGTACCAGCAAAATCATAGCTTAAGTGGGCCTCTATGCATGTATGCATGAATGCACGTCCGATTAGATGACACCAATTCATCCACTGACTCGTGTGTGCATTTGCACTAATCCGTCTGCAGCAGTCGAAGTTAATTTTCAGCTGCCGAGTCTTTGCAACTGAATGTTCAACAACTAAACGAAAAACAGGACCTTGAAATTCTGCCAGTTTTCTGATCTAGAATATTTTGAACATGTTGTGGTACGTTTATTGTTTTAGTATTCGACGTAACCTAGATATGGATATGTGAGAAAACACGCCCAAAATGTATGTATGTCCCAAAATGAGCAAATTGAGTGATTCCGATTCAGTGAAGACATTCAAACATGCATACTTCTTGAAGTTAGTGATGGGGGAATATTGTCAAGGCAGAGTACAACTTCGAGTTCAGCGTCACCAAAATTGCGTGGATGTATTTTCTTGCATTTGCGTTTCTCTTGCAAGTTGTGGCTCGCTCTGACAATGCTTCCAGCAACGCCAAAGTTGAGAATAATTAATGTCTGTGGATCGTCTCTCAATTGTAAAATACACATCCAACCCGTTTTGTGGCATCTGGAGTGCATATTTTCACCATCATAGCTACGTCGAGATGCATATTCTTCAATACAAGATATAACGCACAATTTCCACAATTGCCTTTGCATTGTCATTTGGACTGACCTGTGACCCTGAGACGGACTTGCAGTCTGTCCCACGGGTGAGATGACAGCTGGCACTCGTAAATACCGGTGTCGTTGACACGCGCCTTGTGTATGTAGAGCGTCCACATCTGGAGAACCAAAAACATCAGTGAAGAACAGATGGGCATGCACAAGTGAGGAAAGCAAATTAGAGTGAATCAGTTTTCAACATACGAGAGTACAGGGGCGTTACAAACTCCGGACCAACGGTGACTGGGAGGGAAGGGAGGTGGAGAAAACAAAGTTCGAACACTTTGGCTGTCTCTGAAGATTCTACCGATGTACTTCAACTAAACCGAAACTGGATGCATTCACGTACGTCTACGTGGGTCATAGGGAGATAGGGACAGCCGGCTCGAGCTCCACTTATTGGATCCTCCCATACATGCATTTTAGAAAATTGTGATATCAGAAACACCCCTATGCACATTTATATGAACTGGGGACTGAGTCACCTGGTACAACGCCCATAGAAAGGGACTGAGGTCAGGAGAGGGGGGCAGCAAAATGCAGACTGGCACAACAAAACTAAGGCTGACACATTAGGTCCACGTCTGAACGGTAAAATTGGGCCCCTCGTGGCAACAGAGAAGCGCTCCGCAGGTATTTAAGCTGAGCCGCTGGGCATAGGTTCAAAGGACACAACACCAGTGTCTCCCAAAAGCTCGAGTCGGGCGTAGAGTACGACGCAGATGAGAGATTAATCAACGCGAATCATAGAGAAAACGCAGGCACGAAATTAAAACTTAGGTTGCCATCACTGAAGCTGATGGCGATGAAGCATCTATTTGTTACGTTCCTGTTTGTAAAAATGCAAATTTGTCGCATGTCGCAAGATCGGACGTGACACTCCAGCATGGGGAACTTTGCTTATGGTTCACCAGTCTGGAGGGATGCATGCTCCATGTCCCCCGTTCTCGAAGCGCGTGACTATATCCAACGCAATCGCCGAAAAGACAAAATGGCAGGCAAACATGTTGCCAAAATCATCCGGAAATTGTTTGGCACAGCCCTGGGAAGGGACTATTCAGGAAAATGGTCAGCATATTGTACAATGACCTCAACTGGTCGTACCTTATGCATGCTGTCGGTCATTTACATGCTACAGTGGTTATAAACGATGAGGAAAGCAGTTAGCCGTAAAATAGGCGTCATCTGTCGACCGGGTGCCAATGGATTCCACCTGCCGTGGGCTCTAACGCGTTAATCTCAAATGTAAATAGAACGCCGCCCACAGGCAGGCGCCAGCACTATGGTAAGGTAACGACCGGCCAGATGTTTGGTGCAGCCGCAGGTAAAATGCCACGCTCGCTCTGCCCGGTAACAGAGAGCGCCCACCTCTACACCTATTGAGACTATAAGTCAATAAACAACCTTTCAAACCTAATACAACATTAGAAATATTAGCCTCTCCGAGTACGTGAGCCACTACATATGTAATCAGTAAAACCAATGCGAGTGAACGTTCCTACATATACTGCTGCCTGTAAAATGAGGTCATTTCAGGTCACTGACTTTGACTGACCATAGAAGGTCAAAGGTCAATGAGCTTCATTGTGTACGTTTTGTAGCGAGTCAATAGAAACCATAGAGCACTTGTTCTGGTCGTGCCGAAAAACTCAAGTATTTATTCAAAATATAAAATCTGAACTACGCACACAACATAATATTACCTATTCTTTTGTAAAATCGGATTGGTTCCTTCCTTCATTGGAGCACTGCAAACAACAAGTACTGGTAGCGACTGTCGCCAAATTAGTGATATTTAAAGCGCGTTTAAGTAAGAGGAAGCCAATGGTGGCCATTTAGAAAGTATCTATGGCTAGAAGCTGTAAAGGAAGAAATAATTGCAAGGAAAAAGAAAGAATATTGGAATTTGACGAAAAATGGGGACAGATAGGAGACTAGTCCTTGAATAATCTAGCCTTCTGCGAAGATATGGAACAGCGATGAAAAAAACGTTCCGAGCTTATGTTCGCTGCTGCAAACAAACTCATACACTATGCATTATCTCATACATAAAACACACACACGGAATCACACACGCACGCACACATGCACACACGCACACACACGTACGTGTGCTCACACACACACACACGCACACATTGCACAGACTAAACAGGACACCCAGCTGGTGTTGATGTTTGATGTATTAAGGTCAAACTATCTTGGAAACTGTAATGTATTGTTGTATTGTACTGTGCTGTACTGTTGTATTGAACTGCATTGTTCGTATTGTTATTGCAAGAACAGATGCATATATGATAAAAGGTCAATGAGCGAGCTAAAGGTCATCCATGTGCTTGGGAACTAATGCTAGCAGTGAAAGCAAACAGGTGCGTTATATTGTACAGATGAGGTTCATGTAAAGCCAGTGTACTTGCTTCGCCTTTAATGTGGTTGTTAATCTTGGGTGTCATTTTGTTAATATTTTTTCATATGTATAGAAGCTTGGTGGATGACGATAGATAACACCCATTATTTTATTAGATTGGACCACAACCAAGGATATGGCCTTGTTTGGCCTCAGAAAGGTCCGACATCATCAGAGAATCATTAAGGAACCTTTGTGCAGGATACTTCACGCAACAGGGCCAAAAGCCTATATTTTTCGTTTTACCACCGGGCATACTGACATGAGGTCATCGGGGTCACCTGAGGTCACCTGTGGTCACCTGAGGTCACTTACATATGTCATATGTTCAAGAAGTCAAGTGTCGTTAAGCCGAGTGCGTTGATATAGGAATTAGGACGATCAGATCAAGTGCAGCGAGGAGAACGGTCAAGACTTTGTGTAATCCTTTGGGATTGACCTTATAACCCCATGAGCTGGCATGACCCACACTTGAAATTCGGGAAAAATGTTTGAAATTGACCTAAGTTAAAAACGGATGCCATTGCTTTAAGCTCAGTCGTTTTTCTGCAATTACAAACATTTTGAAAGCAGAAGGTTGAATCAAACCTGTGGGAACAGTAGATAAAGTCACATTTAATTTCAAGAAAAAATACTCTGTGTAGGATGATCATGATTCCTAAAGATATAGGATGGGGAGTCATGATTTACCATTCATCACCAATTATCTACCTGCCTCTTCCGTCGATTAGTACCCTGGCAGCTTCGTGAAAAGAAAGTGAATTCGAGATACCCGACTTTGTTATAGAGCTAGATGACATTATCAGAATTCCAGCCATCTTAAAACCCCTGTTATTTGACGTCCCGCCCATCTATCATGGTGCGTTTGTAAATATGCAACAAACCTCTGTGTGTCGAAAGAATTGGGCAGATACTCGTTTGTCTTGAGTGAAGGCGCGATCTTGGACTGTAAGAAGACGCCGAGTGGGCTGATACACCCATGCCACCTGCGGAGAGGAAGACCGGCTGTGAAATAGTTGCGTGCATCTGGAACAGGGAAGCATGGGACTACATTTTCGCATTCCGGAAATTCCATCCTACTTAAGTTTATCTCGTCACATTCCGTCCCAGAAAATTTACCCACTAAATAGCCCGTTACCATCCGATGATATTGCATTGGATTTTCTAAGCTTATAGAACAATCACAGTCCGTGACGAATGAGGCCTTGCATAATGAGTCTTCTCCTGCCCCATTCAACATCGTTCCGTAATTTGCATACAATTTCCCGTCCCATGCAAGCCTCCAGGAGTGGACGGTATCGTCATAATCTGGGGCGTTTATGGACGCACAAACTGCCAAGGTCAATGGCGTCACCAACTATTTGCCTTGAGCCTGGGCCGGCCACGTGGTAAGGAAGCGCACTAACTACCACACCACAGCGCCCCCCCCATGGTAGAGTTGAAGGTTTCGATAGAAATATTGGCATGTGTTAGTCCGACGGCACCAAGCACGAGGGGAGCCCGTACTGACACAGATCGGAAGGAAAATTAGGACTAATCCTTACTTTCCAACAAACTAGGAACACAAGCACGAAGCAAGACGGACACAACATATGCAGAGTGAAAGAATGCCCGCATATCTTAATTAGGAGAGCAAAAAATCAACCTAACCAATCGAAAGACAATGGACTGTATTTTGTTATTTCAGTACTAGGTAGAGGGTTATTCAGTATCGGTCAGCCCAACCAGTAAAAACACCAGACAAAGCCATGGATGGCGTGAGGCCGGTCTTTTTCCCGCTAAGACAATGCCTATTGTGATGGGTCAAACGCCCAATCGGTTAGTCACGTACTTCGGTGGGCTAATTATGTAGTTTGTAGGGCAGCCGATTACTGAGAGCAGACGACTATCGGGATCATCTTCTGGCCATCAGATTGGTACACCGAGATGTGAAGAGGACAGCTGCACTAAGCGGTCCAGTGTAAGGGTAGAACCGTTAAAAACTATGCACTTGCCCTGGCGTAAGATGAACTAATTGAGACGGCACGAGCCGGCGAGTGATATTGAGCGAGCAAACACTGTCGCACAGGCGATAAATGTAACCTTTATCCCATAAATGTATTAGTATGTATCTGACTCATGAAAAGTAATCAACCACAGCTTGGTCGGATCTGTAGGACAGATTTTAACAAAAAATATCAGCAGACTCTTCGTTTTCCGCATTTTTTGCGAAGGCACAACATTTTAGCACTCTGGGTCAGGGTTTAGGATCTGCATGGAAAATAAATTTTCAATGTGTAAAATAAAAACAAAACCAACGTATCGAGCCAAATGTCATCAGATGAATTAAAACAGCAGCAGAGAGGTATAAGAGGTCAGCCAAATCGAGGCTTTCAGGCCCATCGGTCTGAGCTAGAGCTTAGTTGAATCCAGAACTTTAACAATGATATAATTCTGAAGCATCAGAAAATATGTCTCTTTATTAAACTTGAGAAAAAATCTTGATTACACTCGTATTCATTTAAAATAGCCATGGTAACCATGATGATTGTATAAAACTATATATTCCCTTGACTAATGAAGAACTAGATAAAAATTGAGTGGTGTGTAAATATAAATGTTAAAGAAATAACATAATTTTACCGGTGACCTAGGGCCAGGTCACGTGATTTGAAAATAATGGCATTAAAAAGTGATGTTCTTATTTAGAAAATTAATTTGGGGAGTTGGGATTCCGTTGATAATATACTGGAAATAGTTTTTTGTCAAAATTGTTGAATGACATTTTTAAGATAGTGATGCAAGCGCAATGTGCCCAAGCGTTGTATCATACCCGTCCATGCAGACCTTGATGGGTCTGCTATGGGAATTACATTTTGAGAGATGATCTTCAAAGAGTGAAATAACCCATAACTCTCTATCTTTAACTTTGGTATGATTTAACATGCACCCCACTGGGGAAAGGCGAATTTCGCCCCATTGTAGTTTTTCTCTAAATAACGCAAAAACGAAGAAATGCAGGACAACATAACTTACAGCACCTTATGCCCAATTTGTTTCAGGCACCTGAACCAATTTTTTTAGGTCAGGTCATGTCAGGTCTATGAGTTATACAAGGTCAAGCGACCCAACTTCAAAACCTAAAGTCACGAGTTTGAAGCGGCGCCAAAGGAACATATGGTAACCGATCAGTTCCAAACTATCATAATAAGATGAGGTCGTTGGGGTTGTCCACAAGTCTGCTATCTCGAAATTTTCAAATTGTTGACCTAAGACGGGGTTAATCTTTTGTTCAGCCCATTATGAGCATATAGTAAAAAATACAAGGGGCTCACTTTTAGTAAATATTTGATAGGCCAAATTAAAACTCTCATGCCATGCATTCCTACCACGACCTTGACCATTAATTTGAGGTTTTGAGCATCTGACCTTTCAAAGATCACCTGAGGTTACATGAGCATACAGGGATCACTTTGTCAATAAATTCGCACTGCATTGCGATAGAGCTTACATTTTGCTTTCATTGTGCTTATCTTGGGTGTTTTCATCACGAGCTCGAGAACTTTTCTGACACCTCTGTAAATTTTTTATCATCGTGTCATCAGAATAGTATACAACAGTAAGTGATAAAATGTTGTGTATAGAAATATTAGAGCAAAAATGCTGGGACCGCAGGTTTTGTTACGATTTTTTACGCATCTTCCCGTCATCCCATTAAAACCCAATGTCTGTTCGTTGCATTAATGGGGTGAGGCAAGTTATTCGACAAATGAACTAAAGTAATCAAAGACAGAACGAGTCAGGAAGAGAAGCCATCCATTTCTGGCCTATTGTCATCTATCTAGTCTCTTATTTCGTGCGGCACAACCTAGATTTAGTACTGGGGCACCTGTCAACGCACAAGAGCCATAAAGTAATCAATTGTCTCATGCACGCTCCTCACAATCCCTACAGACCATGGATGAGCGTAAATGGGTTCAGAGGCGAAACAAATTTTACAAGACCCACTCAGGCACTGTTTTTGTCTTATATACCACGTGGTTTCTGCCCACAAGTTTTTTTGTCAGGCTATCAGCATGGTTAGCGGTTCAACACTTTTTACACGTTTACATCGCGACATAATCACTTCCCGAACACCGGCTTGGCATTCTACACTTTACGCAGTAAACGAGGTCTGCTGGTATTTCATGCTTCCACCTATCCTGCTTAAAACAAAGAGTGGGCTCATTAAAATTGGCTTTGGGTTATACCGTACACGATTACGCAAATAATTCTATAGAATGCCTATAAGTATAGTGAAATAGAGAAGACAACTGCATTATGGGTCCAGGATCTTTGCAGAGAAAATTATTGCAAACAGTGGCGGATCTAGCCGATAGGTTTGGGGCTAAAGCCAAGGTAGAAAATTCGAAGAGCAAAATAGAAAACGTCACGTAGTGAAATATTTTGCCACAATTTAATTAGACGGTGGGTTGTGGACGTACAACCAGGTCGAGAAGCAAAACATATCCTTGAAGATACCTTGAAGATACCTGGAAGATATTGATCTAGGTCAATGAAGCTTTAAGTATAATGAAGATCACTATCGCGCCTCATACTGCTCCAAACGGGCATTTTTTCTATCCCTCTTGGTTTCCGAGATCTCAGGGGGCACTTTAGGACTCCCCTGTTCTGTGCGTTGAGCCAGGCCGCTCTCCACTGCGCGTGTTAATATAAAGATTAACCGAGTCTCAAAACTCCTGGCTGCTTTTTGCTCGCATATTTTTTGGAAAAAATATTTACTCTAGTCTTGTGACTAGGCATTTTGAAAGATTGGATTGCAGGATTTCAGAATCCTAGATATTTCAGCAAACTGAAGAACGGATTTTTGATATTCAATCCTTTTGTGAAAGGAGGATTTTGGGTTGGATTCCAATCCAGTTGAGCAGAAGAAATACAGATTGAAATTTTTAATTCTTTTTAGGATTACAGTTAACCGGTATGCCCACAACCCTACAAGGTGTGATGTTGAAGTGATTACTACAACGATATCTTGCCGTCAGGCAAAAAGCGCAAAAAGAGCAGCGGCCCAACGCTATCGACCCTTATAGCTGCTGCACTAACCACACAGTCATCGCTCTCGTCATTCCGAGATATTTTAAGCCGAAAGAAGTATGAATGTCATGTTTGCCTCATTTGAAGTGTGCTACGTTTGTTGCATGTCAATAAGTTAACTCCGTTGATCATAATTTCTGAGTGGAATTAAAACATGTTTTGTCGTTTTTCGATTATTTCTTTTAGTCAAATATTTCAGTGATTCAAAAGCATCAGTGTATTTCCTGATAAATATGATTGCCGTATCTCACAAAATACTTGAAACAATAAAAATACGCCATATCCAAAAGCGCGCAACATGCTTTAATCTAACCTATTAGCAGGTGGAAATATCAATAATATCCTGGGAATTACCATTTGGATTTGCAATCTCTTAAAGGACTGAAGAATGGATTTCAATCCGTCTTAGTGAGAGAACTGTGGACTTGGACCAAAATAATTTTTTCGGACATTCCTTCGATGTCTGCTTGCGTGGGTTCATATAGCACTAACAGCAACAGACGAGAAAGATGATTTGCATATCTGAAAAATATTGTGGTGTTGGGTAGTGCTAAGGTATTTCTTTCTCTGATAATAGAACAACGTTCTGATTCCTCTCGATCGCGCATAAACAAGTGAAGAATAGAAAAGAGGGAGGATACAAATGTTATCCAAACTACATATTTCTCCAATCTGGGGCCACCGGGCGTTTTTGTGTTGACCTCTGGTTGATTGGCGGGACCAGTCGACCGGCGGCGCCGACGCGGCCTCCGATGTTCGCGCGATTACCAGAGTAGTGTGGTCCGTACTCCAGACCGGTCCCGTGCCCGCAGGCCATGCCAGTGCCAGACCCGCAGACGTCGAAATTAGGCATCTGGCCGACGAAGGCGAGGGAGGATCAGGTCCACGTCGGAAAATTAACGGGGCCATGACGGGACATGACGGGTATCGCCGGAGTGACGGCGTGGCTCGAATTCCGCTCGCCAGCTCAAGAGAATGATTCGAGCTTGTACATTGAAACCATCCACAGCTAGTTGAAGTCTTCGAGATTTGTTCACTTCAATGTATTCAAATATCAAACTCTATTACTGAAAGGTTTAGTGCTACGCAAAGCCAAAGGTTGTATTTATCATACGACCGGTTTCGGGGCCATCTCGGTCCCATTATCAAGTGACAAAAACAAGATATAATAACACACACTACATAGCTATATAAAACGTATTCCTGTAAACTTGATGGAATAGTTTTTGCCATGCTACTAGTTATTCAAATATTCAACATCATAACACTGAGTGTTTTCTTCCCTGATCCTCACTTCCGCTTGAGCAGGTCGAGCCCAGCCCCCCTCCAACAGCAAGCGCAGACCACCGGATGTGACGTCACACCTCGTAGCATATAACACAGGAAAATTAAATGATTAAATATCCAATTTGTTTGCAAAAAGAGGCCCAGAATCAAAAACAAAATGTTTTTTTCATTGCCTTTGGCAAAAACTTAATTACCGTGTGTTCTCAAAAATTCGTAAGCGGGAAGTGCCATAAGCAGCAGTTACATAAATATAAAGGACTTCCCCAATAGTGAAAATGAAAAAACGTTCGGAGCTTTCGGCTATATTTTATCAGCCTTCGTCAGCGAGTGGTCGGATCGATCGGTGGACATCGGAAGAAGAGTCTTGCGATGTCCACCGATCGATTCGACCACTCGCTGACGAAGGCTGATAAAATATAGCCAACGCCCGAACTTTTTCGTTTTCACTGTGGAGAAGTCCTTTATATTTATGTAATTCATTCACATCCACTTATCACGTCATTTTGAGAATTAGCAGAAGTTTAACACATGGCTCGATGGTGAAGGAATTCCTCCATGCCCGTGTGACGTCACTCTGGCGTGAAGGAATCCCTCTTGAACGTATGTATTTTTAAGAAAAGGTATCCTGGTTCGAGCCAACCTTGGTACAAGACATATTTGCCTATGTTTCTATTTAGTTTTTCTCTTGCTGTTGTTTGAATTTGGATGGCTTCTTTAATTTGACGTTGTTTTGTTCTGGATTCGAAAGTGATTACTTTTGCGTCCCAATCAATAGTGTGTCCGGTTTCGTACGAGTGTTCGGCTGTAGCCTTCTGGTTGTCGGTCGGTTAGGGTCATCTCCCTCAGGGCTTTTAGTGACTTTTTGTGTTCAACAGACCTAACCGACATCATTCTCCCGCTTTCTCCTATATACCGGGTGACCCAAAAAATGTCCCCCAACTTTGGAAGGTCATATTTCAGTAAGTATCCAATACATTTCTATGAAAGTTTTGGCAGGAATAAAACTGTCATATTTCTCCATGTGTTCAAATTGTATTGTCCAGAGAATTTATTGTTTTCAAAATATGCCTACCTATGTCAGTGTTTGTAAAAATCATGTTTTCTGCTGTCGATTCATTTTATCGCCAGATTTGGTGTCGTAACTTTGGCACGTGCTGGCACGTGAGATTGTGTATGAATACGAAAGCATTGCATAATATATGGCCTGTATCACATGTGAATGATCAGAGTACCTTAAAACTCAAAACGGTATTTTTAATGCCAACATGGTCCTTACGAAAGACACGAAGTCTTACCATAAAGCTCTGTTTTGAGCAAAACAGATGGCACGGGGGACATTTGGTGAAGGAGTTCCCTCGTTTACCCTGGAATCGTCGGAGCATAAACATGCACATTGAAAAAACTTCAAAAGACCGGCTCATCCGACAGGAGAGCTGGAGCTGGTCCCCGAAGCGCCTTGACACAGCATCAGGTGGAAGAGATCGAGGACATGGTCTGTTCGTAGGCGGACCAGGCAGGAACCCACCTGGGTCAGCGAAAGATTGCCAAGACCTTGAGCGTCTCTAGGTTATCAGTCCAACGCCACTTGAAGAAAAAGAAGCTCAAAGCTTTTAAGCGACTTCGTTGCCCACCCATACCAGAATCCGTGCGGTAGAAACGCAAGACAAGAGCAGCTGGACTGTAAAAGAATATCGGCATGGCTGATGTGAAGAGGACAGTCTTCGCTGATTAAAAGGACTATACCGTGGAAGTTCCAACTAACACTCAGAACAACCGTGTCTACGGAACGGGAAAAAGATGGGTCTTCCTAAGGAGCGTCGGCATCACGAACAGTCACGCTTCTCAAAGAGGGCCTGCACGCAGTGGCTCGTGCAGAGGGAGGTGCCATAGTTCACGAGTTTCAATAAACTAGCCCAGGAAAAAGTGCATTTTGACTGCTTTAAGAAATATGGCTGTCAAACAACAACGGATCAGCAGATTTATCTCAAATTCCATACACAGATTGAAAAATGAGCAAGATTGTCTGATACCAAAATTGGCATTCTTTCTTGCTCAGATATAAAAAGATAGAGAGAGCCAAAGTCGGGGACGTTTTTATGGGCCACCCGGTATATATGTATTTTGCTGCAATCCATGCACTCCATTTGGTAAATGGGGCCAGGTTTCTTCGTACGAAACCGGACACACTATTCATTGAGACGCAAAAGTAATAACTTTCGAATCCAGAACAAAACAACGCCAAATTAAAGAAGCCATCCAAATCCAAACAACAGCAAGAGAAAAACTAAATAGGAATATAGGCAAATATGTCTTGTACCAAGGCTGGCTCGACCTGCTCAAGCGGAAGTGAGGCTCAGGGAAGAAAACACTCACGCATTATGATGTTGAATATTTGAACAATAGTAGCATGACAAAGATTAGTCCATCGAGTTTACCGAAGTACGTTTTATATAGCTATGTAGTGTGTGTTATTATATCTTGTTTTTGTCACTTGATAATGGGACCAATGGCCCCAAAAGCGGTCGTATGATAAATACAGCCTTTGGCTTTGCGGAGCACCAAGCCTTTCAGTATCAAAAAAGCCATGAACCAAACTGAGAATCAAACTCTATGTTTTTATCGATCTGAAGCTACCCCATTGTGACTGGAGAGTGCACAAGTTTTCAACTCCAGCAGGAAGAAAAGCTGATAATATTTTTGTTAGGCTACTTCCATCAGCGTTTTACGGATGTGTGTCCACATCAGCAAAACATCCGCATCATCCGCATCATTAGACACATCCGCATCATCACACAGATATTTCCTGAAGAGCAATGGTCAATCTAGATGGGCTTATAGTTTTTCAAGACTTTAAGTTCGTTAATGAGGGTCATATCGTTACGGCGTCGCGGACTGCGAGGGCGTGTTGGAGGTTGCAATTTCATCGCAATCTACAACACATGTTTACCAACAAAAAACACGGCACAAGAACTATAAAAACATTAGAAAAAAGTAGTTTAAGATTTTACATAATTAATAATTATCAAGACATATTACGTTAATACTAAAACAGAACAAATAACAAGATATGGCTCCAGATGCTCATCTTCAACTTTCCGACGCCCGCACGCTCGCAGTGCGTTTGTGTCCGACCAAAATCCGGTCGTTGCGCGACCCCAACACCCACCGGTAACACAGTTAGACTAGAGAGCGAAACTTGCCCTCAAAGTTCAAAAGAAATAAAAAGCAACAATCAAGTTTTTAAAGACGGACCTGGTGTCGTAACCAAGACGCAACGCGTCGCAAGGCGTCGCACGCCGCCGTCCTGCCGCAACGACCGGGATTCTCGGTCAGGACACAAAACGCACTGACGCAACGCGTCGCACGGCGTTGCAACGCGTCGCAGCAAAAGTTGAACAATGCCCAACTTTTGACGCCGACGGTCTGCGTCAGAAGCCGATATCCGTGTTATTTATTGTTGTTTTTAGTCATTAAATGTAATACGTGTTTTAGAATAATTTTAACTGGACATGATTACTTTTTTCTCCTAAATCATTCTTTTAATAGTTCTTGATGCCAGCTAAGTTTTGATTGTTGGTAAACAACAGTTCGTCGCAACTTGAGCTACCAGATTGCTACCAAAGTTGAACCTTTCCCTCTGCCAGCCAAAACTCCAGAATTACCACTCTGCAACTGACGCCGATCGTCGCCGACCGTCGGCAACCGTCTGGTTAGGGCAGGGGTTGAGCATCACGAAAGTACACAACCAAACAATTGAAACTGGATATATGAAGGACGAATTCAGCTTTTCAAGAAACTTTTCGAAAACTTCATTGTTATAGAAATTATTAGTTTACCATGATTCCTTTACTTCGTTCACATTGGGGTTTCCAGAGGCTGCTTCTAACTGAGTTATCAACCACCCATCCAAATAAATTATATGGGAGCTAGCGCACAGGGTTTGCATAGCCCATTAAATAGCACAACTGAAACTGCATATATAATATTTTCGCTCAAGCTAATATCAGGAGCACCGATGTGCAAAGAGGGCCATCTCATAGGGATATTACATGCATTAACGTTTCCTTTCCTTGCTTTTCCAGCAAGAGCTTTATGCAAATAAATCTTTAGAAAATCACGATGATTGCTTCACTGCTGTCAATCTAGTAATATGTCACAAAACATTTTTAGATAAATATATTAAGCATTCCTGATCCCGGGTCAGGTCAAAACTATATCTTGCATTATATTTGCATTTGCATAACTTTGCACACAAAGTTATGCAAAGTCATGCATAACTTCCGTGCAACTACGGTTTTTCACGCTACATTATGACAGGCGCAAAGTTTTGAAGTATGGAGCATACTGCTTCAGTTGATATGAGAACTTCAGGAAGCCACCTACCTATGTAGATTATGTGTATAGTAACATATATATGTGTATATATATTCGATATATATGTATATTCGATATATATATATATTCGATATATATATATATATATATATATATATATCGAATCTGAATTTCAGAGACGTGCTACCGGAGGCTGTAACCACTCGACCGGTGAGGACGCTTATCCAATGTCGATCGACAATGTGGTGGGCCACCCATGGTTTCAGTCGGCCACTTTGATCCGCCGTCCACTTAGCCAGGGTGACGAATTAGACAGATATGGTCTCGGCCACTGGTATCCAGCACTATCACCAGTCCATCGCTGAACAGACGCGCTTGAATCAATAAAATTTATCGTGAAATCTTGAAATTTAGTCATTCTTCCAAAAATCCAGAACATCACGCCAAGGATTCTTTGTGGACTGAGAGAAATGCTTATATTACCACATACCGATCGAAGGCTAGACAAAATACCTTTTTGATCCCACTAAGGCTTGGCTGGGTGCCACTTGCCGACTAAAGGTGAGAATTTCTGCTGGCTTTAATCCCCGATTTTGAATCATTGCAAACCCTCAAAGTTAGAGGGAATGTGGCACTTTGGTGCAATGTTTGTTTGGAGTGGATTAAGTGGTATATTTTATCAAAAATGATAATATCGGCCCGAAAAATGGCTAATTAGCCCAATATTCTGGGTGCGCTAATTTTATTTTGCAAGGGGTAAAAACTGAACACTACCGTGACGTCATAATATGGTAACACATCATGCTGCCATATACAATAAGCTTTGCTGCCTGGCTGCGCCAAAAAGTACTAATATAAATGGAATGTGCTTAGCTAAAGCAGACTATTATGAGACACTAAATGACATTTAACAAATTGGTATTTTTTCCCACATCTCAAGATCTATTTAACGTTTGAAACTAGTCATTAACGCTAGTCTTACGTACTCATAAACGTAAGTAAGTAAGTAAGTTAAGTAAATAGGTTTTAACGGGTTCTAGTAAACAGTTGGACCTCCAGAGGTTAGCAAACTTCAGGTATATTTATGCATATTATGCTGGTGAATACCTAAATAAAAACCCCCTAAAACTCCCAATGGTCTCAGATACGTGAAAGGCGAATATCGCCCCTGGAAGCTTTGAAATTGCAAAAGTAAACTTGTTTCTGAACTTTCTGAGCCTCTTAATTTTTGTGACCTTTACAGCATAGTATAAATTTCCCCATGGTATTTCAGTGGCCGAGGGTTCAGCTCGTGAACTGACCCCAGATCACAAAAGAAAAAAATTCCAGGAATAAATTGTGTAGACGCCTGAAAGGGTTATCAAGTATAGTAGGTACATACTAGGCATATTCTACATCTATACCTATTACGAAATTCCATGATTATACGAAAAAACACAATGAAATCGGCAAGATCATGGAAGACAGGTCCAAGACTATGTCATCCGAAATTTTGGGGTCTAGGTCATTCAAGATTACTGGTCTATAACGTTACAATACTATATATTCTCACTAGCGTACACTTTAAATGGCACCATAGAAGCCTTTGGGCAGGAAATAGGGTTTGACCTTGATCAATACCCTTTGACCCCGGTCTATGACATGGACCTTAACGTTGAGTAACCTCAATTATGAGTTCATAGCATAACATACGTCATACCGAGTAACGCCATCTGGCCAAAAGCACCTGGTATAAATGACTTTGAAAATGCTGGTACGGCCTAGACCTGTGACCTTTGACCTTGGCATTCAAGTAAAGTGACCTCTGCATATAATCCCGATTACAAGGCGTCGTTGCGTCATTACTCGTTCTACAGTAATAGGCGCAGGAGCTTTTTTAACTAGAGGGGGAGTTATCACCGCTGGTGGGGTCAAATATGATCCGGCCTATCACTTAATTTGTTAGCGGAAAATGTCAAGAATCGGCTCAGAGTTGGGGGGGGCACTGTCCTTCCGGTCCAAAAGTTAGGGTAAAAAACTTAAAAACTTAGGGTAAAAACTTAAGACTGTAAGTAAAAAAACAACAGAGACCCATGTTCAAGATCTATCTCCAATCAATGCGCCCATAAATCATCCCAAACGTAGACAAGTATCCTCATTTTTCCACCTTGGAAAACTAGGTGAGGGGCACTTCAGGACCCCTCCACTGCAAGTGTTCATGAACAAGAACAGTTTTCTTAGTGTTCAGTGCACAGTGTCGGATCGGTGCCAGTGGTTTGGGGCGGGGAGAGGGGGCGGTAGGGCCAAAAATTGTGAAAAACGTGAGTTTTTGTTAAAAAAATTCGGGAAAAATCGGGAGGTTTTGGGGGCAAATGGCTTATTACCTACACCCACTCCCACCCCCTGGACCCGCCAGTGTCAGTACACATACATG
Organism: Lepas anatifera; assembly: GCA_034440635.1. NCBI lineage: Eukaryota > Metazoa > Arthropoda > Thecostraca > Lepadidae > Lepas > Lepas anatifera. The sequence continues at coordinate 1,898,279 of JAOTON010002265.1, read as the reverse complement.
AGCTGGCATACAGGGCTGCTGCGCCTGCTACCACAACGCAGTCCCTTCCTGAAACTGAAAACGAGTGTAGACCCTGCATTGAATGCGCAGGGTAATCTCCCTGATGACCCACCACTGTAAAAACATTCAGGGGAAGGACTTAAAAAAGAACTTGCTAAAGAATGCCTGCAGGGGACTCAGAGGGAGGGAATAGCAGGGGGAAGGTACCTTTTTGGTGTGTGGCTGACGGATGCGGCATGGCAGAGTGGCGTCGTCTCCTGCCCACACCTCCACCAGCGTGTTGTTGTTGGAGATGAAGCTGGTGTTGGGCGCCGGCGGGGACTCCACCTCTCTGTCCAACGGGTCGCAATGCTCCGCTGTCGGCAAGGAGGGACTGTTAGCATGGTTCTTATGGGAGAGGGGTTGTCTGCCAACATAATCCTGCTGCAAGAGGGAGGGACTGCTAGAAGGGTGCAATTGCGAGAAGGAGGGACTGCTTGCCCTCGCCACGGTAGGGGTGCTCGGTTTTTCCGACGGCACCTAAAAAACGGCAGCACTTTGTGCCGCTGTGCCTGCCACATCTTATCTTTTTTCACGAATTTATTAGTTTATTAACCCTTGCCCCGGTGGCGGGTACGAGCCACCTTCGCCCTGGTGGGGGGCTAAAAAAGACCCCCACGATCTCGAAAACTAAGAAAGCTAGAAAAAAGCGCAAAACGGCAATCGAAAGCTCTTTGAAAATTATATCGAAAATACTTAGGTCATTTTTCTTGTCAGGTCAATATCAAGGTCACCAGAGGTCAAAATAGGTCAAAATCGCTAATATGAGGTATACTAAGAAAACCTCATATATCTCAGAAACTATGATAGCTAGAAACATTTTTTTAACACCATTCAAAAGCTCTTGAGATGCGCTTTCATTACAGTGGCATTCATTTTCGTGTCACGCCAAAGCCTAGGGAGCTTCAGGTCACTAAATATTGGGCATATTCTTGGGAACGTCCATAGCCATACCCGTGCATAAGGGCGTTTACTTTTTCGCTAATAGCTTCCAAACCAAACATGATACATCCATAGTTTATGCACCATTGCAATCCTCTCGTCAATACGAATCGAATGATATATGATATTGTTATGCCAGGTCAAATTTAAGAATTTGACCTGACCCAGGTCAACGGTCTGACCCAACCTGACCTGGTATAGTCATGAGGCATACCATTTGACTTCCAGTGACTATACAAACACTTTGGTTGCAAAATAAAAGCTCTATCTTATTTTATTCAAATTTTATAGAGGAAAACACCAAAAATGCTTATTTGACCTAAGGTGACCTTTTAAAGGTCACAAGTCAAAAATTTTGGCAACAACTTCAGAAATGTGCTAAGAGCAAGTCACAACCGATGTTTGAAGTTGATTCCATCCATACTTACTGAGAAAAGCTCATTTCGTGATTTTCTCCATGTATTGACAATGGGGAGGTCATGCTCTGCCATGACCTTAGGTCACCAATATCAAAAATCCCGGAACAAATGTTGTAGCTCCTGGTGGGCCCAATATGTGGTATGAGTTTCAACTTGATCGATTAACCCTTCTTTTAGTTATGCGGTCCTAAGTATTTTTTGAGGTGAGGTCACTTCACCTGGCCTGGTGATCTGACCTGATATGACCTTGAGCCAAAATTTTCAGGAAAGATGTAAAAATGATGAAGGTACAGCTAGGCCAAGTTTGGCGGCGCTGCGCGCCGCCGTTTTTTGGTCACTTCGGAAAAACCCGAGGGGGGTCTAAAAAGACTCCCCCACCCGGGCGAAGGTTAAGCGGCACATTACAGTATGGTTGCTTTGTAGCAATGATACATACAAACGCACAATACAATACTGTTATGCATCGTCTAAACTGGAGGAAACTGACGCAACATTTTCTACGGAAGATAGCGTATGCATAGAAGCACTTCCAAGCGCGGAAAATGTACAGAATTCAAGTCTTCATCCCTATTTGGCGACAAAAGGAAGTTAGAAACTAAGCTAGATCTTCCATCTGAGTATTCTGGTATGAATACGTCAAGACGTGCAGCATGTGAAACTTTTTTGTAAGGAGAGCGTTTTTTGTGAAGGCACAAACTATAACCAATATGTGCACATTAAGTCACGTGGAGTAACTCAGTACCCAGGCATCACCTCCTGGAAACCACAATCAATACGGTGAGAGAAAAACACTACCACTGTGTCACTCACCAACATACCCACAGCAATACTCTACCACGTGAGTAGCAGTCGCGAAAGATCACATCAGTACCACGCACACACAAATTAGGCATCATTCTCCCGCTAGACCAACATCAAAAAGGAACGATTCGACTGCATAAGCATGTGTTTTTCATCCACGATCTGAAGCTCCAGCATGCCCCAGTTCCAGGATTTTGTTGGGGCCTAAAAGTCCCTGGCTTCCATTGCCACTTCAATCCACCCTAATTCAGTGAAAATAAGCTTATCTGCCACCTGATTCAATTTGAGCTTGGACCCCCGTAGTGATTCTGTCTATAACCTCCCATTTATCCCTGTAACCCCCTCCTTATTTACATTACCAGCAATAGCTCTTTCGGTTTGCTTATCCATCAGCAACCGCAGAAAGAGAACATTTTGGGATAAAAATACCTTTCTTGTGATCATGCTTTTACCAATCATTATAACATGATTTAACAAGGCAGAACCCTCTACACCGAATATCACCTGCAATCTAGTCAGCTCTTGCAGATCCGGTTGGATTCCTGACCTTCTAAGAAATTCTGAGACAGATATCCAAAATTGTTTTACAATCGGACAATCCCAGAACTTATGTAGAATTGTTTCGATTCCATTATTACATCTATCGCAGCCATACGAATCCGCTAAACCCATTTGGTACATTTTTCTGTTAGTTATAATAATCCGCGTCGTGATTTTGTATTGCACCGCCTGGTATGCTATTGAGGGAGTAGTTATTTTGGATAAACTGTGCATCTTTGGCCACTCGATATCTCCGAATTCCGATTCCCAGGCACCTTCCCACTTGTTTCGGGTATCTTTAAACTTTGCATTGAGTATAGTATCATATATATGCTTGTTTCCTTTCCTTTTTTGTAAAATGGCTTGTACGTTTGGATGTATAATCGGATTCGCTGTTTTTGTTCTCTGGACCCTTCTCCACTCAAGAGGAGGGCTTCTGATTAACCCATTATAGTCGAAATGAATACCTTGAACCTGGTAAGACTCTTTGAGTTCTTCAAAAGTCATGAACTGACCATTATATTCTACTAAATCATTTATATACTTTAAACCTCTCTTATTCCATGAATAAATATCACTGTCTTTGAACTTGGTCAGGCTGGAAAACCAGAGACAATGTCTACCTATTTCCTACAAATCTGCCACCATACTGTCATCGAAATCTGCTACTGCCCTGAAAACTTCTTTCCAAAAAGCATTACGAGATTCATCAGCCATTTTTTTCATTGTTCGTGAATTTCGTTCCCACAAGAATTTTCCTTGTGAAATAGTGTCTGTAAAGAGCCGAACCCAGTCGTGACCACTCAAAATCTCCTTTTTTACCCAGCTTACTTTGAGCCCTGTAATATATGCATCGATGTCAATCATGCCCTGTCCACCAGCTAACCATGGTCTGCACAAGCTGTTTCGTTTAATCTTATCGGTCTTCCCATTCCATATGAATTGAAAAAGCTCTCTTTTAAGCACGTTTAACAACCCGGCGGGGGGACAAGGAAGATATGTGAATATGTGATTGAATAATGGTATTAACAACGTTTTAATTATAACTATTTTTCCTATAATGGAGAGATATCTATTTTTCCATCCATTAATAATTTTCTTAGCTTTGCTAATCTTTGCTTCGTAGTTTTCCGACACTACATCCAGGTCGCTTTTGGCAAATGCGATTCCTAAAACAATTAGTTTCGATGTCCATTTCATAGGTATATCACTGCAGATAGCTTTTCTTTTAGTGGTCTGATATCCTGCCCAGAAGGCCTGTGTTTTGGTGATATTAGGCTCTAGCCCTGAGAATTTGGCGAAGGTTCCTAGGTCATGAAAGAGGGCTCGACAGCTATTAATACTACCATCCAGAAAACACAATGTGTCGTCTGCGTATGCAGACACTTTATACTCTTTTCATTTAACCTTTACACCTTTAATTTTGGGATTATGTTTAATCCTTTCTAGCAGTACCCCGATCACCAAAAGAAAGATATATGGACTGAATGGGTCCCCCTGTCGGCAGGACCGCTGAAGCTCTATGCGTTCTGATATATGTCCATTGTACACTAATCTAGATGACGAGCCGACATAAAGCGGATCAAACCAGTTAACAATGACCGGAGGAAAGTTTGTTTTTCTTAGAAATATGCGAGCAAAGTCCCAATTCACCGAATTAAACGCGTCTTTAATGTCCAGGCTAAGAAAAAGTGCAGTCCTCTCTTTTACCTTTAATTGCTGAATAAGATCATAGGTTAACCTGCTCTTATCAGAAATACATCTTTCACTCATAAAACCGGTTTATTATTGTCCTATTACTTCTGGCAGTGCTCGTTTTACACGATTTGCTAGGGCCGAGGATACAATCTTATAACTGGAGTTCAGCAAAGTAATGGGTCGGTATGAATTAAGCTCAATTCTTGGTTTATGTGGTTTTGGAATCAGTGTTAATATACCCTCTCTGAGGGTTGCTGGAAGGAGTCCTACCTGGTAGCTCTCCTCTACCATGCGGAAATAAAAATGCTTCAACTTTCCTCAGAAAACCTTGTAAAATTCATTAGGAAAACCATCAGTGCTAGGCACACGATTGTTAGCCATTGACTTCAATGCCATGGAAAGCTCATCTATTGAAATCGGTAAGCTTAATTCTGCCTTACGGGATTCTGTTAATTTAGTTATACCAATGGTATCAATGAAAACTCCCGCCTCCTCCCTAATAATTGCCCTCTCCGTGAAGAGTTCTCTGTAGTGCTGAACTAATGTATGCATTATTTCACTTTGATCCGAAGTAAGTTTTGTATCGTCTTTCCGCAATGACATGATTTTCCTACTGGTATAATTACGTTTCTCTAAGTTCAAGAAGTACGCAGAGTGCTTCTCACCTTGCTCATACCATCGGACTCTAGACCTAGTTATTATGCCTTCTATTTTAATTGATCGTATATATTCTAGCCTCTCCTTGCACGATGCTAATTCACGAAGATCACAATTTGTCAATAGATGGTGTTCGATATTCTCTAATTCTTGGATCTTGAGGATTAACCGAGACTCCTCTCCTTTCATTTGACGCCGTTTGTAAATAGAGTAGGAGATTGTCTCTGTCCGCATATTCAAGACCAGTACCTCCCAAAATTCCTGCCACGATATATTTATATCTATCAAATGAGGATAATCCTGGACAAAGGAGGCCGTGTAAACAGGAAGAGAGTACACTGATAGAGTATTATGTATACAATCATTAACCTTTTCAATGTAACTATTATCTTTCAACAGAGAGCTGTTCATTTTATAGAAACCTTTTCCTCGCTGCGCCGACGAAAAATGTAGGTGTAAACTCACAATGCTGTGATCTGATCGATAACCTGCCAAAAGGTTTACCTCTGAAATATAAGGTTCTAAGCTTTCTGAAGTCAAGAAAAAATCAAGACGAACCTGCTTTCTTGGTGGGTTCCCGACGGTCCACGTGAATTTCTGAACCTCGGGATTCCTTTCACGAAAAATATCAATAAGATTTAGATTATCTATGATATCAAGTAACTTCTCTCTAGAATGTGGATTGTTCTGCCTTGTATAGTTTTTGGTATCAAGTTCAAAATTTAAAGTGATGTTAAAGTCCCCTGCCAGAATGATTGGAGTTTCATTATTTGCTTTCATGCTATTGCATATATGTTCCACCTCCTGATAAAATGGGGGGTCGTCAACATTAGGGCAATAAATGTTCGCAAGTATTAAATCAACATCTTTGTTAATGGTAGCCTAAGTAATGATATAATTACCACCTTTATCAAACCGGGTCTCACTAAAAGATACCTCAATTGCTTGTGTTAATATTGCAACACCCCTGGCATTGCTCAAGAATCCAGCAATCAAAATATCCCTTCCCCATATGTTCCGAAATAGGCCTTCCTTAGAGGGATGACAGTGTATGTCCTGGAGGAATAATATGTTTAAGCCAGATCCTTTTAAGTAGTTCAAAACATCCCGCCGTTTTTGGAAAGTACCTAAACCCCTACGGTTAAAGGAACCTATTTTTATCTCTCCCGACTGAAGACTAGAGGAGCTCAGAACGTGTCCACAAGGCCAGTTTCCTTTGACGCTATCATCAATAGGTGCACAAAACCGGCTCGACATCGACCTTACAATACAAAACGATCACACAATATACTCCGTTATCGCTCTGAAAAATTACCAGTTGCAACTTAAGTACCACGTCTTCATGATGATCTTAACAAATCTAAACTCGCAGTGGTATTAAATAGAAAACATGCATCTCAAATTATCTTTTACCTACACTTTGACGTAGCTTAATTGTTTTTCCTGTGTGCGCTGTGAGGTGCACAGAAACTCCTAATATCGTTGCCTACACGCCGACGAAGACCTGCGCCCCTACCGGCTGGCCTATGCACCTCTCTTTGCATGACCTGTCCGACAGATGGCCATGCTGAAACACTCTGCTCTGCCTGTCTAGCTGGCTGAAAGTGTCCCTCTGATGTGGGTCGTTGCTCCTGTCGTTCGTCTCTTCCCTGGCTTCTATCTGCCATTTCAGCTCCCTCGGGCAGTTGTGCTTCCCTCCTGTCCATGCTCCTCTCCATTAGTCTCTCGTCGCGGACACGCGAGGGCGGTGAGTAGTAGGACTGAAGAGGTCTCTGAGGTCTCCGCCTTCCATCTTCCTGGGGTCCTTCCTCGTGTCTTCTGACGCCAGTGGAGGTACCGTTACGATTTGGGTGGTCTCCTACGGCAGCGTCCTGCAGATCTACCAGTCTCCCAGCTGTAGACTCGCTTTGTCTAGTCGTCGTTAGCCGGTTGGGGAGCCTCAAGAGGGCTTCTTCGCTGTGGATGGGCACAGGTCGTGCACCAACCGTCTCAATGTAGAAGATGGTGCCAGCCCAGGTCAATACGACCTTTAGGAGTCCTCGGTTCCTAAGCTTTAACAGCTCTGTGTAACATTTCTGTCTCCTTTTTGTTAGATTTTCTCTAACGAAAAGGCCCGTGCCGCGAAGCCGTGTCTTACCGCGGAATATCAAGTCCCGGTTTGAGCCCGGAAAGCTATGCGTGAAACGCACCCAAATCTGACCGCCATCCCTATGCACTTCGCTGATCTGGTTCGGGTCCAGGCAAAAGTTCATCAGGTCCCACAGCATTCTGTGGAGGAGACGTGGTGCGTCTTCGGGCCTGTCTTCTCTACTTAGCTTTGGAATTGCTGGCCCTGAAAAAACCAACCAGTCTAACAGCTTCTCCTGATTGGCGCAGTCTAGTTGCTCCTCCACAGACCGGAGACGCAGTCTGCACCTTGTCAGTTCTGCCTCAGTTTCAGATGCTTTCTTTTCAGCTTCTGTTAGCCTTTGACTGACTACTTCGTGCGTGGTCATAGCGAAGCTTAGAGACTCTTCTACTGCGGTGATTCTTCCTTCAAATGCCCTTTTCATTTCCTCGGTGATTTCTTTTTTTATTTCTAGCAAGCTCTTGGCTGATAAACGCTTTCAAATCTTCAATTTTAGAGCTGTCTCTCACGTTGTCTTGTTCATCCGATGAAATGTCTTCCTGAGGTTCCGGACGAGGAGTTCTCTCGTTGGCCTTTTGAAGTGGACTAGGGTTCCTTCGCTTGCCCATGCTAGCTTTTTAAAGTCTGTTGGGCTGCAAGGCCGCACACTTGCGAAAGGTCTAATGCAGTCGGCTAAAAACGTGCGGCTCTACACGGACTCGAACCAGGGACATCTCACCCCAGCATGAACAGAGAGCCACGACCTGAGACGCGTTAAACCACTAGGCTACTATTCCTGCACCCGGCGCGGGCTCTTATCATCACCTATTTTTTCACCGTGCTGCACTGTCACAGGGGGGTCTCCTGTCATGGCGACCGTCGGTTACACCCTCATCCGCACCAGACACTAAGAAACAATTGTCTGGTACTTACAGTCTATGGAAAGAGCTCAGGCTATTCTTAAATCGTCCATAACCAGCGTAGTGAGGTCATAGATGCATCAAATCACCATTTAAGCGATCCACTGGCACAAAGACACGCGATTTTGCGGACGCGCCCACCACCCGACCACACCGGGCGGCGGTGCCCAGGCAAGTGCACATCTTATCTTTGATCAATTGCTCATCTTTTCCCCAAAAACAGCTTGGGTCGTCACCGGTCAGGTGGCCAATAAGTCAGGAGGCCTCACCACACACAAACACGTTTAGGTACCACATTAGACATAAATTCCTCCTCAACTAAGATATAGTTTCCCTAGAATCTTCAAAGAAAACCTGACCTGAAATTTCAAAAGAACAACATTTTATTTCTTTAACTATGCAGCATAGGCTGAGCAATCTTTACAAGTCTTTATCGAACCCTGCATAAATTTATACGTTTCAATTACAGAACTTAACAAAATCGGCATTTATTTAAAAAATGCAATGCAATCTTGTAATATTCGTGTCAAGTGGGAAAATGTCTAAGAGGCGTTTGATAAGATCAACATTATTTAGAGAATTACATTTGCATCATCATCTACTTCTTTATCATTCTGCGGCACATAACCCTCGCCCACAGGAAACATGAAATCAAAGGCCCCCTAGGTTTTTCCGGGATAGCAGAAAAACGAAGAGGCGCAGCACCGCAGTTGAGGACTCTAACTCTCACTGCATCATTTTCCCACCATCCCTGAAATTTTTACCCCGGGTCAGTCCCAAGCTCAGGTCACCAGACGAGGTCAACCAAGGTCACCTCACTTCAAATTTAGAGCTCTGTAAGAGCTACATTTTTAAGTCGATTGATTTGAAACTTCCTACACTTTATGGCTCCTTTAGGGTCTACAAGGTGTATGTCCGGAATTTTTCTATTTCGGTCCCCTGAGGTCAGGTCACGAGGTGACCTCTCCCTTTTGAAAAAGCATGGGGAAAAAGCTGTCTTGTGATCTAAAAGTCACAAAAGCGATTGAAAATGCTCAGCTTGATCAGAAAAGTGTTCTTAGACACCCTTTCAAGGATTCCAGGGGCCATATTTGCCCTTTGACCTCTCCAAGGTCATCCAAGTGCACCAGGGGTCAAAAACAGTATTTTGACAATAACTTTACCTAATTAAAAGCTAGAGCGTTGAAACAAACACCATCGTGTTTGTCTTGTCACTGGCTTTCATTTGATATAGGGCAAGGTCACTTTGTGACCTTTCGTGACCTCAGGTCATCTTAGGTTACGAGGTGACTTCTGGAGGTCAAACCACTGGCGGGAGGTCTATACGTTTTCCATAGCGGAAAAAGGACTGACAATTTCCTATCAAATGTACTTTACCAGACCTCAATAGCTCTAATGGCATAAGAGTTATGCCCAGTTTGCTTAAATTAAGCGCATTGCATATTTGAGTGAAAATAGCCGATTTTGACCTAATTTGACCTCTGGATGTCAAACCATTGACCTGAGCACTAAAACATGCGAAGTAATTTCTTACTAATTTCACGCGAGCTTTCTATTGCACTTCGCAGATTTGCGCTAACACCCATGTTTTCGGAGTTAGAGGGGGACCATCGATGGCCCGCGTTAGGGCGAAGGTGGCGCTGGAACCCCGGTGGGGCGCGGGATAAGCAAGGATTCAGGTTCCCTGAGTAGGAAACATGAAATCATAATGTTGTGCTGTGCTGTGCACTACGTTGTACTTTTACCATAAAGCTTAAATGAAACAGTTCCCAAACTAGATAACACGAACAAGGAATTTAATTTTATTGTATATTGCAGCCTTTGCTATTGTTTTTTTATTTTAAAATCTATGAGAATCAGTCACGCGTGAACTTACCCTATAAGGGTAAGTACTGTAGGGTCACTCTATACAGTTACAGCTGGGTCAGATTTAAGGAACTTAGAAGTAGTAGCCATATTCTTATGATTTCATTTAGAGGGCAATCATTAAGTCTCAAGTTGCGCATAAACAGCAGACAAGACATTTTAACGTACTGCGAGTTAAGCGTCACATTTATAGTACTACCTGACTAAGTCACGGCGGTGAAATGTTCGGAAATTGATAATTCGAAACAGCCAATATAACATTTTTCATGTCATAAGAACCTTACTTCCATGACTTCGACACCAATAGAGCTATGGACCATTTCAAAAACACTTTGATGGTGACGTTCGCACTCTGCTTGGCAAAATATGTTCAAAACGAATGTACCAAAACTTTCTAGATGCAATGGCAGCTTTTACAGCTCTAACGCTCCCTGTAGTCTAATTTTGAGCAATATAAAAAAATGGACTTTTGTAATACAAAGTGAAGTCTGATTCATGGTGGAATTGACCTCGGAGCAGCATAATTTAATCGAGACTGGAATAAATAGCGGCTTAGAATCTCAGGCAACGGTGACTATAATGAATTAGGCACTGAGCCACTGTTTTTTCCTCGTAAGCGCTTGATTGCAGGAAGTCACTAACTACGTAAGCCTCGGAACTCTCCAGCCAGTAATGTACCGAAAGGACAGCTGACGACGCTAACCTTTACCGTGGTGTGTCGATGACTTCATTGAGCTACTTCTCTTCCTGAGACGACACTATAGCAATGCTCCGGCTCGTGAACTAGTTGTTCTGGGAAGCCCCGGATGTGCCATTCGGTTACCAAAGATTAACTCCACTCTTGATCACAGGATAAGAAGTGGGCTGTGAACTCGCTATGGACAGGTGTTAGCCCCAGTTGTTATGCTGGGAAGATAACTCCTAAAGACCGACAGCAGCTTGTAAAATGTGGCCATAGCTGCTCATTCAATTAGGTTAAAGTACCAATAAATCACTGCCCTGGCCATCAGGCACAGAGGTTGGGTAACTGGGCTCACCCAACTTGGCGGCTCATTACTACCCCTCCAAATGATGCGTCAATAAATTATGCCCGTGAGCATCACTAGAAACCTTCTTATGAGCTTCAACTTTTCGGCAAGAATGAACCCTCTCAATCTGAATCGGTACACGAGTACCTTCAAAACGTGTGAAACTGGCACTTCCGATAAATATAAATCGTCCACTTTTGGCCGAATACAAGCAGAGGCAAAACAAAATATAGCTTCTCCTCGAATTTTTGTAATCGCACCTCTGAAAGAAGTTGCACATAGATCCTCAAGATATCCTTCCGATAAGCATCACTGCTCACCTGAACTTGTCATGCCTTGCCATGCCTTCCGAGTGCTTCCACTTCCCAGCCCCCACTCTAATCCCTACACATTACGAGAATCACTCTAGTTTTTTTTCTGTGCAAGTGCGACGCCGTGGCCTTCTTACTCCGAATAAAGTGACGGTTTTATACAGCAATAATAATGTATTTTGCGTGCAGAAAATTAAAATCATGCACGTTACAAAACGAATTGCTAATCATATCAACTTCTGGAAAATTTGAATTTAATGGTAGCAACCTATCAGTAATGACCATTTACGTGTCATGATAAGCCCTATAGTCAAGCTTGAAAGCTTCAGAAAACAAGGCCAACCATTCGCAACGCCACAACAGAGAACATGATTATGCTGAGTCGATGCAAACAGTGATCCACAACAGATGTGTTTGAGACCAAGCATCTCAACATATTCTGAACGCTGCCAATCTAAATATTTTACGAGCTCTTTTGAAACAACTCCATTCTGTCATCTGTTATCCGGCGAAATCCCATACAAGAACGACTCCTGTCACAGGGGTTGGACTATGCTGATTTTGTTCTGCTAACCTAATCGTCAACGATCCATAAAATGCACGAGGGCATTGCCGGTTGTCATGTTTCACATTTGTTGCCCGGATGATATCTCCGTTTTCTTATGACTGGCCGAAATTCTCCTGTCCGTAGCACGTCGGATCGTAACACAAACGATCGTTCAATGATAGCCGGTGCCGGCTCGGCGTACAATGACGTGACATCAACAGGCGATGACGTGACATCAACAGACGATGACGCAGCATCAACAGCCAAATCTGACACCTGGTGGAAAGCTTTCTGGCGAGGTTTGGATACAAGTACAGCCAAAGTCGGAAATCCCCAACTCGCCATGAAGCGATTGTAAGCCTTATTCAAATGTAGCGATAATTTGATGCGTACGCGGAACGCTTGGGACGAGAGGGCCCCGGGGCAATTTCATGTCAATTGTTTATGCCTCACAACAGAGTAAACATTTCAGACATTGAGTTGTTGTGGTCATACCCCCTGTTTCATTCATTTACAACAACACAAGTTTCGACCAGGTTTCGCAACGGAGAAGTGACAATGCAAAGCGTCACTTTTAGTTCTTCCATGACCGACAGCCTTCCGTGATAGTGGCGTAATGTCTTGCGTCAACTCTGCAAACGGTGCTACGTATAGACACTCATGCTTTCGCGAAATTCACGAACCATGCATAACTTCTTAAAAGTTATTTGATGTAAATAGATGGCTGGCTGTTTATCTGTTAATCTCTGTGTCTGCCCTGAGCTCAGAAACTGGTCAACTGCCACACCAACTCACTACATCAATATAAATCCACTGGCATCAGTATAATTTTTCTTTATAAGGGTAGCCAGGAGGAGCATGTCTCTCAGAAAATATAGATCTCTTTCCGGGGAGCACAGCCGAAAAATAGCAATGATACAAAGGTAAGAATAGTCTGCTGGTTTTTAAGTGGATTGTAGATAGTCCGATGGATGAGAAGCTTGTCTGGCTCCCATATTGCGAGTGGTAACGCCCCCGATAGCAAACATTGAATTCAAGATAAACACTATTTCAGAGCCACGCTGCAAGAATTCCTTCACTTTTATCGGTGGAGACTTAATATCGAAGTGCGAATCACGAATAACCTCAGAAGTAACAGATTTGGGGTTTTGTTAACGGCTTGTGTGCCCTTGCTTGGCTTTGCACGAGCAAGAGAGGCATACCATCGGCTACTGAACGTTGCATAGAGCCGATTGTTTTTTTTGGGGGCGTGTATATTGGCTTAACCGTGTACAGTAAATTCTGCGTCTGTCGTGTCAATGCAACGAGGAGATCCCGAAACCCATGCGATCAGTGAGGCGCCCGATAGTAAATAGCTTTCTCCGGTATCGAACCACCGCGCCGGAGCCGACAATCTGGCCATCGTCATAGAGCGAGTAATCTGAAGACAATAGGCGGTGCCCAAAAAACAGCGTGGAGAATGGTTATCTCCACAGGAGATTCATCATACGAAACATCCTAGGGCTGCGGTGAGAGCCGTTGGTGCAAGAGTACAGGATTGGGTGTTCCATCCAGTTCTAAAAAGGTAAGATACCGTACCGGACGTTTGTGTTTCTTTTTCGTTCAATTTCACAGGTTTACAGTGAATGTGGCACCTTCGTGCAGTTTTTGCCTGGAGTCGTGTTAGTGGTATTGCCTACTGAGAATGATGAATTCGGCCTTATTTGAGCAAAAATGACAAATAAGCTCAATGTTTCCCATTATATAATTTTCCCTCGCAAGAGGTAAAAGGCTTCCCATCAGCATTACGTCATGACATGGTAGTACGACATGCAGCTATAAACAATAAACTTTGGTGCCTGGCTGCGCTATAAAAAATACAAATACAAATGAAGAATTTGTAGCTAAAACAGGCTTTTGTGAGGACTCAAGTGATGCTTAACGCGTATTCAATTGATCGTTCGATGTGCTCTCAGGCCAGGGAGTGGGTGACTTTTTTTTTTTTTTTTTTTTTTTTTTTTTTTTTTTTTTTTTTTTTTTTGGTTTTTTAGAAAATTTTTGTTGGGGGGGGTGCCCCTCCCCCGGGGTGCTGCGCCTCGGTGTTTTTTTTTTTTCGGAAAAACCTTTGGGGGGCTTTGGTGGCCCCCCCGGTGGGGGGGGGGTTAATAATGTTTGCTATTGCTCTTCATATGCTTAAACACAAATATTGTTTAAATATAATCATTAAATAAAGTTATAAGCATTTAATAATCGCAAGTGCCTTAGTCACGTCTAGCACGTTGGTTTCAAAGAGAACCAAACAATACAAATTTGTCTGCGAGGCACGCGCAGTGGGTCATGAGTAAGACGCCATTTCTATCAGTTCAACTCACAGTACGCGACTGCTGGGGGATGAGTAGACCGGTAGGTGGTGAATTTTAGCTTTATCCGCGAACGGTAAGGTCTGGGGCGCATGAAATTCCGATTAGCGGTTTATCGGCGCGCTCCATCACATGACTATCTCAATTCAAATCCCATTATGAAATTCCCACGTTCCTCTTAAAAGTAGTTGGTATTTTAGTCAGCTTCAATTTTCGCCAACGAATCTAAGACTTATCTTAATTCGGTCATGCCAGGCTCGGTCATGCCAGACCTTAAATAGTGATTTACCTGAGTACTTGGGATATACGTAACTTTCAGAATTCTAGAGAGATGGGTGGTCATTACACAAAGAAAACCCGAGAATCAAACTATGAGAAGTAATCAATAGCGGAGTACTATTGAGACTAGAAATATGTTTTTGGGTTTCAGCGATGCACCAGCTGTCGAGGGCATGCTGCATCACCAGCTCCATCCTGTTGGTGGCGCGTTGGTGATTAAATAACACTTATTCATTTAACCCACCGGGATTTGAACCCGGAACCTGTACCTCACAAGCCTAATTCTCTATCGAATAGGCCACGTTTTTGCCTCATTGAGAAGAAAATGTCCATGTTTATACAGTAACTAACGTCTGCTAAATTGCCACAATTTCTAAATTTCCTTAGATATTGTGTTGGTAAGGGGAAGGGAACGCGCTTCTAGCCTAGATTTATACACATATGTCGTCACATATCATAAAACAGCCGCTATGGCCACACAGCGATTATACCGGCATACGACCGTGTCGGATAGCACTTCTCAGTCCTTTCTTCCGCTCTCCTAAGAACATTTAAGTGGTCACTGGGTCATTACCACACGACGAGCGGCACAGCCGACGGAAACAATAGGCCCGGCTAACGAAGCTAAAACATCCAGACATTGTGAGATGGACGTCTGCCACACCTTTTATTGTTCGTATGAAAATTGAATTAGTCATTTCTGATCGCACTTGTCATTGTAGCAGATGACAAGCATGGGCACAGGGACCGGGAAGCAGGAGCACGGCAGCCCCCCTCCCCAACTTTTTAACTGGGAGCAGTGCCCCCCCCAAATTTTTAGCCGATTCTGGACCTTTTCCGTTAATAAATTAAGCGATAGGCCTAACCATATTTGAACCCACCAGCGGCGACAACTCCCCCTACCCACTTGGAAAAAATTTCCTGCGCCTATTACAAGTTGATAACAGTCCCGTGCAATCTGTGACGTCCTCCCCCTACCGGCCCCCGTGAGTGTGGGGGAGGTGTCTCACCTGAAGCCACAGATAACAGCGTCGCCGGTAGCAGCAGCTGCAGCAGCGGTAGCAGCAGCAGCAGCAGCAGGGGCGACGCTGCGGGTCTCTCCATGGCGGCTGACGGTCTGTGGTTCTGCTGCTGGTCGAGCTCGGCGTTTCACCGCCGCGCCGTGGCGTCGCCGTCGCTCGCCGCCCGGGGCGTGGTGACCGACTGAGGAGGGAGCGGCGGCGATGTGTGTCGTAGAGCCTGTCACGGTCGGGAATTTCACACTCACCTGCTGGGAGCTTGAACGCCACTTGTCAAACATAACAGGCGAGACAATGGGAACAATGTATTTTTATCATATGTTGGTCATGATTTCATATGATAATACAGGTTCGAAACACTTGATATCACCACAAAATACACACTCCCGGTGCAGTTTGATGATACGGAGTAGATGGCATTGCAATAAAATAGCCCGTGTGGGAGGGGAGAACTGGAGCCGGGCACTGCTCGAAATCCAGGTAACGGGGCTGAGTGAGCGACGAGCGGGATGGAGAGGCGTCCAGTACCGCGCGCCCGCTGCCGCAGCCAACGCCACCGCCATGCTGGAAGCCAAGCCCACCACCTACCTCCTGCCCTCTGCCATCAGGGTAAGTGACCTTGACCTCGTTTGCGAAAGGGTCAATCTGGAGCGCGGTGGCTACCTGTTGAGCGCTGATTCAGTTTTAACCGTGCCCAGAATACCTTGTGGAGTGTGGGGCTGGGGTGTGGGGTGTGGGGATGAAACACAACATTATACTCTCTGCCTCTGCTCCCTAAGGATCTAGCTAATGAATTGGATTCATCAGAGTGATGCGAGAATTAATGCTTAGAGCATGGTCCACTACAGAGGGGACTCCGCGACAGACGAGGGTGTAGGGTCATTCACCCTGACTGACCGTCATGCCAGGAGGCCCCGGTGGCTCCGGTTGGCCGCGCCGCTGATGGTTGCAAAGCACCAATTACTTCACATTGCGAGGGATTTCAAAAATAAGCTGTAAAGGATTTCTGAAATCTTTTTGGAGGATTTGTGAAATAGACGGTGAAGGACTTTTTTGAAATCCTTCTGATTAATTTCTGAAATACAGTGTGAAGGATATCTGAAATCCTTATGAATGATTTCTGAAATGCATTGTGAAGGTTTTTCGAAATCCTTGTGATTGAGTTCTGAAATGCAATCTGAAGGCTATATGAAATCCTTCTTATGGTCGGCATGTATGGACATGGGGACGCGTGCTACTTAAATTTTCAACCGTTTTTTTATTTCAGACAAATTGGGAAAGAGCTTTAAATTTGTTCTCGCAAGCATGAATGAGAAGTAACAAGGGGTCCAAATCAAAGAGTGCTGTGGCTATTGTAGAGTCAATAGGTGAAACTTATTTTCTTGCATAGTTTGAAAGTTTTATGGCCCTGAATCTTCTAACCTGGCACCTCCTGGGGATTCCAATCGTACCCCGTTCCTAGGTTTGTTTCGCTTATACTTCAGAGACGATCTGAATGAAATATGTTATTATTAATTGGTGATGCTGCTCTTCTTAAATGTATAAAACTCACCGGGCTGTAACTCGGCTTCAAGATAGATCAAGTTTCTGAAATATCTTCAAAAAACTTTCTCAAAGTCAATTCGGTATGCCTATAAACATGATGAGAGTAGGTCAATGATGACGTCATCAATTGTCATACTTCTCGGATATTTTTTATTTATCACTTTCGAACGATACACGATGCAACAATAACTTTACTATCATACTGACGTGCATTATCCAAGGATTCAACTGTCATTTACAATGACCTAGAACAGTCTTCGTTTGATATTGACCTAAGGTCGAGGATCGATTTGAACTGAAAAGGTCATGCCACATGCCAGTGGCGGAAACAAGGGGGCTAGGGGCTCAAGCCCCCCGAAATGTGAGAGTGGCATAATAAATTCATTGCCGGAGGCTGTTCCAAGGCAATGGTGGAGCAGGTTTGAGCCCCTAGCCCCTCTCCCTCCTCCAAAATGTTATCCTGTATCCGGTACTACTGCATGCTATTCGACTTGTTGGCTCGAGAGGAACACATTGCCAGCCTTTGCTTTGTTCTTGGTCAAACGATTCCTCGCCTATAAGGGATTTCCTAAATCAGCCTAGATTCAGAGACTGATCCAGCGGGGGAATTTGGGCATACCTTTAAGCTCTCGGATTTTCGCAAGAGGAACATCCCCATACCCAATGTTTTGACAGTGAACAGTGAATTCAATGTTCAGATTTTCCATCGGGGCTGGCCATACCCTGTATATCCGCAAAGTCTGGTTGTCGCCGATCGTCACTGTCGCATCCACTGTCAAGGTCATTGCTCTCCGCAGCGCTGCAGTAGAAAAACAGCAAAGAAACGTGACTACTAATTAGACAATTGTGATTCACTTATTTTATTCACCAGAAGGTCTTATCTATTCAATCGTCTATCGTGATATAGGCGGATCCAGGATTTCCGATCGCGTGGAAAAGGGGGCATATAAGCTGGGGCGCCATTGGGGCCATGAGGATGCCTTTTTGTACGGAAAAACCTATTGTGGGGGCGCGATACCTGCATACTGAAGGGGTGGGAGTGGGAGGGGCATTTTAGGTGGCGCCATCGATATATCAGGGGTCCGTGACCATTTCAGATGGAGGTGAGGGTTTATGGGAGTGTGTGTGTCAGAGTTGTGCGACTCATGAGTCGGAGTCGGAGTTTAACTCAAATTCCGACTTGTTCGACTCAGAGTTGAGTTGAGTTGAGTCGAAAAAATTAGACAGGTGAAATGAGTTGAGTTGAGTCGGTTCACACCACGTCAATGAGTTGAGTTGAGTTGTGAAGACAGCGAGTCAAATGAGTTGAAGACAAAAGTTGACTCAGTATGTAAATATGTTGAATAAGATTGAATTTTCCTACCTTTTGGAAACCTCCTTTGAATACCTTTTCCTCCAGTGTTTCAATTGTTTCAATCAAAGTTTTAATTTGTTTCAATATATCAAATTATTTATACGGTTCAATTGCTTATTTTAAAGGCCCATTCGGTCTAAAGAAATCCCCATGCACAAATAATACATGTACTCGAAAAATTAAACAGGCTCATATCTCTGGCCTTGTCTTAAACATTTCAAGAGGTGGACTGCACTGCGAAATGCATTTCAAATATCTAAAAACTCCTCATTATTAATATCTAGTATTACTTCTTTTCAACAACCACCACTCACAGTTATACACTCAAACGTTCCACCCTCACTCCAATATAAAAGAATAACCACAGGCAAGAGAGTGCGCCATTGCTGTCTTTGAAGAACAATGTTTGTCAAGGATAGGATCAAGCTAAAGTAGCTTTAGGGCAAAATATTGTAGAAGTCATGTTATAATTAATAAAGTGATGTGAATATTTCTAAACTATATATGAAATCGTTTCTTTTGTCTTAAATGCGCCGTCCGCAGCTACTGCTTTAATTTTACCTATTAAAAGCAGTTCTTACTGTTAGCACAGACAAGTTTGAACTCTGATTTGACAAAATATTGAAGTACCATTATTGTGCGAATCAGACGAATTATTTCTTGCTACTGGTTGTGTCTGATCGTCGTCCATATTTTATTTGGAAAGCCGTATACATTGGCAATTATCAAACTGCTCCCATTTTGAAGTGTAATAGGTAGGTACGTGCTGTATTGAAGGTTTTCAAGTTGAAAATTGTATTGGGTTTAAAAATATGAATGTATTTAATGCAACACGATGATACAATTTCCATTTCTATTGTCCTATGGTATTGATATGGTATACTATTTAAATAATTGTTGGGGTTTAACGACGCACCAACTGCCAGGGTCATACGGCGTCGCCAACTCTCACCCTGTTGGAAGGGATTTTGGGGATCAGATCGACTTATTCAGAGGCTCCGCCGGGACTTGAACCCGGGACCGGTGGCTTAGAAGACAAGGGTGCTATCCACTAAGCCACCTCATCCCCTGGTATACTATTTCCTAGGTTCTACTTTAGTTCTTAGAATTTGCAATTGCAACTAGGTACTCTAGTAATTATAGTCTAGATTTTGGTTCAGCTCATGGCGTAGGAATGTTTCATTTAGCAAAATTATCTAGCATCGTTCTTTAACAAAAAATCGTTATTTAACAGAAACAAAAATCATTACCCTTATTATTCCTGAAAACACAGTTTAGATCGTTTTTTTAGCTGGACCTTTTTCTGATCGTATGGAGGTGTAATTATTTCCCTATTTTGTTGTAACCTTAACCCATTTAAGTTCCTTTCCATTCCATGCACCTGGTTAAACATGCAAGGCTTCTTTCAGAAATCATTGCAACATAGTGTGGCAGCTTTATCTGGCAGTGACAGTCTGGAAGAAAAAAAGATACCCATGGCTCTTGGCTATAATTAATTTTTAATGTTTCAATTAATTTATATACCATCTATTAATCTTCATTTTCCTGTATGACTTTCTGTACAGCTTGTCTTTTAGTGGTTTATTAATTTTTTTATTATTTATTTATATTATTTATCCCTTATCTATATATTTTGAAACTGAGTCAAATATTGAGTTGAGTTGAGTCGTGAGTTGAGTCGGAGTTGAGTCAGGATGATTTAGCATTGAGTCAGAGTTGAGTCGTCACTGAAATCTTGACAATGAGTTGAGTCAGAGTTGAGTTGACCACTCTCAGCACATGATTTGAGTTGAGTCTACTCAAGAAAATTCTGAAACGCACAACTCTGGTGTGTGTGGGGGAGGGAGTGTCAAGCGCCCCTTTGCCTCCTGGATCTGCCTGTGTATCGAGATTTTTAGCAGCGTAAAGACCGGCTCCCTGGGAGTTGTTTTTTGCCTTCTCGGCGGCTACTGGAGTTCCAATTTAATAGACGTTATCTGTCGCACTGAATATTTTCACTAGCCACGTTCTGTCGCAGGCCGTGGTTGGCGAGTTGGCGGGTTTTTCCATCCCTGACTGAGGCTATTCTGCGGGTGCAGCACCGTGAGACTATTGCATTTCTAGCCATGAAGAGTGACTGTGTGACACACTTTTTGGCCGAATCGTCGGAAATCACATGGTGCTGGTTGAAATATACGGTGTTGTTTAGTTTTCGGACAAGTGAAACAAGGGGTTTGATTGCTTTCTGTGTCAAGTGTTGTGATTGGTTGCTGGCGAGGTTCGGCAGGGTTTCCCGTGTCTTCACGTTTTGTTCCTTGTTCGCACGTTGAAGTAAGAAGACAAAATAAAGGTACCTAGACATTGGCGGACGCAGGGGGGGCATTCCGGCCATGGTCCCCCTCCCAAAGCGCTGGAGGGGGTGGCAAACAAAATTTTGCCCCTCCCAAACGCCGAAGAAACTTTTTGAAAAAAGGTGTTTACACTAAGTCTGTAGAGCAAAAAATATTCACTTCCTCCAGGAGAGCGATTATGTACTTCGAGAGGTAGCTTATACTAGGTCTGTCGAGCACCAAAATTGAACATCCCACCCCCTTCCCCCAGGAGGAGACGTACACATGAGTTTGGCCCCCCAAAACTTTGGTCTGTGTCCGCCCCTGTACCTTGGGTAAAAGCAAGCGGGAATTTAGTTTTTGACGGGTTTAACTGCAGAACGGCATCAGGGCAGCATTATTTTGAGCATAGGTGGAGCCAGGATAGGATTGCCGATCGGGGAAGGGCCCCTTCCGGGGGGCGCCATCTGGTCCGGGGGCGCCACTTTTGACCGGCAAAGCCTTTTAGATGGGCGCAAAATCCTATCGGTGGGCGCCGATTTTCTCATCTGGGGAGGGGTGGGAAGCGACATTCCAGGGGGCGCCGAGGGTCGATCGGGGGGTGGGCATGTGCCACCATTGCCCCCCTGGATCCGCCTATGATTTTGGACGGGTGATGTTCTGTCTTCTTATGTTTTTAATTTCGTTTACATTGTCTTGCATTGTTTCCATTTTTGGGCAATTCGTTTGACTCTTCCT
The DNA here is from genome assembly GCA_034440635.1 of Lepas anatifera. Classification (NCBI taxonomy): domain Eukaryota; kingdom Metazoa; phylum Arthropoda; class Thecostraca; family Lepadidae; genus Lepas; species Lepas anatifera. The sequence goes on along the minus strand of JAOTON010002265.1, from coordinate 1,876,821 downwards.
TTGGGAAGGTATTTCCGGTCACTGGGGGATTTCAGCTCAGTAGAGGGGGCATTTCTGTCAGGTGCGGGGGTAAATGTCACCGCAGTTAACACAATAAAACCTTATTGCTACGATGATAGGTTTTGAAGTGCTGCTGCAAGGAGCAGGATGATAAGTTGATAAGGTGATGATAAATTGATAAGGTGGCCTGTCCCCTCGAATCTGGAAATGTAAAAAACACCGAAGAATATATATTCGGACACAGCCCTTCATCAGAATCGTGTAGTAAATATCAAAATATTTACTACACGATAAATATTTTGATCACATCAAAATATTTTGATATTTACAACACGATTCTGATCAAGGGCTGTGCCCGAATATATAATCTTCAGTGTTTTTTTACATTTCCGGATTCGAGAGGACAGGCCACCTTATTAACTTATCCTCACCTTAGCAAATTATTGCTACGAGTCTGAAATTCAAGAGGAAGGTTCCAAAAGAAAGTTTTCCCGCAAACCTTAATACAAAAAGACAATGGCCACTGGTGTAAAAAAGACTAGGTAGTGCAAACTGCTGATAAACTCCTAAATACGTAAGTTCGGAGACCCTCAGTTAAATATTTGTGATGAGAGAACATTCTTAATTCTGAAACGGATGGAGCTTCTTCGTCGTTGTGTTTTGAACCTACAAATTCATTTGACAAAATGGTCCTAGTCTTTGACTCTATTGCCGTAAAAGGGAGGGAAGAGGGGGGGGCGGATTCTACTTATCGCTCATGTTTTCCTCGCATGTCTCCTTAACGGTTCGCGATAGGATGCTGAAACTTTCTGACTTTGCTTAATACGCGCATTGACAGGAGGGCGGGTACCCACCCCTCGGGTTTTTCGGAGATGGCATAAAAACGGCGGCGAGTATCGCCGTTGTACTTGGCATACCTTTTCTCTCATCATTTTTGCAACTTGTTTTTTTAATCTTAAGGTTAGGTCAACGCAGGTCAGGTCACGAGTACAGGTCAAGTGACCTGACCTAAAAAAGTATAATATAGCATAAGTCGGAGGAACAGGGTGAACTTTTCCGATTGAAACTCATATCCCATAATGGGCCCACAGAGTTCTCTAAAACATGTTCCGGTACTTTTGATATCGATGACCTAATGTCAGGTATGAGCCATGACCTCTCTATTGGAAATACATGTGAAAAATGGTTTTAACTGAATAACTTAGTACCGGATGGAGATAGAGCGTTTATTTTAACTGCATTAGATTTTCCTTTCATTTCTAATAATATGTGTTTTATTCAATTTGACCTTGACCTGACCTCAGGCCAGATAAAATCCTTGATTGGACCTGGCAAGGTCATATTCTATATCATTTCATTCGGCTTGCTGTGGGGATTAATAAAGCTTAAATTGTTTTGCTTTACCTTTACTTGTTCAGATGTAATGATCGAAAACCTTTATTTACATGATATCCCTATGATGGTATGTTTTGACCTCTAGTGACCTTAAATGTGACCTGACAAAAAATGGGTCAAATATTTTCGATGGAGGAGTGAATGGGCTATCCAACGCCCTTTACTGTTATCTAGCATGGTTCTCAAGATCTTAGGGGGCGTGTACCTGCCCCCCGTCAAAGCCATACGCGTCGGAAAAGGGGGGCCAGGGGGCCTAGCCCCCCACTTTTGGCCAAAAATTTCACGATCTCAGTCAAAATGAGAGAAAGCCGGACATTCTTAAATCCAGCCGCTGCGGAAGGCAATGAGGAGTCCAAATTCGAACAGTTTTTGATCCTGATGTTGAAAGTTTTTTGTCAGCATCAGGTTGAAGTTTGGCTGCCCCCCCCCCACTTTTTTGCCGGTGGCGACACTCATGGTCAAAGCAAAGGTGGCTCAGACCCCGTCAATGCGCGTGTTATGCTAAACAGGGCATATTCTCTGAAGACTTTTAGATAGTATATTTCCCAGAGGTGGATAAAGGCTTGTTTATTAAGGAGGATCTATTCCCAAACAGTGCTCTATTGTGTTCTGTATGTCTTCTCATAGCAAAGCCGTTGTAACAATATTGACAGCTGTGACAATTTCGAATATTTTGAATTTGATGTCAGGTGAAAGTTTACGTACATTTGCATGTACTATGTTTATCAGATGCATTTACATCAACTCGAAATGTCACGTTTTTAATGAAGTTGTACTAAATTCCTGCAGAGTGGCCATATTTCTTACAGGAAAGCCGAGAGGAATAAAAGTAGACATGGCAAAGAAACTAGCCTCAGGCCCCCCACCCCTCCCTCTCCCCAATCATCCTGGCTCAATGCCACGAGTCTAATCCCAAGTTCTACTCTCTGGTGATAACTGGGGGGTAAAGTTTCGTCAAAAATGTGGAGAAAATTTGGAAATAATAAAATGTTTGATAAGGGATAAAATGTGTTCCCCTTCGCCATCTGACCGTGACTATCGATGGCCACACTTTCGGATAAAGGATTCATAGGGACTGTCAGTTCCCTTCATTCCAAGGTGGACGAAATAGCCTATAATGGAATCATCAGAAGAATTCCAGGGGATGATAATCTCAGCGCAATATCCAAGGAAGTCAAACAAAACATGAGGAAAAATGCGAGGTTGTGTTACAGGGACGTGTAGGCATTGAAGGTTGGCGCACCGCTCCCCGCTCTCCAGCAAACGAAATGCGGACCCATCTGTCGCCTTCTCTAAGAAAACTGGAGCTTCTGCACTCCCTCCGAGTGTCATTTCACTTCTCTTCTGGCCGGTATAGATACCAAGGACAGGAGATATGCAGTAGGGCAGATCCTGAAGCTGAGAAGAAAGAGTGAGTATGGAGACATGGACATCCGACTGAGAGTCACTCTAAAGTCGAGCCCGGCGACCCGAGCCCTGAAGAGACTCGTCAACTCGAGAGGAGAGAGTTTTGTCAATCATGTGAAGAATCATCGGTCTCGAGTGAAAGTTTGCACATCATCGAGAGTACTCTTTCTGAATGCTTCTCGAACAAGTATGTGGTGATGAACCCTCTAGATGGCAGACTTTTAGTCCTCCATACACCTTTAAGCCTACCGACAGAGTATCACGATGGTTGAAATGAACTATTAACACGCGCATTGACGGGGGGCGGGTACCCGCCCCCCTCGGGTTTTTCGGAGATAGCAGAAAAACGGCGGCGCGTAGCGCCACCGTACTTGGCATACCTTTTCCCTCATCATTTTTACAACTTCTGTAAAAATTTTAAGGTTAGCTCATCTCAGGTCAGGTCACCAGTACAGGTCAAGTGACCCAACCTCAAAAAAGTTTAAGATAGCATAAGTTGGAGCAGGGTGAACTTATTGAATTTCCGATTGAAACTCATATCACATAATGGCCCCACCGAGTTCTCTAAAATATGTTCCGGTATTTTTGACATCGATGACCTAAGGTCAGGTACGAGGCATGAACTCTCTATTGGAAATACATGGGAAAAATGGTTTTTACGGCATAACTCAGTAACGAATGGTGATAGAGCATTTATTTTAGCTGCATTAGACTCGCCTGGGCTTTGCGGTTCTAATGGTATGCATTTTATATAATTTGACCCTGACCTGACCTCAGGTCAGGTCAAATCCTTGATTTGACCTAGCAAGGTCAACTTATATATCATTTGATCCGGCTTGCTGAGAGGATTCATATAGTTCAAGTCGTTTTGCTCAATCTTTACTTGTTCAGATGTAATGGCCGAAAAACTGAATTCACATGTTATCCCTATGACGGCATGTTTTGACCTCACATGACCTTAAATGTGACCTGACAAAAAATGGTTCAAATGTTTTCGATGGAGAAGTGGATGGGCAGCCCAACGCCGTTTACCGTTTTTCGCTACCTACCGTGGTTGTCGAGATCTTAGGGGCGGGTACCCGCCCCCGTCAATGCGAAGGTGGCTCAGACCCCCGTCAATGCGCGTGTTAAACCTGGTAGGGGAGAGGGGGGAGAACTGGGACGAAAATTAAAGGCTGATTTTAAAAATTTACAGAAATTCAGTGACTGACCCTATGATATTCAAAATGGTACCAATAGGTAGAGGAGACAATTGTCCTTAATTATGAGATGTCACAGCTTTAACCCTATTTCCGGCAGGGGGGCTAATATTGCCCCCCCTTCAGGTTTTTCGAGAATATCTCCGAAACGGCTTGCGATAGAACTTTGAAACTTCCTGACTTTTCCTAAAACTAGTACAGGCAGGTTTTCTGAAATTTTCAAGATTATATATTTACCAGGGGCGGAGCTATGGCTGGGTTTTGGGGAGGTTCTATCCACAAACCAAGTATTATCGTATGCGATGGGTTTTTGTAAAAGGAAGCCGTCTCTGCTGATCCTGATACCAGTTATATGGTTTTATTATATCATTTTTTATGTGAGATGATAGTGCATTCACAATTGTCACTATTTGTATTCATCAGGGGCGGTTACAGCAGTTCAAAATGGGGGAATGTTATCAAGAAGGACTAAACGTTAGTAAGTGAGAAGACTGCTTACAGCCGTGTCAGGGCGAATACAATTGGGTATATGAAAATTCAAAATAGTTATAACCCAATTCTAGATTACCAGAGGCGTGTCCAGTCACTACACATTTTCAAAATGTATATTCCCAGCCAGTATCACCGCCGCGACTCAATATCGTTGTATATTGAAAATGTGTTTCCAATCACCCCCACCCCCCCCACGACGAGTCCTTGATCCGCCTATGTCACCCCCTTTCCCAGAGCTGCCATGGGAGGGTAAAAATTATCAGAAATTAAATTTCAACTAGTCGAGGGACTAATATACTCATGCATACCATTCGCATATTGTTGGTATGTATTTTACCCCACTGTTTTACCTTACTGCATCCGCCCCTGATGAGTTTTTCACTTTTTTCTCATTTATTTATGTGTCAAAGATGCCAAGCAGTATATGACGGCTTCTAATCCGCGTAACAAAAACTTTTTAGGTTGTATATATTTCCCCTCATAGTCCTGGACCTGGAACTGCCATTGAATTTCGAATTTTTGCGTAACTCGAGTATATGACAATTTTGGGTCAATTATTTGTAAATCTGAACTAGTTTTGTGAAAATTGTACAACAGAGACAAGGGTTATGGAAAATCTAAAAAATACACAAAAATTGTATATTTTGCACGACCTTCTCCAAAAAAATAAAAATTTTGAAATTTTCTTTTTCAAAATAAAGTTTAGCAGCAGAGGAATCTATGGCACTTTGAATTTTCAAAATCGGCCGGTTAGATTACGAGATCTTAGGGGGGCCGATATTGCCCCCCCTGCCGGAAATAGGGGTAGCCGGGAGCCTGACGGAAATAGGGTTAATACTCAAAAGGTATTTGAACAATGTAACGAAATATAAAAAACGCCTGAGGTGGAGAGTTGAGACAGGCCCAGGAGAACTGGGACACACCGCGGGGAGAAGTGGGACATGCGGGTGAGAATCAGGACATCGATCTATGTGCGAGGTATGCTACAATTTAACGTATCCATGCCATATAAATATGTAGGTAGAACAGAGGAAAAATGTGGTAGCCTACATGGCCAAGTATATTGGGCATCATGTTTCAATTGTTCTAGGAATAATTTTGGTGTGATGCATGCTTGTTGAGAATGATGCTCTGTATGATTTTATTGATGCTGACATAAATGCATTATATTTTCATGCTGCAGACCATCATTTCTAATTTTGTAACCAGTTACGTGTCTTGCCACAAATTCATATTGCAGCTATTTGAAGAATCAGCTATGCAACGCCATCTGAATATCATTATTGCTTCGCTGATTCATATTTATCTTAATTTCTAGAGAACCCCTGAGAAACATTTAAAATATATGACTACATAACGCTTTCATTATTTTTTAACTTATCATATCCAAAGAAATAATCATGTTTCTGTTTAAATGACAGTATTTCATTTGTTTTGGAGAAAAAGTTAGACATTAAAACACTGTTCTGGGAAAAAGTGCATTTACACAAATTCAACACAAGCTTCGCGTGTTCAAGGTATGTGCAAGCATACCTCAAATTTAGCAATAACCGGAGGAGAACGAAACATATTTCCTTTCATTTTTGCAATCTGGGCAGAGAGAAACATCGTCCAACTGACCATTCGGCCCCATATCACTTTAGTCACGACACAGGTCGCAAACGTATGCACTTTGACCGGGCATGACATCCGTGCAGGGCACGCACGCCCAGCCACTGCACATCCCGCATTGTATCCAATCCTCGGCGGACCTATCAAAACGCATGCCACAGATGATGCACATCACATCGCTACTAGAGCTGGGGATGTTTAAGTCCAGCTTAAACATTTTTCATACCGGGTTTTTCCGGTACTCCTTGACGTATCTTGCCAGGGTGGACCTAGATATCCCATGCTGCTGAGCCACTTTTCTTAGTGAACGTTTCTCTCCAGTAACTTGCTGCACTGCAGCCTTCATTACGCCAGCAGGCGTGGATCCTATACCAGATTTACGGATATATTTCCGAGGCATTCTTGGGAAAGGACCAGGTGGATCTGAAAGGACGGGGAAATATTTTAGAAGTGGTTTGATTACAAAATAATTTCTAGTGTGCCAATGGCCGCTAAAATTTGAGCTCTGGCACCAGAAATAGCAAGGGATGTTTTAGTAAAACTCCAAATGCTATGCTCTCAATAAAAAATGAAATGTTAGATGGTGTTTAAGATTCAACGTGAAATGGTACGCGCCGGTATGATTTTAATGTGTGTGATGAGGATACAGGACTACACCACACGCGGATCCAGGATTGCCGATCGGGGGGAGGTTCCTTCCCGGGGGCGCCATCCGGACCAGGGGGCGCCACTTTTGACCTGTAAAACCTATTAGGTGGGCGCCAAATCCTATCGGTGGGCGCCGATTTTTGCATCCTGGGGGGGGGTGGGAAGCGACATTTCAGGGGGCGCCATCGACCTTTCAGGGGGGCGCCATGACCATTTCAGGGGGGCACGTGCTCCCTTTTGCCCCCTAGATCCGCCTATGGACTACACAAAGAAGATGCATTAAAAGATATCATTCTGTTACAAATCCTTCGCTCGTAGATGACTACCTAAGAACTTCCTACCAGAGACTATAACCAAGCGCATTACACATAATCTACAATTGAGGGAAGGGGAGAAGTGGGACATTGCGGGGAGAAGTGGGGCACTGTGTCCCACTCCTCCCCAGGTCGCCATTTTTAACAAAGCCCTCCCGCACCGGAATTCTACCAATCCCAATTTTATGTATTTGAGGGAATTATGTTTGGATAATATACAGAAATACCAAAGGAGGACTAGAGCCACACCAGAGTCTTAACAACACACAAAAACGACTTAAAATACCTTCAGAAAAACTAGTTTTTTGTTAACACTCACGTATCGTCGCCACCGCCAGGCGGAAAAGGAAGTTGCCCCAATAGTGATGTGCGCAAAGAACGTAGTAGTGGGGTGGCCAAAAAATAGTCGAGAATACGGGCAGCTGGCGGAAAAAACGGCACTGTCCTACTTCTCCGCCGTCCCAGTTCTCCCCCCCTCCCCTAAGACTATGCAAGATATGTTTAATTTGTTATGCGGTGGACTATTATGGTTCCTCCTCACATGTCGTATTACTGACGTACAAAATTAGTTAAACCACTCCTTTCAACACTCCGCTCATGTCGACGGTCTTTTAGCTGGGCTACCGCTTGCATGCAACGTCACGAGTCACACCTGTCCGCACGGCAGACACCTCAGGCGGTCACACAGCGCCGTTGATAATTATCACTGTTTGTCACGGCGCGGTGCCGGCGGAGACTGACCACACCAGAATCGGCGTCACAAAAACTGGCTCAAAAAGTGACGCGTGCGTGAGCATTAGAGCTGACGCCGGAACTAGAGCTGGTCGACTGGCGTGTATGCCGTGCTGTGGAATCCCTGGGTGTGTTGCGGTCATGTCATGAAATAACCTCACGACGCGTATACTACGTCGCGACGTTTTTCTCGCCGGTTCCGACGTGAAACAAGGCCTCAGTGACTGGTCCAGCAGTTTTGAGATAATGTTTTGAACCGATATAGGAGCCGTGCACCCATAGATGAGCTGAGGTTCGCTCTCGTGGAACTGCTTAACACGCGCACTGGAGGGGGCCTCGGAGGCCACCCACCTGTTTTTCCAAGGTGGCCGGGGAACCGCTTGTAGCCGAAACACGACATGTGGCCACATTTAACAGAATTTAATAGCGCGTCGATTAGTGAAGACTTTTTGAAAATCGATCGACAAATTTTTTGACTTATAGGCTTTCAAAGTCAGACCTGCATTTTGAGATCGCCGTAAACGTGCGGTCGGACCAGTTAGCTTGCATTGAAGACCGAGTGGTGACGTCATAACGTCATATAAGCGGGATTATATGTCAAGGTCACTTCACATGAAAGTCAAGGTCAAGTTCAAAGGTCACAGGTCAAGGTCATATCTGCACTTTCAAGGTCACTGACCATAGTGCGTCCGGCCAAATGACGTTACCCGGTCTGACATATATTATGCTATGACGTCATCGGTAGGGTACCCCAATACAAAGGTCAAGGTCAAAGGTCAAGGTCAAAGGTCATTGGGAAAGGTCAATCCTCATTTCCCGCCAAACGGTGGCTACAGTGTTAGTCAAAGTGTAAATAATAATAAGTATACCATATGGTGACCTTGAAGGTCAATGACCTTGAATGACTCTGACCCAAAATTGTGGGGAAGCCTCTTTGAGATCTCTTCTCTATGAACCTTGTCCGCCTTTAGCTTTGTCCCGCCATTCTCCCGCATAATCACAGCATTTACCAATCGATCCCCAGCATGGCTTATATTTGACCTTTACGACCTCGTTTGAACTTGAAATTGAAAAGAGACCTAGGTCAATAAAAATTGGTCATCATGTAGATCACCATAGCACCCACCCACCTACCACGTGGCGTTTTTCTAACCCTCTTAGTTTCCGAGATCTTAGGGGGCCTACCAGGCCCCCTCCAGTGCGCGTTAGTGCCAGACCCCCTCCAGTGCGGGTGTTAATCTCGCCCCACTACGAATCCGCCGGGAAAATGAGGATGGGCCGAATCTATGGGCATCGCATTACAAATATCTTAGTTATGCAAATGCCTCATCGATACTCACATCGATAAGTTTTTGCATATTAATTTGATAGGATGGGAACAGAGTTTCCCGATTGATGAAGGCTGAAATAGTCGCATTCAGTGGTCTCCAATCGTATAGATTCATTTTGTTCACCGAATAGCTTGATGACTCTCTCACCTCGCCTTCAAACCGGACACTAAATTCCAGGACTAGTGATGACCAGTGATTTAGGTTTGGTAGCTATTGCATATATGTTGCTCTAATATGGCTAAAATAAAAGAGGCAAGCCCAGGTTATACATCTGATTAACCCAACTTTACTGATGAGGGGTCGATTGGATCCCTGCCCATCTCCAATCTATTTTTTCGGAGTTGCAGAAAAATTGATCGGTTTATAGTAATACCACCCTGATATATATATATATATATATATATATATATATATATATGGCCAAAGCGGCTCCCATAAACCCAAGCACACCCCCGGACCCCCACCCCACCCACCCGCCCAACCAAACCAACCACCCAGGGACACGAAAAAAAACACCGCCCCAGCTACCCCCGCCCAACAGCCAGCCACCCAGCGTGCTACCGGGCCACCCACTCCACAATAACAATAAAACAAACCAGCACAACAGCACCACCATTAACCAACAAACAACAACCAACAAATACTAACAGCAACAGCCAAAACCAAACAACCACAACACTCAAACCAAAACACAGGCCCAAAAAACAAAAAACAAACCACCAACCCCCAACAGCCAAGTTATCCAGAGCCCGCAACCACCCGGAAAACAACACGGAGACAAACACAACAAACAAACGGACCAATAAATGCAAGAACCACCCCCCAAACAGTAATTAAGGACACACAACAACCACAAAACCCACCCCAGGGAGCACCACCCCCACACCCAAAACATCACAGGCCACCAGCAGCATGAGAACACCACCATCATGACGACGGACGCCGACGCCGGCCACAGAGGCCCAAGGAGCGCACCCACATCAAAAACACAAACCCAGAACCCCACTTAGGGCCGGCACAAGAAGCCCCCCCACTGTACCATGTACGCTAGAGTGTATAGAATTGTCCCGTCCGAAAAACCCAACAATACACGACAACACAACCGTGTTAAGTGCATGTTATGCCCAAAGTAGTCTCAAGCATGGATCCAGACATCAAAAATCAAACCTTAAATTTAACACACAACGACCCAGTCGAAAATTTAGAATAAAAAACCGGTCGACTAGGTGCTTACTCAATTTCTTAAAACAGAATACGGAACAATTTACACAACATACATAAAACCAAAACTACAGGACATAAACCCAAAAAAACACACAAACCAAACGCGACGTCAACCAGCACTATTAATATATATATATATATATATATATATATATATATATTATACCAAGTATAGTTTTACACATCATGACCAAATTTCCAGTCTGGATCATGTCAGCCCACGAAGATATGGGGGGCGTTCCTAACAGCTTGAACGATGTCGCCTAACTGAGCTTTATATAGGCACAGAAAATTGGCCGGGACCTAACTAAGGTTTCAGGTCTCTATACACTTGAACAACAGCATCTGAAGTGAAGATAACCAGTGGTGACTTTCAACAGGTTACATCATTTTTATAGCAAATATGACGGAGCATCACTCCCGTGTCATAGGGAACGTTTTGAAGGCAACAATTCTGGTGGCTCACTTTTGCAGGGCGATCTTTTCCTCCAGCTTTCGCTGCAACCCGATAATTTTTACAATCTCTTCGCTTAACCAGTCTAGTCTCTCACCTGGCGACGATTTACTGGTAAATACCAGGGTTGCCACACTGTGAAGGTGTGTCGAGAAGAGAAATCAGTGGCGACGGGGTGGCGCAGTTGGCTGGCGCGTGCGCTCAGCTCGGCCCAAGGTTTTCTATATGTTCCTGCAGAGTGTCGCGGGTTCGAGCCCACCAAGAGGCAGAACTTGGCGCCCAGCCCTAGCTCAAGCATTGCATACTCCCTATTACTTATGATGCCATGTGACATCAGCAGTTAGCACGTTATTAAAGACAGAAGACCGAGAAATCAACGTGAAAACAAAGCATCTGATTCTTTTCAAAGGACAGCAAATTGGAAATATACTTCCATCCAAGAAGTACAGAAGTAGACAGTTGAGATCATTTGTTTGCCGTCTGTAACCATAGTAACCAGTACCTATAGTACCCAGTGCCTATACTAGTCAGTACCTATAGTACCCAGAACAGATAACCAGCACAGCCCAGCGCAACACAACCTATAACCAGTAGCTATACAGTCAGACCAAGACCCAGTGCCTACAGTCAGACCAACACCAACCAACAGCAGACCAAACCCCCCACAGCAGACCAAGACCAGACCCAACAAAAACAGCACAACACAGCATAATCAGTACCTAAGTCCCAGTACCGTACTAATCAGTACCAAGTACCCAGTACCTGTATTAGTCAGTACCTATAGTACCCAGCGCCGGCACCGGACGAGCGCTGACTCATTGTTAGCGGGCGGGGTCGGAGCCTCAGGTGGTTACTCGAACGCAGTGCTTAGAATATGTGTATTCCTTTTTCAAAAGAAACAAGAGCTGAGAGTCTGAAAACTTCTTTGCGCCGATCGGGAACCAGGTTTTTGACCATTTTTGTTGGCATGTGCAACATATTTGTGCCGGCGATGATATACATACATACATACATATATATATATATATATATATATATATATATATATATATATATATATATATATAAAAATATAAATGCCTTCACTAGCGGAGTATTTATCCCATACTGGGACAATTTGATGGTACAATTAAGATGGTTATACATCATGTGACATACAGACATGGCTTGTCGATACCAATTTTTTGTCAAACTTTCTGATTATGTACCTATAGATACGTTGACTGTTACATATAAATCGTGTGTTTCCATTTACTTACAGGTACTAATTAAAGGGAAAATATCACTTTGTCAAAATTCTCAAATGGGCTATTTATAAACAAAATCAGTGTGAAAATATATTTCATCACCCCAGGGCTCGATGGTAGAGCGTTGGGCTTCGGTCCGCTCAGAAAACCGAGCAGTGGCAGTGCGCTGGTGAAAGCTTGGGATCGGTTCTCCTCCGACGCCCCAGCGCTCAGTATTTTCCCGACGTAGGTCGACTGGCAACTGACTGGTGGTGACCTGAGGGGATGGGGGCGGCCGTCCTTGTGCTTTGTGGAATGTTAAACTCTGACTTGCATTCTAACCCGTCATTGCAGGAATTGCTCATTTGGATGGTGGGGTCGGAGTTTCCGTGACAAGTTCATTGATGACTTTAGTGAGACCTCGATACCAAAAGCCGGCCAAGCCATAAGTTGAATAAGTTTTTAGCCGAATCAACTTTCCCATCTCCAATCGCTCAACCCCCCCCCAAATTAATCCTAGAAAGTAGCTCTCTTGGGGTTAAACTAAGCATCACGTGCAATTAAGAGGCTGGCCGCAGGACACCGCTCACAACATTGCACCGGTGCAATTTTTAACATTTATCGCTGCAGTGGGCTTAGAGCTTAGGTTTAAGGCTTAGATCAATCCGGTCGTTGCAACCAGATGAGAAGCAACTCCTCCAGGGTTTGAATTGAGACCTTAAGGCCTTTTGTTTTGAACCTTAAAAGTGTGCGAAAATGTGATGCAGAGCTTTGGATGAAACAAAATATGTCAATTGTTGTTTCTCGGTGCGCGCCACCAAACTTCTACTATATGATTTCAGAACCTATTATAAAAGCGGGATACTCCCTTTAAGCGGGAGCGCCCGGGCCGTGAAACTAACGTATGTGAAAGACGTCGATTGATATTTTCTGAATGCTCCTCATAAGCCACCTCTTCCGAGGCTCGCCGCGTCACAATCGCCTGTGACCTCGTCAGATGTGTGAGCAGTGGGTCAGAGAGAAATCCAGACGCCTTTGTCACGGGAATGCGACCCATTTGACTGATCTGAACTTCCGCCATGCTGTACAATGCACTTTCAATTCATTGGAGAACTGATATTGGTATTCTCACTCGGATAAGAACGACTGCACGAAAGCGTCACGTCATGAGGTCTCATGAAGAGTGTCACGCTCCTGGAACGTGGGAAGCCTACAGAAATAGCCCTGGCAAGTGTACGGCCGTGACGAAAGTTGAGGTGGAATGCTTAAATTGGGTACTGAAGTTTTTATAAATCACGAGAATGCACGTGAAATCCTGTGAATTTGTTTGATATTTCAATGAGCTGGAACTATACCTCATGTGCTTATTTCGTCCGGACACGTTGACCAAACAACATCCTACGCTCTGGATGCAAAAAACATGTAGCGGTCGCGATCAGGGAAAATACCGACCACAGGTCATTCACACTCGCTGAGAGCCGCTCCCGATCCCACGTGTGAAACGTCCCAGGGTGTTTGATAAGCCACGTCCTGTGGTCGATGCCTGAGGCTGAGCCCGTGAGACGGGACTGGACGGCGCCCGAGGTGGCCCGGCCCGGCCCGGCCCGGCCCGGTCCAGCTGACCGACCCTGGGTCTGGGGTCAACATCCGAACTTAACTGGCCTGGCTCGGCAGATGCGTGGATGGGCGCTGGCAAAGCGGCACATGGCTCATCGACATTCCACAGCCGGTTCTGACCCGGCCCGCCTCCGGGCATCGCCGACGTCGTACGGCTAAGTTTGGCCGAGGCAAAACAACAGGTGTTGTTGGCGTGGCCCGACAGGTCAGGCGGTGGGCAGCCGGTCAGGGGTCATGGCCGCTGTCGACTGTCACCTGACAGCCCGATACTCCAGCCGCTCGTATCTGGTTAACTCAACCTGCCAGCCGAATTTGAGCACGGTTGGTTGGTGCTTGAGACATTGGCTTTTATGATACTATTTTGAGTCTTCTGTAGAGGGCCTTCCATACAACGGAGATATCACCTAGCTAGGTTATCCAGTCGTTTTGAAAACACCAGGTTGAAAGAAACTATGATTAAATGCAGTAGAGCGGAAAGGTTGAAATAAGAAACAGCTGACACAATAGTAGAAAAATTGTATAGATGCAGTTAAGATGTATTAAAATGCAATGTCAGATGACAAAAGGCTGCGTTTGGGAGTATTTACAGTGCGTGAGATGTTCAAGGTTTTGGGCCACGCATTCTTACCGAGCGAACGTGAATTCTCTGCGAGGTCTTTCTCTCACATAGTAAGACAAATTCACACACAGCCCGAAAAAATATATATACTTACAACACATAGCTGTCATAGCAGCCAATGGGATTATCCACTCTCTGTATAAAAGTCTATGGTTGCAACAACTTCTGAACAAAGACTTTGGTGCTGAAAAAATTAAACATATACAGCTGAAATGTGCGTAAGCTTAGATAAAGAGATCTACGTTTCTGATGACTTCTTCAAATCCAGCTGCGAGCTTTAATGTTGCACGTTCTACTTTGTCGGACTTTTGCAAACTAAATAACTTTGAGAAAATATGATAAAGGCTCAGCTCCAGGAAGAGAGCGCCGACTGAAAAGAACAAAATATGGCATCCGTCAGGTAAATTTTTCCGTGATCAAAAACTGTAACATCTAGCTAAGGTAAACAAAAAACTACAAAACTATCGGGTGGAGCGGTTGAAGCTGGCTGTGCCTGCCACACTGCATGATGTCATTGTTTCCCGGCAGCAAGGAATACATGAAGTGCACCAGAGGATGCCGCAGCGGAAGCTGGACAAGGTGCTGATGGTTGGCGTGGTGATCGGAGCACTCTACTGTTTGTCCCTGAGTGTCTCATCCTTCAGGCCGCACCACTACATACAGAGTAAGCTGTCATCTCTTTGGTACCCGAGCTGAATATGAGTTTGCTGTAGTGCTGCTAGTTATATGTAGAAACATAAAAGCCCTCGCAACTTAACAGTCTTTTGCCAATAAGCGGGAGTTTGATATACAATTTACCTATTCAACTTCATCTTCTTTTATGTATGCCAATGGCTTAGTGAGAAAAATTTTAATTATCTGTTCTGCCTCTGAGCCAAAGTAGAGTTTGATTGGAAGTTTTATATGTTATATTTCTTTTAGACTTCCCTCAGCTGCAAAGAATGAATACTTTTCTCGCATCAGATACTGGCCTCAATGTTTATTCATGTCAGGTCGGGGGCGGCTTCTGCATATTCTACATGTTTTCCGCGAATATCTCCAAAACGGATCGCTATTGACTTTTGAAAATGTCTGACTTTTCCTCGAACTAAATTGAGATGATATCTTCACCAGTAAAACGTCTGTGAGGGGCGAAAACCGTGTGGGCATCTGGTATGGCACAATTTAAGGGAAAATGAAAATTAATGAATCTGCCATGCGGTGGAGCCTTGAGAACGAAACTTTTCATCTTTCTGTATGCATTGACAGTTCTGGGCCTGTTTCGCAGGTACAAAAAGCTAACTTTATGATGAAGTGCGCACATAACTCATAGTTTAGAAAATGTTTAGGCTAAAGTGAAAACAAAGTTAAGCTTTTACAGCCCACATTTCAGAATTTTCCAATACCGTGTTTTCGAAAGAGCAATGTCCAGGGCATATTCTAAGGAATTAGGGCTGGTGGGCTCTCGGCTGAAAGGGAACGTCTTTCATTAAAAGAGCATCCCCAGGCTACCGAAAGGGCCACTAAATGGACAAACTTATTGCATCTTGCATGGATTTTTTGTTTAGATTAATGTGACATTTCAGAAATATGCAGATGCCAATCTACCTCTTTAGTTTCCTAAATCGTCAAGGTGCATTTTTGTTTGGGGCACGGCACGCTCCTGAACAGGAGTCTCTGTGAGACATAGACGGTAGGAAGCATCCTCTATGTTGCCGTCCATTCCCGTCACCAGCGTTTGTTTTGTGCTGCGTATTTTCAACTCCGAGGTTTTTTCTGCATTTTGAGGCCACCACGTGGTATTCCTCGCTTTCCCACTCCAACATTTTTTTCTCTCAAAATGGATCTTAACGTAGAAAGAATTGATCTCAGTTTATATTTCTAAAGTCTGACGGGTAGATTTCAAGATCTTAGGTGAGCCGAATCTCCGCCCGTTAGGAAGAGGAGCCTGGCAGGAATTTGGCTAAAGTAGTGTTAAAATCGATAATCTACTGTAACAGCAGACATCTGGCCATTAAAGAATCAGTGAAATTCAGGTCTTTAAAACCCTTAAGATATCATCGGCTTTTAATTGCCTCTCTGAGGCTCGCCATACCTAGATTTAGAGATTACCAGAAGCGTGCGGATATTTCTCCTGAGGTGGAAGAGATTCTTCCGTTAGGCCAGACGAAGGACACGAAAATCCAAAGGCTCGTTTGAAGTTATGTTGTGTCTAGTGAAGTGAAAAAATAGCCTGATTATATATATATATATATATATATATATATATATATATATATATATATATATATAATATATATATATATATATATATAATAAATATATATACATTCATTTCTGAAATGGTGTATACAGCGTGCACCAGTGAGGCGCCCTTCCGCGGCCCAGATGGTAAACTTTACCTCCAAACCGACGGCGTGACCATGGGATATCTATTGGGATGTTTATTTGTCAATGCCTACATGTGCGATGTAGAGCACAAAGTATTGTCAACTCCCGAAGTTAAACCAGCTCTCTACCTTCGCTACGTTGATGACATCCTTGTTGATGTAAAAGATGAAAAACACTTCCAAGAAATAAAAATAACATGCAAGACAATTCCAGCCTTAAGATCACCACTGAAATGAGTACGAACAACAGAATACCATTCTTAGACATTGACATCACAACAACAAACGAAGGAGCGGTAACTAAGGTCTAGCGAAAACCGAGTGACACGGGACGGCGCATGAACGGCAAAAGTGAGTGTCCTGGACGGTACTCCCAAAGTGTAATACGATCCTTCATCCACCGAGCAATCAAGTACTGCAGCGACCGGGGCGAAACTCATCTCGAGCTCCAGCGCTGTAAGCAAATACTTGTGAAAAACGGGTACAAAAATTCAGACTTTGATAAGGAAATCACCAAGCACCTCGACAACTTCAAGAAAAATAACAATAACAACATCTGGGGAGGAAGATTGCTGACTCTTCTACAAAAAGTCAAATGTCTCCATCTTACAAAGTCGATGAAAATATCTTAAAGTGGATAATCGCAACCAACATCAGTGGCGGATCCAGAGGGGGGACAAAAAGGCATCTGGCCCCCCAAACGGAAAAGCTCGGGGCAAAACTATGTTTTTCCCCCCAAAGCGATCGACCTCCTTTTTTCCCCGACTCCTTTTAACCGGCCCCACCGGCGGCCCACCTTCGCCCACCGGGGCCATGATGGCCCCCCAACTCCGAAAATATGGGCGTTAGCGCAAATCTGCAAAGTCAATAGAAAGCTCGCGTGAATTCAGTAAGAAATACTTCGCATGTTTTAGTGCTCAGGTCAATGGTTTGACCTCCAGAGGTCAAATTAGGTCAAGATCGGCTATTTTCACTCAAATATGCAATGATTAAGCAAACTGGGCATAACTCTTATGTCATTAGAGCTATTGAGGCCTGGTAGTACATTTGATAGCAAATTGCCAGTACTTTTCCGCTATGTGGAACGTAAAGACCTCCCGCCAGTGGTTTGACCCCAGAGGTCACCTCGTGACCTAATATGACCTGAGGTCACGAAAGGTCAAAAGTGACCTTGCCGTATATCAAATGAAAGCCAGTGACAAACAAACACGATGGTGTTTGTTTCATCGCTTAGCTCAATTAGGTCAAAGTTATTGTCAAAATACTGTTTTGACCTCTGGTGACCTTGGATACCTGGAAAGTCAAAGGAAAATATGACCCCTGGGATCCGTGAAAGGGTGTCCAAAAACGTTGTTCTGACAGTCTAGTATTCAATCATTTTTGTGGCTTTATATCATGAAATAGCTTTTCCCCATGCTTTTCCAATGGGAGAGGTCGCCTCGTGACCTGACCTCAGGCACGAAATCGAAAAATCCCGGATATACACCTTGAGACCCTGGAGGGTCATGAAGTGTAGGGTTTCAAATTGATCGACTTGAAATGTAGCTCTTACAGAGCTCTAAAGGTGAGTGGTGACCTTGGTTGACCTCGTCTGGTGACCGACCTTGGGTACCCGGGGTAAAAATTTCAGGGATGATGGGAAAATGATGCAGTGAGAGGTAGAACCCTAACCCGGTGCTGCCCTCGTCGTTTTCTGCTATCTCGGAAAAACCTTAGGGGGCCATCGATGCCCCGGTGGGCGGGTTAAGTTTATAAGCAGGGTTTTGGGGATTCAACTCTCAACTCAAAACAGAACCAGTTAAGTTCAGTGAAAATATGGGGCCTTGGATAGGAAAAGAGTGTCTTGAGCTCATATTGTTCAGCCCGTGACGTTTTTTTGTTTTGTTTTTCGACTTTGGTTTGCCCATCCCAAACCGACTGGCTAGATTCGTCACTGACCAACATCCAGTGCAAAGAAGACAACACAAGATTGAAATTTAACATCTTCTATCAAAATCCCAAGATCAGCCGACTCATCATGAAAAACAACATGACCAAGAAAGCATCTGACTTTAACCCGCGCCCCACCGGGGACCATCGATGGCCCCCCTCTAACTCCGAAAATATGGGCGTTAGCGCAAGTCTGCAAAGTGCAATAGAAAGCTCGCGTGAATTCAGTAAGAAATTACTACGCATGTTTTAGTGCTCAGGTCAATGGTTTGGCCTCCAGAGGTCAAATTAGGTCAAGATCGGCTATTTTCACTCAAATATGCAATGCTTAAGCAAACTGGGCATAACTCTCATTCCATTAGAGCTATTGAAGTCTGGTAAAATACATTTGATAGGAAATTGTCAGTCCTTTTTCCGCTATGTGAAACGTAAAGACCTCCCGCCATTAGTTTGACCTGCAGAGGTCACCTCGTGACCTAAGATGACCTGAGATCACGAAAGGTCAGAAAGTGACCTTGCCGTATATAAAATGAAAGCCAGTGACAAGACAAACACGATGGTGTTTGTTTCAGCGCTCTAGCTTAATTAGGTCAAAAGTTGTTGTCAAAATACTGTTTTTGACCCCTGGTGACCTTGGAAGACCTTTGAAAAGTCAAAGGACAAATATGGTCCCTGGGATCCGTGAAAGGGTGTCCAAGAACGCTTTTCTGATCAAGCTGAGCATTTTCAATCGCTTTTGTGACTTTTAGATCATAAGACAGCTTTTCCCTATGCTTTTTCAATGGGAGAGGTCAACTCGTGACCTGACCTCAGGGCACGAAATCGAAAAATCCCGGATATACACCTTGTAGACCCTGGAGGGGCCATAAAGTGTAGGAAGTTTCAAATTGATCGAATGCGAAATGTAGCTCTTACAGAGCTCTAAAGTTGAAGTGAGGTGACCTTGGTTGACCTCGTCTGGTGACCTGACCTTGTGTGACCCGGGGTAAAACATTTCAGGAATGGTGGGAAAATGATGCAGGGAGAGGTAGAGCCCTCAACCGCGGTGCTGCGCCTCTTCGTTTTTCTGCTATCCCGGAAAAAAACTTAGGGGGCATCGATGCCCCCCGTGGGGCGAGGGTTAAGAAGACCAACGTAGCGTACCAGTTTGACTGCCCGTACGCAGATTGCAAGCTTCGAGGAACTGGTATCTACGTTATCCTCACAACATCATTATCACACAGGCTCACCATGCACCTGCAGATGGGAGCCCCCAAATACCACTGCAAGCAACATCACAATCGCGGGGTCTACAAAACTCGCACCATAAGACACACAACCCACCGGCGGAAACTACCTATCTATGAAGCCTTCATATTCAGAGAGAAGCAGCCCGACCTCAACAAATAAAATGAAATATTAACATCATGCTTCGAACTATATTAAAGCTCCGAGTCAAATGGTGCATTTGCATTATGCATCGTCTTAGTAGGTCAAACGTGTTAGTGATTTTGTTGGACATAGGAAGTGTTATGCGGTCTCTACAATTGAAAGGTGTCTCCAATGTAATTGCATGTTCTGGTTTTCGTGAATTTCGAACAATTGTTCGCATAAAACAGGAAGGGAGTGCGAAAGGCACCTTATTTATATTTACTACTGACAATGAATAATGTATTTGAAAGCTCTATGTAAATGCAACACATTTCAATGCAATTTTCTGACCTAATTTACCAACTAACAGAAGGAACAAGGAAAGTGTTTAAAGAAAAATAAAAAAACAGAAAAAATCGTAAAGGCTCGATTTGCGGTTGAATTCAATAGCTTTTGTATATCAGAAGATGTCTTGCCTAAGTATTTAAACACACACACACACACACACACACAATATATATATATATATATATATATATATATATATATATATATATATATATATATATATATATATATATATATATATATATATATATATATATATATATATATATAAGTTATATTGTTCCACAGAAATTAATTTCTGCAAAAATGCCTACATTCGAAATATTGCATATTGGCTTTTGACAGAGCTGAAATATAAAAATGAAGTTACTTGGAAAAGTTCGAATGTACAAATATTGAAAAACAATGTGTTGTTTATTGAACACAATGTGTTTTAAAGCAACTGCATTTTTTCTACCTAATGTCTTTGAAAGACCAATTAAATTAATTTACAATGCATGAGACTTTATGCAGAAATCGATGGTTACACGGTAGAATTTCTGAAACCGTCCTCAAGGAATATTACTATTCCCGTAGATACGTTTTGTTTTTAAAGTATCTCAACAAATCTTTTGAGTACAGTACGTGCTCCCACATTAAACATGGGGGTGCAAAATCAGAATTTCATTTTGTTATTGCACTGAACGCCCAAATGAGCATGTCCATCGTTGCTATGGTGAAAGTGCCCGCGGAGCTGTTGTTTTATCTCACCATCTAACTGTCTGTGGGTGACATCGTTTTTTTACTAAAATATGTTTGATTCCTTCAAGTTCTTGATGTACTAGTTGCCATGTTGAGCAGTGTGTTATTGCTCTATGTATTTATTTATTTATTTATTTATTCAAGTAAATTGCCAGCAGAAAATGATCCATTAACAGGCGAAGTCGATGTAAGTAAAAGGAAAACTATGTACACAGATGAGAGACACACATGTAAAAAGCGGTAAAAACAACAAAATGTGAGTGATGAGAAAGATGCAGCTGATGATAAAACCGATGGTAAAAGTGACGGTAATAAAAATTAAACAGTGCGAATATATGTAAGAACATGTTTCCTAAAATCGATAAAAGAGTCGTTGAAAAAATCTGCATTTCCCCGCCGCAGAAATGCATTTAACTCCCTCGGTATACGCTGAGGGAAGCCGTTATTGACGGTGCTGACACGACCGCGGCGCTCAGCGAAAAGAAGCAGCGTGCGAGTTAATCGGGATGGCACGTGCAATGGGAATTTTTCGAGCAACTCTGATGACCTAATTTTGTTCGAAAATAGACCTTTAACCCGCGCCCCACCGGGGGTCCGGCGCCACCTTCGCCCCACCGGGGGCCATCGATGGCCCCCTCTAACTCCGAAAATATGGGCGTTAGCGCAAATCTGCAAAGTGCAATAGAAAGCTCGCGTGAATTCAGTTAGAAATTACTTCGCATGTTTTAGTGCTCAGGTCAATGGTTTGACCTCCAGAGGTCAAATTAGGTCAAGATCGGCTATTTTCACTCAAATATGCAATGATTAAGCAAACTGGGCATAACTCTTATGTCATTAGAGCTATTGAGGCCTGGTAAAGTACATTTGATAGCAAATTGCCAGTACTTTTCCGCTATGTGGAACGTAAAGACCTCCCGCCAGTGGTTTGACCGCCAGAGGTCACCTCGTGACCTAATATGACCTGAGGTCACGAAAGGTCAAAAAGTGACCTTGCCGTATATCAAATGAAAGCCAGTGACAAGACAAACACGATGGTGTTTGTTTCACCGCTCTAGCCCAATTAGGTCAAAAGTTATTGTCAAAATACTGTTTTTGACCCCTGGTGACCTTGGATGACCTTGGAAAAGTCAAAGGGCAAATATGACCCCTGGGATCCGTGAAAGGGTGTCCAAAAACGTTGTTCTGAGCAGTCTGAGTATTTGCAATCATTTTTGTGGCTTTCATATCATGAAATAGCTTTTCCCCATGCTTTTCCAATGGGAGAGGTCGCCTCGCGACCTGACCTCAGGGCACGAAATCGAAAAATCCCGGATATACACCTTGTAGACCCTGGAGGGGTCATGAAGTGTAGGAAGTTTCAAATCGATCGACTTTGAAATGTAGCTCTTACAGACCTCTAAAGGTGAAGTGAGGTGACCTTGGTTGACCTCGTCTGGTGACCTGACCTTGGATGACCCGGGGTAAAAAATTTCAGGGATGATGGGAAAATGATGCAGTGAGAGGTAGAGCCCTCAACCGCGGTGCTGCGCCTCGTCGTTTTTCTGCTATCCCGGAAAAACCTTAGGGGGGCCATCGATGGCCCCCCGGTGGGGCGAGGGTTAAGAAAGAGCAAGTCGTGTTGCAATCTACGAGAAGAAAGCGAAATGACGCCGAAGTGGTTAAGAAAAGATTCGTAAGAAAGGGAACGCAATGTGTGGTAACATGATGATTTAGCCAGATGAGAAATTTGTGCTGTACCCGATCAACCCGCACCGTGTGGGAATTGGCAGCACCTGACCAGATAACGCTGTTGTATTCTAACAAAGACCTAATGTTGGCGTAGTATGCCGTCAGAAGAGATTTTTGGTTGAATTTAGTCCTTTTTGAATTTGTCTGAAATGTTCGAATCAAAAGGCCTAGTGCACGGTTTGCCCTACTAACTATGCTAGAAATGTTAGCCGAGAAAGTGAGTTTGGTGTCTAAAATTGTGCCTAGATCACGAATTTGGTTAACAGCTTCAAGAACAGCGTTATCGATATGGTATTGTATCTGAACAGGTGCGCGTCTGAGGGTCATCGTGAACGATTTGCACTTTGTGGGATTTAGAATGAGACCCCACCTAACGGACCACCTCTGCAAACGATCTAGGTCATGTTGCAGCAGCAGCCCGTCAGCTGGGGCCGTGATTTTACGGTAAACGACATCATCGGCGTACATTAAACAGGATGACAGGATGCTTTTCCGTTAACGATGACCCGCTGACGATCCTGGGATGACACTGAATGCGCAACTCTCTGGGCTTTCGCTGTCAACGTTTCAGCAGTGTGCGGAGAAAGTGGTTTTCTGTGTACAGCTGTGACACAATTATAATTGCCTCCGTCGATTTGGACAGAAAGGAAATGTATTTTGTTTTGAACGGATTGATCAGCAGTGAAACTGAGTACAGGGTGCTCGTTGAGTTTCCCTTTGAGCATTAGTGCATTATTTCACTTCGGATCTCCAGGAATGTAACATCACAGTAACGAGAATAAATGAAGGCTTATCAGACAAATCTTCTATCACTTTCGATTCTACGTTAGTCTTGTAGCTTTGGGAAAAGGTACATACATTTCAGATTTCAAGCGATCATCGTCGCTCAAAAATTACGTTTGCATTAGCACCTTAAAATACATTCAGATCCCAATGAAAAAGCGCACATCTGATCAGTTAAGATCACTTTAGTTCAAAACCGAGTTTGCTCACAGACCGCAGCGTGTAATAGGTATTCATCCGTCTGCATCATGAATCTTCAATAAAAATTTTTTTGCTAAAACAGCCCGAAGATTGTCATTATGAGTCTCTTCTAAGTCTAACTGAGCTGGTGGTCCGGCTCGTGCGCAGATGTGATCTTGGGGCCGCGGAGGCAGGAAAGCCCGGCATCACTCCAAATCATTACCGACAAGCCGGACCTGCCGCCTTCTAAGCCAACGCAGCCCTGGAACCTCGGCACCACCATGCGAGCGGAATATGGAAGCAATGAGCCCAACTTCAGACAGCCAAAGGACACGGTGGTTGTGGTGCGGGAGGGAAGCGACGTACAACTTGATTGCAAGATTGTGAGGAAGCCACATGCAATCGTGAGTGATGAGCTATTTCACGGCAGTAATGCCGCGCCACCCCGTTTTGATCATTAAGAACGTTTCAGCGCGACTTTTGCTGCCTGAGGCTATGATGCATTCCTTCCATTTTTGTTGTTTGGTCTTGAACTTCTGATTTTTTTCAGGAGCATTCGGTAGGGTATTTTGATTTAATATTTAAATTTTAGGCTTCCACTACTGTTTTTATTGCCTGTATTCAGTGGCGGATCCAGGACTTCATTTCGGGGGAGGGGCTAGAGGCTCAAACATACCCCACCATTGCCTCGGAACAGCCTCCGTCTATGCATTAACAATAGGCACTCGGGAATTTAGGAGGGAGGCTTGAGCCCCTAGCCACCTTGTATACACCACTGCCTGCTTTCATCTAGTTAATTTTATTTATTTATTTTTAATTTATTAGGGCCACTCCCAGCAGGCACTTACCCAATTATAGGGTGTATTGGCTTGGGTGTTTAAGGATCCTCTCCATCGGGTCAGATCGGACACGGAAGGCGGTTTCCCGCCATGGAGATTGAACCCACGTTAATCCATGATATCCGATCTGAAGACGGGCAACGAAGCCACAAGGCCACCCGGTCTAATTTGTTCGGAAAGGGCCTTACCAATATTGTGCCTTTTTGTCTTTATAAAATTGATTGATAAAAAATTATGAAGTATTGCAGACACCAAAAGCTGAGCAGTCAAACAAGTCGACGCCGCTCTGACTTAACACCCCATTCCTTTCATTGATACTTAGAGTATTGCAAGGCTGTCTCTGACCCTTTAGAATTGTCTGATAATCACTGAAGTTGAGTTTTGAGTATACATTACGGATCATTCTTATAAGGTTTACCACCATTGCCTGTTTTCTGTTGGAAATGTATTCGCAAATTAGTTCATCAAATACAGATGCGCCCCGCGCTCAGGGATCTCGCTACAGATTTTTCACTGGGGCGGGAGGAATAAACTTCAGCCTGGCGGCAACCGGAAATAGGAAGAAAGGGGGGCGTGGTTGGAGGAGAGGCCAAACCTAAAGACAGTTTTAGAGAGTTGTATCGCGGCAGTTCGCCAGCAACCACTATCAGAGCATTTGCGTAGGTCCACGTCAATGGGCGGGAGAAGGGCTAACATAATTGGTCTATACCGAACTATGAGGAATTTACAAGGTTCACTCGGGTATCCTTTAAAGTCAGAGGTGTTAAAGTCCACTGTTGATTCTGAAGGTGATTTGACGAGGCGATGTATTGCCCACTAAGGGATGCATGTTGAGGCATTGACCCGAAAATTTCGAGGATTAGCTGAGCCAGACTTCAAAGAGATCAAATTTGTATAAAGACTGAACAGCCCAACCTGATCTTGCGGGCCCAAAGTAGCTTCAAGGATGGTGACATACAGGAAATATATGCAGATGACCCGGTGTCGTGTCCTTTGCAGGTGACGTGGTATCGCGGGAAAGACACTTTTCTCACTATGGGAATGCGAGTCTACTCAGACCTCGAACGGATTTCCATCTCCGTCGACGAGGACGTAAATATACAAAACGCTCTCTCTCTCTCTCTCTCTCTCTCTCTCTCCTCCCCCTCTCTCTCTCTCTCTCTCAAGATATAGATATGGGCGGGTGAGCTTCTCGTTTCCTTTGGTCACGGGATGCTTTTATCCGCTGTATGAAAACTGATCGGACCACACGGTAGCCATTTTGGTGAAACCATGTGACAATTGCAAATGTGTCGGCATCTAAAGGATAATTTGTTTTGGGGTTTCCGACGCTTCAATGGCAAGGTTATATGGAATCGATCAGCGAGGAAACTGAGCTAGGCTTTGTCTAGCGCCGGACGCCAGATCTCGCCTTTGGGCGGACCCATTCCTGCGACCTTCCACTCAATACAAAGGGTCAAGTTATCGCCCAATAGAGGCCGCTAACCAACTGCGCTATCCAGAGTGCCTAAAGGGTAAGCTTGACCGGCAGAAACTGAACTGGGCACTTCGTCTGCGGGATGTGAGCTTGGAGGACGCAGACACCTACTCCTGTCACCTGGCCTTCTCGGCTAACGACGTCGTCAGCATCGTCCTGGACGTGCTCCGTGAGTACTGCGTCACGTCGGCGCTGATGTCGAGCATTACTCTTTTGTTATAAAGACCAAGCCTGGTTATTGCATGCGGAGTGTCAAAACGCCTTCGTTCAGCATCGTGTGGCACCCCCTTCATATCCTGCCCTTTCACTGATTACTTTTACCACCTATGATTTCGGCGTAATTTCCGTAATAGACTAGATCCTGCGCAGTGATGGAATGGTTCCATTGAAACGAGCTTTACAAATTGCCTATTAATATAGTTACTTGCTAGAGGTTACGTTGATTCTTGAAATTTGCATCCGGAAACTTCCAGTTTCCTCAGGCAGTTTTCTCGCCTTACGACGTCCAAGGACCGAAACGTTGCGTTTACCGCATCCCACGTTTTGTCTTTATCTTTACCTTGCCTGAACCTTTTTGGGGCTTTTTACGGTGTAGACGTTTTAGTTTCTGGACTTTGGCTTTTTTGGCTGCTTTCGTCTTATTGTTTTAGATTTCAGTTTTTTTGTAATTTTTTTTCAGACGGGTGGGTTTTAAGTCTTTTAGTGCTTTAATGTCTTCTGTTTTATCATCTTTTTAGGGTCCTGGGTCATTCCCACAACACTCTGCGGTTTATGGCACCCTATATACAGCAGGCCTTCCGAAAACGTATTAAATTTGTTGAGCTGTGACGTTGCAGTGGGGCGAAATGAGTCAAATATAGGCCAATTTAGGAAATTTTGTATACCTCTTGAACCAGTAGATCCAGAGCAAAGGCAAGGGTATAACTGTGACTACCTCGACCCAATGAGCGAAATATGTGCGACATGGCTTTGGTAGGTTACATGGTGACGTTGATCTCAGGCCCATGTCAAATGAGGGATTTTCAACATTCCGCTGCAGATATGGTTCGAATCCTTAGTTAATGCTCGTCACTTTGGTATCAAATGGGTCGGCGGTTTTTCGCTTTTTCTTTCCAAGAGCAGTTGAATGATATCAGAAGTTTGATCTAACTCTTGCAGGAGCCGGGTCAACCCTGATTTAGTCTTTTAAATTTTAGGAGAATTGTCTTCACCTGGGGTTATGAATATTATCACAACTCGTTGATATAGCCTGATATAGATTTTCCGGAGAATGTGTTAGATTCGTCTCATAGATCAACAGGTATGCAAAACCATGTGTCCTTCATTCAAGTTTCCTCCGAATCATTCGCAAAAAAGCGAGGGGATCCGATCGGACGCCCCAGGCGGTACCAGGTTAAATATCTTCTTTGATTGTGATGTAGTGGTCCAAACCTGATAAGGATAAATGACAATAATTACCAAGCATGAAAGCTAATTTAGTTTGGAAGTCTGCTACCGGAAGTTCGTTATCTACGTGCTCACACGTAAGTTGATAGCCCTGATTAACCCTAACGGTTCGGCCGCGCTGCGAAGACCGTTTTTCACTCCTCCCGTCGTATCGATGAGAAGCAGTCTGGAGATTGTACCGGTCAAGCAGATCTATTTGTTTTTGTCGGTGTGGGCCGGCCAATCAGCACAGACCAGATTAGGCCGAGCGGGACAAAACAGGAACTGAACGGAGCCAACCAGCAGCAGTACTTCCGCTAACACCGCTGATGCAAAAGTGCTGTCCTCGATCAGCCGAACACGGTTTTTGTGTGTAGACGGCGAGATCGGATTAAACGATTTGGCATATACATTATGCATCATGTCGTCTTCCCAATAAGAAATAAATCTCGCTCACTCACTCACTCACTCACTCACTCACTCACTCACCACTCACTCACTCACTCACTCACTCACTCACTCACTCACTCACTCACTCACTCACTCTCTCTCTCTCTCTCTCTCTCTCTCTCTCTCTCTCTCTCTCTCTCTCTCTCTCTCTCTCTCTCTCTCTCTCTCTCTCTCTCTCTCTCTCTCTCTCTCTCTCTCTCTCTTTGAGCGTCTATCCTTTCTCCTTCTTGAACTAATTTATTAATCGATTGGCAACTCGATCTATCGAAAAGTGGCACCTATACCTACGTCCAACGACCAAGTAACGGTATCATTTTTATGATCTCGTTTACATGCTCTGCGGCTTCGTCTCGCGCGCACGTAAATGCTCTGTGCAGGAGCACGCTGTATTGAACTCGACGCTCGCGCGCTGACTGTTCCGACCACGCTCACGCAGTCACACCAGCCACGGTCACTGCCGCCAGCCAAGCCCGGCAAGGGGCGGAGCAAGGACACCAACCGGCGGGGGATCATAACAATGATCCAAACATTAAAAATACGTATAAACATTAGTTTAACCTTGCCCATTAGGCTTGATACAAACGGACCTAATGAGGTCATTGAATCAATTTCTTGGTGCTGTAGCATATCGGAAGCTTGCGACATCCTCGCCCGGTGCTGAAGACGTAACGCACTCATTGAAAGTCGTGACTAACTGAGATCGTTCTGATGTTTTGATTTGCAGGTACTAATTCATCAGTCCTTGAATTAGCTTGAGACTTTTTGGATATTTTGGAACCCTAAATCAATATCCCTCAGCAATTTTTGAATTAAAGCATCAGAAAACGTTTTGCGTAAATTAAAGAATCCAGGCAAAATCCATTACCTGACTTTAATGAGCGCCCCGCTATGGTCCCTGGAGTGAATCCCTCCGCTGTATGGTATTTCCCTGCCAATGTTATTTCCTCGAAGAGATAAACCAAATTTGTTCCGCAGGATTGCAGCGGGGCATGACAGATTTTTCCTTATCGATTCTTGCTAAGGAGCGCCACAGCGGATATTTAGGCATCACTGGAACCCAAGCTTTGTGACGAATCCAATGTTCTAGATGGTAATGCTATGCTAGATTGTAAAAATAGGTTAACCACCTCAACCAGGCCACGGTCACTGCTTCCATGGTATTTATAATCATAGCGCAAATAAATTGTCTGCCAGCAGTAACACGAATACACAGGAGTTATATTTGCATGCAGCCTGAGAACCATTATTGGCTCTTCGCCCTCACATTGCTCTCCAGTCCTTTGGATTTTTCTCCGCTTGGGACGACTGACCCTCCAGTCCTCAGTAATTGAAGAATCGTTTCTTTTGGCAGGGGCTGTTATTCATTTTGCTGAAGACCATTATTATGTCCAAGCTAATTCTGCCGAGCAAAGCAGTAAACAAAAGTACTTGACAAAGAAACCACAGAGTACCCTTTCGACTATTGCAATGTCGCCCTTCGAGCGGTCATGGCACATTTTCCCTCTTTGGCCTCCATTAAAGATGAGAAAAAATGAAGTGCAAACACCGAAATCAAAATGAAAGCTGCCAGTGCATGTTATTGAGGCGGACCTCTGACTCTTGGGCTCTCTTCACAGCTCGGGATGAAGGCGTGACACCGACGCCGGCCGTCTCTCCACCGCTCATGTCAAATAGCTACCAGCAGGGCTTCAAGAACACGCCTGACGAACGACTCTGTCCTAACCAGGGCGCCGATCTGACCGCCGTGATAGCAGTCACATCTCATCCGCTGTACGAGACGACCCGGGACCGAGTCCGCAGAACCTGGGGTTCCCCAAACGTCACCGGAAACGACATTGCCGTCATCTATGGCATCGGCTCAATCAATGACGCCATTTATGCCAGCGTCAAAAAGGAGATAGCAAAAAATGGTGATGTACTGGTGGGTAGTTTCAATGACATTAGTATTGACGTAAATACGGAAACATATCATAAGCTCAATATACTCCAGTGGGTGGTAGAGAAGTGTCCCAAGGTAAAACACGCCCTGCTGGTGACACACACTCTTTTTGTCAACGTAGAAAAGTTCAGACAAGTGCTGTCAGAGCTCGATCCCGATCAAAAGGAGATCCACGGGAGCTGCGAAGCTGACACCACGACAATACGCGACCCAAGCGATTCTAATTACATCCAGTATATGCACTACCAAAAGCCGACACTGCCAGTTTTCTGTCTGCCACCAGCGTTCTTGCTCTCCGGCGCAGCGATCTCCGCGCTGTATAGGCAAGCTCTCCAGGAGACCGTGATTCCAAAGTCACACGTGTTCTTGACTGGTGTTTCTGCCGAAAATGCTGGCATCAAGCGCATCCACACAAAATCCATTTACAAGGCCAAACAACGTGTGGAATCGTGCGAATATCAACTCTTCGTGGTGGGTGATACTTGGGGCGAAGCCACTGATAAAAAAGTAATAAAACAAATCATCCACAAGCATAAGTGCTAGCTTAAATCGAGGTTGACAGTTTTTGTGTGAAACCATTGTTGATTATTTTTAATTTATTGGTGTGATGTATATATTGGCGAGGATACGATGGCGTAGAACAAGATGGTGTGTTGTTAGAATTGTACACATAAGATGGATTAGAAAAAATAGTGATGAATGTGAATGTGAATGTGAATGTGAAAATAATGATGAATAGTGCTGAATGACTGACCAAAACGAGGCCAGGGGTGTCACCACATAATTTTTCCTGGGGGGACGGACCCCAGGCTGGCGATGATCGGGAGTAAGAGGTAAATTTTGAGAATTTTGGCTGCATATGAAATACTAAGGACGGTGCACTTCACTAACTCGTGTATGGAGATGTGTAGAAGTTCATTACATGTGTGAAGATGTATTGATGTGTAAATGTGTAGCATAGCATAGACAAATGCAAAAAAATAAGTCAAGGTCCAAAATTTAGGGGTTCGTCCCCCTGATTCGCGAGTAGGGGGACGGGTCCCCCGCCCAACTCCCCCGCTTTCGATGCTTATGCATATAACCCAGGGCTATTCTGCTTGTATTTGCAACTACAAGGTTCTCTGGGGTCGAAGAGGAGGGGCGTGAATCAGGCAGGCAGATCGCAAAATGCTGCCGCCAAGAAGACTCGACACCATGACTCACTTGACCGGAGCGTGTACTATAACCGACTGCGCCACTCAGGCGTTATTGTAATGTGCCCTTTCTTTTTTAACGCCGGGTCCGCGCACCTGCCACCGGGGGCCATCGATGGCCCCCTCTAACCCAAAAAGGGCGTTAGCCAAATCCAAAGTCAAAGAAAGCTCGCGAATTCAGAAGAATACTCCATGTTTTAGTGCTCAGGTCAATGGTTACCCCAGAGGTCAAATTAGGTCAAGATCGGCTATTTTCACTCAAATATGCAATGATTAAGCCAACTGGGCATAACTCTTATGTCATTAGAGCTATTGAGGCCTGGGAAGTACATTTGATACAAATTGCCAGTACTTTTCCGCTATGTGGAACGTAAAGACCTCCCGCCAGTGGTTTACCGCCAGAGGTCACCCGTGACCTAATATGACCGAGGTCACGAAAGGTCAAAAGTGACCCCGTATATCAAAGAAACCAGTACAAGACAAACACGATGGTGTTTGTCACCGCCTAGCTAATTAGGTCAAAAGTTATTGTCAAAATACTGTTTGACCCTGGACCTGGAGACCTTGAAAAGCAAAGGCAAATATGACCCCGGGATCCGTGAAAGGGTGTCCAAAACGTTGTTCTGAGCAGTCGAGTATTTCAATCATTTTGTGGCTTTTATATCATGAAATAGCTTTCCCCATGCTTTCCAATGGGGAGGTCGCCTCGGACCTACCTCAGGCACGAAATCAAAAATCCCGGATATACACCTGTAGACCCGGAGGGGCATAGTGAGGAAGTTTCAAATCGATCGACTTAAATGTAGCTCTTACAGAGCTCTAAAGGTAAGTGAGGGACCTGTGACCTCGTCTGGTGACCACCTGGGTGACCCGGGTAAAAATTTCAGGAGATGGAAAGATGCAGGGAGGTAGAGCCCCAACCGCGGTGCTGCGCCTCGTCGTTTTCTGCTATCCCGGAAAACCTAGGGGCCATCGATGGCCCCCGGGGCAGGTTAAAGGAGCCCACACAACAAACAAATATTTAGATTGAGAGCAGAGGCTGTCCCGGCGATGTTAAATACAGCTTGCTCTCTATGAGGCGGGTCAATTCTGGGTCATCATATAGGTGGGGGGAGGTCTAGCCTCCGCGTGGGTGACTAAATTTTTGCTTTCATCCCCCTCTGTAATATCAGCATTTCTCTTTTGATTTTTCGGCCGGCTATAGTGTGATCTAAGCATTTGAGCAGTTTTTCTCGTGAAAAAACCCATTGGTCCTTAAAGCTACCCTCGTCACTTGAGTCATAAACAGAACAGTCAAAAATTCGTTGCATAAAAAGGTCATATGTCCCCCTTGAAATCTACTTGAAAAAATACGAGACCCTCCCGTTTAGACTAGCCCTCCCTCCAATGTTGCTCAACTGATTAAAAACTCTGCATACCGGCTAAGTCCAAAAAATAACGCACAAAATTACGATTACCACAATCCCCCCTTGTTTTAGGCCACAGAATTCATAAAAAGATAGTAGGGGATTCGAGCGCCCGCCACAAATCAGCCAATTTTGCCCCATCCCCTCCAATAAGCGCAATGTATCATGCGCGATGAGATCATTGGCTGGGTTTTAGGTCGTCAATATGCTGAGCGGAGACGGTTAGATCGGTTTCTTAGGAATCAGTGCCTCTGCCCTCCCTGCGACTCTCGCCTTACGGGATATGGGCGATCGCTCAAACTAGTGAGGTTCTCCTCGGGTGCGCCTCCGGCCTTACCCCCGGTATCTTTTCAACTAATCTACTTGAGGCACTAGGCGGGCATAACCCACCCACCTTCAGAACTGCATCAACCGCCTCTGCTGAGCAGGGACGCCCTAGAGCCCAGCCCGCGCCTCGGGCTGATTTGGAGTCGGGTGATTAGACATCGGAAAAGAACGCGTTTGCGTCCCTTCCGAAGAAGACCTATCCACCGTTGCCCACAGACACGCTGTACACAAGGGTACGGCTAACAGAACGTCAATCCTCATCAGCTTCTTCGATGTGTATATATCCAGACTTGACATCTCCAGTAGGCGATATAATTGTCCTACAACACGCTGAGTCCATGAGGCCCAGTATTACGGTAGCCCCGTCAGTATTTTAATCCCTCCCTCGCTGTAATTAGCGCGGCTGGACGGCTGGAGGGGGTGCAGCGTTACCCGACCCCACCGACCGCGGTCTCGGTGGTTGGTGATACCAAAGCTGTCCTGCCCGGCCCAGGGCCAAAAGATACCTACTTAAACGGAATAACGAACTCTCTTTTTTTAAGTGATACAATACTAAACCCTATTGAATTCAAAATCTCGTGAGCATGTTCTCCAGACGTTCCGGAATTCGCCAATTCCAGCTAGGACCGTTGTTCTTTTTCATCACAATTATCCTGCGCCGATGGTTTTAAAAAGAGCGGGATACAATAAATTCCTCAGTCGTCACTTTATTACAACAACAAAAAACACGAGTCTCTGCCAAATTTCGCCCGAAATAAGTCAAAAGTGTCCTAGAACGATCTACAAACATACCCAGGTGACCTGCACACGGCACCGTCCAATGTAAACCTGATGTTTTCATGCCCCCCCTCGTTGGAAGACGGGTCACCCCTCCGAGTCGGAGAGCTCGGAATTAAACAGTTAAAATTTCGCAGCGTGTGTTTAAAAAAACGATATCAATAAGCCAATGGCGTCTTGCAAATCAATACAAAAATGATGGGGAAATCCTGCAGGCACGTGGGAAAAATGGATAATAAAGCCAAACTAGGGGATTATTTATATATATGGCTCCCTTTATGCGCACTCACCGGCGGATCCGTCAACCAGGCACCCTCTCCTGGGACTGTACTCCTGCCAGCCAGTGCGACTGCCAGCCTCGGGGCAGCTCAGCAGCTCTTAAAGAGCGCACCTCCGCTCTCTTCACTCATGGCAGCGGGGTAAGAAAAGCCCCCGCTGCGCCTCTTCCGGAGCTCGGCACCACCTCCACTCTCTACCGGGGCTCAGACCAGAGTTTTTGCTGTCGTCGGCATGGTTTTTCGACGCCTGGCGTCCAGCTCTCCCCCTCATACTCAGTACTGCCACGTCGCCGTGGTGTTACTAAGGGTGCATTCTAGTACGGACTCCGGCCGAAAAGTTACGCGCAAAAGGGAGCAGAGACTGAAGCGTCGTTCTGATGAAAGGAGACCAAATGTATTGCTGTATTCCAACGCATATTTGTTGTCTTCTTTTTTCTGCCTTTTGCCTAGAGTGCTTCTGATAACTTTCTTAAGAAAATTCACCATGTTTGGCCGGCGCAGAGAGGGGAAAGGGGTGATGTATCCGGCCCAAACAAATCCAAGTGCCTGCAGTCGTGTCCGACGCCTGTGAGATCCAGAGCAGCCGCCTCTACGCGACTGCATGCATACAACACACACACACACACACACACACACACACACACACACAAAAAAAAAAAAACAAAAACACACACACACACACACACACACACACACACACACACACACACACACACACACACACACACACACACACACACACACACACACACACACACACACACACGCACACATAGGCAGATATAAGGGCGGCGGCGCAGGCATTGTCCTGAATATGTCAAAAGGCAAGGACAAGATTCGAAAAAAATGTTACATTATCTGTTCTCATACTCATTAGCATGATTATGGTATGCTAAGAAATATATGCTGAAAATACAAATATAATTCATGAACGAAATTTGATGTCTGCAACACACTGAAAACGGTAATCCATTAAAAACAATTCAACCCAAGCGATGGCGAGCACCAGTGCTGCGCTTATTCTGGGCGATGCAATGCCACTCTCAATGTTTTTTTGCTACATGACAGTATCACCAGTAGATTTGTTATATGCTGGCTTTCCCACCCAGACTAAACTGCAGTCCTTGTTGCAAATGTTCCTGCATGTCTCAAGTAGGTCGCAGGAGCTTGAAAATGATCATAGCATCTGCCCGGCTAGTGGTAGTGGTGGATGCGGCGAGGTGACGGTTACCATCACTAGAATAGCCAATATGCTCAACAGTATAGAGTATTGTTCCCTGAACGACCTCCTCGATACAGTGGCCGGTGACGGCTCTTTTGATTTACTTAACCTACTGTGCTATTTGCCTTCGTTTTGCTGATTGTGCCATTTATTCGCAGGTGCATGGATTGTACTCCTGCTCTCGTGGTATAGTGCCACTATTTTTGGGACCTCGCTCCCTCCTGAGTTTTGTGCCCTGTCTGGCCAACATAGCCACACTATCAGTAATCGGTGCATAGACCCTATTACTGGCTTTCCCTCTGTACGTTTCTAAGTGTGTGTGTCTTTTCTTTCTTGCAACAGGCAGCTGAGGGGAAAACTGGGTACCGCTCTGTTACATCGTGGTAAATAAAGACGAATGAGACTATGAAAAATATCCAGCGTCTTGTTTTACTGCTCACATTCTTCTCACTCCATAAACGCAAAGGAAACGCCATAACTTATGCTTACACTCGACCAACTTTCCGTATGCTGAATACTCCACTGTTGTCGTCAGTTCATTGGGAGCTCCCGACATCCGTCCAACTGTATAACAGTGGTTGACAGTTATTATCGCTTAAACAAACGCAGCAGATGAACGCGTTTCGACAAACAGTCTTTTTCAACATCTATGGCATGAGGGATTAGGATCTAATCCCTCATCTATCTAATAATCGCCTCATCGATATCTTGTAGACTATATGTATCTAATAATCGACTAATCGACTAATAGATATCTAATCAAAAACTAATCAACAAACAGTCTTTTTCAACATCTATGGCATGAGGGATTAGAAACTAATCCCTCATGCCATAGATGTTGAAAAACACTGTTTGTCAAAACACGTTCATCTGTTGTGTTGGTTTAACACGCGCCCCGCTGGGGGTGCGAAATTCGCCCTTCCTGGTTTTCCCCAGATAGCTCAAAAACGAAGAGACACAGAACAATGAAACTTACAGTACCTTATTCCTGATTAATTTTACACATCTGACCAAATCTTTGAGGTAAGGTCAAGTCAGGTCAAGGAGCTTTTCAAGATCAAGTGACCCGACCTCAAAACCTAAAATCACGAGTTTGAAGCGGCGCCCAGGGAACATCAGCGAACCGATCAGTTTGAAACTTCCACGATATGATACATTAGGGTCGCCAAATCTCTTACCTCGGAATTTTGATATTGTTGACCTAAGGTGGGTCAATTTTTGGTCACCCCATTATAAGTACATATATGGTAAAAAATAGAATGGGCTCGTTTTCAGTAAACACTGGATAAATAAAGCTAAAAATCCTCGAACTGTCTATTCTTACCACGATCTTGACCATTAAGTTGATTTTTTGAACATCTGACCTCTGATGATGATTGTGGTTTTCGGGCACGTCAGCTGCTGAGGCTATATGTGCCCATCGTTGTAGGGTTAAATCAGTTCCAGTGGATCACTGGTTGAGTTATGGCGAAAAAGCATGTAGTGGGTTGCACAGCGTATCTACATGCAGCTAGTTAATGATAGAGCTGTAGGTTTTTAGGTACGGCTGGTTTGGCGTGGGTTATATACAATCTGGAACTTGATTTCCTTTAAAAACTGTAGGACACTACGGATGTCTACAGCTGCACTGTCACCGAGCAAGTTAGCCAACGGTGCTGATGGGAAGAACCTGCTGCGGATTCTACAAATCTGTTCACAGCCAGCGGCAGCATCGAGCACATGTTCGAGGGTCAGCCGGTTTCTACAGTAAGAGCAAATATTTGGGTCGGAGCCAGTCAGATAATGAGCGTGTGTGATGTGTGCCCTATTCGTAACCTGGTCAACGACACCTCCTCTCCTCTGCTCCGCCGACTACTGGATTCCCATTTCCCTATCCTTAGCCGAAGACGTTTAAGTGTGCAGCTAGGTTCTGCTTCCCATCTTGTCTGCCATTCCACTCTCAAGAGCTCGTTAAATTCGGCTTTCAGGTCACTGGCGGGAACTTTAAATCGATGCATCGGAGGCTGTGCACATGCTACTTTAGCACTTCGTCTGCCCTCGTTTCAGGCACCCCAACATGGCTTGGAACCCAGAGAATCTGATCGTCATATCTCGCGTAAAAGAGCTGTCAATAGCCTTCTGATAGCTGGAACAAGCCAGGATGATGCTGGTTGGTGCGACTAAGTGCTGCCAACGAGCTGGCAGAGTCTGTCACTATGAGAACTCGGGACTCAGAGCTGTGGCGTAAGTGTCGTAAAACTCTGAAGATTGCGTAAAGTTCTGTAGTAAAAACTGAGACCGTTCGTGGGAGACTAAAACTCTGGCACGATCCCACGCCTGTGAAGGCACATGCGGCTCCGTCTGACCCCTTAGAGCCATCAGTGTAATAGATAGCATACCCCGCATATGTTTCGATTACTTCCAGGGCTAGTTGTTGCAGCTTTACTGGTGGTGTTGTGGCTTTATCGAATCGCAGCAGGTTTGTGTCGCACTCGACAGGAGCGAGTCGCCAGGGTTTGTGAGGTTCGGGGCGCTTCTTTGCTATCATGCTTAGGTCTATTGTTGATTGTTCAGTCCATTCTGAGATTCGCATGCATAGCGCTTTAGAGGAGCTGGCCCGACCCTCCAAGAATAACTCGATTAGAGAGGGCTCAAATATCCACTTGAATGTTGGGTGATGTGGGTATTGTCTGATATTGGCGGCATACGTAAGGCTGAGACGCTTCCTTCTCAGGTCAAGAGGGGGCTCGTCTGCATCCACCAGTAGGCTGGCCCTACGGGATGTGCGAAAAGAACCTGTGGCGATACGCACGCAGGCATGGTGGACAGCGTTTAGGGGCTGTTTCCAGACTGTTCAGGGCACTGTCATACACGGGTGATCCGTAATCTAAAACTGATCGAATGAGGGCGCGATACAGCCGGAGAAGGGTGGTTCTGTCAGCTCCATATGATGTGCGGGATATTACCTTTAGAATGTTCATGCGTTTGAAACACTTGTCTCGGAGCCGTGATATGTGATTGGCGTATGTAAGACGTTTGTCTAGTGTCATCCCTAAAAACTTTGTCTCCATTACGACAGGTACTCTCCTGCCGTACAGTCGGAGGCTAATATCTGGACATGAGCGGCGGCGGCAAAAGTGCACACATACAGTTTTATCAGTCCAAAACTTGAAGCCGTTTCTCAGACACCACGCAGATATCTGGTCGAGGCATATCTGAAGTTGTCTCTGAGCTGAAACAAACGTGGAGGTGCTGACCCACACCGCGAAGTCGTCTACAAACAGGGACTTTTCAACTGTCGGTGGCAGAGCGCTGCATATGTCATTGATTAAAATCCCGAACAAGGTCACGCTTAAAACCCCACCCTGGACTACACCGCCCTCCTGGCAGTAGCTTTCAGACAGAGAGTTACCCACTCTCACTCTGAAATTCCGTTCCTTCATGAAATTGTCAATGAAGACCCATGTGACCTTTGACACCGGCTTTTCTGGTCTTCTCTAAAATTGCGTGTCGCCAGGCCGTGTCGTAAGCCTTCTCAATGTCAAAGAAGACGGCGAAGACGTGCTGTTTGGAAGAAAACGAACGGCGGACTGAGGTATCTAACGAGACAAGATAGTCCGTTGTGCACCGGCCGGAGCGGAAACCACACTGATCATTAGAGAAGAATTTGGAGCTTTCTAAATACCACACGAGGCGTGCATTTACCATACGTTCCATGAGTTTGCATACGCTTGAAGTCAGTGAAATAGGTCTGTAATGCAGGGGGTCGTTACCGTCCTTGTCAGGTTTTAAAACCGGGATGATAGTGGCCTCTCTCCATGAACTAGAGAAGTCGTGCGAAACCCAAAGCGAGTTGAAGAAAGCCAGCAGTGACAATAGTGACCTTTTATTAAGATGTTTGACCATGTCAATGTGTATGGCATCTGGACCGGCGGCTGTACTCCTCGACCGTGAGAGTGCTATTTGAAGCTCTCCAAGAGAGAAAGGCTCATTGCATTCGAATTCTTCCGCTGAGCTAAAACTTACTGGTATGCGCTCCTTCTGCTGTTTGTATCGTTTGAACCTGGGATCGGTACAGCCCGACTGCCATCGGGCAGCCCAGGCCCTTCCGAAAGCATTTGAGACATCAGCAGGGTTAGTGATGTCGCCAGTGGGGCCGGAGAGCACTGGCAGCGATGTAGCAGAACTATGGCCGGATAGGCGATGCACTCGGCGCCAGATTGTACTTAGAGGTGTAAGTCTATTTATGGTATCGATGTACGCTCTCCACGTCCTGCGCTTTGCGTCTCGAACAGTCCGTCTCGCCAGAGCCTTGGCACGTCGGAATCGTATCAGGTTGTCCGTTGTCGGACGTCTTGTAAAAATTCTTAAACATCGTCGTCGTTCTTTAATATCTTGTTTACATTCCTCAGTCCACCACGGTACAGGGATACGGCGGGGCAGTGGGCTGGTTTTAGGAATATAGGTATTAGCCGTGTCGACTAATCGGGAACGTATTATATCGTAAAAAGTTGTTGCTGTATCATCCTCCTCCGGGGTGAAATCCAATACACAGTCGGCAGTGAAGCCTTCCCAGTCTGCACGTTTCAGGTTCCACTGCGGTGTTCTCATTCCTGGGTGGGGGTCTGGGACCACAGCCAGATCGGGTAATGATCGCTCCCGCACGGGTTGGAATGGGTGCGCCAACTGAAACGATCGCCTACTGATGGAGAGCAAAGTGACAAATCGATGGCAGATGTAGCTCCTGACGGCAGTGCAATGTGAGTGGGGTCGCCGGTGTTAAGAATACACAGGTCATTACGTGAAACTACATCCTCTAAGCACCTTCCACGTCGGTTGGACCGTGGGCAGCGCTAGACGGTGTTATATGCATTAAAATCGCCTAGAATTATATTGTGTCTCGGTAACTGCCTCACCAAGTTCTCGAACGCGCCGACTGGAAACTCCTCGGCGGGAGGAAGGTACACAGAAACAATGGTTAATTTGATGTCATTGAGGTCTACAGTCACCGCTACTGCCTGTAGATTAGTCTGTAAGTGAAATGCAATTGAGGGGGTACTATAATGGACAAGAAGGGCTACTCCTCCGTGGGCGACAGAGATGATGGGAACGTCGTAGCGATAAGTTTTGTAATGGTGTATGTTACATGTGTTGTTTTGTTTTAATTTTGTTTCTTGTAGTGCGACTGCAACGGGGGTTTTGGCGGCCATCAGCGCCTGGAGGTCGCTCGTGTTTGCTCTGAATCCTTGCATATTCCACTGCAGGAATGCTGTCATCAGAGTGAGAGTGAGGAGTAAAAGGAGTCCGTAATGAATATGTGTCATGTTCATTGTTGGTGACTGGGCGCCTGAAACGGCACGCCCCCGCTCAGCATCTCTGTGTGGGAGTGACTAGTGCGTCGCTCCTGCAGCCTTTCCCTTGAAATAGGGCGCCTTACATGCTCTCTTGATGGGGAACGGTACCTATCCCCGTGGTCCAGTGTTACTGAATTTGAGCGACCTCGTTCGCAGCCCCGTCTTTGGCCTGAGGGGTTTGTTTGTTTGTGCTGAGGTAGAGTGGGGTTAACGTTCAGGTAGCTACGATAAACTTCCTCAGTCTGAGGGTTAGAAACCGAGGACACCGTGGTGGTGTCTTCGTGGTGGCTGGAATTTCCGGCCGTGGAGGAGGGGTTGGCGGCGGAGGCATGCCTGAGCCTTCGTCCTTTCGAGTGTTTACTTTTTCTATTGTTGCTGTGGGCACGAGTTTACGCTTTTTACTTTGTTGTTGTTGTTGTTGTTGTTCTTTGTTTGTTGTTTGTTTTACAGCGTGTGTTTGTGCTTTTATCGATTCTCTGACTTCGGTCACCTGAAGGAGGGTCAGCTCGACTGATCGTGGGTGCAGTGCGCTCCGTCGTTGCAGGCGGTACTGCCGGACCTTTGGGAGGATGTGGCTGGGTTGGCGAGTCCTCTCGGGCTCGCTTACCAGAGACTTCCTGAGTGTGCTCGCTGTCGGGGGTGTCAGCCTGACTGGTCGTCTTAGCACTGGGAGTGTCAGATTCAAGGGGGTCCGTACCCACAGCAACATCATGGCGCTCCGGCAGTGGAGTCTGTGTTGCCTTGTCAGCTGTGTCTGTGCAGCCCGCCGATGTGGTGCGGGACTCAGCCGATCTGTGTGACAGAAGATCAGAGATTAGTGAGAGGAGCTGACGGAGGGAAAGGTCTGTTAGCTGGCGCATGTTTGAGTCGAGGTTCAGTGCAGCATCGGACTGTGTGGGGATCTCAGCAGGTGAGGCACCGGGCTGACCTCCCACCAGGGCGTCTCTGTACGGCGTGCTAGTGGGGGCAGAAGACCTCGGGACCTGGGATGTTTGGGTCGGTGCTACTTTGAAGGGAGGCGACACCTTTCTTTTTGTGCCTCCTTTGCCTCGGTCAGCCTGGGACACGATCGGTTTCACGCCTCGTGGTCACCTCCGCAACCTATGCATTTAGGTGTGTGGGCCTCATAGTTAGCAGAGCTGTGCTCAGTCGCAGAGCATTGTCCGCAGCGCTCTATACCCTTACAGCTGCTGGCGACGTGCCCGAATTTCTGGCACTTAAAGCACCGAGTAGGGTTGGGCACAAATGCACGCACTTTTACGGCTATCCAGCCGACTCGTACCTTCTCGGGCAGATCTGTTCCAGAGAACGTTAGCAGGAAGGTACCAGTGTTTGAGCTTTGGCCATTTCCTCTCCTAAGCATCCTTTTTACATCAATGACTCCCTGGTCCCTCAGTCCTGTGAGCACATCCTCGTCAGTAGCGTCACATAGGTCGGCACAGCTGATAACACCGCGAGAGTGAGTTTTGGTGTAGTGTGGAGATACAGTGACTGGGATGGATAGTGTTCTGTTCGCCGTACGGATTTGCAGTGAGGTGGCATTCAGAAGTTTGCTGGTGCTCGGTCTGCTCCCCATTTCTACCTCGATCCTACCGTCCCTGTATCGGTATGTGCGCTTGGGTTTGTAGACCTCAAGAGCGCCGTGGAGTTGGAATGGGTTCAATTTCATGGACCTATCCTCGACCGTTATGACGAGAGTCAAAGGAGTTGGCTGGTCAGGAGTCGTTCGCGCAGGGGGTCGGTCAGCGGTAGGATCCATCGTATCAGCGGTATCAGGAGCAGTAACAGCGGTGGTCGAGTTCGGAGCAGGGGTCGTAGTGCCTGAGGTCAATCCGGTAGAGCGTGGGGTAGGTGCAGCCATGGAAAAGGAATTTACCTTCGGCCCCCCGGGCTGCCAGCTGTCAATAGCTGGGCCCGGGGGCTGGTACAGTGCCTACGGGGGCAGGCGCGCCCGTCTCAGAGGAGCGAGAGATACTCACGCAACCCCTCCGATCAGAACGCACCCACCCCCTTGACGCCATCAGCCCAGTGTGCCGGCAGAGCCATGAGTCGGGACGAAGCAAAACGCGGCAGCCCTCACGCAGCGGAGACTGCGGTCTACCAGGCGCGCGCAACAAGCCGGAGTCTCGCAAATCGACGGTTTCCGAAACCCCGGCCCGCGTCGCGCCCGGCAAGAGCTATCATAGTCCCCACCGCGAAGGGCGCCGCCCGCACGCCCGAAACATAATCCCCCCTGCGCAGCTGGACCGAGCGACAGTGCCCGTAGACACTGCCGCGTAGCTAGGCTGCCCGCGGCAGCCTACGGACGGCTTACCCCCGGTTGGATCGAGATATCTGGGCCAAAGGGGGCGTGTTGGAGCCCTCGGGACTGACCCGCCCGAGGGGGACCTCAACCCCCAGGATCCCGTCAACCTCGTCGCCGGGGCTCGAGATAGGCCTCGAGTGGGCGCCTTACACCCATAAAATGCCGAAGAAGGCAAATAACTGTGGGACCAATAACTGAAGCATAAAAAGAGGACAGGAACTAAAAATAATCAACAAAATAAGAAAACAAAAACAAACAGGAGCTACATACTGGGAGGTGCAGGACAGATCTGACCCGATCAAACGGTAGAAGGTAACAAAGCGTAAGCAATCACAGCATGCCGCGGACCACAAAGCCACACAACAACCACTCAACCGAGGGAAGTGGAAGAGGCGGCGGCCGTCGAGGCTAGAAAATGTATCCGCGGCGATGCGACAAATGCCCCCAAGGCTACTGGGGCCCCGGGCGCGTCACACCCCGTTGCTCCAATGTTTACTTGCCAGACGAATCCGGCAAATGAAGATCGGTCCCCTGAGGGACATCTGACCTCTCAAAGGTCATGTCAGGTCACGGGAGAATAGAGTAATTGTTTTGCCAATAACTTCTGACTGAATTTAGATAAAGCTCCCATTTTGCTTGCATTGTGCTTATATTGTCACGGGGAGTCCATTGATATGCAACATGAACATACCAGGTCACTCTGTGACCCTGACCTAGCTCGAGGTTAGATCATTTTCACTATTTGACCTAGCAAGGTCATGTTATACATCATTCGATTTGCCGCGATGCGAGGAATCCAATGATGCATAAAGATTTGCTCTAGCTCCCCTGAGGGCAGATCTAAAGAGAGCAACGTACACTGCTCTGTTGTAAACCAATGGAACCTTCTTTGACATATGCTGACCTCAATATTGGCCTGACATAAAAATTATAAGTATAAAATATCTTCGTCTTGTCAAGAGCTTTCGAACGCCGCCCGTAATTTTGCTTTAGCTTTCGGGGGAATGAGATACGGAGGGGGCGAAAATCGCCCCCCCCAGCGGGGCGCGTCATGCCAGGGACCCCAGCGGGGCGCGTGTTTAGTGATGATATCCGTCCAACTGTTTAGCTGACCCTCTCCAGACAATGCCGTTCCTCGGACAAGTGTGTTCCTCTCCCTCCGGTAAGACTGGATGACTTCTCAGACACCCATTCTCTAAACAAAAAGGAAAAGGTGTCAGGAGTTAGCCTCTGCAAATCCACAAAAGGCTTTTCCAGGCCACCCTCTGGAGCTTAAGCCCTCTCCCCTGCCGAAATTCCAAGATCATCACTGTTTAGAAATACATGCTGTTTATTGCACAAGTGTTCGGCTTCGAGAGACCCTGCCAGCTCTCGTCTCGGCGGAGGTGAATCAAATGGGCCCTGGATCACATGACATCATCACACATCACATCACCTGGAGATCCTGGGGGTTGCGGGGGTCAGGACCCCCTGGATTTTGGGTATCCCATAGGCTTGGTATAGGCCTTTTATTTCCGCGCCAGTGTTAAACCACCCAGAAATCCTCTCACTGGATCCAAAAGAGAACTCCAGACCTGATATGTCACATCATGCACCCATCGAGTACCACAAGTTATTGTAACGGGAGTTTTTATCGATGGTTCAGGTTCAGCTACGGACCATGATCATTTGAATGAAAATGCCTGGGGAGATGGGAAATAACCAACTGATAATAACCAACAGATAGAAAATGACCAACAGAAATAACCAACACAACCACTTGTTTTGTAAATCCGGCAGAGAATGACGTCATTCTCAGAAATATAGTAGCTTCGGCCACTCCCCAACGTCATGCCCAGAGACTTTATATGTCGCGTCTGAGAAAAAATTGGTCAATATTCAGAGCGACTGTTTTCCTAGTGTATTCCATCTCATGTCCCCTAATCATCTCTACCGATATTGCAGAAATATCACTGTTTAAATTTTTGGAAGCTTTGAAATTTTAAGATCTTAAAATGGCCTGAAATCTCTTATTCGTGATATTAGGCAGGCCTTAGCATTAAGTCATTGGTTTGGTCACGATACAAAGTACACCGAGCGCACACTGGGAAGCTCAGATACGTGTCCTGAGCACATCTCGAAAGCCTCAATAACTTCCAGCTCTCACATACGATTTATGCGAATTAGGATTTCAGATCCGAGGATTTTGGAGAACAACTGGGGTTTGCTTATGAGCTGT
The DNA here is from genome assembly GCA_034440635.1 of Lepas anatifera. Lineage (NCBI taxonomy): Eukaryota > Metazoa > Arthropoda > Thecostraca > Lepadidae > Lepas > Lepas anatifera. The sequence goes on along the minus strand of JAOTON010002265.1, from coordinate 1,831,935 downwards.
CCAACGGGCAGAGTGACAAAAGGGAGGCTTAAGTTCGCGGAGCCTCGCCTCTCCCCCGCCCTTATGGGGGCCAGGCACGTTGAAAGTCTTCGAAATGCGAGAACCATGCGGTACAGGCACTGGGGATCAGGTTTGCTCATGGTACGCACGTCCTCGTCCTCTAGACGTCCGCCAGCAAACGAAGATGTACCTTCGTTTCACGGAGGACGTTGAATCCGCTCGGCAGAAATGTGCCGCTGCTTTTTTTATAAAATGCAGTGATATGCGGCATAAGACTATTATTTTTGACAAAAAAATATCCGGATACACTTGGTCTTAACAGGGTGATACTACATCAGCATTCATGGCTGCTACAGCAGTGCCTACAGCCGATCCATGAGCGAATAATCAACTTTGACACGAGAGAAGTGGCTAGCAAAAGGAAAGCGTTGGCTGATCCCACGTTCTCAATGAACTCGGTGGCTGTAAGCAGAGCCCAGTGCGTGTGCGATGCATCAGGCCGGAAAGACAAGGTAACCATCCTCCGTCTAGCACGACGGAAATGAGGGTAATCACTGTCCACTGACATACCACAAGGTGGTCAGTCCACTTGCTACCGCGCAGCACAACTGAGGCAGGCAGGGGAAGATCATACTTTCGTGATGTCGAATTCGTGGTAAGTTGTAAATTAAAATGGTGTAGTGTTAGTGGTGTTGTAATTTATATTCCCTCAGAACTACGTAAAGAGAAGAGGCGTACATTACTCCTCCACCGTCATCACCGCGTCGTGCAACATGGTTCTAGTGACTTAAGCTACTTTCTCTCGAGGGGTAAGTTCACAATGGTGGCGTACTAACCAGCGGTCAGAGGGCACTTGGACAACGATCAAGATCCAAGTATATTTCCTGCTCTCGTGCTCACGGGCTTTGTTCACACATCTATTGGCGACGAGCGAGCCCCGGCTGCTCGCGGATCAAACGTCCCGAATTCTCCCAAGGCTCTTTTCATTGGATTGGATCTCTCAGCCGACAGTAACAGGTACACAATTGCCACAGATGCGTTCCAATGGCCGCGTGCAATCAATTTAAATGCAGGCTCAGCGACGTGGGGGTACCTTGCGCTGCAAGACCCAGGATCAACGGGGGCACACCACTCACCGGTCGAGGGGCACTTCAGCACCGATGGGATCACGAGGAACCTGTGCCTCCCGGCTGTGTCCCTGTATGTGGCCCACAGCCCCGTTCCACCTGGCGTTAGCGGCGTCAGGCATTTTCGTCCGAGGGGCACTCTCACAACAGAGGCTTGCGCAATCGAGGGGCATTTGGGCGCAAGCTGGAGTCCTCTTGTGTCCCTTTGTTTTGTGCGCCCAGGCCTCTCCCTGCAGTTGCTGAGAACGAGTGGCCCTTACGTGGAAGGAGGAGAGCGTTAAATTACCGCACAGAGAATCGCAATGGGCACAGGATTAAGCACCTCGACTCCTCCCAAGGGCCTTGCTGCGCAACAAGGTGCCCCAGTTAGTATAAAGAGCGCACAACGGTCAAAAAGGGCTCTGGTGGGAAAATTTAGTCTCACTGCATCCAGACTCACTGGCCCAGGGCACCCTAGGCCAAGGGGCACAAAAGGGGCACACCATTCAGCAGTAGAGGGGCATTTCAGTACCGATGGGGAGCACGTGTCTCTTGTGCCACCCCTCCCCCTAGCAGCTGCCCCCCTGCACGCAGAAATCGGGCCAACAGAGCTTTCGTAAGACTTGGTTCTGCGATGACTGAAGCATATAATCTTGATTAAAAAATGGGATCTAGATCTAATTCGAATGGCCGAAACAGTAGTAACATGGGTCTGTGCACAAAAATAGAATGCCCGGAATCATCCGTGTCCTGACACAACACACTTGACAGCGCCCCAGGTCCGACACGTCACGGATAGCGGCAGGCCATTGACCTCCCGCGCTGGTCGGCCCATCGCATCCTCGCCGACCAAATAGACAAAGCAAACAGAGCGCCTCGTCCGTTTTCAGCGCACCTGTGTCGGAATTCAGGCATATTTAGAATATAAGAAGTAAAAAATGAATGACCACACAGAGTAGTTTTTGTTGTTGAAACAAATGATAGAACTTTTAAAATCTAACAAAAACTACCGTGCTTTAACCCGGGGGACCACCCACCGGGCCATCAGCCCCCCAACCAAAATAGGCGTTAGCCAAATCGCAAAGTGCAATGAAAGCCGCGTAATCGTGAAATACTTCGCAGTTTTAGTGCCAGGCAAGGTTGACCCCAGAGGTCAAATAGGCAAGATCGGCTATTTTCACTCAAATATGCAATGATTAACAAACGGGCATAACTCTATGCCATAGAGCTAGGACCGAAAGTACATTATAGCAAATTGCCAGTACTTTTCCGCTATGTGAACAAAGACCCCCCAGTGGTTACCCCAAGGCACCCGGACCCAATAACCGAGGCACGAAAGGTCAAAAAACCGCCGTATATCAAATGAAAGCCAGGACAAACAACACATGTGTTGGTCAGCGCCTACTAATACGCAAAGTTATTGTCAAAATACTGTTTTGACCCGGGACCTGGATGACCTGAAAGTCAAGCAAAAGACCCCGGGACCGAAAGGGTGTCCAAAAACGTTGTTCTGAGCAGTCTGAGTATTGCAATCATTTTGTGGCTTTTATATCATGAAATAGCTTTCCCCATGCTTTCCAATGGAGAGGTCGCCCGGACCGACCTCAGGCACGAAATCAAAAACCCAAACACCTGAGACCCTGGAGGGCAGAGTGTAGGAAGTTCAAATCGATCGACTTAAATGAGCCTACAGACTCTAAAGAAGAGTACCTGGTGACCTCGTCTGGTGACCGACCTGGACCAAACAAATTCGGATGATGGAAAATGATGCAGTGAGGGTAAAGCCCTCAACCGCGGTGCTGCGCCTCGTCGTTTTCTGCTATCCCGGAAAACCTAGGGGCCATCGATGGCCCCCGGTGGGAGGTTAAATACCCGACACAGCCAAAGATCGACGGAAGAATGGTGAGCACTGGCCGGATCTGGGCGTGTGAGCTGCTGGATGCTTACGCTGGAGGCGGGCTAAAGCACACGGCCTTGAACATACATGACGATCCTGCCAGGTACGAGCGATATGAGCAGTATTTATGCGCTCAAGGCAAGGGGTGTTTAACCCCACCTGTGAATTTTTTCCCGACAACAGAAAACACCAGAGCGAAGCACCGCCGTATTTGGCACGTCATATACACGATCAATTCCACAGCATTTTTAAGTGTGGGTCAGATCAGGTCAGACCACCAGGCCAGGTCAAGTGACTTCACCTCCGAAAAAGCTGCAAGTGAAAGCAGGCTTATTCTATCAATATGATATTCAATCACAGAATAAGCTGATTGAGTTTAAACCCCAAGCTGGGGCAACGGAATGTTCATATCAGTTACTTAGGGTGAGATACGGGTCATGAACTCTCCAATGGAAAATACATGAGGAAAACGGGCATTGGTCGAAAAAAATTCTGCATTTCTGTAGATACGGCTTTCAATACCTTCCTTTACTCAACATCGTAGTATCTCAGGGCACTCTCCAAGGTCATGTTACAGATGTGAACCTGTGACCTCTAAGAGGTCATCCGGAACAACTTAAACAGGTTTTCAGACTTGAGTCAAAAACTTTGCAGGAAACTATGGCAGAGCCTCCATTTTCATCCAACTACTCTTGTACTACATATAACTGCAAATAAATATGTACGCATATTCATTACGTTAGTTCAGATGGTGACCTTGACCTGACCGTAAATCAGATTATTTTGAAATTTTGACCTAGCATGGGCACGATATACATAATTAAATTCGTCGGAGCCAGAGGAAGAGAACATCTAAGAACTGACTCCGCCTCCATCTAGTCATAGGCTAGAGCCAATATACAATCTCAAGCCTGTCATGTTCTTTGACCTGTCATAAACTCAATATCGACCTGAGCCAAAGAGTGACCAATAAAGTTTCTTCATGACTTCTTGTGGGCTATCTACTACTATCTGCATTTTTCGCTATCCTGCATAGGAACCGAGATCGAGAAGGTTGTTTTAACCCCCTCCTCTCCCCTACTGGGCAGAAGGCGTATCGGATGCCTAACAAGGCATCGGGCATCGGGTGTTAACGCCCTCTCATAGCGTGCGTTGCATACAGACGTTGCTTATATTGCATCTAAGTGCCAGTTAAGTGCGTAAAATTGCTAGTTGGATTGTTTGCACCAGAGATAACAGGTAATCACCACTTCCCTGGTAATGTCGATTTACTTTACAACGGCATGCCATTTCTGGTGTTTATTGCTGGGCCAGGATGCAAATAGCTGGCTTTGTGCCAACATCTAGCTCAGAAATTATGTCAGAGTACTTAAAAGGAACTGAACCACTGGAACTGCAAAAACACTGAGCTGCAGATACCTAGGGAGTGTGTTGCACTCATAAAGTTTGAACCTCAGCTAAGAGGAGACCCTCAAGAATGGCAATAGGGCATTCCAGTAGTAGTTACTTCCCTGCAACTGGTGTCTCGCTTTTGGTAGTACAAAGGAAGATTGAGAGTCACAATGGATGCAGACAGCACATTTGCGAAATTTAATCTTCACTTGTATTCCAAGGTTAATGGGCCCAGAGCTGCAACGTCCACCGAAACTGATTGAGACGGTTTTCTCTCAGGACATGGGCCGATGTTTATTGTTTCCTCTGCCCATGAGCGTCGATGCCGTCCAAAAAATGGAGGTGGCACAGGATTTTCAAACAAAACAAAAATAAAATTATCGCTCTAAGTCATATCAGAGCAAAACACAACAAAAAAACTCCGTGGCTACCACTGCCCCAGTAGGCCTCCAATCCACATTTTCCCCAGCAGGGAGAGGCGGAAAATTGAATACGCCTCCCCGATCTAGATTCCTATTCGCCATAAAAACACCCAAACAGCGGTGCATCACCAGTGAAAATTGAGCATGCAACTATCTAGGTCAATTTTAGGCTCAGGTCAATATCAAGACCCTGATAGATTAAAGATGGTGACATATCAGGAACAATTTGTTTTCGGTTCAAGATTGCGACCGCACTGAGAGAAATTTCGTGCCAGCCAGTGTCGCGGTGCCTCTCCGCCGCGGAATCTGTGGCTTCAGCTTCAGGGGTCGACCCCACCTAGAGCGTCGCTGGTCGTAAAGAAAAGAGTAAGTCCCCAATAAATGGTGTCATTTCCGAGGTTTTCGTAGACCCCAAACGTTTCAATTATTATCTTGGGGTGTCACACCACTGGTTTAAACGTGCTTAGACACTCTCAAAGCACTGTATGGTTCTACAAAGGAATCACTTACGCTTATAGCAGTCATCAGGTGTCATTTGGAGAAATTAATTCTCTTAGAAACAACGACTAATTGTTCTAAGAATCATCTGACCCCCTACAGTGATTTTGACTCCCAAAGGCATAGCACCTGAAGCTCAAAAAGGTGTCGGATATATCTGAGGCGTGGAGTCGGACTCTTTTCTGATTCGTGCATTTGCATTTTTGTACCGAAAGGCACGCCGCTGTTGAAGCAGCTATATTGATATGCTCGGCCACGCAGTTCGGTGACTTTGCGGTGGTGATATCAGTGAATATGAAACTACTTAATAGGTAAGTCGTGCCAATTCGCCCCACAATAACTATCAGAGCCTCTCAGACTGATTCCCGGGGGGCCCTGAGACTGACTCTCGGGCCCCATTAGACAAAATTAGGGGACGCATCCCTGATACTAACTCTCGAGGCTCCCGAGGTTATCACCCGGGGGGCCCTGATACCAACACTTGGTGGAACCTCTGTGATTAACTCCCGGAGCTCCAAATATTATTTCTCGGGGCTCCTGAGGCTTACTCTGGGGGTCCCTGAGACCTGCACTTAGCGACAACCCTAACACTAACTCTCAGGGGGAGGTGATACCGACTCTTGATGGCCCCCTGATGAGAATCCCTGGCAGCGCTTCGAAAATCAGCCAAAGGGGGTCCATGAACCGCAAGGACCCCCCGGCTATTTCATTGGTAGAGATGTTTTTTTTCGTTTCTGTGTTTAAGGTTTCTCAGTGGGCAGTATCCTCCTGCCGGCCTGAGATCATTTTTCATACAGAGAAACACGCATAAGAAGGTCAATTCCTTTCAGCCCCTGAGTTCTCTCAGGGTGGAGGCTCCCCTGCTGGTTCGAATGCATTTTTATTGCTTAAACGTCTACGGGAGGTCATTTCTTTTCAGTGCTTGAGCTTAGCCCAAGGGGAGTGGCTATAGCTCCCAAAACCCCCTTGTATCCACCCCAGTAGCGGATCCAGGGAGGGGCAAAAACGGTATTCCCCCTCCCCAAACGGAAAAGCTCGGGGCAAAACTATGTTTTTGCCTCCCCAAGCGTTCGACCTCCTTTTTTCCCCGATTAAGTTTTAGTTTATAAGCAAGATTTTGGTGGTTCAACTCTCAACTTCAAACAGAACCCGTTAAGTTCAGTGTAAATATTGGGCCCTGGATAGGAAAAAAGTATCTTGAGCCCATATTTCTCATTCCGAGGCCCTTTTGCATTCTTATTTTCACCTCAAATACATACCCCAAACGCTACCATCAAGTCATACTGCAGCACGATTTTTCACTGCGTGAAGTTTTTCTGCTTTTGGACTTTGGTTCCCTCCCAACCGAGCGGCAAGATACGCCACTGATCCACCCACGGGCACCCATTTCCTCGATCACCTTATGCACAAGAGATTGCAGTTTATTGGGTAATTCCATCTTGATTCATGATTTAAGCTGAGCAATCAGTGTTTTTGTTATCAGGAGCATGGGCTTGATAGGCCTTCAACACGCGCTCTTTCGGCGGGGATTTAACTCTCTCCCGGTTTTCCCCAAACAATGCAGAAACAAAGAGATGTAGAACAACGTAACCTACAGTACCTTATCCCTCTTCAATTAACCCGCACCCCGATGGGCCTCCCAGCTACCTTCGCCCTGGTTGGGGAGGGGGTGTTTGAGAACACCCCCTCGAACTCAGCCCCTATGCGGGATAGCGAAAAACGTGAACAGTCGTGGATAGCTCATACAAATTCATGAAGAAACCATATTAGTCACTTTTTGACTCAGTCAATAATGAGGTCATGCCAGGTCAAAGAAGCTGGTATTTTGAGTAGAGTTTCTGGGCTCTAGCATCTGACAGAATTTAGTTAGAATCATTTTTAGGCACCATTCGTTTCCTCTCGTCACGGCGAATCGAATGACGTATAATGTGACCATACTGGGCCAGAATACAAAAATAGCCAGATCACAGGCCAGGTCATGGTCACTCTTGAACCTAGAATAGTCAATATGCATATCAACCGATTCGCAATAGCAATCCAAACGCAGTGATACCAAAATAAAAGCTATACCATCATTTCATGCAAAGTCATTGACCTAAGTCTGAAAACCGCTTAATTAGCCCAAGATGGCCTGTCAGATGTCACAGGTCAAAAACTGCAACATGAACCTGGAAAAAGGGTCCAGGATACTACGATTTGGAGAATATGAAGGTATTTTCAGCTGTATCTACACAGATGCAGCCCAATTTCTGTTATATATTTCGAATGGAGAGGTCATGGTCCGTACTTGACCTCAGGTCATCGATATTAAAATCCCGGAATTTTTTAAACACTCGGTAGGCCCATTATGTGGTATAAGTTTCATTCCATAAGATTCGGGGGATGAGGTGGCTTAGTGGATAGCACCCTTGTCTTCTAAGCCACAGGTCCCGGGTTCAAGTCCCGGCGGAGCCTCTGAATAAGTCGATCTGATCCCCAAAATCCCTTCCAACAGGGTGAGAGTTGGCGATGCCGTATGACCCTGGCAGTTGGTGCGTCGTTAAACCCCAACAATTATTATTATTCCAAAAGATTCTCCCATTTCCTACTTTGCCACCTTAAACATGTTTGGACGTAACGTCACTTGACCTGCACTGGTGACCTGACCTGAGATGATTTAACCTTAAAATTTTGAGGAAAGTTGCAAAATTGATCAAGGATAAGGTATGCCAAGTACGGTGGCACTTCGCGCCGCCGGAAAAAACCCAAGGGGTGTTCAAACACTCCCACCGGGGCGGGGGTTAATAACAAATCTGCCTACAACCACTGGTCTAGTTTTGTCGCATTCCGGACACAATCCGTGGATTGGAGGTAGATAGAGTCTTATTGTCACGACGTGCAGTTTTTATTAACCAAGTCCGGCCCACTTCGCGCCACCGGGGGCCATCGATGGCCCCCTCTAACTCCGAAAATATGGGCGTTAGCGCAAATCTGCAAAGTGCAATAGAAAGCTCGCGTGAATTCAGTAAGAAATTACCGCATGTTTTAGTGCTCAGGTCAATGGTTTGACCTCCAGAGGTCAAATTAGGTCAAGATCGGCTATTTCACTCAAATATGCAATGATTAAGCAAACTGGGCATAACTCTTATGTCATTAGAGCTATTGAGACCTGGTAAAGTACATTTGATAGCAAATTGCCAGTACTTTTTCCGCTATGTGGAACGTAAAGACCTCCCGCCAGTGGTTGACCGCCAGAGTCACCTCGTGACCTAATATACCGAGGTCACGAAAGGTCAAAAGTGACCTTGCCGTATATCAAATGAAAGCCAGTGACAAGACAAACACGATGGTGTTTGCTTCACCGCCCCAGCTCAATTAGGTCAAAAGTTATTGTCAAAATACTGTTTTGACCTATGGTGACCTTGATGACCTTGGAAAAGTCAAAGGGCAAATATGCCCCTGGGATCCGTGAAGCCAAAAACGTTGTTTAGCAGTCCGAGTATTTGCAATCATTTTGTGGCTTTTATATCATGAAACAACTTTTCCCCATGCTTTCCAATGGGAGAGGTCGCCTCGTGACCTGACCTCAGGACGAAACGAAAAACCCGGATATACACCTTGCAGACCCTGGAGGGTTATGAAGTGTAGGAAGTTTCAAATCGATCGACTTTGAAATGTACTCTTACAGAGCTCTAAAGGTGAAGTGAGGTACCTTGGTGACCTCGTCCGGACCTGACCTGGGACCCGGGGTAAAAATCAGAGATGAGGAAAAGAGCAGTGAGAGGAGAGCCCTCAACCGCGGTGCTGCGCCTCGTCGTTTTCTGCTATCCCGAAAAACCTAGGGGCCATCGATGCCCCCGTGGGGCGAGGGTTAATTAATTCCAGATTCAGAAGGCATTTGTATGAAACTCAACTTGCTGTCTCCACTATGGCCAAGAATCTGTGATTTCACCTATTGCATTAACCCCGCCCCACAGGGGGCCATCGATGGCCCCCAAGGTTTTTCCGAGATAGCAGAAAACGACGAGGCGCAGCACCACGGTTGAGGCCTACCTCTTACTGCATCATTTTCCCATCATCCCTGAAATTTTACCCCGGGTCACCCAAGGTCAGGTCACCAGACGAGGTCAACCAAGGTCACCTCACTTCACCTTTAGAGCTCTGTAAGAGCTACATTTCAAAGTCGATCGATTTGAAACTTCCTACACTTCATGACCCCTTCAGGGCTACAAGGTGTATATCCGGGATTTTCGATTTCGTGCCCTGAGGTCAGGTCACGAGGCGACCTCTCCCATTGGAAAAGCATGGAAAAGCTATTTCATGATATAAAAGCCACAAAATATTGCAAATACTCAGACTGCTCAGAACAACGTTTTTGGACACCCTTTCACGGATCCCAGGGGTCATATTTGCCCTTGACTTTTCCAAGGTCATTCAAGTCACCGGAGGTCAAAAACAGTATTTTGACAATAACTTTGACCTAATTGAGTTGAGTGGTGAAACAAACACCATCGTGTTTGAATTGTCACTGGCTTCATTTGATATAAGGCAAGGTCACTTTGACCTTTCGTGACCCAGGTCATATTAGGTCACGAGGTGACCTCTGGCGGTCAAACCACTGGCGGGAGGTCTTTACGTTCCACATAGCGGAAAAGTACAGGCAATTTGCTATCAAATGTACTTTATCAGGCCTCAATAGCTCTAATACATAAGAGTTATGCCCAGTTTGCTTAATCATTGCATATTTGAGTGAAAATAGCCGATCTTGACCTAATTTGACCTCTGGAGGTCAAACCATTGACCTGAGCACTAAAACATGCGAAGTAATTTCTTACTGAATTCACGCGAGCTTCTATTGCACTTGCAGATTTGCGCTAACGCCCATATTTCGGAGTTAGAGGGGGCCATCGATGGCCCCCCGGTGGGGCGAAGGTGGCGCCGGACTCCCCGGTGGGGCGCGGGTTAAGATGATTCTGATGAAGCGCTGTGTCTGAATATATAATCTCAGTGTGCTCGGGCCATTTTGCATCAATAATTCGAGGAGACAGGTTATTAAGCATATTATCAACCCAATAGAAACAAAACAGTTAAATTCAGGACAACTGATAGCCCATCCCAATTTACAGGATTGGCGGCGGAGTTTAGTGATGGGTTCAGTCTAACTGTCGAATACCCCAGAAATGACAAAACTGTATTTTTCGGGCGGGGGGAGGTAGCAAGAATGTCTGAGATAACGCCACTAAATGTATTTATAGTGATGAAGACGGTGTGAGATGGAAAACCTCAAAATTCCAGGTATCGTTGCCGCCGGGGACACTTTCATGGTCTCTATTTTGTTCTTAAGTGGATGTCAGCACATTTCGCGCCGACGTGATGGGGCTCCTGGGAGGAAAAGCGTGCAACGCACGCGGGCCAAAAGAAGCCATAGTCATTGACGACATCAGCGCCGCAGCGTCACGAGAGCAGGTTTTTACAGACGTGTTTGGTGACCGTGACTGGACCGAAGCGACGCGACAGTGGCCGCCTGGCGGGCCGCCACAAACTCAGGCGTCGACGACCGGCAGTAGATCGCCGACGCTCGCGCCGGGGAGACTGCGCGAGAGACTGCGACGGTGCCTGCGCTCTGTGATCTGCGACTCTGTTGTCTGTGCTCACGCCCTGAGAGTGCGACCCATCACACGACAGCGTGGTACATATAGACTGTGGTCCTGAACAGTGGGGAGCATGTCAACGATCAGACTGAATCGACTTCTGACGTCACTAGGAGATCTTCGCATCAACGATGTGTGCAGATACGTGCGAAGACGGGTGCACAACGCCCTGCGCAGTCCCATATTGTGTCTGATAGGTGCATTTCTTATACTGCTACTGGTGGTGCCCATGGATCCACCGGTCACGCGGGAGACGGCACTTGTCAGAAAAGGTGAGGCATTAGCTTGGGAAATCGATTGGGTCTTATCGCTCTAATAGACGAAAATGCGGAAGCGGTCTCATGGGGAGTTTTTTAGCCTGATTTGAAAATTTGATCTACAGCAGCGGTAAAAAATTAACCTTCCTGATGATGAGTCGGGTGACACGTCCAAGGCAGAAACGCTGCAGCGAGAGGTACATTGCCTAGCCCTTTGCCATTGCTCACCAGTCATGATAAATGACATAAAATAAAAGGAACCATGCATATAGTGCAATATTTTCGGGAAATAGGTAAACTTCTTGCTACTACGATAGCAGAAGATTCGGAGCGATGGTGGAATGTTACCTACGTTCTTAGAGAACCCGATGCAGACTAGGCCTTCGTTGTTCTCAAATCTTGGAGTTCGATAAGTCTTTTGGAGGGACACGATGGCTTACCAAAGTTGTGCTAGGTTTCGCGACTCCTGGACAGGAGTCAGAGGGTATGTACCTGTATACATGGGCAGGTAGTTCGATCAGGGAAAGAGGTTCTGAGGCTGTTCATGCATCTGGGGTAAGAGACGCGGGAACCTCTGCACTGTGAACCGGAGAACCCTCAAAAGCGCTGAAAATTTAGATTTCGTAAGTTCGAAAATATGTCTATTTTCGGGGCGTTCTCACTGTGAAATTGATCGCAGAACATGATTACAATTTTCTTCTCACCGTATATGCAGAAGAATTCTGTGAAAATCTGTCTGAAGACGTGGATTCTTCCGAAGGTGTTTTAGGGCGCAGCTATCGATTGGGCTGTCACCTTTGCTTATATGTGTTTTTAATGGCACAAGCCTTGAAACATCCGTTTCATGTTTTGTTTTAAGAACGGAATCTTGCGAACACGTTTACCCGGTACCGCCTGGGCTCTTTTCTTACACACCACCACCTGGGGGTTCGATCGGACCCTTACCCACTACGAACTCGGGAACCGTGAGTGAAACTGAAAAAATTGAAACAGTGCTGGAAGTGCTCCACCGCCTTCTACTCTGAACCATATCCGTTGACCAGTGACGTCACAGGGACAAAAAATCTCAAATTAAGACCCATTTAGAAAATTGCTCATAACTCGGGAACAATTAGAACTAGAAAACAACAAAAGACATCAAATGTGTTCGCCTTGAGCCAAGGATTCAAATAATGTGCAACATTACATTGTAAGGTCACATTACTACATTGACCTCAGACCAGGGTAAAAAATGGCCTTTAAAGGTCATGTTGCATATCATTCGAATGCTTGGGTCATGCTCATAACTATGATACCAAATTTAAGACTATCTTGTTCAGTTCAAAAATTATAGACACAGACAATAAAAAATCGTGACTTTTGATGACCGCTGGTGACTTTGGTGTTGACCTGACCTCAAAATGAATGGCAACGAGCAGATTTTTCGTTTCAAGGGTTTTTCAATGATATTTAGAAACTTGATGTAGCTCTTCCAGAAGCCGAGTTACATCCTGGTTTTGTCAGCCTCATTCTAGAAGAACGGAAGCGCCTTACATGGGTTTAGAAATGCGGCATAACTCGTTGACCTGACCCGACCTGATGTAATTTTTTTTAATAAATTGTCAAATTGATCACCATACAGGCCTGCTGAGATTGTCAGATTGAGCCCCCAGGCGGTGAAGGGTTAAGGTGTATTTAACGCTGTTCTATGTATTGGTCAGGTATGGCGAGTGCCTAAGAGAATAAGTTCTCAGATACAGTTCTCCGGCCACCTCAGAAAAATGGGGTCGGGGCAATTTAAGACGGGTATCGGCTGAGGTAGCTGCCAATGCCGTAAAAAGTCCACCCTTTTGGAGTAGCTGGAAGACACCTCCACTGCGCCTTAACCCTCGCCCCACAGGGGGCCATCGATGGCCCCCTAAGGCTTTTCCGGGATAGCAGAAAAACGACGAGGCGCAGCACTGCGGTTGAGGGCTTTACCTCTCACTGTATTATTTTCCCATCATCCCTGAAATTTTTTATCCCGGGTCACCCAAGGCCAGGTCACCAGACGAGGTCAACCAAGGTCACCTCACTTCAACTTTAGAGCTCAGTAAGAGCTACATTTCAAAGTCGATCGATTTGAAAGTTCCTAAACTTCATGACCCTTCCAGGGTCTACAAGGTGTATATCAGGGATTTTTCGATTTCGTGCCCTGAGGTCAGGTCACGAGGCGACCTCTCCCATTGGAAAAGCATGGGGAAAAGCTGTTTCATGATATAAAAGCCACAAAAATGATTGCAAATACTCCGACTGCTCAGAATAGCGTTTTTGGACACCCTTTCACGGATCCCAGGGGTCATATTTGCCCTTTGACTTTTCCAAGGTCATCCAAGGTCACCAGAGGTCAAAAACAGTATTTTGACAATAACTTTTGACCTAATTAAGCTAGAGCGGTGAAACAAACACCACCGTGTTTGTTTTGTCACTGGCTTTCATTTGATATACGGCAAGGTGACTTTTTGACGTTTCGTGACCTCATGTCAAATTAGGTCACGAGGTGACCTCTGGAGGTCAAAGCACTGGCGGGGAGGTCTTTACGCACATAGCGGAAAAAGTACTAGCAATTTTCTATCAAATGTACTTCACCAGGCCTCAATAGCTCTAATGACATAAGAGTTATGCCCAGTTTGCTTAATAATTAAATATTTGAGTGAAAATAGCCGATCTTGACCTAATTTGACCTCTGGAGGACAAACCATTGACCTGAGCACTAAAACATGTGAAGTAATTTCTAACTGAATTCACGCGAGCTTTCTATTGCACTTTGCAGATTTGCGCTAACGCCCATATTTTCGGAGTTAGAGGGGGCCATCGATGGCCCCCCGTTGGGGCGAAGGTGGCGCCGGACCCTCGGTGGGGCGCGGTTTAAGCACCTTCTTTCCCCAGCAGCGCGAGGTAATGTTACACCAATAACGAGGAATGGAAGCATATGAATATGCATATGCACATGCATATGGATATGGAAACAGCAGAATCGATCACACAAATCATTTTTGGCATGAGAATCCCGAATATCAGGTTTTCCTGATGTGATATTGATAGCTGGACGGTTGTTAGCTTTACTTGCGCTTTTGATCACTAGACAGCAGCATTCAACTTTTGACTTGAATACGATATAAAAGGGTCCGTCTCTGGGGTAATGTGACGTGTTGGACATGGATCAGGCGCCAGAAATGGCGTATCAGACCGGAAGCTTGACATCCAGCATTCTGTGTGCCGTCTCTGTGTGAGGCTACTCAGCATTTCACTCACTGATATAACATTCCCTGCGATTCGTTTTATCCAGTCAATCGTCGTAAATGTTTTTCCTGAAAAGTCCTAGTGGGGATTGCTTGAAATCCAAGATGTTCCACTGTTGCGATTATCTAAGATTTACTTCTCCTTACAGCCTTGCGGAAGTTTTCGAGGAGTGAAAGAGATAGGTATAAGAAGCAAGGTGAAGCGTCGTAAATGCTTGAATGACCCTGACCGCAATTGTTATGTATGTGAAGGGTTCTCCCCAGAGTGTTTCCAGAAGCCCATAACGAAGGCCGTGCGAGTAAACTACAAAAGCTCATGCAAGTGCCCTTAGGGCGACCAAGACAAAGCTAGTGCACCTCACACAGCATGCCGCTCCTGTGTCAGTCACCTCAGTGACTGGATGCATGACCGTCGGGAGTTCCGTTATGCCGCTCGCTGTACCAATGGTGTGGTGTGAATCGACAGACCACAGCAGTGATTGGTACAATTGTATGGCAAGTATCAAGGCTATTGTCGTCCAGGCACGAGAAAAAGTGAAATGTCCTAAACTCGTATCAGCACTCCGGCCGGTTCGACGCTCAGGAGAACTGCCGGTGCCAGTTCTGTAGCGACATTTTTCTGTGTAGTGCATGTTTTGCCCCGCCCACTCTTTTCCTGTATATATATAAGCTGATGTTAATGTATTGCGCCGATGTGGTCCCGGGTTCTCTTTAGCTGCGTAGACGCGATCTGTGCCACTGGCTCGGTGTGGGAGGTAAACAGCACCCCCCCCTTGCCCAGGGTAGCAGGTGCTGCTCGCTGGAGGTAACAAATTGGTTCCCTCTGTTCCCAGTTCCCGCCGAGGCACCGTACTCAGCCCCCTTTTTTTGAGTGCTCACATGATGTTGATGCAGCACTGAGTCCTAGGCCTCAGCTAAGATGGTGCCCCCGGAGCAACCGACTTTTTGGCCTCTGCCCGTGGGTTGGAGCATCTGGGATGCCATGGTTCACATGGTTCTGGCCGCTGAAGGCGGCGGTAAATGGGTCACAAGATAGTGGTGACCAGAGCAGAGACCCGCACCCCTGCTCGGGGACAGCAGACGCGGGGAGGAGGGCCAATGAGGGCTCAGTAGAGAGGTGTCTGGATCCCAGAGGGGGAGAGAGAGGAGAGAAGGACTCGTGCTGGGGAGGCCGTAGAGGAAGGAGGCTTGACTCCAGGGGGACATACGCCGGAGGGAAGATTGGGAGGACACGCCAGCGCTGACACAGCAGCCATGTGAGTACAAGAAACGATGAGCCGTTTCTTCAAAATTCAAAATTTATTTCCTCTCTCCCACCGAGCCAAAGGACATGTATTGTTTAAACTGTTAACATCAGGAAAATCGGGGCGGGGGAGGACATTATGTGAGTGCATGCCGCGGCAGGCATCTGTGAGCCGGCAAGATTAGTTAGGAATGTGGCAAATTATGGAGTTGCTTGAAAACAGAGGGACAGTGGCGCCAAAATAAAGATAACTCGACTCAAATTTTTCCCTTTGCTAGTGTACTAAATGATTCCGCTAACATGTGTGACTTGCCCGAGAAAGGTGTACAAATATAGGGTATGGAAAATCTGTCCAGATTGTCTACTGATTTGCAGATACCGCTGAAAGTTTGGGACAAAGGACGAAATGAAATATAACGAGCTGAGCGGAATATGGTCTAACGGATGGTAATTTGTTGTATATAAATTTATAGAATGCCTGGACAGAGTTCCATGGCTCTTCCACAGAATAGCAGTTAACTACTTGCCATCTGTTCTAGTAAAGCTGTCGGAATTTAAAAAGGTTCCTAGCTGGGGACGGAATTTTCGACGCCATGTTTTTTTGTTCGTGGCCAGCATATTCGTATGTAAAGTAAATTTAGCCGACATGTACACAGAGGAATCCTTCGATGCTTTGGTTAGCTGAACATCACGCTACACATTGGGTACGTTCGTTTCTCCTTATGAATGTTTTTTTGCATGGGCGCCAAACGCAGGCTAATCATGCAATTCAGACTACGTTTGCGGCTGGAGATTGGCTGCGACATTTGTGTGTGTCGAAATCCACTCAACTTAAGTTTTATCGGGCGACTTTTAGAGTAATCATCATTATGTACTTATCGAACGTCAGTGTATTCCCATAATTCTTGTTTGGGAACAGGGTCTCGTGGAATTATTACATTGTTTAAATTAGTATTTGCAAACCGTACCGAGATATTTCATGCTAGAATTAAATCGGCAGTTCAGACAAAAAGGGCAATAGAAATTAGCAGCGAATCAGTATGAGTTATACGGATATGAGCAGGTGACAAGATGGCGCCTGTTACTAGAACCAGTTCTACGCGGCAACGCTGGATAGTGCTTCCGTTCTTATCGTACCAATTTCTGTTTTTAACGTTTTGAGGTTCGGACGTTACAGTATAAATAGAAGGTGATTAAAGGGAACATGTTCGTACACGCCTCTAACCTTTCTTAGGCCGAGGGTGTAATTTATTCCAGATTGTACTATGGCTATCAGTGACAAATTATGTGAACCAACTATTTTCGTACGATTACGTTTCTCCTCTTGATTAATTTTTAGAGATGAACTTCAAGTTTAGCCGAAATTCTGGAAGGTTGATTAGTTTCTTCTCCATACCGGTGCACCGCAAAAACCGGAAAACCCAGTATGAAGCAGGGACGGCTCTGCGCTCCACACGTCCGCCAGTCGTCCAGTCGCGAGAAAAGCGGGTCACCCTCGTTTCTGTTGTAGATCGCCGCCGCTCTAAATAGCTGTTTGCGCATATTTGTGCGTCTCTCCCCCCCCCTTTCACGCGGGCACGGTCGTCGCAGAAGGGGAGCGGCCGAACTCGGTCGCTTCTGTTGTGACGCTTGTGTCCACGGGGCGGCGGCGCAGGTGGCGACAATAATTGTGGGATGAACGTAGGCATTCTTTCTATATCTGCAGAGTAAGGATGAGCCACTTACCGGCATAGTTTAAAGGGGTGTTTCATAACCATGAATAATTTTGGCCAAAAAGGGAATTGTGAAGATGTTGTTGAGAAATCGTTTCTAGCCTATTTTGTCTCGCTCAGAACCTCCTGGATTAAATGTCCGCACGATTTTTAGTTTGAAAGTGAGTTCACAGGTCTGACCACCCTTCAAATCCTGAAGGAGTCCTTCGAAATCACCCCATTTCGGGAATAAAACGAATTCTATGTTTTTAATTCAGAACCCCGAACATGCAATAAAAATTACAACTTGGGGAAGGGATAAAGCCCCGCTTTTAGATCCGGCCGCCTGACCGCGTCCTGGCGCCGGCCGCGTGACCGTCTCGCGCCTGCCAGATACCGTCGCCCGGCGCTCCGGGAGGGGTGTTTGTGCCCTCGGGCGCCGTGCCCGCCATCCGCCCAGGCGGCTGGACAGAGCGGGTTCGCAGGGTGGCCTGTTTCGATCGAGTACACTGTCGGAGGAATGGAGACCGCCGCAGGGTACGCGATTGGGGTAATTAGGCCTCGAATCGAGAGCGCAAGTTATCAACTTTGGAATAATATATTTTCGAGTATGATTTCGACCTTAACCCTATTTCCGTCAGGCTCCCGGCTACCCCTATTTCCGGCAGGGGGCAATATCGGCCCCCCTAAGATCTCGTAATCTAACCGGCCGATTTTGAAAATTCAAAGTGCTATAGATTCCCCTGACACTAAACTTTATTTTGAAAAAAAATTCAAAATTTTGATTTTTAAGGAGAAGGTCGTGCAAAATATACAATTTTTGTGTATTTTTAGATTTTCCATAACCCTTGTCTCTGTTGTACGATTTTCACAAAACTAGTTCAGATTTACAAATAATTGACCCAAAATTGTCATATACTCGAGTTACGCAAAAATTCGAAATCCAATGGCAGTTCCAGGACCAGGACTATGAGGGGAAATATATACAACCTAAAAAAGTTTTTGTTACGCGGATTAGAAGCCGTAATATACTGCTTGGCATCTTTGACACATAAATAAATGAAAAAAAGTGAAAAACTCATCAGGGGCGGATGCAGTAAGGTAAAACAGTGGGGTAAAATACATACCGACAATATGCGAGTGGTATGCATGAGTATATTAGTCCCTCGACTAGTTGAAATTTATTTCTGATAATTTTACCCTCCCATGGCAGCTCTGGGAAAGGGGGTGACATAGGCGGATCAAGGACTCTCGTCGTGGGGGGCGGGTGGGGTGATTGGAAACACATTTTTAATATACAACGATATTGAGTCGCGGCGGTGATACTGGCTCGGAATATGCATTTTGAAAATGTGTAGTGACTGGACACGCCTCTGGTAATCTAGAATTTGGTTATAACTATTTTGAATTTTCATATACCCAATTGTATTCGCCCTGGCACGGCTGTAAGCAGTCTTCTCACTTACTAACGTTTAGTCCTTCCTGATAACATTCCCCCCATTTTGAACTGCTGTAACCGCCCCTGATGAATACAAATAGTGACAATTGTGAATGCACTATCATCTCACATAAAAATGATATAATAAAACCATATAACTGGTATCAGGATCAGCAGAGACGGCTTCGTTTTACAAAGAACCCATCGCATACGATAATACTTGGTTTGTGGATAGAACCTCCCCAAAACCCAGCCATAGCTCCGCCCCTGGTAAATATATAATATTAAAAATTTCAGAAAACCTGCCTGTACTAGTTTTAGGAAAAGTCAGGAAGTTTCAAAGTTTTATCGCAAGCCGTTTCGGAGATATTCTTGAAAAACCTGAGGGGGGCAATATTAGCCCCCCGTGCAGTCACGCCACCAGTCCGTCGCGTGGGTCATCAGCAATTAGCGGAGTGCTCAGTCAGTCCACTTCGGGGGAGGAGTAAACAAAGATGACAGCTGTGTCCAGGGTTAGGAATTTCGCGCTTATCCGGCATTTTCATTCATACAATATTGTACAATGCCTGAACCACAGATTGGTTCCCTGGATAATGGGAAGGGTATGTGCGTATAGGAATACCATCCAGAGAACGTCGAATTCAAATTTGCAACAAAAACATGCGAACGGGGAGTCTGGCTGTCTAGGTGCAAACTTTGCCCACCACTGTGTTTTTGCTTGAATAAGTTTTGAGGAAACGTTATTTTCGGTGACTGTATTTAAGGTAACGTTACAAGAAAATCAACCAGACATCTTCCACAGCCTGTAGTCTCATTCGGTGATCACATCTGACGGGCTGGATTCGGAAACCTGATCGTTGTTTTAGACGGTGATTTCTGTACGGTGCAATTATTTCAATACACTGATGAGGGCAAGCTCGAGCGAAACGTCAGCTGTTAATTCGAAATTGTAACTTAACGGAAATTATCTGTGTGTCCCACTCGAATGCTACTAAATTACCGAACTGTTAGATGGATGCATAATCACTGGCGCGCACTGCAGTGGAAAATGTCCGCGTAAACAAGACACCATCTTTTGAAGAGATCGGATAAAATTTTAATGACATGTCCAGGCCTGGGCACATTAGACGTGAGGCCACTTAGATAGGATTTTAGTGAGGGCTATCGCGAGCAGATAACGATGCTAGGACTAGATGAGAGGTATCAGCATTGAAATTGCATAGCATGGACCAGGGCCGGGGTGGAAAGGATTTTTTTAAACAATTAACGGCGTATCCAATCACCTAATGATGTGAGCATGGCATCCAAATCTCCACGTCTAAGGTGACTTTTCGGCGGTCTCACCACGTCTCGAAAAAGGGGAGGTGGGGCTCTTCCGCCTCTGATCCAATCCGAGCGCCAAAAAGGGGAATATATTTAATGGAGAGGCCGAACTTTCAACGCTTTCCGGCCTCAACAAGATTACGAAATTCTGCGGAGGGCGAAGCTCCCGGAAAGGTAGCTGTTTTTTCAGAGTGTCCCACGAGGAGCATCCCCCACCGAAGGGTACGGGAGGGAAAAATTTATTAGCAACATTGTTGTGGGGCTGGCCATTAGGATGGGGAATGGATGAATGGTGATTGAAAGAGTGTGCGTGTTTGTTGGAATGGAGACACGGATGTGCTAGTTTAAGGCCGGTGGGCACCTTGGCCAGAGGTGCGTGGTGCTCTGTGGTAACTCATTTCAAAAAGGGGGATAAACCCAGTCAACCCATGAAATACGACCCCGAAACGTCATCGAAGGGGCCATGCCATATTAGAGGTGGGTGGAGAGTCGAACAAAAACTGGTTAGAGCCCCTGAACAGACTGGCCGTCCCACTCTGTTCAGACATGAATTAAGGTCCAGGAGGTGACGACCGGACCGGGCGAAAAGCGCACCGTGCGCGAGGAAGAAGAGCTTAGAAGATTCCAGGAGCAGTGGCGACTCTCGCTGACGGGCTGAAGACGGGCGACGGCACCTTCAGTCGGCGTCAAACACATCGGACGGGGAGGCCCCTACGGCGCTGCCGAGCCGGGGAGCCTCTCGATGTGACGACTGCCACAAAGAAGACGAAGAAGATAAGTCCGGAGGCCGGTGGGATGGTGTTCCCCACCGGACCGGTATGGGCTTCGGCCTGTACTGGCGTAGCCGTCAGGCTATTCCGGTGAAGATGAAGATAAGTCCGGAGGCCGGTGGGATGGTGTTCCCCACCGGACCGGTATGGGCTCCGGCCCGTACTGGCGTAGCCGTCAGGCTATTCCGGTGAAGATGAAGATAAGTCCGGAGGCCGGTGGGATGGTGTTCCCCACCGGATCGGTATGGGCTCCGGCCCGTACTGGCGTAGCCGTCAGGCTATTCCGGTGAAGATGAAGATAAGTCCGGAGGCCGGTGGGATGGTGTTCCCCACCGGACCGGTACGGGTGGCAGCTCGTACTGGCGTAGCCGTCAGGCTATTCCGGTGAAGATGAATGAGGTGGAGGCCGGGGGAGTGACGACTACTCCCGGACCGGTATGGGTGGCGACCCATATTGGCGCAGCCGACCGAGGCTGTTCCCTCAATAAAGACGAGTCGTAATGACGATTACACTCGATTGTTACGCATTTTATATTTTATAAGGGGGAACACGGTCGGTGGCATCGACGGAGATCGGCCGTGCAGCGGTAGGGCTCGACCGCAAATCTTATTTCCCTTTGGGTATCACGTCGACGGTAGGGCGGCCCTGGATCCCATCGCTATGCGTACTATATCGATATACATATATAACGACGATGAGAAAAACCGAGAAAAGTATAACGATAATTAGTCAGCTGTGGCTATCCAATTTACCATGGGGTACATAGTAGCGGAGGGGATATTTTGATATCAGGGACCCCCGATTGCCACCAATCCGGGCCTTTGCGATTGGGGAGAGCCTACGGAGGTGAGGAGCTCCCTATGTGCGATTGATGAGGCGTGCCCCGTAAGCTTAGCGGTGGAAGCTTGCGTTTATTATTGTTTCGGACAGGGAGGAAGCTACGTATTATTCATAAATTCAGGAGACATAGTCGGTCCCCGAAACCGCTCCTATGCGGGTTAGTTGGGAAGGAGCGCTCCGGGGCCGGCGGCACTAAGATGTTAATTTACGCAGATATTTATTTGGCCTAACGCGAATATTCTAAAATCACCAAAAAGGGGGAGGTATACGCATGTTGGCTCATACATTGGGAGCTTATTTGGCTATGTGCATGAAATGGCTCATTGTTTGTTGTACCTGCGTGTCTTATGTGTCTCGCTAACGGTCCTGGAGGCGCGCCCAGCTCCTGACCGCATCGCCTGTCTCCCTAAATATTCCGTAACGGGTGGTGGAGGGAATGGCCGCACAGAACAACCCCGGTGCCAGGCCCCACGAGAAGCGAAAAACCCCGTTTCCCGAGAAACCCCCGTTACAGTTCCACCGGCTATCGCAGAATGCGGTCTGATCGGTGATTCCAATTTGGCTGCTAGCGCTGAGGGCGCTTGCAATGACGATTCGGTGGATGTTGGCTACGGAACAAACTCAGGGAAGATTGAATCCAGACTTCTCAGCATGCGAGCCACCATGACCTTATAAGAGACTTTAATTTTGCCAAAGAAAAGGCAGAGCTGCTCGGATCTCAGCTGAAGGAGCGTAAACTGTTAGAAGATGGGGTATCCACCACTACGGTACGCCATTGGTACTGGGAATTCTCCTCATATTTCTCAATGGCAAACAACCCCCGTTACTCTGATGGCGCCGCGTCCCTGAGGCAGTAGCCGTGCAGCGGCAAATCGCTGGTGGACCCGGAAAAGATTCTTGCCTCAACTGCATCTCGTACGGGGCGGCAAGAATAAAAACTTGGTACTTCCTTAAAACTACTACTAAAACTTATCGCAAAACGTTGCGGATTGTCACAATGGAAACATATTTTAGTAGATTGGGTAGCCTTTAGACATACTTGGTTTAGGGTGGCTATGACCAGTCTTGGGGGAGGGGGCAGAACCAATAGGTGGGCAGATTGTGGCAGGTTTCGAAATCTCATTGGGGCGGCCTTTAAGCGTTATGAGCGGTTGTATCACCCGCTAGGCTTATATATAATGCATAACGCGAAGCGTTAATGTATGTATATGGATTCAGACCTACCAGTTTGAGGTAATTTTCATCGTCTTTTGGGCACCCTATCCAGATTCTGTCCAAATCTTAAACCCTATCCAAAGATGGCAACTTAGGACATAAATTAAAAAAGTACGAAGAGAACATATTTGTACCACATCATGATATGCTTGCACTTACGTTAATGTCACATTGCGAAATTTTCTAAAGATATCCTAGGTTCTAGCTGACTGTTAACGTCCCTGTGCTTTGTGGGATGTTAAACTTTGGCTTCTAAATTATCCCCCCATTATGCGAGTTGCTTGTTCGGTTGGTGGGGTCGGGTCTCCGTGACAAGTCCCTTGAGGACTTTAGTGAGACTCCGACTCCAGCAGCCGTACTGGGAACAAGTTGGACGAAATTTATATAAAAGAACAAACTGTTGACTGGAGTTCTTTAACCCTTGCCCCGGTGGCGGGTACGAGCCACCTTCGCCCTGGTGGGGGCTAAAAAAGACCCCCCACGATCTCAAAAACTAAGAGAGCTAGAAAAAAGCGCAAAACGGCAATCGAAAGCTCTTCGAAAATGATATCGAAAATACTTCGGTCATTTTTCTTGTCAGGTCAATATCAAGGTCACCAGAGGTCAAAACAGGTCAAAATCGCTAATATGAGGTGTACTAAGAATACCTCACATATATCAGAAACTATGATACCTAGAAACATTTTTCTAACACCATTCGAAAGCTCTTGAGTTGCTCTTTCATTACAGTGGCATTCATTTTCGTGTCAAGTCAAAGCCTAGGGAGCTACAGGTCACTAAATATTGGGCATATTCTTGGGAATGTCCATAGCCACCCATGCATAAGGGCGTTTACTTTTTTGCTAATAGCTTCCAAACCAAACAAGATACAGCCATAATTTATGCACCATTGCAATCCTCTCGTCAATACGAATCGCATGATATATGATATTGCTATGCCAGGTCAAATTTAAGAATTTGACCTGACCCAGGTCGACGGTCTGACCCAACTTTACCTGGTATAGTCATGATGTATATCATTTGACTTCCAGTGACTATACAAACACTTAAGTGACAAAATAAAGGCTCTATCTTAGTTGATTCAAAATTTATAGAGAAAAACACCAAAAATGCTTATTTGACCTAAGGTGACCTTTTAAAGGTCACAAGTCAAAAATTTTGGCATCAGCTTCAGAAATTGGCTAAGAGCAAGTCGCAAACGATGTTTGAAAATGATTCCATCCATACTTACTGAGAAAAGCTCATTTCGTGATTTTCCCCATGTATTGACAATGGAGAGGTCATGCTCTGCACATGACCTTAGGTCACCAATATCGAAAATCCCGGAACAAATGTTGTAGCTCCTGGTGGGCCCAATATGTGGTATGAGTTTCAACTTGATCGATTAACCCTCCTTTTAGTTATGCGGTCCTAAGTATTTTTTGAGGTGAGGTCACTTCACCTGGCCTGGTGACCTGACCTGATATGACTTTGAGCCAAAATTTTCAGGAAAGATGTAAAAATGATGAAGGAACATCTAGATCAAGTTTGGCAGCGTGCGCGCCGCCGTTTTTTGGTTACTTTGGAAAAACCCGAGGGGGTCTAAAAAGACCCCCCACCCGGGCGAAGGTTAATTAATTTGGTACAAGACAATATAAGCTTGATAAATTTTTATAGGTAATTTTCTTGTTTATCGACATTAAAAAAGCTCTGTAAGCATATTACGAAACATGCCTGGGTCTGCAGCTTCCGAAGTTTTGGTCGCATCGAGATATGACCTTCAGCTCCAGCTTCAAGGCATATGAAGGCACTAACTAGTTGTTTTAAAGAAGTTGGAGATGAGCCCTGTAGATTTGATATCTGCGTTGCCAATTTGTGCTGGAACTTTACTGCTTTGAGGGCTTTTTGG
Organism: Lepas anatifera; assembly: GCA_034440635.1. Taxonomy (NCBI): domain Eukaryota; kingdom Metazoa; phylum Arthropoda; class Thecostraca; family Lepadidae; genus Lepas; species Lepas anatifera. The sequence goes on along the minus strand of JAOTON010002265.1, from coordinate 1,807,064 downwards.
AATAGGAGCAGAAAACTAATAACGGGGCAATATTTTACGATCTTCTGCGAATCAGAAAACGCTGAGAAAGCATTCCACCTAAAATAAGTTGTTTTCAACTATAACGAAGAGGTTTTTATGACATACCTACTCGATGAATATGAGGCCCGGATAGAAGCGATGGAAATACGGAATGAAAATGAGCCTGACCCGGAATAAAGTGCAATGCGGGACAATCGAAATGTCACAAGAGCTGCAATGAGACATCATTGAGAGCTTCACGACACTACCGCGTCAAATGGGAACTCACCGCCTCCATCTGCAGGCTCCTTTCTTAACTGCACCAAATGGAGGTCAACTGGGGTCGATGCCTTTGTGGTTGAAAACATATCGAATTGACCGGAAAAATACTGTGTGAAATGCCTAACACAGCCGGGGTGCCCTCCAGCCAGTATACTGGCTCGATACGGGCACTCGTGATACGGGTATACCCGTTATCGTTGATGTATTTTGGAGCATCTACTAGATGACTTGTGGTGCGGACCCATTTCTCACCCACGTTGGTTGACCACAGCGCCTTCTCGTTGTGTGAGCCAGGTTTCATGAACACGCTGGCAGTGACTTTAAGGCATGGTGGTTAGCTTTTACCTGTCTCTCTCTCTCCCTCTCTCTCTCTCTCTCTCTCTCTCTCTCTCTCTCTCCTCTCTCTCTCTCTCTCTCTCTCTCTCTCTTTTGGACAGTTCGAAACAGGTTTAGGCAGCGTGCAGCGAAATGATGAGTGTAGATATATATCATGATATATCATTACGACGGCAACATTACCACATGCTTCATGCGACCTCTCTGAAGCAGAGTAGAAGTTGGAAGACCAGCGAGGAGATGGAGCCAGCATTAACCGGCAGTGTGTCAAAACAGACAGATTAAGAGTAATCTTGGCCAAACCTGACATAGCACCCAGAATCTCCATGGACACTCAGTCCACGGAAAGGGTATGTCTACTAGCATATGCCAATAGCAATATACACAGATATATGTAAGGCGTTACTGACGAATGAGTTTCATTGGTTAAACAACCGGCACGGGGCAGACAGGGTTTGAAAAATCTACCATTTTTCCATTCTGAATGGTGACAGCCTAAGGTTGGAAAGGTGACAAAATTTAACCAACATGTTTACTCCAGACAAAGACAGGAACAAAGCGCCGAAATTGGCACCTGCAATTTGAGCTCGTAATGTTTGTCAACAACTAAGGTGGTCCAGGAGTGTCCATCGGTATCCTAATATCGCAAAACGTGCCACATTTTGCAGCGTGGGCTTATGATACGTTTATGGGTTGAAACTTAAATGACGACACACTGAACGCTGTCTTGGCCCCTGGGAGTGATACGACTCAACTAGCATCAAATATCGATAAAGTATCTCGTGTTTTTTCCAGAGGCAAGAGAGAGTTCAGGCCATGCCGTCTATCATTTAAGGAATGACACGTCTAGAGGTCCAAAAGTTGTATAAACTCATGTTAGTGGTGCACTTTTTGCTTGCATTATCTATAATGAAACTTATCGATGAAGGAAAACAAGCTGTTGATATTTCCCGCGCAAGTACGTCGGTACTTCAGACCTTAAAGAAAGCTTTAGGGTACTTATAGTGTTCCCACGAAAGAAAAAAACCTCAAACCTGTCGCCAACTAGTTTAACACCGAAAGCCGTCGCTTTTAACTTTGAAATGGAGGCAATTACTGAAACAAATATAATGCGAGAAATGGTACCTAAATTGATACAAAACAGCCAGGCAATAATATTCCAGAATTCGCAATGAGACTTACTGAACAACACACATATGCGTAATTCTGCCACCTTTGTAAAGACTGCCACAAACACTGCAAAAGGTCACTGACGTAAAATGGAGGTCTGGGCCGCCCGGACATTCGAACCCGCAAACCTCCGTTTTCGAATTTAAAGCTCCACCAACTGCGCTACCAGCACTCCGCAAGACGCACGCGCTGAGCTGTACATTGATGACAATTAATCATCAATAAATGAGCTAACGCATTCGGGAGAGAAGTGAAGTAACCAGTTATCAGGAATTGGTGTCGTTTTATTATAAAAGCTGTCATCTTCCATGTAAGAGGCAACTTTTGGCTTCTGCACGCTGCAAGCGGTCCACTGCTGCACTCTGGCAGTCTGGCCGGCCGGGGAGGGACGGAACTACTAAATATGCAATCGGTGTCCATTCAAATGCCTTCTAGCCACGGGAGCCTTGTTTGGGTTATTTCGAGCCTCGCCCCTGAATCCAAACCAGGTAGCTAATTTGCGACATCTATTCCAGTTAATCATGTTAATTACCCTTTTAGGGCGATTTTTTAAAGACTTCCCTGGTAGTTTTACTTTTATTTAACGAACCGGAACTGTTCGGGTTTTGTATAGACATTTTCTGTCACACTCCATGGTTTCAATGTTCAGAGTCCGTCGCTATCCCTGGTTGGCGAGTTGGTGGGGTTTTTCACCTCGGACTGTTCCGTTGTTAGCTTTCCTGAGAGAAAGTTGAACGGTGGTTCAAAAGTGTTTAACCCTTGCCCAACCGGAGTTATCTTACGCTCTCGCCGTGCCGCGGGTATGGGGGGTGATTTGCTCTCCTGGCTGTTTAGAAACCAAGGTTGATGAGATACGGCGGTGCGTAGCCACCACCCGCACTTTCCTCCCGCGCACGCTAGTTTGCGCGGAAGCTGACGCGCGAGCAATTCGGAGAGGCGCTGGGTGCAGAGGGATGGCACGGAGCCACGCCGCGGCGGGGCAGCTCCCAGCTCTGGAGCTCTACAGAGCAACATAGGCGGGACACTGGACGTCCGTGCATATAAACCGGAAAATACTGCTGCTTCAGGGTCTTTCATTTGGGCTTAGATTTTGCATACGTTAACAGCGCTCACTTAAGAAGGGTGGCCCGGCATAGAAGAGACATGATTGGGTATTAAATTAAATTAATGTTTGTCTAATAAACATGTTTGCATGTCCGCTCTGGAGGGCGATGGACGGCATTCCCGGACCATGATGATGATGTTCTTAGACGCTCAGCCTCCAGGGCTGGACGTCAACCACCCACTTTACCACATCGCTAGTTCTCAGAGGTGCTGTATCAGAAACAAACTCATGATCCATCCATAGCATCCTGCTGTCTTCACGGCCTTGACTGAACAAATAGAGATCCTTCTTTTGCGGGCACACTCTTTCCCAGGTTTGTATGATTGTGAAAATGCTTAGGGTTGAGTTCCAGGACTAACCAATGAAATTTCTTGCTATACGGGGGAAAGGGTTTAAAATAGTGAGATATGACCATAAAATTAGTAATATTTTGAGTCCCCACTGCTTTGGGGGAGGGGCATACCTAAATCTTTTAATGATGAGACGGGAAGGGAGTGAGAAAAAAACCTAGAGTTTTGCGACCATCCTGATGAACGCTATCAAGGTAATTCAAGAAAACTGAAAGTGGAAACAATTGTGCTGTTCCGGGCTGGTAAGAGAGAGAAAAGGTAAAATTTCGGTCGAGTCAAACAACTTGACGGGGACGTCCCACTGGTTCGCGATTTTGGGCGGCACTCCTCCTCCCAATGCTTTCAAAGCCAGGGATGTGTGAATACTATTGTTTTGTTTCAGTATTTAAATGAGGAATGGTTTCAGTTAGCTTATTTGGTGCTACTGTTTTGCTCTGCTAAGCCTGCACTGGGATGAAGTTGTTATGCCTTACTTACCGCACATTGGCTATCTTCTCCTTCCATGGCCTTACCGGACTCTGGTGGAAAACAGGTAAGCATAGGCAGCCAGGCGTTTCGCCAGAGGGAATGGCCAGGGTCACATAAGGGGATGGGCGGCACCCTGATACCCCCATTTCTCACCTACGTTTTTGCTCCCGTTTCCAGAGGTTCTCAGCCGTCCTAGAACTGCTATCACTATCAGGCCTTCGCTATATCAACTGTCATTTCTTTTGATCATTACGTTCCAAAAGAGTTCATTTACCAATCTTAGCAATGCTATGAGATTCTAACACAGTTCAAGTGGCGAACATTCTCCTTCTAGGGTATGCACGACATTTATATAGCAATTTAGCACCGCTCATAGCCGACGCCTTCGTAGTAGCAGCGCTCACTACCGTCCAGGCAACGATCCACAGCTGTTTCACACCGTTAAGCTACCGTTTCAACTTGTGCCTTGAACGAAACGGAGGAACGATATGTAGTTTCGGGCAGTTTGCTATGGTGGAGTGGAAGTGCTTTGCGTGGACAGCGTGAAAACCATGGTTGTGACTCACGACTCAAGTCTGACGTTAACCCCTGGACTGGGGAGGGGTCTAGCACTAACGCGTACTGGAGGGGGCCTTGTAGCCCCCCCCAGAGATCTTGGAAACTAAGAGGCTTAATAAAGCTGGTGGGGGTGGTTGGGGGCGACAGTGATCTACATCATATCCAATTTTTATTTACCTGGGTCAATATATTCAAGGTCAAACGAGGTCATAAGGTCAAATATTGGCCGTACTGGGGAAGTATTGGGAAATGCCGTAATTGTGCGGGGAAAAGTCGGGGATATGCTAAAGGCGGACCAAGATTATAAAGGGAAGATCATGAACAATATTTCCTGAAGTGTTGGGATCAAGTTCATTCAAGGTCATTGACCTATGACGCCACAGAATGGTATACTAGCTTTAATGTAGACTATAACTGGCACTAAGGCAACCTTTGGGCGGGAAATACGGATTGAAGTTTACGCCTGACCTTTGATCTTGACCTTTAACTCTTCCTTTACATAGAGTTACCGTAACTATGACGTCATAGCTTAATGTACGTCAGACTTGATAACTCAATTTGACTGGAAACCCTGGGACCAATGACCTTGCAAGTGCAAGTATGACCTAGAACTTTGACCTTTGACCTTGACCTTGACTTTCATGTGAGGTGACCTTGACATATCATCCCGTTTGTATGGTGTTATGACGTCACCACTCGGTCTCCAATGCAAGCGAACTGGTCCGACCGCGCGATTGTGGCGATTCCAAAATGAAGGCCTGATTTTGCAAGCCTATAGGTAAAAAAATTTTCGGCCGATTTTCAAAAAGTCTTCACCAATCGACGCGCCGTTAAATTTTCTCAAATGCGGATATGTATCGTTATTTTCGGCTACGAGCAGTTCTACGGCTACCTTGGAAACTAGGTGGGGACCTCCGAGGCCCCCCTCCAGTGTGCGTGTTAATTGATCATGCCGACGCCATTCGTAGCCGCTGTTTTGAGACCGTCCTCACATGAATGCCTTTTCCAGTCACGAGCTTAATATGAGGTGCCATAACGCATTTGTGTTGAAGTCTGATCCTGTATTGAATCTCGCAAGGGCTGGAGATCCAGAGCCCACTGAAGACAACATTCGAGGAGTTGGATCGGGTCCAGAGCGCTGCCCTTGGTTAATCAGCCGCTGCCCCTATCAGTGGCAAACGCCCCTCGATGCCCTGAGGTCTTATTCACTCTGCTGCAAAGTTTATGGCCGACAGACCATGCCCAGCTAGGCTGCAAAAGCAGAGCTTGCACAGTGGCACTGGCGCTCTTCGCTCGACCATTGGCCGACGCAGGAGCTGCCGTACCCCTTGTGGTCAGAAACACCTGCGACAACTCACAATCGACAATCCTTCTCCATTAAAGCATGAGCCGTAGCGATGGAGACGTGGCATGAGAGGTGGCGGACAACATATTTGAGGAATTCCTCGCAACTTTGGGGCTCTACGACACACCGACTACTCAGGTTGTATGGTGTCACCAACTCTCATCTTATTGCGCGGGTATCATAATAATCGGAAAGAGTTATGCAGAATACCCGCCCGGGGATTTGAACCCGGGTCAACGGAGTCGAATGCTCTCCCCCGCGCCGCTGCATCAGCTCCACAACAATCAGCTGGAACCCGCAATTATGTTCGCGGACGGCTCTGTCACGCGAGACGAGCCGCGTTCCGAGAGGGGTTGCAGTGTGCGGGACAGTCTGGGTTACCTATCACGTGACCAAATGGTGTTGCCGGCTGCTCCTCTCCAGTATACTAGCCAGAATGTAGACAGTTTCCCATGGATTCAACCTAGTGCGCTCGACCTGCGGTGACTCACTGGCGGTCATTGTCTGCACTCACTCCAAGTGCATGCTGAGGAAGCATGTATGTATGTACATACATACATACATCTGGAGCGGCTTCCCCCATGGCACTCATTCCCCCTCCAAGCAATATGGGTGTTCTGTCCTGGCCATATAGGAGCTCAGCTTAATGAGAGAGTGGATCAGTTTGCTGACAATACGCCTACCCTAAACTGGATTGATACGGGTGCTTTAACACGCGCATTGACGGTGGTTTCAGCCATCTTCGCTTTGACAGGGGGACGGGTACCCGCCCCCCTAAGATCTCGAGAACCACGCTAGGTAGCGAAAAACGGTAAACGGAGTTGGGTAGCCCATCCATTTCTCCATCGAAAATATTTGTACCATTTTTTTTCAGGTCACATTTAAGGTCACAAGAGGTCAAAACATGCCGTCATAGGGATAACATGTAAATGAAGGTTTTCGATCATTACATCTGAACAAGTAAAGATAGATAAAATGACTTAAACTGTATGAATCCTCGCAGCAAGCCAAATCGAATGATATATAATTTCACCTTGCTATGTCAAGTAAAGGATTTGACACCACCTGAGGTCAGGTCAAGGTCAAATTATATAAAATGCATATCATTAGAACCGCAAAGACAATACAAGTTTAATGCAGCTAAAAAAACGCTCTATCACCATCCGTTACTGAGTTATTCAGTCAAAACCATTTTTCCATGTATTTCCAATGGAGAGGTCATGGCTCGTACCTGACCTTAGGTCATCGATATCAAAAATACCGGAACATGTTTTAGAGAACTCGGTGGGACTATAATGTGATGAGTTTCAATCGGATAAGTATACCCTGTTCCGACTTATGCTATCTTAAACTTTTTTGAGGTCAGCTCACTTGACCTGTACTGGTGACCTGACCTGAGATGACCTAACCTTAAAATTTTCACAGAAGTTGTAAAAGGATGAGAGAAAAGGTATGCCAAGTACGGTGGCGCTACACGCCGCCATTTTTCTGCTATCTCCGAAAAGCCCGAGGAGGGCGGGTACCCGCCCCCGTAAATGCGCGTGTTAAACATCTCACTTATAAAGCCAAATACGCAGCAAACAGAAACAAAGGCCGCCGATCACGGTGGCGAGGTTGCGCGCATGCTGGGGACGGACTTAACCCAGAGCTGGGCAGCCAGATCCCTAGCCATGGTGGGGAATCATCCCAGCTGAAATGTCCGCTGGTTACTGGCAATGCGTCCGCGTCGACACTGCTGCGGGTGCTACAGTCTGAAGGTGCTGCCGATGCAGGGTTCCAGATCTTCGGGACCCAATCTGTGGGGCTTCTGGATTCTATGTGAGATGTAAAACATCAGCGTTCGCGTTCGCGTGCAGGTTCTGTAATAATAGCGATATCATATCTGTCAGCGTTTTTTGTCAGCTCAACAAATATTTGCTTACGTTATAAAAGCAGCACGGAACAGTCAGGTGCCGCAGAATACTCAGAGGCAGAGAGCTCAATGCCTGCTCGCCTTCCTGATCACGTGGAACGTGGTGCAGAGTCGGGTGAAGGTATGTTATTCTTCTTTTCACCCTAACCAGGCACTATTTGAAAGCTGAGAGTTGAGTCTTATGACCATTGCGACATCTGGGTCCAAAAAGGGTTTGGTTACAAAAAACTGCCGCCAAAAAACCTATCTTCAGCTCAAACATCGAAAGTTTAAAACATTCCTTGCCTTTGGACTCATGTCGGAAAACGATTCATATTAAAAATCAGCGCCAGAACCTTCACTGTTTAAGCGCATTTACCTATTAGATCCATTATCTGATGCATGCTTTTCCAGTACTATCAGCATTGCACACCCTTCAAGCATTTCATCCCTATACCTACCCACACACTTACACAGAATATACCTGCACCTACCTGCACTGGTCCCCTTCCCTCAGTCCAGCAGCACGCACCTATAAACCACCACCAGCCTTCTCACCACTACACACGATGGTGTTTTAATCCGTCTTGCTGCCCCTCCCCGGCGAGGCTCTAACCCGGCCAGCCGTGTCCACTGTTCAGACCGGAGCCCTGTCACCTCCGTGCCCCCAGGGCTTAGAGCTCTGGCTCGACTGATGGGTAAAGTTGCCTGGCGACGCGCTCAGCAGAGAATTTGCTATGGAAATGGCAAGATCATGTAGCGTCATCCTGTGAATTTATTGCAAACGTTAAATGCAGGATTTATTCGTCGAGAACCTGTTCTCTGTCGAATTGATTATCTGCCCACTCTCCAAGACTGCTCTCCGGTTCAGACAAGACAGTGACTGAGTTCGCTGGAGCAGGAGCTTTGAGACGAGCTTCTGGGGAGAGGGGAATGTTTAGACAAACTTTTTTGTCGACATTCATATCGGCCTGCAGTCTTCCTGTAGCAATCAGCATACATGCATAATGCATCACACTTGCATGTTTTGAAACAGACGGCCTTTCTCCTTTCAAGAATAGAGCCGGGAAAATGTAGTGCGCAGAAGGCACCGGTGACTGCAGTGATGTATAGGAGTGTAACTGGCCGTGGTAGCAGCGTGCACACACTCGTTTGATTGTTGGATCATTCTATATCGACTCAGCAAAGGAACTGAACCCACATATATTTCGCTAGAAACTTGTGTGTAGGATTCTCTGTTACTCTAAACTCGAATACTAGTGCTAGTACTAGAAAATGTTTGGTCGCACGCGAGATTAAAAAAAGTCGGGCATCGGTAGCCCCAGAGCACTGAATCTGAGCACTTACCATGCAGTGCGGGTAGTGCGGGTAGTATCTCATTTCTGCTCACCAATCCTTCAGCGCCTAAAGGGTCCGATCGGACAAAGCCGAGGGGATCCGTTTGGACCCCCTTGGTTTTTCGCGAATGATTCTGAGGCGATTCAAATGAGACGCACGTCACCTTGCAGGCCTCTGGGGTGATCAATTTGACAACTTTTGATTTCAAATTTGGCATCCGATCAGGTCAGGTCAACGAGTTATGACGTCATTTCTAAACCCATGTAGGCGATTATATTCTTATAAAATGAGGCTGACAAACCCAGGGTGTAACACGGCTTCTAGAAGAACTACATGAAGTTTCTAAACAATATTTGAAAGCTCTTGAAACAAAAAAATATGCGCGCTGCCATCCATCTCGAGGTCAGGCCAATGCCACAGTCACCAAAGGTCAACAAACATCTATAACTTTTGAACAAAACAAGATAGAGTCTTCAATTTGGTACCACAGCAGTGAGCATTACACCAGGATTCAAGTGATATGCCAAATGACAATAAAAGGTTATCGTTTGCCCTGGATCTAAGGCCAAGGTCATAAAGTGATCTTAAAAGCCCATGTCGCATATCATTTGAATCATTGTGTCACGACCACCATATGAATGCCCTTTGTTTTGTTCTAGGTCTAATTGCTACTGAGTTATATGGTTGCTGCGTTACCGCACTTTCAGCGCTGTCTAAACTTTTTCCGTATCACTTACGGTTCCCGAGATTGTATGGAGCCCGATCTCACCCCCAGGCGATGGTGTTTGCGAAAAGAGCCCAGGTGGTGTCGGGTTAAGCACTATTCTGCGGGTCTCATTTGAATAGGCTCAGAGCCATTCGCGAAAAACCGAGGGGTCTCGTCGGACCCCTTCAGGCGGAGATGGGTTAAAACATGAATTTTACGCTTTGGGTGCTGGCAAAATGCTCTCAAACTTTGCAGCGCTTTAATTTTGAGGATAGGTAAAGGGAATTTATGGCACCCATATGACGTCCCAAAATAGGCACTCGTGACCAGGGCCTGATGTTATCTGGCCAGCACTCGTATTCCACGCTCTAGAGACTTTATCACTTCCGGGGTTCTTCACCTGGGAGGCAAACATACCACAAAAAGGGAGCCACGAGGAGCCGTCTTCGACCACCGTTCCGCTGCCCCACTTTCGTAGAATTGGCTCAGGCGCGGGACGGACTGTGAGCTCAGGCGCGGTACGAACTATCACTGCGGCTGAGAACGATAGGCTTTTACAATCCCAGTGAGTCATAATACATTCGTGACTCGGTAATGCGTGGAACTACGAAACAACACCATGCTGGGTCTGTTACAGCGCAAACGTAAGGAATCATGATTATTGTGTCAAAGTCGTGGCCTTGCGTGAAAATCGCTGACATGTTTTGCCATAGGCCAGAATAGTTCGGTCCTAAACGGAGCCGTAGTCCAAGAGAGAAAGAGAGAGATAGAGAGAGGGAGAGGGAGAGAGAGAGAGAGAGAAAGAGAAACGTCTCGGGTGTGACGATTGCAACAGACTTTGAGAACGCAAGCCCATGTCTTGACCCTGGGACTCGTGCCGAACCTCACATCTTAACCATGTGCCAGAAGCGGCACTATCTTTGGAGATAAACAAAAGTGGGTGTTTATTTCTATTATTATAGATATTATTAAGGTATTGCTTCTTTTCTAAATAGACTTTATATTTCCTACGGTAGTGCTTTTCAAGTAACGTTCGTTTTCAGTATCGTTCCGACATCTGAGAGGAGCACTGAAGACTCTAAGCTCTTTCTGAAATAATCAATGAAAATGCAAAGAAGCTGGCAGCCATCCGTCTGTTTTATCACTATCCCAAACTAGTTGGAGCTGTAGACGTGCATTCACACACACATATATTAGAAGAAGTGCGAAAAGCAGACACAGGCCTAAATGGCAAGCACTAGCCGAGCGGGCAATGAAGTAAGCAAACCTCGTGACGCATGGCACCGCACGCCCGCGACCGACGACGCAGTGTTCCAGTGTTCTCAAGGAGGTCAAAATTGGGACATCAGGAAAACATCTTTATTTTACCATTATTTGTTTTGTATTGTCGCTGCAAGCCGAAAGATAAATGTCATGACCCCATCAGGTCACTTCGGGTCAGTTTGGTAGTCTGGGTACTGGTCAAACTCTGAATTTGATCTAGTTTATATAGTAAAATCGTATATCATTATATTTGTATTGATAAGAGGATTACAATCATAACTCAATAACGACGGTCGTACCATGTTTGGCTTAGGAGCTTCCGGAAACAATTAGACAACCCATATTAAGAGTACCGTTTTGTCCTCAACCTAGACTGACCCTAAAGTTGGTAGCCACTGTCAATACATGCTTACAACTTTCAAATGGCCGCGAGCGTACTGTCCTATATTACTTTTTAGTCGGACAAATCGTTTTTAAATCCATCCTGCTTGATATTTTAGCCTAGATGTATTTGTTAAAATGTGCGATGTTCGGTGGGTGACCTGCAACGCCCTAGCCTTTAACCTGACCCAGAGATGGATGCCACTGTAATGGAAGAATCATTCAAGCGCCTTCAATTTACTTTGAGAAAGTTTTTTTGCCATTTCAGTTCCTGAGATAAACGAGACTATGTAAGTTTACGTCATTCAAGCCATTTTATCCTAATTTAACCTCTAGTGACCTCAATGTTGACCTGACGAAAAATATTGCCTAAGTAGTTTCGGTTGCATTTAGAACAAGCTTCTGATTAACTTTTTCTGCGTATTCCTAGCTTTCTTAGTTTCTAGCTCGAACTTTTAGCATTCTCTTTACTCCCACCAGGGCGAATGTGGCTCATTAACGCCACCAGGGCGAATGTTAAGAATTCTCTACCAGACCAGGTTGGGCAAGGAAGGCGGTTTCCCGCCGTGGGGATTAAACCCACGCCACTCCGTGTCATAACCAATCTGCAGATTAGCAACGAAACCACTATGCTACGCAGCTCATCACCACTTCTTGTGAAGGGACGCTCACTTCTGTAGACTGGAGACCACATTTTGGGCTGTTTGTATTTCGCCCCAATCTACAGCCGCGTTTGGCCCCGAGGACAGCTGGTCCATATCTGTACGGTTCTGGAAATCTGGTCGGCGATGGCGGCAGCGTCCAGCACCGTTAGTTTTCGGTCTGTGACCCGCAGACAGCCGCGTCGACGCCAAAACCGGCTCGAGGACGCCCCCACAAGCGCGATGGCCACGCAGCTCATTGCGTGCCTGGGAAATTCCTCTACATGACCGAATTCCTGACTGGGTCCATATGCTGTTTTATCCCGCACTGTTTCCTTTTAGTACTGAATTAGTTCATAGCCAGGGCACACGTGTTAGTATTTATACAATTCAAATATGTTTCATCCTTATCATTTGATGCATTAAGAATGTCGACAGCTGACATGTGCATAACCGGCGAGTCCATCTTTTTATACCGACAGTGGTCTTGAGATACATGGATAGAAGAAAACAGTTCTGTTGGGAATCATTGATGAAATGTCACTATATGACGGCTTATTTCTTGAAAAACATCGCCGTAGCATAATCCAACTTAAATGAAAATCTTCCCGGATTCTGGGTCAGCCTGACAACAAATTATGTTGACCTAGTTCATAACTTGATAACCAATTTATGACAGATAAGTTTACGTGAAAATAATTTTGAAAGATTACAGCGGATTCAGGCTTATTCAAATTGTGTCCTCTAGAAATTTTAAAAAATGTTCCTTCTTCGGTGCCTTTTTAACAGAGTGACCACTCACACTAGGGCTTATTACCTACTATTAACCCATCATTAGCCTAACAGCACTCGTAGATTTCTAAACTCCCGCACTGGAAAGGGGTCTGACACTAACGCGCGCAGGGAGGGGAACTGGTAGGCCCTCTAAGATCTCGGAAACTAAGAGGCTAGAAAAACGCCGACTGGAGGGTGAGTGGGGACTAAGGTGATCTACATCCAAATTAATATGCATTGCCTTAGATCAATATCTTCAAGGTCAAACGGGGTCATTAAGGTCAAATTGACGCGAAGCTCTGAGCTGCGGATGTGAAAAAAATTTCCGTGATGAAGACCTTTCGGGATTTTTTTCATAAATTTTGTCCAAGTTGTTCTCAGTTCGACTGTTGGAGTCGGAGTCTTACTTAACCCGCGCCCCACCGGGGGTCCGGCGCCACCTTCGCCCCACCGGGGGCCATCGATGGCCCCCCTCTAACTCCGAAAATATGGGCGTTAGCGCAAATCTGCAAAGTGCAATAGAAAGCTCGCGTGAATTCAGTAAGAAATTACTTCGCATGTTTTAGTGCTCAGGTCAATGGTTTGACCTCCACAGGTCAAATTAGGTCAAGATCGGCTATTTTCACTCAAATATGCAATGATTAAGCAAACTGGGCATAACTCTTATGTCATTAGAGCTATTGAGGCCTGGTAAAGTACATTTGATAGCAAATTGCCAGTACTTTTTCCGCTATGTGGAATGTAAAGACCTCCCGCCAGTGGTTTGACCGCCAGAGGTCACCTCGTGGCCTAATATGACCTGAGGTCACGAAAGGTCAAAAAGTGACCTTGTCGTATATCAAATGAAAGCCAGTGACAAGACAAACACGATGGTGTTTGTTTCACCGCTCTAGCTCAATTAGGTCAAAAGTTATTGTCAAAATACTGTTTTTGACCTCTGGTGACCTTGCATGACCTTGGAAAAATCAAAAGGCAAATATGACCCCTGCGATCCGTGAAAGGGTGTCCAAAAACGTTGTTCTGAGCAGTCTGAGTATTTTCAATCATTTTTGTGGCTTTTGTATCATGAAACAGCTTTTCCCCATGCTTTTCCAATGGGAGAGGTTGCCTCGTGACCTGACCTCAGGGCACGAAATAAAAAATCCCGGATATACACCTTGTAGACCCTGAAGGGGTCATGAAGTGTTGGAAGTTTCAAATCGATCGACTTTGAAAAGTAGCTCTTACAGAGCTCTAAAATTGAAGTGAGGTGACCTTGGTTGACCTCGTCTGGTGACCTGACCTTGGGTGACCCGGGGTAAAAAATTTGAGGGATGATGGGAAAATGATGCAGTGAGAGGTAGAGCTCTCAACTGCGGTGCTGCGCCTCGTCGTTTTTCTGCTATCCCGGAAAAACCTTAGGGGGCCATCGATGGCCCCCGGTGGGGCGAGGGTTAAGTCATCAATGGACTTGTCACGGAGACCCCGACCCTACCACCCGAGCGGGCAACTCCCACAATGAAGGGTTGATTTAGAAGCCAAAGTTTAACGTCCCACAAAGCACAGGGACGGCCATCCCGCTCAGGTCACCCTCTCACCAGTCAGTTGCCAGCCGACCTGTACGTCGGGTAAACTATTGAGCGCCGGAGCGTCTCAGGGGAACCGATCCCAAGCCTGGACATGCACTGCCACTACATGCTTCTGAGCCGCGGGCCGGAGCCCAACGCTCTACCAACTGAGCTACCGGGGCGGCCGTAATAATGCCGTAATTATGCGGAAAAAGTCAGGAATATGCTAAATTCAGACCAAGCCTATAAAGGGAAGGTCATAAGTAATATTTCTTAAAATTTTGGGGTCAAGGCTATTCAAGGCCATTGACCTATGATGTCACACCATGGTATATTACCTATAATGTACACTATAACTAGCACTATAGCAACTGTTGGGTGGGAAATGAAAATTGACCCTTACCCATAACCTTTGACCTTGATATTTACATTGAGTTACCTTAACTATGACGTCATAGCATAATATACGTCACACTGGGTAACGTCATTTGACCGAAAGCTCTGGGGCCAATGACCTTGAAAGTGCGGGCATGGTCTTGACCTGTGACCTTTTGCCTTGACCGTGATCTTCATGTGAGGTTATCTTGACAGATTATCCCATTTATATGGCGTTATGACGTCACTAGTCGGTCTCCAACGCAAGCGAACTAGTCCTACCGCGCGATTGTGGCGATCCCAAAATGCAGGGCTGACTTTGAAAGTTTATTAGTCAAAACATTATTGGCCGATGTTAAACATTATTTCATCGATCGAAGCGCCCTTACATTCTCTCAAATGTGGCCAAGTATCGCTTTCCGGCGACAAGCGTTTCTCTGGCCACCTCGGAAAAATAGTTGGAGGGGCCTCCGAGCCCCCCCCGTCCAGGGCGCGTGTTAACCCTTCATCGCCTGGTATGCCGGTCAGACTCCCCTTGGTTTTTTGCACATGATTCTGAGACGATTCTGATGACACGTTTTTTTGCATGCCTCTTAGGTGAATAATGTGCCAAATTATTGCAAACAATTACCATCAGTTGGGATCAGATCAACAATTTATGACGTCAGTCTTAAACTCTTGTAAAGTGATTTTGTTTTGCTAAAATAAGACTGACAAAACCAGGGCGCAACTTGGTTTCTACAAGATTAAGATTAAGTTTTTAAACGTCATTCGAAAGCCTCTTAACAGATGTGTAAGCCACCATCCAGTGGCGAGTCCAGGACAATGTTTGGGGGCAGGGAGGTTCGGGGTTCGAGCCTCCCCCGAAATTACCTCTGAACAGCCTCCGGCTATGCATTAAGCATAGACACTTTGACATTTCGGGGTGGGGGGGGGCTTGAGCCCCTTAGCCCCATTTTATCCGCCACTACCACCACCCATGTTAAGGTCAGGTCAATAACGAGGCTACCACATGTTATCAAAGATGTCGTTTTTGAATTGTGTGTCTTTAACTTTTGAAAAAAGTAACTAGGTAAAGCAATAACCTTGCTACCACAGTGGGAAGCATGATCCAAGAATTTGAGCAATGTGCGTCAGAATGTTAAAATATTATGATTTGAGCTTGACTTATATCACTATATCATTCGGTCAAAAGGAACATAGACGCCTCTTGCCTTTTTCCAGGTCTAATCGTTATAAGTGATTTCCTAGATAAATGTGACAAATGTTGGCACACTGTGGCGTCATGGGTCAACAAATATGATTGAAACTTACCTCAAAAGAAAAATATGGAAGGGCACTTTCAGCATGGCTTCTATTTTTTTCCTTTCACCACCGGTTCCCGAGATCTTGGGGGGGGGGGTGTGATCTAACTCCTCCCCCCCACGCAGTGGTAGACCTCCCATACCTGTCATGTTTTGAAATATATGTTTAGTATCACTTGTAATAAACGGATTGTTCTTGTTGGTATAACCCGTGCTCCAAAATCGCAGGCAAAATATTCTCGTTGGTTTTATGCGAATCTTACCTCTAGCTCTGAACAAATGACATGGGCATAAACAGCCAAATAAAATCGTCATGGGTTTTGGTATGTTTCGAAACTAGCATTCAAAAACATGGTCTGAACAATCAGATCTTCGGGCAGATGAGTTATGTAATAAAGATGTGATCTTTACACTGTACAACACGTAGGCCATTATGTGTGTTATGGTGAAATGACCATATTTAGGAATGTAAAGGTACAAAAGGTATTGCTTCCAGGACGAATCCGTTGAGCACAGCAAAAAGCCGCGCTGTAAATTGGAATCCAGTGAGGCTGCGATGGTCCGACGGAGTTGATTGCGCCACATCTGGTGAGGCAACAGAGAGCGCTTCCGGTAACAAGCACGCGTGCCCTGTGGCCAATCAGCGGCTGAGGCGGAGGTTTCACCTGAACCTCCACCTTCCCACTTCCATGGAGGGGAGGCGAGAGCGATGGGCTTTCCTGTTGCTGTAGAAACCAACGGAAAACACCCAAACCTATTAAACGTTCTTAGTCAATGAAATTCAAGACAAACAGACTGCTGGTGCTTGGCCTGTAGGAAGGTCTGGTCTTATGCGGATGCGATTTCGAACTGAATTAGGTTATGTAGTTGATAATAATCGGATAGTAACCCCTTAAAAGTTTAAAATTTTACATAAGTCTAAGTATTTAACCACACCTGAAACTTACTGCATCTCGTGAGTATTTCATGCAAACGCGTTAAATACCATAATGTAAATATGCAAGCAGAGCCAGGTGATGTGCGGATCATCGGGTCGGCACGTGAACCTACCCTCCAGGAAATTCTAGCTGCGAAACAGGAGAAGGTGGGTTCTGGAAGAGACCCAAGAATCTTTTGGAGGACTGAATCCTCCAAAAGCAGAGGCGCTGGCAAGAATCACGCACCATACCATTGCCTCCTGTTCCACAACGAGATGCACGTTTCAACAGGAGAGTGCATGAAATGGCAACGGCGGAGATAGCCAAAAGGCTGGCTCCAGGTCACTTAGCAACTTTACAGGCGTTTGTTGTTTGTGACCATATATACTTAATCTGTTTGTTAAGGATTGCCACCATATCTTCGCTGATATTTCCACCTGCCAGTTATTAATGACAAAGACGCTGGGATCCATTTTACGAGGGCTGAAGGAGAGGGCAGCATAGAGCATAACCTGGCACAGCGGGATACGTCTCACTGGAACGGAAGCAGAGGAAAGCATACACTATGCTACACTATGACCAAGAGTTTGTGATTTTATCTGTCGTTTATCCACTTGATTCTGACGAAGGGCTCCCCGAACACATAATCCTAGTGTATTAGATCCATTTTGCATCCAGGATGCGAGGAGACTGGCCATTTAACCCTCGCCCCGGGGGCCATCGATGGCCCCCTAAGGTTTTTCCGAGATAGCAAAAAAACGACGAGATGCAGCACCGCGGCTGAGGGCTCTACCTCTCATTGCATCATTTTCCCACCATCTCTGAATATTTTTACCCTGTGTCACCCAAGGTCAGGTCACCAGGTGAGGTCAAACAAGGTCACCTCACTTCAACTTTGAAGCTCTATAAGAGCTACATTTCTTAGTCGTAGACCTTTCTTACATTTCTTAGTCGTTGTAGACCCCTCCAGGGTCTACAACGTTTATATCTGGGATTTTTCGATTTCGTGACCTGAGGTCAGGTCACAAAGCGACCTCTCCCATTGGAAAAGCATGGGGAAAAGCTGTCTTATGATCTAAAAGTCACAAACATGATTGCAAATACTCAGATTGCTCAGAACAGCATTTTTGGGCACCCTTTCACGGATCCCAAGGGTCATATTTTCCCTTCGACTTTTCCAAGGTCATCCAAGGTCATCAGGGGTCAAAGACAGTATTTTGAAAATAACTTTTGTCCTAATTAAGCTAGAGTGTTAAAGCAAACACTGTCGTCTATATCTCGTCACTGGCTTTCATTTGATATACGGCAAGGTCACTTTCTGACCTTTTGTGACCTCAGGCCATATTAGGTTACGAGGTGACCTCTGGAGGTCAAACCACTGGCGGGAGGTCTTTACGTTCCACATAGCAGAAAAATGACTGGCAATTTCCTATCAAATGTGTTTTACCAGATCTCAATAGCTCTAATGGCATAAGAGTTATGCCCAGTTTTCTTAAGCATTGCATATTTGAGTGAAAATAGCCTATCGTGACCTTTCTTGACCTCTGAAGGTCAAACCATTAACCTGAGCGCTTAAACATGAGAAGTAGTTTCTTACTGAATTCACGCGAGCTTTCCAATTCATTTTGCAGATTTGCGCTAAACCCAATATTTTCGGAGTTAGAGGGGGCATCGATGGCCCCCGGTGGGGCGCGGGTTAACATCCTATCAGCATTGAAGGCGTAAGTTACTTCAGCTGATGTCAGACCCTATCTCCAGAGCAAAATTTAGCATTCACTGAAGTGAAAACAAAACAACTCCTCCAGTAAGAAATATAACAAATTAAAAAATATAGTTGACTCACACCTGCTCTTTCCTGAACAAAATGTGAATCTCGCCAGATCCCAGCAATCGGCCTCTCCCCAAAGTAATAAGGGACCCACCGTGTCACCCATACGCAAACCACGTTACGGCGCATAGTTAATCACACCTCTGAAACTACTTACCCTGCAACGGTTGCAATTGGCGCAGAGTGCGACGAGAAGCGGCCTAGTCGCCACCGAACAGCCACTGAGAGGGTTCATTAACAGCACCAGCTGTGAGGCCCCGCCTCTGCAGCTGAGTCCAACCAATCAGCCTTTGCACGAGTCACCGCAGCCGCTGCAGTCTGCATGCAGGTACGTTTCGTCAGAACCCGTTCAAGTAGTTTGGCAGCATTACGTCATCAGGGCTGGAAGGGAACAGCGCTTACTATGCAGGGCATTGGAGAAATCACATTTTTTGAAGCTATAACAGATATATTTAAGAACTGGGTCATCAAAATTGATATGGTCGAGGAGAAAGCTGAATCATTTTTTTATCTTCGAAACCATCATGCGTTTTGCAGAGACTCCAGCGAAGAATATTACTTTTACACATTTCCTAGAGCGTGTCAAAACAATAACAGCTTTAGCACTAGCAGCCGTTTGCAGTAAGACTTAACACCCAACCGCCCCGAAACAAACGCGGCGCGACCGACAACCCCCATCATTTTACAACTTCGGAAAATTTTAAGGTTAGGTCATCTCAGGTCAGGCACCATTACAGGTCAAGGACCCAACCTCAAAAAGTTTAAGATACATAAGTCGGAGCAGGGGAACTTATCCGATGAAACCACATCACATAATGGCCCCACCGAGTTCTCAAAAATGTTCCGGTATTTTGATATCGATGACCTAAGGTCAGGTACGAGGCAGACCTCTCCATTGGAAATACATGGAAAAATGGTTTTACGGAATAACTCAGTAACGGATGGGATAGAGCATTTATTTTAGCTGCATTAGACTTGCCTGGGCTTGCGGTTCTAATGATATGCATTTATATAATTGACCCCGACCGACCTCAGGTCAGGCAAACCTATTGACCTACAAGGTCAACTATATATCATCGATTCGGCTGCTAAGAGGATTCATATAGTTCAAGTCGTTTTGCTTTATCTTTACTTGTTCAGATTTAATGGCCGAAAAACTGAATTACATGTTATCCCTATGACGGGCATGTTTGACCTCCGGACCTAAATGACCTGACAAAAAATGGTTCAAATGTTTCGACGGAAGTGGATGGGCAGCCCAACGCCGTTTACCGTTTTCGCTACCACCGTGGTTCCGAATCTTAGGGGCAGGTACCCGCCCCCGTCAACGAAGTGGCCAGACCCCGTCAATGCGCGTGTTAAACAGACCGATCTCGATTTTGATTGGCCGTTGATTTTGATTGCTGTTGCCATGGCAGCTCCCGAAAACAACAATAAATACCCGATCGCTTGATCTCGTGGGAAAATGTAAACGTATTTCTCTCGGCTGTGAATAAAAGCGGACAGATTTTAAGAAGCTTGCAGATTTTATATTGACATTACTGTTGCTGTACTTCATTTAACCCGCGCCCCACCGGGGGTCCGGCGCCACCTTCGTCCCACCGAGGGGCCATCGATGGCCCCCCTCTAACTCCGAAAATATGGGCGTTAGCGCAAATCTGCGAAGTGCAATACAAAGCTTGCGTGAATTCAGTAGGAAATTACTTCGCATGTTTTAGTGCTCAGGTCAATGGTTTGACCTCCAGAGGTCAAATTATGTCAAGATCGGCTATTTTCACTCAAATATGCAATGATTAAGCAAACTGGGCATAACTCTTATGTCATTAGAGCTATTGAGGCCTGGTAAAGTACATTTGATAGTAAATTGCAAGTACTTTTTCCGCTATGTGGAACGTAAAGACCTCCCGCCAGTGGTTTGACCTCCAGAGGTCACCTCGTGACCTAATATGACCTGAGGTCACGAAAGGTCAAAAAGTGACCGTGCCGTATATCAAATGAAAGCCAGTGACGAGATATAGACGACAGTGTTTGCTTTAACACTCTAGCTTATTTAGGTCAAAAGTTATTGTCAAAATACTGTTTTTGACCTCTGGTGAACTTGGATGCCCTTGGAAAAGTCAAAGGGCAAATATAACCCCTGGGATCCGTGAAAGGGTGTCTCAAAACGCTGTTCTGAGCAGTCTGAGTATTTTCAATCATTTTTGCGGCTTTTATATCATGAAACAGCTTTTCCCCATGCTTTTCCAATGGGAGAGGTTGCCTCGTGACCTGACCTCAGGGCACGAAATAAAAAAATCCCGGATATACACCTTGTAGACCCTGAAGGGGTCATGAAGTGTTGGAAGTTTCAAATCGATCGACTTTGAAATGTAGCTCTTACAGAGCTCTAAATTTGAAGTGAGGTGACCTTGGTTGACCTCGTCTGGTGACCTGACCTTAGGTGACCCGGGGTAAAAAATTTCAGGGATGATGGAAAAATGATGCAGTGAGAGGTAGAGCCCTCAATCGCGGTGCTGCGCCTCGTCGTTTTTCCGCTATCCCGGAAAAGCCTTAGGGGGCCATCGATGGCCCCGGTGGGGCGAGGTTTAATCCACGCCGACGTGCGTGATAAGAAATTTCAGCGAGTTTTCGTAGCATCAAGCTTCAGGTATTTGACTCGAATGGTCGAGTTCTGCTGAGGCTTCGTCCTACTCGACGCTTCTGCATTTTTTTAGTAAGCAGTCAGATTATCAGCATGCGGGTGCTGATAATTTGAATTTGCGTGATGGAAGGTATGTAAATTTGCGAGTGAGCAGGTAGAAATTGCTTCTATTCGAATTTTATTGCTGATTTATCTGTGTGGGTATGTTCGTCAAAATTACCGTTCTTGGCTTCGTATATACAACTGGGCATGTGTTGAACAAATCAATATATGTCCTGTCATCAATTTCTTTGAAGTATTTTGATTTTTTCAACCGACGCACGTAAAATACGCTGCCTGCCGTCAAGATCAAGTTTAATGTTTAATGGGTGAAGGAAGTTAATTTCGGTTTATACTAGATTGCTGGCAAATTACGCCCAAACTTGGTATCTTTTTTGTTTTAATAAATTTTGTTCAAGTTGTTCCTAGTACGACTGCTGGAGTCGGAGTCTCACTAAAGTCATCCAGGGACTTGTCACCGAGACCCCGACCCCACCACCCGAACGAGTAACTCCCTCAATGGAGGGCTAATTTAGAAGCCAAAGTTTAACGTCCCACAAAGCACAGGGACGGCCGCCCCGCTCAGGTCACCCTCTCACCAATCATTTGCCAGACGACCTATGTCGGATAAACTATTGAGCGCCGGAGTGTCTCAGGGGAACCGATCCCAAGCCTGGACATGCACTGCCACTGCATGTTTCTGAGCAGCGGACCGGAGCCCAACGCTCTACCAACTGAGCTACCGCGGCGTAAAAACCGGCTGATCCTTCCAAAACTTGGTAGATTCCCCTAGAATTTAGAAGGAAAGTTTCGTGACGTCATCAGGGGAGGACTAGATTTAGTAGGAAACTTGGTTGTACCGGTAGTTAAAGTACCCTGTGTCACATCGGCACTGCTCTCTTTCCAACCATTGCAAGGGAGGACAGGCTGGGGCAGCGACTACTGCATTCGCTTGTATAATAGCAACTTCTACATTAATCTTGCTTGTCTAATGCTGGGCCAGAAACCCCCGATAACTTCGCTGAAATGTAGAGATTATTGTCGCTCCCTCCCAGGGCCCCGATGGTTTTGGCTTTAAAGTACTAAATGATACATGGGCACCATCAGTATTTTTTGCACACAAACTGGGGCAATTGCTGGCCCCCAGCCCCCCTCAAATGGTCCTCACTCTTGGGGACCAGTGTCCTAGCTCTGAATACCTGAAGACCTTCCGCCATCATAGCGCACTTTTCCTGGTTTGGAACCAAGTATACATTTGAGAAAAATGCACTGCGTACCACCAGCTTGTATTAGTGGAGAAATTCTTATTTCCTCAAGATGGTCACCATTGAGTGCACAGAACGGGGGGCCTCCTGACAATTTTTTCTGTTATCTTTTAGGACCATTCAGTTGCTATGTTACTCGGACCTGCATCACCCAGCATTAAAGTTTCAGCTTTCGAATTCTATTTACCCGCACTGACGCCCTTAAACGTTCGAAAAACACCAAATGCAGCTTTGAAATGCCTTGAGGTGCAATCGTGGTGACAAAAAATAAAATTGGCATTGATCAGGTTGACAAACGCCACCCCCGTGGCGCAGCTGGCAAAGGCGTCATGCTTGGGTGTGGAAGGCCTCTGGATCAAGGCTGGCCTGTGGCAGCCTTTTCCGCGGCCGCCTCCTACCCAGGAGATAGCGGTACACTGGGGAGTGTGCGCCGCAACAGTGGAATTAACGCCGTGCCAGCCGGCGTCCCTGTTTGTCGGTGCACAGGCCTGATTGGCCTTCAAAGTGATCCACCGGTCTGGTCTCCCGCCCGCGGCCCTCATGTGAGGGCTCGGCCTATGCCGGGCGCTGCGGCTTGGGGAGACTGGATCAACCTATGGCCCGCCGAGTGTGGTGCCGCTGTCCCGTTAGGGTGCCGGCAAATGCTCTGTACATAGTGTGAGTGCGTTGTATGAATGAGACTAGCTACTAACACAAAAATACTGGCGGGAAAGGGAGCGCAAAAATATTAAAAAAGATCATGTTGACAAACTCCAGCCCCTTGTTCAAAAAGTACAAAATTCTTAAGTTTTTTGATCTAGTCGAATTTGCCACGCTTAAAGTTCTCCACAAGTATCTAATGGGTACTCTACCGTCTCCCTTAAGCAACAAGTTCAACCGTAGAAATCAGGATAATACCTTACGAAACGTCCGGACGAACCATCACTTTGAGGTCCCCTATGCCTCAACCGTCTACAGAAAATTTTCCCTCTTCATTTGTGCCCCTCGAACCTGGAACCTGATAATTTCACCAAAAATTAGAAATCTGGTTGATGTGCCTACGTCGAAGTCATTTTTCAAGAAAGTTGTGCAGAAATTATATGTTGACAATTATTAGTTGCGTACCACTATTAACCATTATGAACGGCACTGTAAGAACGTACCTGTATGTCTGTGTGTGTAGGGTAACATCAGCTTGAAATCACTTTGCCTTCGCATACATGATTCCAGTTCCATTTTGACTTAGCGCGGAAATAATAAACAACGGTAGCAGATAGGCGTCGACACAGGCCGGCCTCCGGCACCTCTCTACCTGTCCTTAAAACAGCCCCCCAACTGCCGTGTGATCACCTAATCTCGCCCCTCTCTCTCCCCGTAACTCTCATGCGGCAACGACTCTCTCTCTCTCTCCTGTCTCCCCACAACTAACTTTTCTCTTCCGCAGTTCCGCTGGGTTCTGTGCCGCTCCGGCTCGGGGTCCCCCTGTCGGGGCTGGCGTGGGCGGTGCCCTGGGCCGCTGTGGGCGCCTGCGTGTCGTGGCTCTGCGACCGCCGGTGGATTGCGCTGCTGAGGCTGGCGGCTGTTGGCTCCGCTGCTGCGGATGGCGTCCGACTGTGCTGTGGTGGCGGGCGGTTGGCGCCTGTGGGGTCGGCTGGTTGTGCTGCTTGCGTGTTGGTCGGCGGGCGGCGGGGCCCCCTGCCGGTGGGCGCGTGAGGTTTGTGCGTCGCATCTGTTGGCCCTGGCGGGTCGGTTGCGCACTGCCGGATTGTGTGGGGGTATCAATCTGACTCCTAATGTTACGATTGCGCTGAGACTTGTATGTGCCTATTTCTTATATGAGCAGCGTTGGCCTCTTGTTCATGGTCGGATTTGCTTTCTCCGCTCGGCAGCATTCACGGTGCCTCCGTAGCCCTTGTACCTGAGTTGTTGCTGGTTCCGTCTGAGTGGCGGCGCGGGGTGACGTCAGCCTATGGCATCTGATGGCGCTGTCGGGATGCATATTACTTGTGTTGCCGGGTCCATCGACCAGGGGTATTACGTATTGACTGTGCTGGGTCCGGATGGTCAGGCTCGCCAGTAGCTGAGATGTGCTGCAATTTAGCGAAGTTTTTTCTTCGTGGCACTGGGTACAACATCCCGAATCCCCTCCTGAATGTCCGGATGTAATCATTTATTTTATTTTTTTTATTTTTTTATTTTTACCCGGCATTCTATTTCTTTTTCTTTTTTCTCTCCCCTGAGTGTACTGGAACCATCTGTGACTGCCGCTGCCCCCTTCCTCGCCATTGCCGCTTCGAACATGATGGCCACATTGCGCCCTGACATGGGTGACCTTCTCATGTTTTTACCCTCACGTTTTCATCACTCCCAAGTTTGGGCTGTATCGCCATGCCCTCATATCATTTCTGTGTTTTTTGTTTTATCCCATGTGTACAAATATATATATGTATGTATGGATGTAACTTTGTAGCTAAGTTCATGTATAAGCCAAATGGTCTTGAGTTTTCCCATTTTCAAGTTATATCACTTAAAAACTGAGATTCTGAGCCCATGGGTGGCATACTACCTATACTGCAAGGCGTTTCCAAACTGTCGTCTTATCTATAAATACTTAAGAGATGTGTTGAAAAGCGTGGAGGGGCTAACTAAGCCCTTCTGAGTACGATACGAGTTAGAAAAGAGGAGCAAGAGCAGCAGCGGATTTGTAATGCCACAAAACCCTGCCGCGTACGAGACCGGCACGCTCACAGGAGGAAACATTCAGTGGCTGCGCAGTTGTATCGCTTCATCCAGTTCAGTTGATCAGCTACTCGATTTCAGAAACCAAGTCTACCGTGACCATTGGATTCAGATCTACGGCACAGGTTCGAGAAATGTTTGGCGCCCTCGGAGTCCCAGACCCGTGTGTACTATCAGGACGCAAGGTAATTACTATCTCCTGTGCCAGCTGAACCTCAGGAAACTAGTGAGGCCTGGGTGAGCACTAATGGAGCGATGATACAATCATAAGCTCGTGGAGATTATTGACTACTTCGAATTCTCACCGCTGAGAGTTTGAGCCGACTTCACCCTGGTGAGTGTTACATACTCACCTTAAAATGCTTCAAATAAGGTAGTGACAGAGCGACATAAGTTTTGCTGAGCTTTAAATCTAGATAACCCCAGGTCACTCGAGTTAAAAAGCTAGGAATACTTGCTGGGACTGATATGCTATTCAGGACAAATTTATCTTACAGCTACTCCTCGCGATACTAGATGTATCTAAGATTCAAACGGTCAATTGAAAGCTCTCAAAAGAGAAATCGTTACAATGTTGACAATGCATAGATCATGTAAATATTCAAGTCACCAAAGACCATAGGTGGCTCCACAGCGATATTCACATCAACTTGTAAGCAAACAATATTGTACCCCATGATCTATAGATGAGTATGTATATATGTACATATCAGACTCGTAGTTTGAAAATGAGCTTTCCCTGGCCCTGTTAGACTAGATATGCTGGTAAGATAGAAATGCCTCCCTTCTATAAAAGGGAAGAAGGCCGCTGTTATCAAAAGAAATCCTCTCAGACTGGGGCCCAGTGCAGATATGTCGAACCAGACAAAGATGAACTATTTTCAAATCCAACAGTTTGAAAAATGACCTATGCTCTTGAATTATTTTCTGCTTGCAAGTGGACGACACAGTTTGAAAAACCATAGGGCAAATCACCTTTTTTAAATCAGTGCTCATATTGCAGCAATATTCATGTTTTAACACACTAGTTTGGTTTGATCTGTGTTTGGCTCGACTGCGGTTTGAACCGGTCGGGCGGGACCTGCAGCTGGTTCAGGTCAGCGCAATGAACCAGCTCTGGGATGGTCGTGTACCGTCCCCGTCCATAGCTGGAGTGCGGGGACCGTCACTGGTGACCGCCCGTCTTCTGGACACACATCAACACCCTGCGGGCTGAGTGGCCCTTTGGACTGTGTCAGGCTGGTGAATCCAAGGGCATTATCACGGGTTACGAATGCTTTTCTTGCTGGCGGCTTTTGGGCGCTTCGACTGCGTGTTTTTTGTTGTTGTGCAGACACGAATTAGAATATATGTATACTCATGACCGTACGTCATTTATTTATTACGTATACTCATTTTAATCACCGCCATTACGTATACTCATTTTAATAATCTTACTAATGAAAGCATTCACTTGCTGTTTCCCTGTTTTCCCGCGTTTTATAATCCCAGAGCCCTGGCGGCAAATGGCACTATGTTACAGGAAAGCCAGGAGTGGTGAGTATTTTGCGGTGGTTGTAATACAGGCTTAAACACAGTTTCTAGACCTCCGCCCGCTGCGCTCTTGACCCAGACTTGTGCGCCATGAGGGTGGGGAAATGGGAACTATTGATGCCCCTCCGATCCCGACTCCAAGTAAAAGAAAATGGTCTAGATTTCCGACTGCTGGCTCAAAATATTATTGAGACCATTCCCAGCTCAAGGCAATTTCTTAACACGCGCATTCCCGGAAGCGTACACCCGTCCCCTCCTCTCTTCCTTCGTTTTTTCGCAAATTGTTAAAGTTCTGGCGGCGCGCAGCACTGCTGTACTTAGTGTACCTTTATCTTATCCTTTTGTCACCATGGGTCATAATTTTGGGCCCCGGGCGTTTTAGGTCAGGTCAACGGTGAAGGTGAAGTGACCTCACCTACAACAAATTAAGAAAGCATAAATCAGAACCGGGTTAATCTATCGTTCATGCTAGTCTGTTCAGAGTGCTGAATGTGATGGTGTAAATGTGATGGTCGGTGTCACCGTGTAGCCGTGCGTGACCGTGCTTTCCGTGTCTGACAGTGAGGAGCACCGGCACTGGCGGTTCGTGGGACCAGTTCCTGCCGCTGGTGCCCACTTACGAAGATGACACTCTGATGGAGTGTACCGAAGACGAAGAAGACGACACACCTCCTGCGGTGAGTGTTGGCAGAGCTCAGTTGGACAACATCCCGCTCAAGAATATACACGGAATATTATATATGAAGCCACACAAGTAAAGTGTGTCATCCTATCGGGCCGTGACTATTTTTTACAGATACTTTCTCCGTGGGAAAAACCTCTTAGTCGATCATATCTACCTCTAGTTTGTAGATCATAGCGAGTTTCATGCTAAATGGAATACAAATCCCTATCGATTGAGCCCCTTACATGGTATTGTCATACGGATTTAGGACCACAGTTTTATGTTTAGAGATAAATACATTTCATTTCAAACTATAAATAGGGGGCGGTAGTGGAGTGGTCAGCACTGCTGGCTCCCACGCAGCCGACCCGGGTTCAAGGCCCGGCGGCTTCCTGAACAAGGAGCAAGCTGGCTCCCGAGAAACCCTTCCAACAGGGAAAGAGTTGGCGACGCCATATGACCCTGGCAGTTGGTGCGTCGATAAGCCCCAATAATTATTATTAAACTATAAATAGCTCTATTTAGAAAGCTTCCGACAAAGTACTCAAAATCTCAGACAGCACCAACGATAAGACAATGCACCTGAACGGGTAATATTTTTTGTTTATAACCTCGCACTGAAATAAAGCCTTGATTTTGTTGTCCTTGGGTTCGTTGCTAATGAAAGACAGTCAATGTTTGTTACGACCATATCATACTGCCTGACTCAGCTTGAGGTCAAGTTATGTTTACTATGTGACTACTAAGTAACCATTTCTATTTGACTATGTCACCATTTGGTACAAAATTTCCTTCAGTACGAAAAGTAGGCTTTAATGATACCTAAATGTCCACTTTGTTAACGCCGTTCATAATCCTTTCGCAGATAATATGAAATAGCGTATCATGACCCCATAAAGCTCCTTTGACCACTATTGGCCTCAATGCCAACCTATTCTGAATGTTTTACATAGGTATATTCGACTTGTGTTCTCAAGAGCTTTCGATTACGGCCAAGCATTTGTCCTATTTTTTCTAGAAAATGAGACAGGCTGAGGGGAAAAATATCCCCAACGCAGGAGCGTCTTTTTAGGGACACCCGGTGGGGCGTGACCTTATTCCAGTCAGGCTCCTGGTTACCTCTATCCCTGTCACGTGAGGATTTGTCTTCCCTACTAAGACCTTGAAATCTACCGGTCCAATTTCAAAAAGTCAAAATGGGGTCTACTTAGCTTACGCTGAACTGCATTTTGAAGAAAAGTATTCCCAATTATGAAAATTTTCGGAAGGCTGTGTACACTTCACAATTGTTTATTCGTGCTTAGACTCTCCATAACTTTTGGTTTGCTTTTCAGAAAACAAGTACGTATGAAAAAATAATTTAGGCAAAATAACCATACCTTTCATTTTTGTGAAAATTACTAATTTAATGGCGCTTCCAGGGCCAGAGCTACATATATGGTGAACTATATGCGTCTTACCATTTTTTTCTGTTGCATAGATGCATATTTTATTCTGTTGTACAGAGGTAAATATATACGGAATAGGATAGAATCTTCACCGCAAAGGCACAGGTCCAAGTATGCCTTCTTTTAATTTTACCTATTAATTTGTCCCCCTTCAATTGTGAGACATATAAGTGTCGGGTGTTATTAGCTATTGCTCTCCCCAGTGACAGGTGGTATTATAACAAACACCTCAGCAGGTCCCACCAGTCCTGTAAGGGAAATGCAAAGCCGTGGGTTTTCGCCACGCGTACGGTGCCATAACAGTCGTATTGCGCCACGTTGCGGCGTGGTCACTGGGACGCCCCGAGGCTAAGACGTCAGGACCGGGACCATATGGCGCCTGGTATTGTGGATACCACCGATAGTCTCCATTGTAGTCGAGGGCGAGTGAAGCTGCGACAGCTGATACCAACAGCCCTGCCTTCATCGTTCAGAGAGGGTGACAGCAGAAACTGCTACCTCACGCTGAGCCAGCAGACTCCGGAGTAAATACAAAAAAACTTCAGAGATGAAAGCAGGATCGGCAAGAGAACCACTGCCAACAGTGGCGGATACAAGAGGGGCTCGGGGGCTCAATGCCCCCCTTCCGAAATGTCAGAGGGCCTATAGTTAATGCATAGCTGAAGGCTGTTCCGGGAGTTTTGGGGGAGGCTCCAGCCCCATAGACTCCCCTCCCCACATCGTTGCCCTGGATCCGCCGCCGACTGCAGCCAGCTAATAAAACGGATGCCTAGCTGCACACCTCGCGCCGTCCATTGGTCCACGATCTGGTAATTTGGTCGAGAAAGCTGAGTGATTGGAATCGAACTATCGCCACCAGAAAGCTTTCCAATCCCTTTCGCTTTATCAACACGCGCATTGACGGGGGTCTGAGCCACCTTCGCTTTGTCGGAGGGGCGGATACCAACGCCCTCCCTAAGATCTAAAGAACCACCGGAGATAGCGAAAATGGTAATGGGCATTGGATAACCCATCCTAATCTCTATAGAAAACTTTTTCCCTTTTTTCAGGTCACATTCTAGGTCAGTAGAGGTCAAGGCTAGTCACCATAGGGATACCATGTAAATGAAGGTTTTCAGTCATGAGAGCTGAACTAGTAGAGATAGAGTAAAACACTCTATACCATTTGCATCCTCGCAGCAAGCCGAATTCAATTACATCTAATTTCACCTAGCTAAGACAAATCTAGGATTTGACCTGGCCTCAGGTCAGGTCAAGGTCAAATTAAGCCAACATCCATATCATTAGAGCCTCAAGGATAAGATAATATTTTCCCGTTGAAATAAACGTTCTACCATCATCCATTACTAAGTTATTCAGTCTAAGCCATTTCTCCCATGCATTTCTTATGAAGAGAACATGGCTGGTATCTGACCTTAGGTATTCGATATAAAAAATACTGGAATATATTTTGTGGAACTGGGTGGGCCCATTCTGTGATTTCTGTGTTTTAGGTGAAGTCATTTGACCTACACTTCTGACCTGGCTTGAGATGACCCAACCTTAAAATTTGAAGTTAAGTTGCAAAAATGATCAGAAAAAGGTACTTAAAGTAGGGCGGTGCGTAGCTCCGCGGTTTTTCTTCTATCTCCAAAAAACCCGAGGGGAGGTGAGTACCCGCCACTCCCCGTCCATGCGTGTGTTAGAAAATACGTCTTCACAGTATTTTACCAAGCACATATGAGAGGAATAGGGCGTGGCCCTAAAAGGGCGGCACCCCTTTAACCCTCGCCCGGGTGGGGGTGTTTGAAGACCCCCTCAGGTTCTTCCGGCGGCACAAAAAACGAGAAAAACGGCTGCGCGAAGCGCAGTCGTACTTGGTACACCTTATCCTTAATCAGTTCTGCAAATTTTTCAAAAGCTTTAAGGTCAGGTCATCTCAGGTCAGGTCACCAGTGCAGGTAAAGTGACCTCACCTTCAAAAATGTTGAAGGTGACATAAGCATGAAGAGGGTTAACCTATCAGATTGAACCTCATATCACATAATGGGTCCACCGAGCGCTACAAAATATGCCATGGCATTTCTTATATCAATGACCTAGGGTCAGATACGGATCATGACCTCTCCATTGGAAATGCATGGAAAAACAGGAATTAGGCTATATTTGTGTAGATACGGCTGAGAATACCTTCATATTCTACAAATCGTGGTATCCTGGGCCACTTTTCGGGCTCACGCTGGTATTTTTACCTTTGACCTCTGAGAGGTCATCTGGGGCTACTTAAACAGTTTTCAGACTTTTTATTTTAAACACGCGGAAGCGGGACGGAATCAGTCAGTCCAAACTTTTCAAACTAGTCAGGTCATCCAGGCCAGGTCACAGTGCAGGTAAAGTGACCTCACCTCAAAAATGTGAAGGTGACATAAGCAGAAGAGGGAACCTATCAGATGAAACTCATATCACATAATGGGTCCACCAGCCTACAAAAATGCCATGGCATCTATATCAATGACCGGGTCGATACGGATCATGGCCCTCCATGAAATGCACGGAAAAACAGGAATAGGCATATTGTAGATACGCGAAAACCTCATATTCTACAAATCGGTACCGGGCCACCGGGCTCACGCGGTATTACCGACCCGAGAGGTCATCGGGGCTACTAAACAGTTTCAACTTTTATTTTAATACCATCACCTTTGAACTGTTATTGTGAGGCGATTGATATGCATATTGACTATGCTAGGTCAGATGATGACCTGGACCTGACTTTGGGCCATATCATTTTTTTTATTTTTTGACCTAGTGTGATCATATCATACATCATTCGATTTGCCGGAACGAGAGGAGACAAATGACGCTTTAAAAAAATACTCCTACTCACATCAGACAGACGCTAGAGCCCAAAAACTTCTCTCTAACCTGTCACCGTCTTTGACCTGTCCTGATCTCAGTACTGAACTGAGCCTCAAATAGTGGCCGATATAATTTCTTTGTTATTTCGAATTAGCTATCCACCAGCTTTCGCGTTTTTTCGCTATCCTGCATAGAAGCCGATATCGAGGGGTGTTTGGCAACACCTGACTGGGAAGGAAGTGGTTCGGAGACCTACTAGGGTGCGTTTTAACACTCGCACTGAAGAGGGGTTTGGCACTAACGTGCACTGGAGGTAGGCCTGACCGGCCCACCTTAGATATCAACTATCACTAGACTTAGTAAAGCGCCCGTTTGGGGTTATATAGAGGCTATAGTGATCTACGATATAGTCAGTTTTCATTTATTTGGGTTAAGATATTCAAGTCCAAATGAGGTCATAAATGTCGAGGCTTTCCCATGCTGGGGACCTATTCCGCAATGCCATGATTATGCAGAGAAATTAAGAAACATGCTAAACATGGACAAAGACCATAGGAAGAAAGTTCTAAAAAACAATTCTGACATTTTGAGGTCAAAGTCATCGAAGTTCATTGACCTTTGACGTCATACTATGATTAATTCCTATAATCTTCCCTATATCTAACACTATAACAATTTTTGGACCGGAAATGAGAGTTGAGATCTACCCATGACCTTGTCTTTGACTTTGACCCTGAACTTAACACTATGTTACATCTAGAACGTTCTACCATGATAAGCGTCGTGCTGACTGCCGTCATTTGACAGCAAGCACTGGGGTCAATGTCCTTGGAAATACTGATATGAGTTTGGCCTGTGGCTTTAAAACTTGACCTGACCTTCATGTGAGGTGACCTTGACATATAATCTCGTTTATATGGGTTATAACGTGGCCACTTGGTCTCCAGTGCACAAGAGCTGGTGTGACTGCACAATTGTGGCGATCTCGAAATATAAGTCTGACCCTGAAAAGCCAGTAAGAACTCATTGAATGATTTTCAAAATCTTTTTTTTCAATCGACGTAAATCTCTCATGAGTATCATGAATCTCTCAAATCTAGCCCAGTTTCCGTTTTTTTCCAGCTGCGAATGGTTCTCGGGTCATCTCGGAAATAAAGTTTGAGGGGCCTCCAAAGCCCACCCCTCCAGTGCGCGTGCTAAGCCAGGTGCACGGGAGATTAATCTGGCGGCAGCCGTGATGTTGGGATGAGACAGGCACACGGACGTGTCTCAGACTTCGGCCCGTTTTTGTGCATCGGCCTGTCAGGTAGACGACGTGCTGCTCCGTTGATATATGGTTGTTGTTATTCTATTCGTGAAGCGCATCACAACTGTCTGCCTGTCCGTTTGTCTGCCCGTCATGGATGTGGCAACCGTGGTGTACAATGGCAGCGCTGGGTGCATGTCCTTCCAGAAGAAGCTTTACATCAACTTTTTCAGAGCCATGGTCTATTCGGCAATGGATGTATTTTTTTCTTTCGCTGAGCTCTTTCAGAACGACACTAACAAGCGACAGTTTCTGGTTTGGACGCTCAAGTTATGGTCGGACTATTGTTACCCAATAATTAAATATTTTGCCCTTTACAGGAGGCGAGGTTAGGCGTGCTGTACTGGAGCGCATTCAAATTTTCGACCCATTGGTATTGGATCCAAATCACAGGGGAGCTGCTTCACCGGCGTACTCTCTGGATCAAAAGGGATTGTCAATGTTAATCTCCTTTCCGTCCGCTGCGTGTTTTGAAATTTCTCACAATTACTATAACTATGCTTGGAAAGCTTCCCCATGTCTTACCCCTTCCTCTCCTTAAGAATTTCCGAGACATCTCAGCTTTGAAGTGCAATGCTCTCTTTGCATGGTTAAAGTCGGTCATTTTTTTAAAGAGTCGTTCTCGGCGGAGCACTGGAAGAAAACTGGCTCATAGTAACTGAAAATCGACACGATCTCCGTTCCCGACAGCGAGCCCGACAGATAAAACTGACTGAAATATGTACCGCATCCGGGAAAGCCATTCGATGGTTAAAGGGAAGACAAATGAATGGAGCGGTTGATAATTAAAGAAACCGGAAGACATCAAAGCTGGTGACGTACTTTACGCTCATGAGCATTAGTATGGTTCCTCAGCGCCTAAGATGAATCAGGGTAGCACATCACAGCAACGAGAACATAGGAGGTACTCTGAAAGGAGATTGACCTCTCGCACCTAAAGCACTTTTCTTTGGCCGAAAAAATTAATAATCACCTTGCAATTCCCAAATTAACTCTCCTTCGACTTCATACTTCATCCCGCCCCCTCATCACTGCGGCGCCGCCGCGGCCAACGGCACCCCTCCGCTTTGATTCTGCCCCGGACCATCCGTGCTCGCCCTCATCCGAATATCAATGCCTTGCCCTTGGCTCAGAATCGCCTCCCTACCCCCTTCGCATTAGGGCTGTTCCTCGAATATCAGTGCCGCATGACCATTGGTGTCGGCCACAGCGTACTTGTGTCGCCTCCAATTAGTTGGAGCCGCCATCTCAGCGCTAATATTCTGCTGTGCCCAATTTGACTTGAAAAAATCAGGTAGAGCAATATAAGGGAGAAGGACTCCTGGGGCGTTAACTCGAGCTGCAGTCGACATGTGTCCACAAAGAGGCCGATGATCACACGGCTGGGCGATCGCGCGCAATTTGTCACTCAACGACGACCGCACAGACCACTGATACTGCTGCAGCGCCCACAACTGCATATGCAGCCTGCAATTTGTCACTCAGCGACGACCACACATGGCACCGGTACCGCTGCAGCTCCCACAGCTGCTCAACAAACTACCTGCAACTAGTATGGGTTGATATATGTTTACACTGTGATCCTGCATGTGGTGGCTAGCATTTGTTGATATGAATATTAATAAAAATTGCGCTCACAACGTAGCCTACTCGCCCCTCCCCCGTCTAGATCCGACCCTGAATCCGAAAATAAGTTATCTGCAGAGGCTTTGAGTTTTTTTATAACTGTGACCCTAAATGACGGCTGGAGTATCCGCGGG
Organism: Lepas anatifera; assembly: GCA_034440635.1. NCBI lineage: Eukaryota > Metazoa > Arthropoda > Thecostraca > Lepadidae > Lepas > Lepas anatifera. The sequence goes on along the minus strand of JAOTON010002265.1, from coordinate 1,772,273 downwards.
GTGTGCATTTACACCACGCTCCTCATAAACTGAAGTCGCCGAAGTAAGGTCTAGCAGAAGGCATGGTCGCCAAAGGCAGGTATTCTGCGTAATTATTCGTGTTCAGACCAATCGATGCTTCAGGAGAAGCTCTGCCTTCCCCCAATAATTGGGCTTGACAGCAGATTTTTCCATTTCCTCCATAGTACCTGCCTGTGCGTATGCAAATGAACATGGTCAAGCTTCGCCTTCCCATCCCTCTATCGTCACAATTTTGGGTTCTGTCACCCGAATACAAATTCCATGGATACATCCCTGCGCAGACATTTATGCAATTTCGGTTGCATTAGCATCATTTCAATCATATGGCATTGAAAGCTCAGAATAGAGGACATTTAGAACCCTGTTCCTAATCATCATCACTGGGGCTAGAGGGAGCCAAAGTGATGATCATTGTATTGATTAGGCTTAAAGCTCTCAAGCCGAGTTTTACAAACCTTAAACCTTGCATTTGCCAGCCCGGTAGCTCAGTTGGTAGAGCGCTGGGTTCCGGTCCGCTCAGAAAATCGTGCAGTGGCAGCACACTGAAAGCTTGAGATCGATTCCTCTGAGACGTTCCAGCCCCCAATATTTACCCGACGCAGGCTGCCTGGCAACCGAATTGTGAGAGTGTGCCCTGAGCGGGGTGGCTGTCCCATATGCTTTGTGAGACGTCAGCTTCTAAATTAGCCTGTCATTGCAGAAGCTGCCCCTTCGGATAGGAGATTCCGACAAAGTCCCTTGCTGACTTTAGTGAGGCTTTGATTCCAAAAACTGAGCTTAAGTGACAAGGACAAAATTAATAAGAACTAGTAAACTGTGCGGCTCAATACCCGAGGACAGGAACAATTTCTATGCAACAGACTTCACCGTATATACAGATTTTGGATGATAGCTGGCACCGCGATTATACCCTGCCGTCCGTCGGAACATCCGTCACAGTCTGAGTTACCATACTGTTTCACCGTCGACGCTACTCCTAAAGCTGTCCTGTCGTCGCTGACACGCAGCAGCTGCAGCTGCTTCTGTCGCTGCGTCGCCGCATCACTTTCGCCTTTACTGTCAACGGGCGTCAGGTACCACGTCGCACGTGCGTCACAATGTGAGCACCGCTTCCCAAATTGTTTACAAATTTATGGTATACTCAGAGTGTAGTGGTCACAGTGTCCAGTAGTTAAATGTAGAGCTGCAATCATGTACTGTTACTGAGAGTTTCTGAGTTCTCAGTATGGAGGTTCTGTCACCGTCACCATCGCAGTAGCAGCGAGGTGTTACAGTGATCGGCGCTGTACTTATGCTGTCCAGGCATGAGCTGTCACTCGGGACCCGCCAACCACCGCGTCAACGCCAATACCGCCCCCGCAAACGGCCACTACCCCATGTCAGTATGTTAGCACCGAAGCAAAAATTGGTGGCTGTTTTCTCACGACATATGTCTGACAATAAGCCACACCTTTCACACGACTCTGCTATGAGAACAGGTTTCAAAGACGCGCGCATTCATTGTTTACAGAGGGAAGTTTCTGTGGCTGCTTAGAATACCGCAACTCATATAGCAACTGGGTTGATTACATGAAGCGTGTCTGCAATCATAAGCATACCTTTCGACCTTGATTTCAGATACTTTTTGCTCCAGTGGTGGGAGAAAATTGGTTGAACCGCAAGCTTTGCCCCGGCAGTAGAAGGGAAGCGAGTGAACCATCATTTTGCCATGGCGGTTTGAAGGAGGCGGGTGAACCGCTCTCATCCTGACGAGGGCTTATACTATTTGGCTCCTCTTGCTAAGAATATTAATAAAATACAGCCAATACATTATAAGGTGTTTGTATAAAATGCATTCAGAACTGTTGATCATTTCATCATTTTAATCATTTTAATGAGTTCAATAGTGAGGACACTGTAGCTAATGTCAGACTAAATTCACTAGCATGAGGTTTCTGATAAAAAACCAAATTATATTCTGCTCAATTCTGATGTCGATTCGATGTTCTCGATCCGATGCCCATGCTTGAATCCGATGTCATTTGAGTCGCATTAATTAAAGTCGAGCGAAATATCGGGAAAGCATTTCGAAGTTTTGGAACACGTTTATCGATACAGTGTCAATCATGTTGAGATGAAACTTTTTTGATGTCATCAAAAGTCAAATTCGGTCATTAACTTTACTCCTCTCAGGGGAAGAATTCCACTCACCTTCACGTTTTTTTCTTAAAAATGTCTCCCAAACGATTCACAATAAGGCAGAAAGGTCTGACTTTATTAAGGAAACAAGCTATACACTGAAGCAGCTGTGACAGATCGGTACGTTAACTGACCGCAGGTGCTGAGGTCAAGGTCAAATTCCGCTGCCTCTTTACCCTGTGGCGCTGTCTTGGACTAGCGTACACTGTACCAGATTTCACCTAAATGCGCCTTTCCTCCTTTCACAGAGACTAGAAGCCAATGAGAACTGCCGGGTACACCTGCTGATGTACGGAAGTTCGCGGCTCGGCAACCTCATGATCAAGTACAGCATGCTGTTTGCTCTGCGGCAGAAATACAACATAACGGTCTATACCACCAGTGAGCAGGACGCCAACCTCTACAAGCACTTTCCCACGCTGTCCATCAGGCCACCACCAAGTGAGTCTACAAGGAATCCAATAACTATAGATTGCTTCTGTGCAACGACCTTAGTGGGCTGTCAGCTCTTAGGTAAAGCAGTGTGAGCAGCAAAACACGTAAATATCATAGGCGAATCTAGTGACAAGGGGGCAGTTCCCCTCTGCCCCTGATCGACCCCCGGCATCTCCTGAAATGGTAATGGCGCCTCCTGAAAGGTCAACCCCCACCCCGAAATGCTGCTTCCCACCCCTACCCCCTCTCCCCAGGATACGAGTATTGGTGCCACCACGATAGGATTTAGCGCCCCACCTGATAGCTTTTGCAGCCTAAAACTGGCGCCCCCTGGTCCAGCTGAAGCCCATACCTTCCATCGCAAATCCTGGATCGCCAATGCACGTTATGCTGTGTAAGGCCAGAGCCCTACGTTCCCACATCTACATGCCAAACATCACTCGTGTTATTAAAGCGAATGCAAATTCTTATTCATGGCTGGGAAACGTCATTTGCTGGGATCGCTCGCAAAACACTTTCACGACATCCTTTTGCAATAACCTTTTTTAATAATATTTCCTAAACCCTTTTTCGGCTGATCTCACAGGACAACATCACCTTTTGCAAGTTATTGCTAGATCGCAAGACCAGAACGCTTCTTCGGGTATTCTGCGGGTAAATTGCATATATCGCAGGATCGAATAACAACTTTGTGAGCAATGGTTTGTCAGCAGTGAACGCAAATATTGCTGAGCCTAGTGTTTACATATCCGATTGCGATGAATTATACACACATCTTGCGTGCAATCTAAGTGAGGGTTTTTTTAGCGTAACTTTTGTTGGAAAGTACTTCAACTACCAGCGAGATCAACAGGTATTTTATACATGGTAAGGAGAAAACCCTGCAAAGGCCTCAGTCGTACCCTTCGGCATGAAGTAAGCGCTTGAAAATGTAAGGCCACTGACACAGACCCTCCAAACCCCAAACAATGGACCAGGCCCAGCCAGACACATAAGGGAAACAATCCTTGTTTCTAGGAAAGTTTCGCTGTCAGCTATCAACGCCATGTCTGTAGCTGTGAAACCGGGACTTTTGCACGTGTCCGCTCACGGTGAGTCGATGGGAGAACGGAGGGTCGGATTCCGGCGCCGCCAGCTGCGCCAGCCCTCACAGCGTGGGGATACGGACTCCTAGCGACTTCCAACAACAAATCAACGCTATTTTTTCTTAGAAAAAACCAACGTGAGCAAACCAATATAAGAATATCGCAAATAGTTTGTTCATCAATCAGAGAACTTTCAGATTTCCGCGCACAAAGGCGTGTGTATATAGGCATAAACATTTTTCTCCCTGTGCAGCCCATTTACACTAGTAGTAGCAAAGCAGAAATATTACTTTGGATCCGAGTACCTTACGACGTACAGACAAATTTCGAACCTAATATGGTACATTTATAACCACTGTGTTCTTCATTTCGTACCGAATTCTGGGAGCCACACTGTCCAAAAGGTCATGATATATTTTCCTATTGATCTCTGCATTTAACCCATTTGCTTCAGCTCATTCAAGGCCACCTTAAAACGGTTGTACCGTTTACACAGGCGAGTACAAGCAGGCCAAGTGGCACTTCACCTGGTACCGAAACCTGGAGGTGCTGCTGCCGTGCCCGGAGACAATCGGCAAACGCTACGTCTGTTTTCGGGACCGGCCCAACGAGCACTGCATAGTGGTAGCAGGTGAGATGAGCGATCTTCGCGGCACTCAGTGGGGTGCGCCGAGTGGGTGATCATAGTTCAATTTTCTTTCTCTTGATTAGACAGCGGTGACTGTGGTTGTGATACGTCCAGTGGGCTACCTGGTTTATGTATTGTCTATTCTAGTCGGATAATTTCTAAACAAATATATTGTGTACGATTTCTTATGTTAATACTGATGGTTGTGGGGGCTTAGTCACGCAACGGTTGCTCAGTTCACCAACTGTGTAATGAGAAGTCGTTGACTGGTCCATGTTATTAATAATTATGGATGATCGAATCAGTATTTACTGAGGGAGCCCACCACGCCTTGAACACCAACAGTCGAGTGACAATCTGACAAGCTAACCACTACACCTCCACAGCCCCTGATGTTATTTGTACTTTTGATTATCACGGACCCATTGGTGACTGGAAAATAGGCCCAACCAAAGGAAATAATCAAGATATTGCACCATGCTGGAGAATACAATAATATTACAACTGGGAGAGCCAAGACGTGCTCGTTGGACACATTTTAGACGTCGTGAATGTTTCCGTTAAGAATACAGTCAGTTTGCTGTAACACGTCTATGGCAATTTTCATCTCACAAAGACATCCTTTGAGAAACTTTCTAATTGATATGAAGGTTGTGGGAACCAATCTTTGATGAAGCCACAGATATCGACAGCAGAAGATATTACCAACACCTTTACTGTCTTTTCAGACTGGCCCCCTGAAAATGGGTTCCCCGTATTTTCACCGTACCTGCAACACATCGCTAAGGATGAATTTAATTTCCACGACTCCATTCAAGACGAGGTAAGTCACATGTTGTGCCAGAGGAACCATTTATGCAGGTCATTCGAGACTGCCAAGCACATATGCCAAAAGCTCAAACTGTCTGTAAACGTCATAACTCCAACTGCAGTGGGCTACAACTTTTGGTCTGTCCTCCTGGTCAGACAGATACAAACTACCACACACCGTGACGCTGTGATAGGAGAGAAACGCGACTCTGAGCGTCACTGGTAAAGGTCGTGCCACTCAAATAAAGACTACCTGCATCCAGGCTTTTTCAGACGTGAAACTGATTCTTCAAGCTACCTCCCGGTGATTTGATCAGTCAACCTAGCTAACACAACGAAAGTGAGCGATGGTGTGAAATATGTCATTGATGTTCCGAACAAACTCGTATGGGATACATGGGGCGTGTACTTTAAGTTAACACCTATTAAGAATGGTATGAAAGCTTAACCGCAGCAAAAATGCACAATTGACCAGTCACATCGTTTCTATAGCTCAATACTGTGAATAAATTATAATGTGTTTCGATATACACATGTGAGTACATACGGAGACACCCTGTGAAACGCCAGAAGCTATCCTAGGACCCATCTGGTTCTGTTTGAACCTTCAGATGGGATAAGGAGACAACCCAGTCATTTGTGACATTAAATTGTCATTTTAAATTATCAAAACATTGTTGATCTCTCAAATGTTATATGATGACCAGTTTGTAAGCAGTGCCCCTGAATTTTTCAGCTAGATAGCAGCCAGTTTCAACAAACACCAGTGCGTGTTTTGGAAAGTGTTAAACGCTAAGACTCTCACGTGCCGCTCTTGTGCGATATTGAAAACGTGAAAAACTATGTTTGCTTCGTTCAAATCAGGTTTACAGCAGTCGAATGTGAAAATCGTGACAGGGCATATGAAACAGAATGTATCGTCATTTCCGGAGCAGCAGCGACAGCGAAAAGGCCGCTCGTCACACCTTGAACAAGTTATTGTGAGAATTCGCGGCAGTTTCCCACGCCGTGATGCTTGAAGCATCCCGTCCGGTTTTGATAGCCCTTCCCCCATCGATTTCTATTGAAAGCCAGGTGGTATCCGACTGTGTTCCGCCAGGCGTCGCGCCGCTGCCGCCTGCTCCCGTCTAGTGTCTCAGCATTATATGCCACTCACGCACATGTGACTGTGATAAAGGGCAAAGTCAAGGTCGATTACGGTGGGCTGGTGTTGTTCCAGTCACTGGCTGCGGAGCTGGGGGGACACCGGGGCACGGTGCCCCCCCTAAATCAGAAATTTTGATACTAACCCTATGGCGTTGACTGAAAAGAAATGGGTTGAAAAGTCCTTGGGACCCCCCTTAAATTCGGACGTTCCGCTGTCACTGGTTCCAGTTCCAGTCCGAACGCTATGGATGTGATTTCCTTGCCTGTAAAATACATGAAAATGTCCGCATAAGAATTATGTTTCTGGTCATTTAATCAAATCCTGGTTTCTACATTCGCCCAACTCAGAACTAAAAAAGCAAAATAAATTTACATACTTAAAGAACCTTTATGTTTAAATCATCCAGGAACATTTGAAAATAAGCAGAAAATATAAAAAACTGAGGAACAAGTTTTCCACAACATCAACAATTGATTCGGTCTGAATTCATTTCAAACATCGCTTGCAGTATTGACATCGTAGTGATATGTAAGACCATTAGAAAATGGAGGCTTCAAACCAAACAATTCATCGATAAAATAAAGTCATTTCATCACCGATCATCCAGTGCATAAGAAATTAACGTCGATGATCTGGATATAATTCAGTGTGTGAGATTGAGCCAATGATGTTTTGATTTCAGCCAATAGGGTGGATATATTTGGCTTGCAGTGTTTCACAATGTTACCCTTGACCATTGTTTGACCTGTTATGAACTGCATTTTTAGTAACTTCCTTGCGCATTGCCAGCGGTTCACGATACAAGTATACATTTTGTTGGTACATTCCTACTCTGGCAGAGAGAAAAACGACCGTCACCAATTGAGCAGGATTCAATCTGTGCTTAGGATAAGCGTCGAGGACTCAGGACTGCCAGATTACCATTTTACTTTCAAACATCGGCCGTTGTCCTTTGTAATCACGCGTTCGTTGCAACGCGGGGAAATACACCGCATCTGGTACTAAACAAACAGTCTTTCCAAAGGCTTTCATTGAAGCCGGAAATGACAAAACATCATGTCGAGTACGTTCCCGGCAAGGCAACGCCCTCAGCAGGAGTGCTTCTTTGAGCCTTACAGTGCGAGACCGAGGTGCGATTGATGTAGCTTATCTCACGGATGTGGTTGCCATTCTCAGGTGCAGAAGTTCTTCCGAAAAGTCGTCGGCCGCCGGAAAGACCCAGTCATTGTCGGTGTGCACGTGCGGGGCACCGACCAGAACACAGACTTTGTGGTGAGCCTAGATAAGACGATAAATGTCCATGCGCCTGTTTGTCTATTGTTCTCCGCCGAACTTCTGGTATTATGTTAGAGGTGCCTAACAGGTTGCTTCAGTAGGGCAGGGGTGGGCGGAGGGGCCCACCCTTACCCCATTTTCGTTAGAAAATGTTCCTCTGCCGGGTTCCGACAGTACTTTAAAATGTGTCACATACATGACCGGAAGGATAAGAGAAGCGCCAACCGGATTTTTTCTTGAATTGAATTGCCTCTGAAAATGCACTGTAACTTTGGCTGGGCTGGCATGGAAGCACCGGTATGGGTAGAAGTCAAGCGAGAGATGCTGTGTTTTCATTCTTTTTTTCAATGCGGGAAACAAGCCGGAAACAATTGTTTCGTAACTGGACATTTCGTTTTTGTTTGGATGGAATTTTTTAATAATAAATATACAGCTTTGGATAATTATTTTTCGCTAGACGAAGCGAGATATAACAGAAACATACATGTGTAACGACTACCAAAATGTCAATCACTATACTAGGAATAAACCCGTAAGCGAGAAATGAGCAGTCGCGAATCAAACCTTGCCCGCGTTGGTGGTAAAGAGTGTAAATGTTCTACTACTAGTTCAACATTCTCCACCAACGACCCAGAGCCAGCTTTGCATCGTTTTCCGAACGTTGTGAGACATGGTCGGCATGTTCTCACTCACTCGCACGTTCTCACGTGTCGTTGCCGTCGCGCAGAACAATTATCACCGCAACCTGCCGTCGACGCAGTACTTCGCCACGGCGCTGGCCTACTACCGCGCCATGTACCGCAGCTGCGTGTTCGTCGTCGCCACAGACGAGCCCAAGTTCGCGATACGCAGCGTCGTTAACAAGTTTGGAGACGTCTACTACACCAGTGAGTGTTCATGTCTGAATATACCTGTCACTGGTCACGTCTGCTGCACTGGTGTGTGTTCACGTCGGCTACAACAGTGAGCTTTCGCGTCTATTATTCTAGCCCCCTCCCCTCCCCACCGAAATGACGTCCTGGATCCGCCGCTGCCGCCACCTATTTCTGGAGGTGGCTGGAGAACCGTTTGCAGTAAAAACAAACGCTGCTTGGCTGCATTTAGGAGGATCTATGAGCACGTCGATCGGTGAAAAAATTTTGAAGATCGGTCAATAATGTGTTTGCATATAGGCCTTCAAAATCAGGCTTATGTTTTGAGGCCGCCACAATCGCGTGCTCGAACCAGTTCGCCGGTGCTATAAACTGAGTGGTGACGCAATAACGCCATATAATTGTGATGATATGTCAAGGTACCCCTACATGAAGGTAAGGGTCAAGTATAAGGGTCACAGGTCAAGGTCATACCAGCATTTCAAGAAAATGAACCCAGTGCTTTCGGTCAAATGGCTTTACTCAGTTTGCTGAATATTATGCTATGACCTCATATTCAAAGTTACTCAATGCTAAGGTCAAGGTCACATGTTGAGATTAAAAGCCAAGGGTCGAGGTGATACCCACATTTTGGTTCGACCTTGAAGACATTGACTAAGGTCAATGCAAGTTGGATATGGGGGAAAATGAGATAAGTTGAGTCATATTTTGCTTTTGCGCCAGCAAGCATATGTTTGTGATGAAATCTGTCTTCGGTTTTGTGCCAGTAGAGTGATTGATTTGCATTTTCTGGAATATGGAGTTCTTATTCTATCTCTTATAGTTATCATAATATCTGCTTTAAACTTATCTAATGCATTTCCCCCCTGCCCAATGGGTGGGGCAAGTTGATCCCTAGAGTGGGATAAGTTGAGCACGCAAGCTACCCTAACATATAAAAAACCAAGAGGGCTAGGAAAGCAGGGTGATTTTGTGGGGACCATGGTGGCCTTTGAAATTATAGCCAACTCCCTCGATGTCTTCGATCAATGTCTTCCAATATTGAAATGTTCAAAGCAATGTCTGCAAGGCGAAACGAGATCATTGAGGTAAATATATTTTCCCTGCCGGGAACCCATTCTGAAATTTCATGAATATGCGCTTAGAAAACGGGAATACAGTAAAAGTGGACTAAAGCTATAGAGGAAAAGTCCCAAACAGTTTTCCAGACAGCTTGTTTTAGGTTAAGGTCATTCAAAGTCATTGACCGATGACTTTGCAATATTATATTTCCTAATAATGAACATACACTATAAATAGCACTATGGCAAGGGGCCGGCTGGCCTAATGACTCCATTGCCCGTATTCAGATTGGATAACATGGATTAACGTGGGTTCAATCCCCACGGCGGGAAACCGCCTTCCATGTCTGATCTGACCCTGTGGAGAAGATCCTTAAACGCACACGTCAATACTGTTTGTAATCAAGTGTACCTGTTGGGAGTGGCCCTAATAAAACTATTGGGTGCAAAATGAAGGTTTGACCTTGACCCATGACCTTTGCCCTTGAAATGTGACCTTCAATACAACATTGGTTGACCATTCCTGTGACGCCATAACATAATATACGTCACACTTGGTAAAGTCATGACCTTGACCTGTGTGACTCTTGTCCTTGACGTTTTGCGAGGCAGCCTTGACATATCATCCCGATTACATGGCGTTATGGCGTCGTTCTACAGTGCTGGAGAACTGGAGCGACCACACACTTGTGGCGATCTCAAAATGCAGGTTGAAATATTAGAATATGAGAATGATTAAATTTTAGATTTGTTAAAAAACCCCTAGATTATTATCAGCACACGCTCTGGAGAGGGCTCCGGAGGCCCCCTCACCAATTTTTCCAAGGCGACCGGAAAACCGGGTGCAGTCAGAAAACGCTACTTGACTACATATGAGAAAATTCGTAAGCTCGTCGATTGGTGAAAACATTTTGCAAATTGTTTAATAGTTTTTACCTGTATGCTTTCAAACTTAGACCTGCAGGTCGGCAGTTTGCAGACCTCTCTATACATAACAGTTCCGTATAGATCAAACGACAGGCCCATAGATATAAGTGTAAGAAACTGCAGCGAGAAATGTATATACTTTTATATCTATGAACCCACATTTTTAATGGAGTTCAGCGGGGCAAATCGATCCCACTTTTAAATTTCTAAAATCTGCCGGGTAAATTTTGACATTAAAGGCGGGGTAAATCCGCCCCCCCCCCACCTGGCAGGAATGGAGGTAGCTAAGGGCCTGGCAGGACTTAACTTGTAATAACCTTATTTTTACTCATTCTGGTACCATCTTGCATACAAGCGGATTCATCTCAGTGTATGCACATGAATATATTGCACATTGTGCGTGTCACGAAGGCTATGTTATTTCGTCATAGCGCTGCCAAATGTCTATTTGTGAATGTGGGTGATCCATCCCTTTCAGGCCATCACCAGAATGCCAAGGATCCTGTTGCCTTCGACATGGCGATGTTGGCTCTCAGCAATCACACCATCATCTCCGTGGGGACCTTTGGCTTCTGGGGCTCCTATCTCAGCGGTAAGCAACTACTGAAGAACGAGGGATGCAATATGCCGAAATGAAGTCGGTATTGAAGCACAGTTCATTTTACATATGGGTTCTTGCGTCATTTGACGGAGCATTTAAGCTCCATTTATTTTTGAGTTGTTAAGATTCCCAAAATAAAAACACGAAGAAACCAGCCACAAAGGGAATACAAATCCAGTCCAGAACCAGACCAAACCCAATATCGAGGCGCACACGAAATAGATATACCCACATCGAAAGGCCCCAAATAAATCTCAGTGTTTACATTCCGACGAGGAGCCAAACATCTAACAACTCATCATCAGCCCTCGCCGCAGCACTCAAAACTTATCCATTTATTTTTATGTTCTAGTTTTGCTTTCAATAACAAGTTTAAGCCTTCCATGACTCATTTCGGTTCACAGCTGTTCTGATGGTCATTCATTTATTTATGTATTCATTCAAATATATCACCAACGGGGTTGCCCACCGATAATAGGTGGGGCCATCACTTAAATCAATACGCCCTATTAAACCGGTTGAATTGCGGACCGAAATCCTTGGATTTCGGACTAGTGAGGTCTGCTAGTGAGTGCAGTTTGGTGCCGCGCAGCCTCCATGCTGCTAATGGACTGAACACAGCTACTGTTGGCCTCTGATGCTGAAGAAAACTGAGGAGTAGCCCAGCTCTGTATCTGGACGTACGAATCTGACCTAATCCCCGCCCGCAGGGGGTATGGTGGTGGCACCATCGCGCTATATTGGCGACGATCCGTCAAGGTATGACCTGGAGATCAAGCACTGGGACCGACAGAAAGGAATGGTTCTCGTGGAGCTGAGGCGTCCAGCTGTAGATAGTTCTCGTGGAGCCGTCCTGTTGTGGAGAGTCGCCTCACAAGTTGACTTTAGCAAGTCAGCTAAAAAAATCCGCTGTGAGATCCTATTGCTGGACAGAATCTGTACGTAAATGCGGATTTGTTTGTGATTTCAAAAACATTATCATCTAGTTTAAATCAAGACTTGGCTCTAGACTAGATCAGAGGTGACGTGCATCGTAAAAATGATTGGGAGACAGTGGAACCGGAGCCTATTAACGTAATCACAATACTGAATGCTGGCGAAAAGAAGTTACATTTGTGCATATTCATAAATGTATTAAATCTAGGAACATGTCACAGTCACCGGAGTATGGCATCAGCACAGGCGTTGTCCTCCACACCGACGCATAGTTTTTTTTAGAATTGCAGTGACACCGAAGACAGTAATTTATCACCACCTGATCAAAAGTTATGCTCAAGCATACAGGTTGATGCCAGATAGCCCAGACGATGCAAAACGACATTCCGAACGTAACTGTTTGGAATTATCCTGAAATTCACCCTGATAAACCGTTAAAGACCTATAGATCTTTAAACGGTGCATTGCTCCACAGACTTGAGAGAGATGGGTGTCTTGAACACATACTCTATTCACCACGGTACACACCAAAAATACAGTTCCCGAAATTTAAATGAAAGATGAAAACGTATTTACTTCAGCAAAGAGAACCAATCAATCCAGCGAAACATAATTTCCACGTGGGTTTAGGTAAGACTTGCGTCCGTCCGACTTCATAACGCACACAAAGGCGTATCTCCCGTAGCAGGTCCTTCCAGAAGCTCCATCTTTTGGGTAGTTAGCATTGTTATTCATCTATACTTTTACTCAATCTATAAAAATATCCGGTCTAAGCTCACAATGTGGCTTATTTCCTCGTCTATTGTACATACATACTAGCGAAGTAACTTCGATAGTTTTTTTCCGTGAAATTAAGTTGTTCGTTTTAAATGTTTGCAGTGTTCCTTGCGCTTCATCCTGTTTGGTAAACAAGAGCAGGGGAGTGTGACAACTGTCTGAGCGCTAGGGTCACAGCACTGGGACATTAATGAAGTGACGCGTGATGTGCGTTGTGTGCGGGGCCAGTGCCAATGAGTGCCGGATAGCAAATGCGTGAGTGATTGAGCGATTGCTTGAACGATTCGCGGCGTGACGTATGATGACCATCTATCGTTTGTTGTTTCATGTATTTATTGATATTGTTGTTGTTCAAGCTAATTGTTGAGTTTGTACGCCATCAAGCTGTATGCAGAGGGTTTAGAGCTATCTATCTTAGCTCACTGTTTAAAGTATAAAAACTAGCGACAAAGTGATTGTTAGATAGCTGAACCCAAGGTGGCAAAGCGTTGGTAAAATCTCTAATCTGAGGTTGATTGACGACGAACCAAAAACAGAGGAAGGGGCAGATTTGGCTTGAAGGCTGCACAACATAAATGTGCTATCTGTGATTCCGATGTGTTGGCGTGTGACCTTCCGAAATCACCCTGCTTCTCGCTGTTTGGAGGGTACTCTGGATGCATAATTTCACATGACACGTCCTCACTGTTTCTAGGATTCCACAGAATGGTAAATCTTTTAAGGATCCTTACAATTGTGGATCTAAGAGAACAATGCGTCTCCCCCCTCCCCCAGGCTGTAAAGTATTATTTGTCTCGTCTAACAACGGTTCTCTCATGAACTTAATGCAAGTTACAGCCTGAGAAAATATATACGAGACCATGCAAAAAGTTGTCGCCTCACTTCAATAAAACCGAAACCATTCACAGTGGGACGTCAAGCAACAAATCCTGGAGTTTGCATATCTCCGCGGGTGTTGAAAGTGGAGGGACGGGGACGCATCTCACAACTTGTGAAACAGGAAGGAAGTCCCTCAAAATTATGAGGCTTGACTTAATTTTTACATTATGTGGCCTTCGCTAGCGTGGGCCTATGCAAATGTTGGCATTTTTGGTGTTGGTTTGCTGCCTCACTATCGCCCTCCAAGAGAGCTATTAAAATTTGGCTTCGCCTCTTACCACCCCCTCCTCCACCTCCCCGGTCATTTCCAAGTCAGAGTCGCCCCCTCCCGGGGGCGGACGCAGACCCGAGTTTTGAGGGCGCAAACCCATGTCTGCCTCTCCTCCTGGGGAGGAAGGGGGTGGGAGCGAAGATTGTTTTGCTCTACAGACCTAGTGTAAACACCTTTTTTCAAAAATTTCCGGCGTTTGGGGGGCCAAAAGATAGGTTGGCCCCCCTCCAGCGCTTTGGGGGGCATGGCCGGAATGGCCCCCCCTGAGTCCGCCAATGCCCCCTCCCCGCCCCCACCCATGAAAAATCCGTGGCGACGACCACGCACTTCCCATCCACCCTCCCCTCCCCTCGTCTGCGAGTCCATAATTTGCCAGTGGAGACTTGCCTTAGCGTGGTATTCAGTTTCCGTTGCACCGAGGTAGTTGTGTAAATACAGTTACGTGAGTCCGTTTGACTTGTGATCCGAACAATTCATCGGAACCTGATGCGCTGACCAAACAAAAAGTCTTGTTGCTGGCACATGCAGGACAGCCAGTGAAAGGTTTTTGTGTCTTGTCAGCATGGAACAGCCGGCAAGTGCAAGTGATAATAAAACGACAACAGGCATTGACGGAGTTTTAATTGAAAAACTACAAGATGTACGCCTCTCCAGACGCAGAAAAATAGCCATACAGAATGCAAAATATTCCGTTTCATATGAGCCGAAATCGCATGCTCGGTTTTAAACGTTCAAGGCGTATGGTGTGGACTGTGGCTTTGGTCACCTAAAAGTGTTTGACAACTGTAAAGCTGTAAACAGTTACAGCTATTTAAAATTTTGTAAGATAGGGGGCTGGAAATAAATCACGGAAGCCATATTTAATTTGAACCGCCTCCTCCCTCCCCGGCCACATGTCAAGCTTTCTGAAGCCCATATGTAACGTTTGACAACACTGTGACCGACTGTCTCTTTGCGTTAAGTAATTTATGGAAGAGCCCTAACCACTAAATAAGGCAAGCAGTTAAGCAATCGAGAGATATAAAACAATGACAGACACCGCGGGAGGAAGGTGGGTCGTGCTCAGTCATTCCCTGCGCCCCCTTCCCCTCCTCAATTTCCATGAACACTTCAAGGAGGCTGAAAGTGATCGGTACAAAAATTCCCCACTACTCTCAAGTGGTAGCGTTATGTTATAGAAATGTCTGGGGTACCTACATATATAAGTAATTTTGCTCAACCAAATGCACCATGTTCCTTCCTAACCCTAGCAGAATAGAATATAGTCTTAGTTAGGATTTCCGCCCAATGGGGGAAGGATTATCTGATTGACTGGTTATCGCCCATTCTCTTTAAAAAACAGAATGGTTTTTACAATTTTGGCTTCGTTACCCCTTCCCCCTCCCCCACCCATACCACCGACCCGAAGACAGCAATGCTTGCAGCGACACCATTCCACTGCTTTGTATGTTTTCGTCGGCTGCACGTCTAACTCATCACCCACAAAGAAAAGGCATTCGTAGCAAGTCAGTCAATCGGTTACGCAGCGTTAGTATCTTATTTAACACGCGCCCCACTGGGGGGGCGAAATTCGTCCCCTCTTAGTTTTCCCCAGATAACGCAAAAACGAAGAGACGCGCAGAACAACAAAACTTACAGTACCTTATCCCTGATCAATTTTACGCATCTGACTAATTTTTTAGGTCAGCTCATGTCAGGTCAAGGAGCTATTCAAGGTCAGGTGACCCGACCTCGAAACCCAAAATCACAAGTTTGGAGCAGTGCCGAAGGAACATCTGTCAACCGATTAGTTTAATACTTTTACCATACAATAAGGTCATTAGGGTCTACAAATCTGCTATCTCGGAATTTCGATACTGTTGACCTAAGGTGGGGTTCATTTTCTGGTCACCCCATTATAAGTTTATGGCGGAAAATAGAAAGGGCTCGTTTTCAATAAAAACTGGATAGATAAACTGAAAATTCTCAAACCGTGTATTCTTGCCACAATCTTGACCTTGAAGTTGAGTTTTTGACAATCTGACTTCTCAAATGTCATGTCAGGTCACAGGAACATACAGTGATTGTTTTGCCAATAACTTCTCACTGAATTGAGATAAAGCTGTCATTTTGCTCGCATTGTGCTTATATTGTCACGGGGAGTCGATTGATATGCAACATGACCATACCAGGTCACCATGTGACCTGACCTAACTCGACGTGAGGTCATTTTTATGCATCATTCAATTCGCCACTATGAAAGAAATGCAATGATGTATAAATAGTTGCTGTAGCTTTGCTGGGTAAAAATCTGGAGGCGTAAACCTACACCACCCTGTTGTAAGCCTATGGAAACATTCTTTGATCTTTGCTGACCTCTTTATTGACCTGATATAAAAATATTTCTTATAAATTCTCTTTGTCTCGTAAAGAACTTTCGAACGCCTTCCTTAATTTTCCTTTAGATTTTCTGGGAAATGAGATACGGAGGGGGGCGAAAAACGCCTCCCCAGCGGTGCGCGTCATGCCAGGGACCCCAGCGGGGCGCGCGTTAAGCAAAGGGCTATAAACTGGAAGAAAATTTACTAATAACTTAAATAGGTCACTTTACGGGGACCAATCCACTAGACTATGAACGAAACAACTTTTCGCTGACGAGAAATCTCTCTCCGCAACTCACGTTGCTGAAGACATTCTAATGACTCAGACATGGCCTCAAAAGGATCTGGATAAACTTTAGGATCATGGTCAAGAATGTACTATTACCTGCTATATTACAAAGGCACCAAAACCGTTCAGCAATGATTCAGACTCCCGCACTGTACCAATCCACCTACTCCAGTGCTTTTGTGAGGGTAGAGTGTTGCCTTTGCATGTATGGGGCTGCATGCTCGGGTGCTGTATGTATGGCCGCTTGCTTGGGCTAGCCTGCTAACGCATGTTACTGTCTGTTTGCAGATGCCTTGCATAGTGATCTTGATATTCTAAAGAATACACTTACAAACCTCAATTGGAAGTTTGTCTAAGGAACCTGACATAATAGCCGTTTTCACAACGTGAATAAATTGAAATCAACCTTGGGTGTCTTTTGGTAGTTTTTTTCAACATTTCCCAAGCCAAATAAACAGCGCTCATTTCAGTTAAACTCTAGAAGTTTGAGAAATATGCTTACCCAAAATTGAAAGCAATTACCCTAAATATCTTAATTCTGAGCTTTTCCTGGCATTAAATTCAATAGATAAATCTAAATTAATGGATATATATTTTGGAAATATCCCAAGATCTTGGGCGTCTTTTTGAAAAAAACCGACCTCCAGGGTCGGTTTTTTTCAAAAGACACCCAAGCCTCTAGATCCCGTCTTTTCGGTCTCCAGATTTGTCTGGATAGATTTTTCAAAGGCTTCCATATGCAGGAGCGAATTTTGAGGTCGGTGATTTATGCAGGACTTGCCCGCTTGACGTCACTGCCTACATCATAGCCAAGAACCAATCATCGGACAGTATTCTGGGAGCAGCATGGCCGCGTTCAAGGCCCGAGAGAGAGAGGTCGCGTTCGGGGAACGTGTTCGGGAAAAGTTTGTTCTCTAATGTTTCTTTTCTCACGGTATATGAGCTACGATCGTTATTTGACGTGTATTTAGGAACAAAAGCTAAATATTTTATTGAAATTATTTTATCGTTACCAATTTTTTGCGGTAGTCAGGCAGACATTTTTCCCATCACCATACAGATCGGGGGTCAATTAAAGGGGCAGGTGCCCCTTCTATCGACCATCTGTGCCCCTGAATCATAGGCGGATCCCGGATAGCCGATCGGGGCACCTTTCCGGGTTGGCACCATCCAGACCAGGAGGGTGCCACTTTTGACCAAAAAACTATGAGGTGGGCGCCAAATCATATCGGTGGGCGCCGATTTTCACATCCTGGGGAGGGGAGGGGTGAGAACCGACATTTCAGGGCAGCGCTGTGACCATTTTAGGGGGCGCCGAGCGTCAATCGGAGGGACACTTACCCCACCCCTGGATTCTGCCTATGCCCTGGATGGCTACGGTGCCGCCTGAAGGGTTGATGGCGCCCCTGAAATATCGCTTTTCACCTTTTCTCCAAAGATGCGAAAATCGGCGCCCATTGTTAGGATTTTGCGCCCGCCTGAAATATTTTGCCGGTCCAAGGAGGCGCCCCCTGGTCCGGATGGCGCCCCCGGGAAGGCCTAGACGGCGCCGACATTGCCGATCGGGGGCACCTTTCCAGTGGGTGCCACTTCTTGCCTGCAAAACTTTTCAGGTGGGCGCAAAATCCTATCGGTGGGCGCCGATTCTCGCATTCTAGGGGGGATGGGAAGCAACATTTCAGGGGCGCTATTCAACTTTCAGGGGGTTGCCATGACCATTTCAGATGGCGCCGAGTGTCCATCCTAACCCCCCCCAAGATCCGTGTACGCGAGGTGACGGAACTAGTGATGTGGGAGGTGACGGCACTGGTGAGGCGGGGGTGACGGCACTGGCAAGGCCGGAGGCGGGAGGCGACGGTGTTCGTGAGGCGCGAGGCGATGGATAGTTGGGGGAGGTGGGGGAGACCATGACGCCGTAGACTGCACATCGGCTCATCGAACAGTTGAGGCATCTCCTCCGTCGATATATCGCCGCTGTCACGTTCACGAGTGTGTCGAGGACTGACTGAATCAGAGGGGGCCACTGCTGTTCCAAGGAGCCGCCGCAGGCCCGGGTTGGGCGGTCGCTGCCGCTGGTCCGGGTTGGGCCACAGTTACCCAGGCGACTACCGTTGCCGCAGGCCCAGGTGGGGAAGCCGCCGCCGCCGAATAACTTCTCACAATGCAGCGACCGGCAAGTTGCCACGCAATCTCCAGTAGGCGGCAACTCCATCGGCCATAGCTTACCAAACATACATAGGGGTTGTAGGTCAACATGGTGAAATGGGCAGTGTGCGTCTGTGAATTTAACACGCGCCCCGCAGGGGGTGAAATTCGCCCCTCCTGGTTTTTTCCAGATATCTCAAAAACGAAGAGACGCAGAGCAATGAAACTTACAGTAGGGGAAAGTGGGGGTCATGGACACCGCGGGTAAGACGGACACCCCCTGTTTGGGACGAACTGACAGCGTCACGACCGGGAAAAGCGCGTAATACGCTTCCTTTTAGCGCTCGTCGGTCGCATAGCAGCGTTGGGTCCGGTGAGCTCTCTAGGTTTTATACAATTTTCATAATAGTAAAAACTGCAACTCATGTGTTTTTTTCACAATGGAATTCGTAAGGTCATTGCACAGATGTTTCTATAGTTACTTTATTGGTACTACGTAATATAGTTCTTCAAGTTGTTACATTTTGTTCACCGCAGTCGCTGACTGTGTAATCGCAATAACGTCCGATTCATATCCAAGTTTGTTTAGGAAGAGCAAAGTGGGGTAAGACGGACATCACGTGTGGGGCAACATGGACATGGTGTCCATGTTATCCCGCACGAGAGTATATTTGATTTCATATAATATAAGCTTAAATAAGTAAAGGCTGATGGCTGGAGGCCGGGGACACATGGCCCGAAATGCTGGAGAACATATAATTAAATTTGGGGGTCATCCAGGGGCAGGTGTCCCCGTCGACCATCATTGCCCCCTGAAATGGTCATGGTGCCCCCCTGAGAAATTGATGGCCCCTAAAGTGTCACTTCCAACCCCTCCCCTCAGGGGCGTGATGACGTTCTTCACTTTGGCAGTGTACAAGCAAAGTAACATCGCGACTTATGAATTATTTGGTTGCCGCCACCGAATGGAGCAGGGAAGCACACAGGAAAACTCTAAATGGTGTTTTTGTATTACAACAATTTTTTCTGAACCTCCTCACAGGTGAGGTGCCCTGAGACGGCAAAACATATTTATTGCAATCCCAAACTGCGCTGACATTTCATCCTCCCCTACCCGTCCCGGCTGTGCTGGGCCGGTCGGTCACCAGGCATCGCAACTTACAGCCGTCGGGCACGCCCGCTGGTGCCTTGCATTGTGGGCAGTGGGCTTGTTACATTGGAGTGAGTCTAGCTACTGGGCTTATATCTCCGTTTGTCAGAGACCGTACTTTCTACGTGACCTGATGGGACCCCACGTAACGAGCACAGCCGGAGACCGAACGCTCTTAACCTCTGCGAGGGAATTTCGCACTTAGGATTTTTTGGGGGCGGGGGAGGGGGGTTGGGGCGGCTGACGAGAGGGGGCAGCAGGCCGGTAGAGGGAGCGGTATTTTGCCTCAGGGGACGCACTTATTCGCCCAAATCGCGGCCAATTTTCGCATCCTGGGGGGGGTGAGAGCGGTGAATTGTTTGCTCCACAGACCTAGTTTAATTTTTTTAGGGGCGGCTTGTTGGGTGCAGGGGCAGCAAAGTCGGTGTAGGGGGCGGCATGTTGGGTAGAGGGGCGGCAGTCAGTGTAGCACTGCCTCTAAAAAGTCAAGTGAAGGCTCATCCTTCCCCTCGATGGGCGCCTTCGGCGCTCCACATGGATGGGAGCGGCACCTTGGAACCAAAGCGTTTGGGGTACCGGGCCCGCTGCCTCCCCCTGGGTGCGCGCCCGCCCCCCGATCCGGATGGCGCCCCCGCAAGATACCCCGCCCCCTGATCGGCAATCCTGGATCAACCTATGCACAGTTCCACGACAGCCCTTGATACTTTTATCCACCGTCATTAAACAATTAACCCGCGCCCCACCGGGGGTATAGCGCCACCTTCGCCCCACCGGGGGCCATCGATGGCCCCCCTCTAACTCCGAAAATATGGGCGTTAGCGCAAATCTGCAAAGTGCACTAGAAAGGTCGCGTGAATTCAATAAGAAATTACTTCACATGTTTTAGTGCTCAGGTCAATGGTCTGACCTCCAGAGGTCAAATTAGGTCAAGATCGGCTATTTTCACTCAAATATGCAATGCTTAAGCAAACTGGGCATAACTCTTATGCCATTAGAGCTATTGAAGTCTGGTAAAGTACATTTGATAGAAAATTGCCAGTACTTTTTCCGCTATGTGAAACGTAAAGACCTCCCGCCAGTAGTTTGACCTCCAAAGGTCACCTCGTGACCTAAGATGACCTGAGGTCACGAAAGGTCAGAAAGTGACCTTGCCGTATATCAAATGAAAGCCAATGACGAGACAAACACGATGGTGTTTGTTTCAGCGCTCTAGCTTATACAGGTCAAAAGTTATTGTCAAAATACTGTTTTTGACCCCTGGTGACCTTGGATGACCTTGGAGAAGTCAAAGGGCAAATATGGCCCCTGGAATCCGTGAAAGGGTGTCCAAAAACGCTTTGCTGATCAAGCTGAGCATTTTCAATCGCTTTTGTGACTTTTAGATCATAAGACAGCTTTTCCCAATGCTTTTCCAATGGGAGAGGTCAACTCGTGACCTGACCTCAGGGCACGAAATCGAAAAATCCCGGATATACACCTTGTAGACCCTAGAAGGGCCATAAAGTGTAGGAAGTTTCAAATTGATCGACTTCGAAATGTAGCTCTTACAGAGCTCTAAATTTGAAGTGAGGTGACCTTGGTTGACCTCGTCTGGTGACCTGACCTTGGGTGACCTGGGATAAAAAATTTCAGGAATGGTGGCAAAATGATGCAGTGAGAGGTAGAGCCCTCAACCGCGGTGCTGCGCCTCTTTGTTTTTCTGTTATCCCGGAAAAACCTTAGGGGGGCCATCGATGGCCCCCCGGTGGGGCGAGGGTTAAGAAAAGGCATGACCCCCTTTGACCCTTTGAAGGAAAAACTAAGAAAATACC
This sequence comes from Lepas anatifera, assembly GCA_034440635.1. NCBI lineage: Eukaryota > Metazoa > Arthropoda > Thecostraca > Lepadidae > Lepas > Lepas anatifera. The sequence continues at coordinate 1,750,615 of JAOTON010002265.1, read as the reverse complement.
CCCTTCCCCGCGGCGGACGACAGTCGCCTAGTGGGTGGATGCAGATGGAAATATTCTAGGCCTGGTTCGATCACTTTGTTCATCTTGTCCATCTTTCCCCATGGGGTGACCATGTTACCCCATTAAATGGGCGAAATGGACTTTTGCTACTTTTTTCTAAGCTTTGCGCAAATTTTGATATGATAATTACAGACACATGGCTGCTTGCACAGTGGTAGATAAATGTCTGAAGTATCTCTACGGCCAAAATAGGAGCGAAACAAGCTCATTAAGTCATCGAAAACTCACACCATCGTTACGGTGTCCGTGACCCCCCACTTTCCCCTACTTATTCCTAACCAATTTTACACATCTGACCAAATCTTTGAGTTAAGGTCTTGTCTGGTCAAGGAGCTATTCAAGGTCAAGTGACCCGACATCAAAACCTAAAATTACGAGTTTGAAGCGGTGCCCAGGGAACATCAGCGAACCGATCACTTTGAAACTTCCACAATATGATAAAATCATTAAGGTCTACAAATCTGCTATCTCGGAATTTCTATATTTTTTACCTAAGGTGGGGTCAATTTCTTGGTCACCCCATTATAAGTCTATGGTGAAAAATAGAATGGGCTCGTTTTCAGTAAATATTGCATAGATAAAGCTGAAAATCCTCAAGCCGTCTATTCTTACCACGATCTTGAAAACTAAGTTGAGTTTTTAACCATCTGCCCTCTCAAAGGTCATATCAGGTCACGGGAGCATAGAGTGATTATTTGGCCAATAACTGCTCATTGAATTGAGATAAAGCTCCAATTTTGCTTGAATTGTGCTTATATTGTCACAGGGAGTCGATTGATATGCCGCATGACCATACCAGGTCACTCTGTGACCCTGACCTAGCTCGAGGTCAGGTCATTTTCACTATTTGACCTAGCAACGTCATATTATACATCATTCAATTCGCAGCGATGAGAGGAATCAAATGATGCATAAAGATTTGCTCTAGCTCCCCTGAGGGCAGATCTAGAGAGAGAAACGTACACTGCTCTGTTGTAAGCCTATGGAATCTTCTTTGACCTATGCTGACCTCAATATTGACTTGACATGAAAATTCGTCGTATAAAATCGCTTCGTCTTGTCAAGAGCTTTCCAACACCACCCATAATTTTCCTTTAGTTTTCGTGGGGACCGAGATACGAAGAGGGGCGCGTCATGCAAGAGACCCCAGCTGGGCATGTTAAAATGGTACCAGAATGGTAAAAACAGTGTACCTCAACTTCCCACCCTTTGCATAGAATCGTACCATCCACTGTATTTTCCTGGAGTAAATACGCAATAAATGTCAGCTGTAGATGTCTAATGTGCAAAGCCAAGCTTGCTGAAGCATGTGGGGTTGATTCACCCAGCATGTCAACCTCAAACTTTGGTTCACATCACTAGAAGCATGGGCATCTCCCCTGTTGGCCAACCAAAAGGATGCCCCTCCAAATTTTTGGTCCATTGCCATTCATGCTGTCAGGTACCAAATATGCTCAAAATTCGCCTTCCCAGGTCAGCACCAGCTGGGGTCTGTCCCCCCTGTAAAAACTCTGTGACGGTGCCCCTAACTGGAAGGGGCACCGATGTGAGGCATCATGTGACTTGCTGACACATGTAATTCACAAATGGTACCAAACTTAAGCCTGATACTGCACCACTTTAGAGCTTGATACTTTTAAGGTATCAAAGTATGAATCCCAAGAGCATGACAAAATGATCAACATCAGGAAAATCCTTTAGTTACTTCTTACTTATCTCAGGAAACCCAGTATCTTTTTGGTAAATAAGCAATGCAACCAACAAAGCTACGGCATCTTATTATGGTGAATTAGCATTAATGCCTGTAGGTATATTTTGAAAACAGGGATAATCTGTACATATCCTGTATTTCATTTGGAACCACCTTGAAGCAAACCTCTTAAAATGACAGGAAAAGCCTGACCTGGCCTGAGAAGCGGATATAGCTCTATTTCAATAATAAAAAAAGTGTTTTGTATTGCTCAGTCAGCAAGGTATGGCAGCAGGTCAAATGATTCGCACCAGCCACCTAAAATTCTCACACCGTCAGCCACCAAAAATTAGCACCGATCTGCCATATACCAGGGAGAAAAGCGCACTCATTCCCACCCACACAATGCAATGCTACCTCTCTTATTAGGTAGTTAGTTGAGGACTTTTCATAAGGCCCCTCCTATGTCATTATAACCATTTAGCCATTATTTGTTAGGGTTTTCAGTGTCACCTTCCTCACACCAGTCTCAGAAATTTGCACCAGGCTGATAAAATTCGCACCACTCGCTCCTGTTGCCAAGGGCACTGGCACTGACGAGATATCATTAAAAACGCCATACTTTGCACGCTAGTGTATTACTAAATGCAGAGCACATATACCCAAGCAAACCTGAGAAACCAAGATAAATTATAATTTTCCAGTAACGCCCACTTCAAGGTGAAAACCGTTTACAGTCAAAACACCCATACCCTGAATTAAGGATACCGGACATCACCACTTAATTTTTATTTGAGATGCTCAGACTACAAATAGCGGGGGAAAACATGCAGTGGGACAAAATTTTGGACCAAATTCTTTGTCTTCAAATGATACTGCTCAAACAATTCGCCAAAAATTTAGCAAGTCTCAAAATTTGGGTGGATCCACACATTAATTGTAATGAGAATGCAATTAAAACATCATTCAACCCCGAAAATTTGGCATAATATCTACCCTGATTTACATTTCGGGATTCCTCTGCCTGTCACCCTTTGTTTAGGACACCCCTGCTCGTATGCGAGTTTGTTACCTAGGTAATAAACTTTTTCTCAATGTAATTGGAAACTTGCCCGAGTATTACACAAGCAGACGTTACCCTAATCCCTACTCCTTTTGTTTTGAGCTTATTACACAGCTAATATAGAAACTGAGAGAAAAACGACATGTAAATTGAAGCGACTGGGTAGCAGGAGCATAACTGATGCAAATTTCACTCATTATACGACTTATTAAAGTTGAATTTCATTCTTTTTAATTCCGCAACACTCAACACAGGGACCCCGGCGACTGTGAAGCATTGCCAGATGTGCCTGATAATTTGCTCAATAAATTCCCAAGACTCTTGTGAAATTCCGATAAATGGCAGCAATATTACAGTGCTACCAAAAAACGTTTCAAAAAGACACCCAAGATTTAATTCACGTTGTGAAAACGGCTTATATCAATATCACTATGCAAGGCATCTGCAAACAGACAGTAACATGCGTTAGCAGGCTAGCCCAAGCAAGCGGCCATACATACAGCACCCGAGCATGCAGCCCCATACATGCAAAGGCAACACTCTACCCTCACACTTTGACTATTGATACGCAATATAGTTGAACCAATGACCATGATTGATGTCATGAGACAACAACGCATTTAAAATTGAGCTGCCAGACTGATAACCGAGATATGGTTTAAGATACCGAACTAAAAAAAATACCAAGATATTGGATAGACGTTTCTGCTCATAAAAAAAAAAATCCACACGCCAATAGAATGACACAAACCACAAGCTTGCAATTCAAGAGTCCAAAACATTTTAGTCCATGCCTCCTGAAACGAGATTTTCTCAATGCGATAAAAATAAACCTTTCAAACCTTAACACAACCGAGAAATTAAACATGCTTATTCAAGCAAACAAACAAACACGATGAGGATCAGTTTGGCACAGTGGCAACGTCGAAGACCATTTCTCTCTCTTGCTTGCCCATGTCTTAGGCGATGGTCATTAGCCTACGATTTCCTATTTTCCATATGCGTGATTTTATGAAATTATAAGCATACGTGTTTATAGGCGAAAAGCTGAAGGTTATGTAATGAGGAGGTTCAGTGGCGGATCCAGGGCTTCATCGGTGGGGGGGGTGGGGTGGGGCGCTCGAGGCTGTCCCAGATGCATACATCAGGACATGCATGGGATCAAGTAGAAACATGCTAACATTATCGCATTTTGTTATTATGTTTTATGCATACTAAACCACCCATAAGCCTGTTTGATTTATTCTGACTAAACATGTATCCATGGCACCAATTGCAGGTTGGGACCGTTTTGGGGTCATCCTCTACGTGCCGCTACACCATTCCGGTATTTACTCATCGCATGCAACAACTCTACGGGAGCCTGCGGCCACCATTCGGACCCCTCAGGTCTTGGTGGTGTAGTCCCGGCAATGTATTTACAGCTATCGCTGAACTCGCTGCATAATGCAAGATTGCGGCTCGTTTGGTTGCGGTACACGGAAGACAACATAAGGGTAGCATTAGCACAACACGGTGGGCTTCGTGACTGCCTTCAATATCCCAGACTGCCTGCAGTGGCCGCTCGCGGCTATTAAATCTCATGAGGCCCAGCAGGAACAGATTCAGGATCACTTTTTAGGGGGATGTTGCCTCAGGGCATGTCCCTTCCGGACTCGTCATTTTTCACTCAATGATTGTGAAATCTTTGCAAACTGAAAAAAATTGTAATGAGGGGCAGATCCAGTATTTCCCTAGGGAGCGGGGCAGATGAAAATATCAAGGCCCTGATAGGGGGAGCAATCTTTTGCTGAGTTTTATTCATGGAACGTGAGATATATAGGTACATATATATGTCTATACATATATATGTATATACATATATATCATATACAAGCATCTCTTTCCTCTCGTGAAGCTTTAGGACCTCGATGAACTCAGAGGTTGACTTCAAGGCGTACTTATTATGTAAGTAACTCGAAAAGAACGAACGCTAAGTTCTCTGTCATATTTAACCCTCGCCCCACCGGGGCCATCGATGGCCCCTAAGGTTTTTCCGGGATAGCAGAAAAACGACGAGGCGCAGCACCGCGGTTGAGGGCTCTACCTCTCACTGCATCATTTTCCCATCATCCCTGAAATTTTTACCCCGGGTCACCCAAGGTCAGGTCACCAGACGAGATCAACCAAGGTCACCTCACTTCACTTTAGAGCTCTGTAAGAGCTACATTTCAAAGTCGATCGATTTGAAACTTCCTACACTTCATGACCCCTCCAGGGTCTACAAGGTGTATATCCGGGATTTTTCGATTTCGTGCCCTGAGGTCAGGTCACGAGGCGACCTCTCCCATTGAAAAAGCATGGGGAAAAGCTATTTCATGATATAAAAGTCACAAAAATGATTGCAAATACTCAGACTGCTCAGAACAACGTTTTTGGACACCCTTTCACGGATCCCAGGGGTGATATTTGCCCTTGACTTTTCCAAGGTCATCCAAGGTCACCGGAGGTCAAAAACAGTATTTTGACAATAACTTTTGACCTAATTGAGCTAGAGCGGTGAAACAAACACCATCGTGTTTGTCTTGTCACTGGCTTTCATTTGATATACGGCAAGGTCACTTTTGACCTTTCGTGACCTCAGGTCATATTAGGTCACAAGGTGACCTCTGGCGGTCAAACCACTGGCCTGAGGTTTTTACGTTCCACATAGCGGAAAAAGTACAGGCAATTTGCTATCAAATGTACTTTACCGGGCCTCAATAGCTCTAATGACATAAGAGTTATGCCCAGTTTGCTTAATCATTGCATATTTGAGTGAAAATAGCCGATCTTGACCTAATTTGACCTCTGGAGGTCAAACCATTGACCTGAGCACTAAAACATGCGAAGTAATTTCTTACTGAATTCACGCGAGCTTTCTATTGCACTGTGCAGATTTGCGCTAACGCCCATATTTTCGGAGTTAGAGGGGGCCATCGATGGCCCCCGGTGGGGCGAAGATGGCGCCGGACCCCGGTGGGGCGTGGGTTAACGAAATATGTATCGAGAAAAACCTGCTTCCAAACTATATGCATATATATATATATATATATATATATATATATATATATATATATATATATATATATATATATATATATATATATATATATATACATATATATATATATATATATATACATATATATATATATATATATATATATATATGCATATAGTTTAGGAGCAGGTTTTTCTCGATACATATTTCGTTAAATATGACAGAGAACTTAGCGTTCGTTCTTTTCGAGTTACTTACATAATAAGTACGCCTTGAAGTCAACCTCTGAGTTCATCGAGGTCCTAAAGCTTCACGAGAGGAAAGAGATGCTTGTATATGATATATATGTATATACATATATATGTATATGAGATATATATGTACCTATATATCTCACGTTCCATGGATAAAACTCAGCAAAAGATTGCTTCCCCTATCAGGGCCTTGATATTTTCATCCGCCCCGCTCCCTAGGGAAATACTGGATCTGCCCCTCATTACAATTTTTTCAGTTTGCAAAGATTTCACAATCATTGAGTGAAAATGACGAGTCCGGAAGAGACATGCCCTGAGGCAACATCCCCTAAAAAGTGATCCTGAATCTGTTCCTGCTGGGCCTCATGAGATTTAATAGCCGCGAGCGGCCACTGCAGGCATATGTATATATGTATATATATATATATATATATATATATATATATATATATATATATATGCATATAGTTTGGAAGCAGGTTTTTCTCGATACATATTTCGTTAAATATGACAGAGAACTTAGCGTTCGTTCTTTTCGAGTTCCTTACGTAATAAGTACGCCTTGAAGTCAATCTCTGAGTTCATCGAGGTCCAAAAGCTTCACGAGAGGAAAGGGATGCTTGCATCTTTAGATGCACAGAGTTTATTCACTAACGTGCCGCGTAACGAATCTATACGTATTATCCTCGACTATGCTTACAACCACCCTACTCTGCCGCCTCCTAGAGTGCCGAAGAAAATTATCGAAGATATGTTGGCTATATGCACTAAAAGTGCCCCTTTCCGCTGATCCAGTGGTGAGCTGTTTCACCAAGTAGATGGGGTAGCAATGGGGTTCCATTTGGGAGTACTTTTCGCCCAGAACTAGATGAGCTTCGTGGAAGAAAATATTCTAAGCCGTATGGATATTCCTCCTGTCAAGTATCTCCGTCACATCGACGATATATGGGAGGCCATTCACGACAGCAGCCAGCCTCAGAAACTAAAATCTCTGCTCGAAGAAGAGTCAACACTGAAATTCACCACTGAAGCAAGCGAGAGCAATAAAATCCCGTTTCTAGATACGTTCGTCGACGGCTCTACTGTGCAATTCAAGACAGAAGTATTCAGGAAAGGGACAAACACAGGATATTGCTTGAACGGGGAAAAGCGAGTGCCCGAAGCACTACAAGGAGAGTGTTATTCGAGCTTACGTCCACCGCACTCAACACCTTGTGCCTCCTGGAATTTAGTGCACCAAGAGTTTGAGCGTATCAAAAACATCCTATGCTGCAACGACTACAGCATAAATGACATCGATAAGATTATTCGGAAACAACTCGATAAATCCTGCCGACCTCAAGAAACACAGACAGCGACAACAGGGGCAACGATTAAGCTGTTCTATCAGAGCAGCATGTCTTCAGCACATTTGAAGGATGAGAAGGCCCTGCATGAGATCATCCACAACAACTGTAAACCCAGCCAACCAAGTGACCGTCTCCATCTGGTGATATACTACAAAAGCCTACGAGTATCCAGCCTGATAATGAAGAATAACCTGTCTCAAAACCAATCTGACTTGAAAGCCACTAACGTAGAGCACAAGTTCAACTGCCCTGATGGTGACTGTGCGCACCGCTCCGATTGTAGCTACATTGGATTCACGACCACGACGCTTTCGAGAAGATTGACCATGCACCTGCAAGATGAAGCTCCAGAAAAGCACATGCGCTGCTCACACGGGAAGGACTAACCAGAGATATTTTGGTCCAAAACACGGAAATCACAGCGAGATGTCATGATAAGAAAGGGTTCCAAGTGCTGGAAGCAATATACATCAGGGACATCAATCCCACAATCGATAGGCAGATGAACATTGCCTCAGTGCTATCCGTGTTTGGCAGTGCCCCTCTTGGGCCGAGGTTATAATGTGATAGTGTTGGGTGGACTTTTTATGGTTAACGACCTTAGGCTAGTATTTAATATTCTGATCTATCAATAATTATGCTGTACTGGATAAATTTAATCGATAATCATTGATCTTCTAATGATAAGCACCCTCCGTTTGATTTCGTGTGATTTAATTCAAATTTCTAAACCACTGATTCAAAGAAGTCTTAACCGTTTTCGATCCGAGACAATGCGTGTTTTGAACTGTATTTTGCTATTATTATCACTATATATGTATCACTTTAGTGTTATGTGTATCACTTATGCCTGGAGATGTTGTTCGTAACAATGAAACGTCACATGCTATGGCCTTTAGTTCAATTCTGCATCAATTTGACCAAGACGATAGACGCTTAATTCGCAAGCTTGAGTCTCTTAACTCGAAAAGAACGAACGCTAAGTTCTCTTTCATTTTTAACGAAACACACACACACACACACACACACACACACACACACACACACACACACACACACACACACACACACACACACACACACACACACACACACACACACACACACACACACACACACACACACACACACACACACACACACACATATATATATATATATATATATATGAGTTTGACAATGATAAATATCTTTTGATATATCAGAGCCTGACAATGAGAATAAGAATGTGGTAAGATATTTAGAAAAAAATACAAAAAAGCTGGTAAACTCCCGGAACGCGGTCATTTTCAACCAAACTTGCATATATATATATATATATATATATATATATATATATATATATATATATATATATATATATATATATCCATAAATTCATGACACGCGTCAACACACGCAGTGGAAAGGAGTGCCTGGCGTCAACGCCCAGTGAAGTGGGTCCTCAAGTGCCCCCAATGAGATATCGGCAGGGGTCTAAAAACCTCCCATGTTGGCATTAAAAATGGTGACAGCCCAAGGTGGGTAACGTGACAAATATTAGCCGACATGTTTCCTCCAGACCATTAACGTAGCACATATCTGTAATTGACGCCGGTAATTTGAACTTGCAATGTTTTTCCAACAGCTAGGATGGTCCAGGATTATACATTTGTATCCTGCTAACGCGAAAAGAGCAACATTTTGCAGCAAGGGCTGGTGACACATTTATGGTTTTAAACTTTCAATGGTAGCACACTGAACACTTTTTTGACCCCTGGATATCGGAAACCAAGAGAGTAAGAAAAACGCCCGTTGGGTGTTGTGTGGGAGTGATGGTGATCTACTTTATGGTAAAGTTCACTTTCCTAGGTCAATATCTTCAAGGGCAAACGAGGTCGTAAAGGTGAAATCTAGGCCGTGCTGGAGACCTATTGGGAAATGCCGTGATTATGCGGAAAAACCGGGAATACACCAAAAACGGACTAAGGATCCAGAGGGAATGTCCCACACAATGTTCTCTGACATTTTGAGGTCAAGGTCATTCAAGGTCAATGACTGATGACACAACAATATGACATATACCCAATAATGTGCCATATAACTGACACTATATCAACCTTTGGGCGGGAAATGAGATTTGGACCTTCAAAAACACATTTGAATTTGACCTGTGATCTTTACCTTGACCTTGAGCAGCCATACGTCATACTGAATAATGTAACTGACCGGAATACTGGTGTCAATAACCTAAGCCTGTTACCTTTGACTTTAAACTTGAGCTTCATGCGGGTTGACCTTGACATATAATCTGGATTATCTGACGTCACCACTCGATCTACAGTGCTGGCGAACTGATGCGACCGCGCGAATGCGACGGTCTCAAAATATAGGTCTGACTTTGAAAGCATATAAGTAAAAAAATACTAGCTGATTATAAAAATTCTTTCACCAGCCGACGCGCTGATAAATTCTCTCAAATGTCGCCAAGTAGCGTTTTCTGGCGGCGAGCGGTTCTCTATCCACCTCGGAAAAATAGGTGGGGGCATTTTAAGACCCCATCCACTGCGCGTGTTAAGGGCCGGGAGACTAATACATGGAAGCACCATGAGACCAAATCGAAGGACCCCCAAGACATATACAATCATTCGGGTGACGTTTGGGTTCCCCAGAACATCCATCAGGCATCACCGGGGAGCCCCTGAGGGAACCCTTTGCAGTGCTTAAGTCCAGCCCAAGGGTGGAGGTAAGCTCTGTTCAGGTCCTGGTGGTGTCTACATATATTGCCGTCGTTTCGGTGGTGCTGAATGGTAAGCTAGGCTATGTGCTGAATGTTCAGCATTGTAATTTTCCCATGTAGTTTCTTTGGACCAAACTGGGAATTTAAATGGAATGTGGCACCTTCATAATGGGATTTGAACTAAGACAGGCATGTAAAGGAGCACGTCGGGAAACCTCTTGACCGATTGTTTATTTGTCCCATAACTTACCGTTCGAGTAGAAGAAGGCGAAAATTCACCCCCTCCCGACCCCGTCCTCCCCGGTTTTTCATGTGCTATGACGCGATCTTAGGAAATTGACGTCATGCACAAGCTATGTTGCCGTGGAGACCATTTGTTATTTCTTATAGTCCCTTTTGGGATCGTTAGCTTATGCCGAGATACATTTTCCACTGGAGGAGAGCAAATTTATTTAAATAGAGGATCATGGTATACTCCGATACCACCTCAGTGTCTCCGTGGAGACCATCCCTGATTTATTAAAGTCCTTCTTGGGACCCTTAGTCTAAGCCAGAGATAAGCTTACCTTTGGAGACCATTTAGTCTCTGAATATGGAATAACCGCGCGCTCCGATACCACCCTGGTGTCTCCTCCGAGATCATGCTATGTCTTTAATGACCCTTTCGGGTTGAAAACAAATTTGGATGCATAATTTAACTAGACAAGGGATGTTTTGTAACGAATTGCACATGGTCTTAGGCAATTACATGGTGTTGAACATGGTTCTGAGTGTTTATTATCTTCATTCGTCTGAATCATGAATCAGGTACTTACCAACTGCGGTGCCCCAGGGTAGTCTAGAAGCTGGATCTTATGTAAGTTACTGGGTTGCAAGGTGAAAGCTCACGAGCCCGCCTCTGCCCGAGGAGGAAATACTCGGCTGCTGTGACCTGAGAAAGCCGAGCGTAGATGGGAACCTCTCACGCTCATGCAACCGTTGTCAGAGGTATGATTTAGCCGTGCCAGAGTTCATGCTCCCGGACCCATGTACTTATTTCATGTAATATGGGGTTAGGCAGCTTATCAATTATTTGTTACATGCCTGATCCTGCTAATGGGCAGAGGCAGGTCCAGGGGGTGGCCCGCGGGGGCCGCGGCCCCCTCGCTGGTAAGGCGTACCCTAGGCACTAAGGCACCCCCGGAGGCCGCCTCCATTTGCTCCACGTTTGCATGCCTAACGGAAATACTGGAGCCCCGTGGTAATGCTGCTGCATGCAAATACCACATCTTGACAACCAGCCCTGTATCACTGGCATCCCTCATGGTGCATCATTGGTGCCCTTGTTTCACTCCACCAACGTCCCAAAGCCTCATCGTGGGCTCTTCCACCTCTTGACATCACGCTATGTACTACCGGCGCCCCAATCTTCACTACGGGCGCCTCCATCTTCTAAAAATCCGCTCTATACCACAGCCGCCTCTATGGTGCAGCATTGATGTCTTGTTTTTGCTCGCTGCAACGGCGCCCCCGCTTGTCACTGTGGGCACCCCATCTGTTGAAACCCCGCATGTGCCACCGGCGCCCCCATTGGACATCATTGGTGTCTTCTGTGCACTCCATGACGACTCCACGCTTCACCGTGGGCGCCGCCCCTCCTATTTAGATGGGTGAATCTATCGGATTGAAACCTATAACACATAATGGGCCCACCGAGTTCTCCAAAAATGTTCCAGGTTTTTCATATCGATCACCTAAGGTCGAATATTGACCATGACCTCTCGATTGCAAATACAGGGGAGAAACAGAAATTGGGCTGTATTTGTGTAGATAAAGGTGATAATAACTTCATATTCTCCAAATCGAAGTATCGTAGGCCACTTTTTAGGTTCATGTTGCAATTTTGTCCCTGTGACCTCTGAGAGGTCCTTTGGAGCTACTTAAGCAGTTTTCAGACTTAGGTCAATAACTTTGCTTGAAATGATGATACAGCTTTTATGTTTATACCATTGCATTTGGATTGCTATTGCCAGTAGATTGATAAGCATATGGACTATGCTAGGTCAAAAATGACCTGGAACTGACCTGAGGTCAGGTAATTTGTGTTTTGACCTAGTATGGTCATATTATATATCATTCGATTCGCTGTGACGAGAGAAAGCGAATAATGCCTACAAAATGATTCTAACCCAAAGCTGTCAGACGTTAGAGCCCAAAAACTTTGCTCAAAATTCCAAATTCTTTGACCTATCCAGAGGTGCAGAAACTTGCCAACTCGGCTACTGGAGTTTGTGACACATTTACGAAAATTGAGGTGCATAAGTGTGACAAAATAGCGATCGTGTCTGTATGGTTCAAAATCAAACCACCAATTTTCGAAATACAGAATGAAGCGTGTAGCGATTATTTTAATTTAGCAGCTCTGTTCTTTAATTGCACAGCGTACCATCAGTGATACAATATTGGTAGTGTACAGTTTCTACTAAAACGAGGGACCCCCGCTGCAGAAAACCCGGAAACCGCTGTCACAGTTGCCAGATTTTAACATGCAGCCCAATGATGCCGATTGTTAGTAGTGGCCAGAAAGTTGCCGCCTAGATGCCCGAAATGTGACAGTCAATTTTCTAGAGAAATACACGATTTTGGGCATATTTAAGGCATTAAAGATAACTCAGATACGTTATCAAGTACTTCTCTGTTCGTTTTGTCAGGTTAAATAATATTTAAAGTTTGAGTCTCTTCTATTTAGCGGTCCCTATTTCTTTGGATATAGTATCAAGTACGCCTAAAAGCTACTAAGAAAAGTACTAAATGAGTGAAAGAAATAAACATAGCTGGGCAGCAATTCTACCTAAACTACGCACAGCGACAAGACAAGTCCGAAATGTTTTTGTGATGTAGAGCCTGCCAAAAAATTTTAAACAGGTGGGAAGCTACTTCTTTTGAGGGCATATTTATTAGGTATATCTTAGATAAGAGCAGGCTAAAACTAGCTGGAATAAATAGTGCTGCCCATGGCTAATCTAAGATGAATGTAGGCTACTTTGAGACTGATACACTTTCACATATCAAACTTGGTTTTTCATTCCTTAGCTTGATTGTGCCTTACCTTATTTGTGCCCTAGATCAAGATTGGTTAGGTAGATTTGGAGCTGGAGGAAGTTGGGAGAGTTGGCGCCAGCAACAGACTGGCAACAACAGTAATTCAGGTGAGATTTCATGATCAAATTATCATGTCAATATTGTACAGATAGCAAATGTGTGCCAATGCAGTCCTCCTCAAAGTGTTAAAACACACACTGGAGAGGGGCCTGGCCCAGTCTGCAAAGTATAGCAGCAGGCCAGACGAGTCGCACCGGCCATCTAAAATTCTAGCACCTCCAGCCACCAAAAATTCGCACCAATCTGCCATATACCAGGGAGAAAAACACACTCATTCCTACCCACACGACGCAATGCTACCTCTGTTATTAGTTATTTAGTTGAGGACTTTTTATAAGGCCCCTCTGTGTCTTTATAACCGTTTAGCCATTCTTTGTTTGGTTTTCAGTGTCACCTTCCTCGCACCAGTCTCACGAATTCGCACCAGGTTGATTAAATTCGCACCACTAGCTCCCTGTCTCCAAGGGCACTCGCACCCGACGAGATCTCGTCGAAAATTCCATACTTTGCACACTGAGGTCTGGCACTAGCGTGCACTGGAGGGGGCCTAGTAGACCCCTTCTCATCTTAGAAAATCACAGAAAATCTCAGAAAGAAAGAGACTTCGAAAAACGCTACCAGTGGTAGTAAGCAACGCACAGGACCTGAACTGCATGGAGTTAAAGCAGGATTTTGCCTACACTGGATCTTTCTTTGGTATGAGATTTCCAATAACTTTTACCTTTTATAATATACATCCATCGCTGAAAATTGTTTTACTCACTGTTACGTTCATAGGTTTGTTGCAAACTGTAAATGTGTGTGTGTGTGTAGTTTCTGTAGCATGTAGTTTTTAGATGCCATTGCTTGAGTAACAAATATTTAGTTAGGTCATCACACTGTATCCTTCGCAAGATGTTAAAATTTTTTTCACGTGTACCTGCTTGCTGTTTGCCCTAAATTCAAATTGAATTTAAAAATAATTGCCTTCAATGACTTTCAAATTCAAAATTTTTTTCTGAAGAAGCCACGTCGTCGAAATATTGATATACTCTTTGGCGTTTTCTATTTCATTATATTATGAGCGATTGCCGGTTAATTCCATATATCATAATCATCATGATGCTGTGGTGTTCCAACATATTCACTCTGAGGATATTTTTAACTCAACATTTATTTCATTGCTTACCACACAGTGTCAGACGTGGCAAAACATTAATACATTTCCAAAGAAAGCGTACGAAAAGCAGACAGTGACAACAGACACCAAACATCACACTACACCTACCATACGCCACCCCCTAACACACATACAATCGATTACATTCCCCCCGCCGCCTCCTGACCTCACAGAACTCCACATTCACATCACAGCCAATTCCCACACAGCAAATATTTAGCAAATCTCGTATCTTCTCGCAGGGGAATATTGCCGGAGAAGGAGACAGTTTGATTTGCGATGCACTCCAGACAACAGATGAGCAGAAAACAAAGATGATGCTGCTAGTGGCGGCCCAGCACGACGGTCCCGGCCACTTCTCGCTTGATGATGCAACTTACGGGTAAACGTGTTATCAGAGACGCTGCGGAATCCTGTTTCGGCGTCTCCTGCCTCGGTTTCAGATTATCTAAATCTATCAAACCGGCTTGTGATTCCAAAATAGATTTAAGATATCACAAGTTTTTCGTTTGCCTCGTCCTTGATTCTGGCGAATTTGATATATTATTGGAAACAAAGAACAGAAAACCAATTTCCCCGCCCCAACCGAACCCTCAATTACCAAGGTCCCCAACTGCCACATAGTTGGCAGTGAAAATCGAACAAACATCTACCAAACCTTACCACATTAGCACGCAGACATGCGCGCACGCGCACATGCACACACACTCACACATGCACACGATATTTGTCTAAAGTTGTGTGTATTTAGAAGAAAAAACACATTATGAGCAAGGGTAGATTTTGTTTCACAAAAATCGAAACAAACCGGAACCACTCTTGCCTTTTAAAAACGGCGCGGGAGTCAAAATCATTAGGCCATCAAAATGACTTCATTTATACGGACTATTCAGAGGTGTTCCAGAGCGTCAATCACAGACATCTTATTCACAAATTGAAAAATTCTTACCAAATTGCATGTACGGCCCTGGAATGGCTTTCATCATATTTAGAAAATCGTAAGCAACGCGTTATTGTGAACGGAAAGTGTTCTGATTGGGCCCATGTTCGCTCTGGAAATCCGGAAGGTGGAATTATCTCGCTTCTCCTCTTCGCCGTGTAGGTCAAAGAACTTCTAGACAAAATTAAGACTGGTTATCTCTTATTTGCTGACGAGGTAAAACAATACAGCAAAATTACTTCGCAACAGGACGCCGGGCTCCTTCAGGACGATCAACATCTTTAGCTGCATGGTCTGCACTTTGGAAGCTTCAACTTAATCCGGCCAAATGTAAATATTCTACCATGTCATTAAAACAAAAACGAATTCCAACCACATTCAAAATTTAAAACTCTACTCTAAAAACAAGTATGCGTAATCCGGGACCTTGGAGTGTGGTTGGATTCTAAATTGACGTTTGTAGGACACCTGAATCACATTGTTAGTAAGGCGAACATGGCACTAGGTCTGATGATTCGATATCTTCGGGTTGGCCATTCAGAAGGGGAGCGAGACGGAAATTGAAACCCGAACCAATCTTGGCGGCTTATATCGGCAATATTCGATCTATTATGGAATTTGGCTGCGTAATTTGGGGTGGGGCTGCCAAGACTGATCTTGATAGACTGGAAAAAATTCAGCATAAATTCTTGATTTGGCTCGCATCAAGCTCAACAAAAAGTTCACCATCATCTGTATACCATGATCTTCTAGCTACATTCAAAATAAACAGTCCGGCTAATTGATAACTACCATATGATATCCTTTATGCACACAAAATTATCTCCGGCAAGACAGACTCCGTCTTTCTGCTCGGTAATTTCCCTTTTCATGTCCCAGGAAGGAACACAAGGGCAATGTTAGGTAGTCTGCTACATGTTCGCTTTGGAAGGGTAGAAACTGTGAGGCGTGGATTGTTTTGTCACTCGACCACTAATTTTAACTAGTATCTGACGGCATGTCCACTTTCCGACCCTTTTAAGTCTTCGTTTGGTTAGTTTAGAGCACAGGATCGTTTGTATATTAACCCGCGCCCCACCGGGGGTCCGGCACCACCTTCGTCCCACCAGGGGCCATCGATGGCCCCCCTCCAACTCCGAAAATATGGGGGTTAGCGCAAATCTGCAAAGTGCAATAGAAAGCTCGCGTGAATTCAGTAAGAAATTAAGTGGCATGTTTAAGCTCTCAGGTCAATGGTTTGACCTCCAGAGGTCAAGTTAGGTCACGATAGGCTATTTTCACTCAAATATGTAATGCTTAAGAAAACTGGGCATAACTCTTATGTCATTAGTGATATTGAGATCTGGTAAAGTAAATTTGGTAGAAAATTGGCAGACCTTTTTCCGCTATGTGAAAGTAATGACCTCCCGCCAGTGGTTTGACCTCCAGAGGTCACCTCATGACCTAATATGACCTGAGGTCACGAAAGGTCAGAAAGTGACCTTGCCTTATATCAAATGAAATCCAATGACAAGACAAACACGATGGTGTTTGATTCATCGCTATAGCTTAATTAGGTCACAAGTTATTGTCAAAATACTGTTTTTGACCCCTGGTGACCTTGAATGACCTTGGAAAAGTCAAAGGGAAAATATGGCTCCTGGGATTCGTGAAGAGGTGTCCAAGAACGGTTTTCTAAGCAATGTGAGCGTTTGCAATCCTTTTTGTGACTTTTAGATCATAAGACAGCTTTTCCCCATGCTTTTCCAATGGGAGAGGCCGCCTTGTGACCTGACCTCAGGTCATGAAATCGAAAAATCCTGGGTATAAACCTTGTAGACCCTGGAAGGGTCATGAAGTGTTGGAAGTTTAAAATTGATCGACTAAGAAATGTAGCTCTTATAGAGCTCAAAAACTGAAGTGAGGTGACCTTGGTTGACCTCGTCTGGTGACCTGACCTTGGGTGACCCGGGGAAAGAAATCTAAGGGATGGTGGGACATTGATGGGGGAGATATAGGGCCCTTAACCGCGGCGCTGCGTCTCGTCGTTTTTTCTGCTATACCGAAAAAACCTTAGGGGCATTGATAGCCCCGGTGGGGCGAGGGTTAAGTCGTTGCCTGCGAGTTGAGCAAAGTGGATGTTTTTTAACTCTTTAATATTCATATTTTTACTGTTTTAATTGCATATTTTAGTCGGCTCGCAATGCGATTCGTGTTGTAGTTTATTGGCTCCTCATTTTTACTCTTAGTTGTGTGACCTGTTTACCGTTGTCATGTTTTGTGATTCCTGACTTGATTTTTATTGGGGTATGAACCTGTTGCTCATATAGCACTAATAAATAAATAAACAATCCACGAAGTCCCCAGTGAACCGGAAGTTCTACCACAGCATGAATAGTCAGGCCGTGGTCGATCACAAGGGAAGCTTCATGAATATGGTGGTAAAATGGCCTGGAGGCACGCACGATACTGTCATTCTCACAAACAGCGAGGTAAGTTGTCTCACAGCTCGCGAATGTATGCATACCATTAGCTTTGTGAAAAGTATATTGCCCCCTCGTCTGAAATACATTTGAACAACTGATAATCAGTGAGGGGTAACGTGCAGGGGTGCGAACACAGCAATACCAATAGAATACCAAAAAAACAATCAACAATACCAGATATACGACTGCTCAGGGCCCAGTTCGGTCAGCCATCATACCCGCATCCTGACGGAGTGTCATTTCAGCTCACAACGCAACCAAGTGGAGTAGGCGTTTGGCATCTGGATGAGACGATTCCAAAGTTTGCATGGAAGGGTATGCCTGGTCGCTGTGAGAGAGCCACAGATGATGGCTGCGTGCACTTTCTGTGTAATGGCCCGTTGGTCATTGCTGGCTTGATTTGCAGGCTAATTTAACTACCTGCTTACCGTGCATTGTCAAGAGCGTCTCCTGAGAACAGCACAAGCCGAGGCCGCAGGCCAAAGGGTTTTATGATGATCACCATTGATGTGCATTCGACGCGACATTGATGTGCACATTACCCCATAGATTTGCATTCAACACGACTCAGATATGGCCTTGAGTGGGAGCAAGCTCCCCTAAATGCAGTGGTGGATCTAGCCGGCAAACCAAAGTCGAAAAAATGTCACGCAGTGAAAAATTGTGCTACAATGATATGACTTGACGGTAGGATTTGAGATATTTAAGGCGAAAAAAGGTCACGGGGTAAAAAATATGGGCTCAAAATACTTCCGTCCTATCCAAGAGCCTAAAGAACAAGAGCTGGCACTGATTGATTTGATAGGTAGGAATGCTGATATGATCAGTCAGATCCTCGATTTTCTCAGGGTCACATGTTTCACAGTCATATATGGACCAGGGTGATTGCTCTGCTCAGGGGTGAAGAGCGAGGAGCTTACTGGTGAGTGCTGACGTTTTGTTGTGGCTGTTTAATCTATGTGAATGTATGTCCGCCCGGTGATGGGGATGGGAACGTGCAAGATTTTCCTTTTTACCGGGTGTTTATCTTACTGCAGACCTAACCGCTTGGAACAGACCATAAACATGTATTCAGGAAGAGGTTATTAAAGGCCTTGGCCTTAGTTGATCTGGGCGTTACAAAACCACTAAAGTTGGTGCGCCCCTAAGCCCCAATAATCAATCAATATATCAGTCCTATCCAAGACCCGATATTTACACTGAATTCAACTGGTTCTGTTTGAAATTGAGAGTTGAACCACCAAAATCTTGCTTATAAACTGAAAAGAAGTCGGGGCATAAAGGAAGTCGACCGCTTTGGTGGAAACATAGTTTTGCCTGAGCTTTTCCGTTTGGGGGGAGGAATGCCTTTTTTTGCCCCCCCCTGGATCCGCCACTGCCTAAATGCCGCAAAACCAGGGCTTGGATGAGCTACTGACTCGAAACTCTGTGAAGACCATTAGAAATAGAAAATTATTTAACTTGCTGTTACTGGTGACATCGCACAGACAGATGACAGTTTCCAAGGACAATAAGATTCTATATACGTAATTGTAATGAAACAACATCTAAACGGGCGGGGTGCTCACCTGGATCCAAGCCCTGCTTGCTGATTGAACTGTAAGTTGGGGATGTTGTATGAACTTGGCAATTGTAGCGTCGGCTAGTGCCTTTTGGTAGGAATTGCACGGGACCAGGCCATGCCTTATTCACCGGATCCGATGGGAAACTAGTCAGAAACTAGTCAAAACTCAACAATGGCAGGGGAAGGGGAGCAGAATCACTTAGCCTTGAGTTCCGTGTCACTCGAATCCCGAGGGTGCACTCGGCAGTTATCTGGGAGTCGTGTTCCAGCTTGGCAATGCCTCCAGCTACACCATGCTCAACGATGCATGTCTGTTGGTCTTCGTCGAATGTTTCGATCGCATTTAAGGCCCGTTTTGGGGTAATGGGGGAGGGGAATGTGTTCTCCTGCGCTGCTAAATCTGCGCCGAGTTGAATAGTATACAGTGAATGACCGGAAGTGATGCTTCAGCGCCCTGTTTCGGATGCTTGCCAACACAGCTGGCTAACGAGTACTGACAGTTGACTATTTATTCTATTTGACGATTGATAACTCCGATAATGACGATGATGATGACCAATGATGCTCAGAGTAGCATCGTTTATGAACACACACCGCCTAATTATAGCTGAAGCAATCTCCACCTACCCTGATTTTTTTGCGTTTCACGTGTTTTTAAGAGCTCCTTCAAGAAAAAAACTTCTGCGGCGGGAATATTGAAATATTTCAGGATGGCTAACTTTAGAGAACAATAAAAAACAAGTTTTGTGAAAGAGAACATCAGCACCGGAGATTAAAGAAAATAAAAATATGCAGCAATTGAACATCAGTGAAGCAAGGTCAACGATGTCACAGACATGATGGAGCACAAACAACGAAATTTACCAGATCGAAGACGAAATGAAAACGAAGCCGAACAATCAAACATTTTCATCCTCATATTGTTTTAGTTTAAATGTTCGAAGTGAGTGTGCGATTGTGTGTGTGTGCGTTTTTTTACCGGTAACTAATCCTTATACTTAGCCTTACTCTATCTGGAGGCTGTGACCTCATGCGCCTGTGGCTGCAGCGACCCCTCCAGGTAGAATCCCATCCTCTTGATCCTCACCTTTCCTCATCCTTACCATCTCCATCCATAGTTTATAATCACTTCATACTCATTGCGACAACACTTTAAAAGCCACCTCATTTGTGTGGAAGTGTGAGAAATACATGATGATGATGATGATGGAACGCTCTCTACCGGCCCACCACGAAGCCCAGCCCAGCGGTAGCATCAAGAGTGCCGCGGTCGCCAAGTTGTCGCGTCATGACGCCGTGCGGTGTGTTTCGTGGTCGTGACTTCCTGGCTCCGCTCAACGTGTTCGTGAGCGGCGACTGACTCTGAGGTAGGACAACCACGCGTGACGACCGCACCGCCGCGAGCCGTGTTGCTAACCCTATATCCCCGCTAGATAACTGGTGAAGAACAATGCAAGAACTGTGGGTCGTCGGCGTCGCTAGCTTATGCTCTGTTTAGCGGTTCCGGGAATCAGACTGCACTTATTCAGAAAATACACTGGCATTGCAATCTCAATGCAATGGCTCAGAAGGCAAATGTTGTACCCCTGAGGGACTCACCCCGGTCTTTACGAGGATGTGCGCTTTATACCTCTCGGTCAAAAATGGTACCGGGAGTGTCAACCTAAATTTTGAGAGGATATAATTTGCTGGTAGAGTTTGGTTAACTGACCATAGTCACTCAAAATTTGAAAATAAAAACTTTTCGAAAACTAAAAAGGGGTGGAGGAGTCAGCCCCAGCGTTATCAAACGTTACACATGAGCGCCAGAAAGCGTAACATGGGTGAAAGGGGAGGGGAAATCGCAAACAATATGTGTCACTGAATTTAAGAACGCCGCCTAATATGCTTAACAAGGACCCATTTCCCTATATTTTAGAGGCATCTTTAACGTCCGCCGAAACATTAAAGCCAAGTCCACATTTAAGGTTGTCATCCACAGCACGCTTAACTCTTTTCTTCCGTAGCACAGGCACGGCTGCTGCGGGAATGAACAAGCAGACTTTGCTGACGCACTTTTATCAGCCACCCCTCTCAATCACTCCTGTATGGGCGGCAGCGCATTCACCTGTGCGGTTGGGCCCTACCGCAGGTCACTCCAGTCACCACACTCTCTGCAGTGACTGGAGGTGCTGCGATTGTCGTGGACGTCCCGAGATGACACGGCGGCACTGCGTTGTGCCTCGTCAGTGCCCCGTCAGCCGCGCGCTGATTCGCGCCGCTTTTCCATGCGCAACACCGGACGGGACAAGTGCCGCCTCTTGAAGCGGCCGGCACATGCAACAGACAGCAGCTCCGGGCTATGGCTCAGCCATGACGGGCGCAAGCAGGCTGATGACTGTGCCATGCCTGTGCAGACTTTATTTATTGCGGTTTGCTTCAGGCGACACAGCTCATAAGCGACCACACAGTCGCGCGCTGTCAGGAGTGCCAGGCGAATGTGTACACTGGTTGGCGCTGTGTTCAGCTGAGTCACGGCACACAGCATGGCTACATCGGCGGACCGCTTCTATATTATGTCAAGCTTTATAAGCCATGTCATCAAAACATAAAGGAAATTCAGGTTGATGATCGTTTAATAGCCTGCCTCCTCAAATGATGGATGAAAAAATTGAGCTAATACGCTGCAATTATTTATTCGAGCAAATCCCTTCGTCAGAATCCTCATAATACAATAGGTAAAATCACAAATTCTTGCTACAATATGACAATTTGTGATTTTCCCTATTCTATTATAACGATTATGATGAAGGGCTGCGCCCGAATATATAACATCAGTGTATTGTCTCCATGGTGCATCCAGGACTCGAGGCGGCAGGCTATTAAACATCTTACCAACTTATAATCATGCTCCTCGCCTCAGCACTGTGAAAGCTATAAAGGAATTTTCGGTGTCACACATTTTGCTGTGTCAGAGCATAACATACGACGTCAATTAGTGGCTATTCTTCTCGTGACCGTCAAGCAATGGTCTGAAAGTTGTATCATGAGATTGCAGGAAAATATATTGATCCTCATCAATTTCACGAGTATTAATGCAGCGATTGCTTCATTAACTTTCAGATTGGATTTCATGCTTGTCTTTCAAGTCACGATTAAGAGGAAACGACAATACTCACACTTATGCGCAACAACTTTGCGTCATCCAGAGTAGCCAGTTGGTAGCAAACAAGAAGTTTCTTTTATACGCCCCAATATTTTTTCAGAACTCTCCAAAACGACAAGGCTCATAAGCCCCCACACCCGCCGAAAATGGTATATAACCTCACCCGGCAAACAAATACTGCGGGAACGCACTATATCCAGGATGAAAATACACATATTTCGTCCTCACACACCGCTTCCTACCAAAAAAAGCTTATGAATACAACAGACCCGTGAGTGCTCTCTTATCGAGAGACGGTAATAACATTACGTATTTAATGATCGTGCATGTTAATAGTTACAAGACCACCAAGAACAAACACAATTCTCGTTTGAAAAAAGCTAGACACTAAAGAAGCAAAATTGATCAGCAACAGAAGATATATCAAAACCCGAGCAGCGACGACCAAGGCATCATTATACAGTATGTTGTCCGCTTGAAAGGCACCTCTTGCAGGACTGGGAGCTTCCACAGGGAACAGTTCGGCAATGGCCCCCGTAGAGGGACGCGAAGCCGGTATCAAGTCACTTACCTACATCTGCACAAAAAACCGAGCGAGAAACTAGAGAGAGTATCGTCATCGACGACATCAAACACCGGATCATACGAACATGTATCACACCAGTACCTGAGGAGAGCAGCTTTCTACGTTGGGCTACATTGTTGCCACGGCAGGGAATCTCGCGTGGTTTGGCCAACTATTTACCGATGGTGATATGGAATTTCCGTGATCTAAGGGCACAAAACCGGAACTGGGAGCTGTCAAGTCTGAGTCTTACAATATCAGATAGGAAAGAGAAACACTATTTTTTTCAAACTTGATCAGGAATTTACCACGTTCACAACGACGATATAACAATTTAACGAGCGGTGCTGTTGTCTTGACGTGTAGTTTTAGGCAGACATCATAGCCACAAAGAGCTCAGTCTGAAGACACCTACAAACACCGGCGGCAGCAGAAGGTTGTCGGCCTGCGCCGTGAATGCCTCCACTAGCGTCGCAGCGGCGATTGCTGCGCACAGGCGCCGCCACACAGTCGTCCCCATGACCAGGTAGCCTGCCAACGGAGACATCCCAGACACTCAAGTAAAAACAACTCCACGGGAGCAAAACACATTGGGCTTTATTCACTGTGGAACTTCATGTTCTGTAATAGATGTGCGAAATTTAGGGACAGTGCTCATTGTCGTCTCCAGCTTTGTTAGCTGCACAGTAGTCTGTAATTTACAAAAGATGAGCAGAGTAAGGTTATGATTGACATTTTTACCTCTGGCGGTAAACCAGCAGCGTCTCAGCCACCGTGAAGCTTAGGGAAGTGGACGTGGGAGGTTCAATCCGTTTTTTCCTGTGAGTAACTATGCTCCCCAGCAGTGGCGGATCCAGGACTTCGTTAGGGGAGGGGCTAGGCAGGCCAAGCCTTTCTGCCATTGTCTCAGAAGAATCTCCCGCTTTGCATTTACAATAGACACTCCGATATTTCGGGGGATGGGGGGGCCTGAGCCACCTAGCCCCCATTGTATCCAACACTGCAGCCCCGGCCAAAGATGAAGACATTGAGAGGACACGCCTCACATCCCCTACACTGAGCCCCAGCAGGCCTGAAGCTTTTGTCAGCGGCGCAGCACAGCCATAGGCTCATTTTCCAGCCCCCCTCAATCAGATTGAGCGTCCATCTCTATCTAAAACAGGAATTCTGGATCAACTGCTGATCGTTGGTTGTCATCAAATGGGCGGCATTGCTGTTGCACTGTTTCCTTTAATTTGTTTCTACCTTTATATACAGAACATGATGCTGTCCAGGACAGCCCGCCGGCGGAAAGGGCATGGAGGGTCACAGGCGGGTGTCGCAACTTCACCATCAATGCCGGTGGAAGTTATCGCACGCAGTTTTAGGCTACAAAGGTGGAGGATAATACAACAAAAAAGGAAATATACTAAACCTATGGTTCCATTACTCGTCTATAAATACACACGCAAGTACACAACGATTGGGCCATGCCATATCAGTCACGGCTGCCGTTTCTGGCGGGGCCAGCCGGGTGACCCGCGGCCCGCCGGTTCCCGCACCCAACTTGCACAGTAGCCACACAACGCCAGGCGGTCAGGAGAATATCTCGGTTTTGATGAGGAAATTTTAAAATGCGTGGGCTACGTCCTGTCCGCTACCGGCACCAAGGCCCTTACTTGATAAGAGTAGACTAAGTTTTTTTCCCGCATGCAAATTGATCAAAGTCTTGTCCCAGTTTCTAATATAGAAATCTGAATTTTTCGTCCCGGGTAAACCGTAAATTGAACAGTTAAGAGCAAAATGTTTCGTGGTTTCAGTCGCCCACATACTCACAAGCACGTTTTGGTGAATTAGTCAACTGTAACTTGAAGATATTTGAGCTTAGTTGTGACGTACCCACTCTGAGCTGTGTATGATTTTGTTTCCCAATTTTGACCCTAATCCACAGTAAATTGACAGTAAATTGGTACCCGCGTTTGTCGAAGATGCTCAGATACTGCACGTTTGAATGAGGTCGAGTTCATTTGTCGGATGTCGTCTGAGGGGTTGATTGTATTCCCTAGTTGTATCTGGAACGAAAGAGCTTTTGTACAGCATACTCTTAGTTCTTGTACAGGAAGTTAAGAGGAGTGTAACTTTGCGAATTCCTTAGTGTCTTCTGGTTTGAGAGGGCCGAATTTCACACACAAAAAAAAAAAAAAAAAAAAAAAAAAAAAAAAAAAAAAAAAAAAAAAAAAAAAAAAAAAAAAAAACACACACAAGAATAGGATGATGGATGTTTATAGTCCGGTGCATTTTGATCTGACGGTCTATAAGAAATTCTCAGTCGCAGGCAATTCCAGATAACTTCCATATGTATTTCCAGTCTTCGATAATGGATTATAAAAATATTATCAATCATCAAAATCACGTTATTGAAGTCATCGTTTTTCGCGACGATGACTTTTCGTTGTAACTGTTGCAGGCCTCTCATACGGTGCCAACTTCAATACACGTTGAAAACATGTAGTGAACACGAATTAGCCGGATTTAAACGAGTTCTAGAAATGCAAACAATTAGTACACAGGGTTATCTTCCGTCACCCTCAATTAGTTTTTGTCAGGTGTGTGATTTTGTGTTATGCTCGTTTATTTTACAAACACTCATAATATGAGAGGGCGATATCCACAATGTACATACATACATACATACCTAAGACAACTTACCTGTATATGGATCAGAAATGCATATAAAGTTATGCATTATATGCCACGGCGCTCTATTTTGAACGCGCCCGAGCCCTGCCATGCCCCATTGCTAGTCTGGTCACCGCCGCAAGAACGCAACGCTGTCTTGTACGCCGTTGACGCCCCAAGCGAGGCTGCTGAAGCAAATTGTTTGTTGCAAGCGTGCTAAAGGTGCGTCTGGGTGGCCTGAATTCCTTGCTGGGGGTCCCCGCCGTGCGCTGGGAGTGCCAGCGTCGCCATTAAGTGATCGCCTGCCCCTGCGGCCTCGCAACGGTGCATGCTACTCTGCCGCTCATCCTCCCCATGTTTGGGGTTTAGGCCGCGTAGACTGCAATGGCCATTTTGCTACAGTGCTGTTCGACTGACTCACTGGGCCGTATTTGCGCGCTCCGTCCTTGTTAGATTTGAACAATGTAGTCGCCAATTGTATTGCACGCCACGCTCCAACTGGAGACCCTACGACTCCCTAGCCTACCGCAGTGTGTTGGCCGGCTGCGATGGTATCTCTCACTTTAGTACCCGTTAGCGAGTGGACCACAGCCGGGGCAGAACATTAACATGATTCTGGTCGGTAATCCCTGCTCGTCAGAGTTGTTTCTTTCACATCGCTTGCGTTTGCTACCGTTCGATGTGGCCGCAAACATGCACGACCTCTCACATTAATGTGACGGATGCCCGCTCTCACGACTCCATTCGCAAATCGTGCATGCTGCCTCACTGCCGATGACATCTTTCTCACGGTTCGCAACATAATTTTCGCGGGCAGCTTCGCAGTAGAGCTGCCAAGCCACGCAGTAAGGGTATACAAAATATTGAGCAAATCCAGGCCATCGGCAGAGTTGCCTGAGAAAATGAAAAATCAGCCCCTTATCTTCAGTGTTCTGAATCTACTATTGCCAGATAGAAAAGAGCAAAAAGGGATCATTCGGTGCAATTTAAAAATATTCAACTCAAAATCCCCCAAAAGCATAATTTAGAACACAAAAATGTAGCATGGTTTCCATACCACACTGTTTGACATGCAAATTTCGTGGATTATTATGGTTTTGTTTTTCAGGTAAAAGGGGTTTTACGCAAGGACCCCGAAACCTATCCATGGATCTTCTTCTTAAGGCTAAAGGAAGGATTTGACGGGGTGTTTTTTTATTTTCAAAAATGGCATTTCAAGGATCACGGATAGAATATATGCGTTGTTTGTTCTGCACGCATCCAAGTTACCACATAAAATTATATTTAGGAACTGTTCGTAAATGACGTCACCCGTTAAGTGGAAGGGAGGAGGGTTGGCCAAAAAGTGGAGTGCCATGAGATAGTCACGGGGTAATTTGGCTTGGAATGTCGGGCTTAACCCGCGCCCCACCGGGGGTCCGGCGCCACCTTCGCCCCACGGGGGCATCGATGGCCCCCTCTTACTCCGAAAGTATGGGCGTTAGCGCAAATCTGCAAAGTGCATTAGAAAGCTCGCGTGAATTCAGTGAGAAATTACTTTGCATGTTTTAGCGCTCAGGTCAATGGTTTGACCTCCAGAGGTCAAATTAGGTCAAGATCGGCTATTTTCACTCAAATATGCAATGCTTAAGCAAACTGGGCATAACTCTTGTGCCATTAGAGCTATTGAGATGTGGTAAAGTACATTGGATAGGAAAATCTCAGAACTTTTCCCGCTATTTTGAAAGTAATGACCTCCCGCCTGTGGTTTGACCTGTAGAGGTCACTTCGTGACCTAAGATGACCTGAGGTCACGAAAGGTCAGAAAGTGACCTTGCCGTATATTAAACGAAAGCCAGTGACCAGACATACACGATGGTGTTTGATTCAGCGCTCTAACTTAATCAGGTCAAAAGTTATTGTAAAAATACTGTTTTTGACCCCTGGTGACCTTGGATGACCTTGGAGAGGTCAAAAGGAAAATATGGCCCCTGGAATCTGTGAAAGGGTGTCTAAGAACGCTTTTCTGACGAAGCCGATCATTTTCAATCGTCTTTGTGACTTTTAGATCATAAGACAGCTTTTCCCAATGCTTTGTCAATGGGAGAGGTAACCTCATGACATGACCTCAGGTCACGAAATCCAAAAATCCCAGATATACACCTTGTAGACCCTGGAGGGGTTATGAAGTGTAGTAAGTTTCAAATCGATCGACTTTGAAATGTAGCTCTTACAGAGCTCTAAAGTTGAAGTGAGGTGACCTTGGTTGACCTCGCCTGGTGACCTGACCTTGGGTGACCCGGAGTAAAAAATTTTAGGGATGGTGGGAAAATGATGCAGTAAGAGGTAGAGCCCTCAACCGCGGTGCTGCGCCTCGTCGTTTTTCTGCTATCCCGGAAAAACCTTAGGGGGCATCGATGGCCCCGGTGGGGCAAGGGTTAAAGCATTGTCATTATAAAATGCTGCGTGACTGTAACACGCAGTTTGTTTTAAAGCGATATCTACTTTAGCCCCTAAAATCCCATGTATTAAATGATGCTGACTGATGCGACATGGAGAAAGGTAAAAAATGACGCCAGCACTTGAGGGGGGTTCATGGTGTCATTTATGAACAGTCCCTTAGGGTAAGGTGGGTTCTGTATATTCACATTATCCTCAACAAGGCGAGGTTTTTCATGAATGCACGTCCATAGAAGGTCAAAAAGTAAATAAAAGGGCTAAGACACAGCCATAGAGTCATCCTAAAGCCAATCATCACTGGCCAGTCTGCAAGTGGCGTCTCAGGGCACGCTTGAACGCAGTTCGGCTAACTATCGCACACCTCAGGTGGCAGTGCGTTATATCTATCTGCCCCCACGCTGGCCAGTCGACGCCTGCCTGCACAGGTTTCTAGTTCGTACAGGTCTTAATTGGTGGGCATATCTCGTGGCGTACGAATGGTCTGCGCTTATAAATATGTCTCTCAAATCGCACGGTTCGTTGGTGGTTAGCACCTCATGGATGAGACATAGTTGATGGTATGCGACCAGTTCAGATATCATGGGAAGACCCAAGCGGCGGACCTCGTCACTGATATGGTGGAACTTCCTATTGTTGGTGATAACTCGTGCTGAAAAGTTTATCACTTTTTGAATTCTATGAAGCTGAGTTACCCCACAAGTACCGTATATGGACACACAATAGCGGATCGATGAAATGACTAATGAATTAATGACTTGTTTTAGAACCGAATGAGGGATGACATGTCTTACGTGTATGAGCCCCATCAACCTGCTAGTACATTCCGCGACTAGATGATCAACGTGAGGTCGAAACGTTAGATGTTTACCCATGTAAATGCCTAAATTTTTGACTTCTCTATTTTTGGTGATGGCGGTGTTGGCTACTCGGATGCTGACAGGTGGGAGGTCTCTTAACATTGCAGAAGTTCCGAAAACGATAAGTTGGGTTTTGGATGCATTCAATTTCAGTGAATTTTGTGAAAACCAGCCAAAAAAGTTTAAAAGCTCGTTTTCCAGATGGGTAATTATGTCGGATATGCTATGTTTTGGTCCAGATATCAATATTTGGGTATCGCCCGCGAATTGCACGATGTTGGCCTTTTCCGTGTAAAGATTCAGTTCATTTGCGAAGATTGAAAATAAAAAAACAAGAGAGGGAACCTCCTTGATATACAACAGTGGTGTTGGGTAGTGTTTTGGACATGAGCTTGGTTCCATTTTTTGTGATTTTTACTTGTTGATGGTGGCCCTGGAGGTAATCCTCAAACCAATGACTATCAACACCGTATATCCGTGGCTTATCCGTAGCTTATTGATACTGGGTTTAGTGACCTCATTTGTAAGTGTATCCTGCATTAGATTAGCTGCGAACTTTTGATAAGTGATGGTGAAATAGTTACTAAGTTTAGAAGCGATGTTTTGTTTCAGTAAGCCTATTTTCCTAAAGTCAAATGCTAGGGCTTTGCTTGTGGTTCTGGGTCTTTTTTCTAGTTTTCGTATAAGCCGAAGCCAGATTGGGAGATGATCACTTAAACAATTTTGGGTTGAGCTTCTACGATATACTGACATTTGGTAGAAAAACATTATTAAACATTACTACCTAGCTATATTTACCAGAAGGCTAATGTATTCTGCAGTCTCGATTCAACTCCTACAAATCACTTTCGTTATCGTTATCACTTTATCGAAGGCTGAGTTACCTATCGAGTTATCGTTGTCGAAGTCACCGTCCTTAGAAAAAGTTGTCGACTTATCGTTGCCGAAGTTGGGTTGACGTTATCGCGTGTCCACTGCTGAAAACGCATATACAAATGAGGCAAGTATAGGTTTTGATTTTTTGATTGCTTGTAGCAGCATTATTTATAGGAAGATGCAGTAAACATCAATCCTTAGCATGCCAGTTTATTTTCGTCTTGATATGAGATGCAGAAAGGTTAAAAATTGAGACAATATTTCGCTGACAATAGCACCAAGAGGTTAACTTTTATAACAAGCCTTAAAAAAACACACACACAAAGCACCCAACGCTCGTTGCTTTCGGCGGCTGCAGCGCCAGTGGCAGCACGCGCCGCTGTCCTCCCCTCACACCAAGCCCGATCAGACTTGTGCGAGAGGGTGAACGCCAGTGGGCACGTTCGAGGTGTGTGTCTGAAGTGAAGATCGGAAAGGTACAAGTAAAAGTCTGAAAAATCAACCAAGCTTTCTGTTCTCAACCAAGCATTTTCTGCTCTGCGACAGAACGGGAAACCCATAAGCATCAACATAATTTTAATTTTCGTTATCAAATTTCAAGATTTCACTTCAAGGTACACCCCCTGCAATTGAATTTGTACACACTAGGCTCCGAACTTTTTGTTATAGTGTGAGCGAATTACTGCTTGCAGAATCGCGATTAAACATACAGTTTGTGTGTTTTGCTCCCAGCTATCGATTACGTGCCCACTAATACTCAGCAGCCACATATTTTAAAATTAAATTGGAAAACTAATTTGTCACGAGACAGCCATAAAAACGTTTTCTGCAAATTATTTTCAAACTATGAATCTGGACCACAGTTTTGGGATAATATCGAAAGCCACGGGCACGACACACATGCTGTATATTTCATCGTGGCCGAGGGAGCAATAGTTGTCCAGAATTTAGCCAAAAACTGCCGAGCCTAGTGTGTTCAGATTCAATTGCAGGGGGCTGTACATACCTAGATTGCAACTACTACAACTTCATCATGACTCACCGTGACATTTTGCACCATCTGGTATTTCTTGCGACCTTGCCAATTATTATGCATGCAGACTCTCCAGTACCAAAACTCTGGCCAGACCGCCCGAGAATGTCCCCAGGGTATGCTAAAAACCCTGTGTCAGTGTCAAGTACAGGTTTGGTCAGCGCCACTATGCCCGCCTGTGCACGGCCCACGCCTGTGCCCGTGCCCGAGGACGTTGGAGTAGGCGGCCGCCCTGCGCGCACGGGCGGGCGGCGGCGGGCCCGTGGGAGCACAGGCGGTCTCAGGTGGATCAGCCCCAATGGACCCAAGCTTGAGGAGATGTTGATTGGGTAGCTGAACGTACAAACCAAAGCTGCCGGACCTTCGCTTCGATTAAAGACAAGTGCATAGGTTTGATTTGTTAGCCCTTTCCGAAACACGGCTTACAAGTAACATGCCATCAAGTCTCCTGCAAATTGATGAATATACTTTGCATCGGTTTGATCGTCCCAAGGCTGGCAGCCTCGCTAAAGCGCATGGGGAGTAGCCCTATTGGCATGGGATAATCTCAAACTTGCAGTAATTCCAAAACGGCAACGACTGCTAAAGACAGCTCTAATCTGGAAACCATCCGGGGACTAGTGCGAGACGGAAAGTGTAAAGGGTTACTTATAGCATCGTTATATCGCCACCCAACCAACACAACCCCGCAAAAAAACGCCGATTTTGACGAACTAGAAAGCCAGCTGCGACTCATGATGACAGCACATCCAGAGAAGATCATTGCATTGGCTGGATATTTAAGCGTACGTCTTTTGAAGACGCAATATGAAGAAAATCCGCCAACTCAAATACTGCGTAACTTGTTCGCACTTGTAACCTCCACGTACGTCTTAAGATATGTACACGAGAAACCTTAAAGTTGAAGTGATGTGACTCGCTGTCATTATGGAGGATCACACGATGTTACAAGAGTGGTGCTGAGATTTGGAGGTGTGAGCCCAAAGTACGCCGCCGCAACGCAATCACGCCAAATCAATCGAGTGGACATCACTGCTGTTAATTTGACCCCCGCTTACACGGACTGGAGCAGAGTCTACTCTGCAGAGGGACCAAAACAGGGAATTGGGCGGCGTTTGTGGGCACTTTCACACCTCTACTGGACTCAGTGACTCCGCTGAAACGGACCCGACCGCAACTGCCGCACGCTCCATGTATCACCTAGACAACCAGGGAGCTGAAGGCGAGACGGTGTGCTGTACTGGACGGGGGTCACACACCGGGCGAAAATCTTCAGTCGTCAATGCCAGGCATCAGTGCGAAGAGACTACCGCAACTAGCTTCAGCAGCAGCTAGCTGATGTCGGCCTTAGCCACACTTGGCAAATTCTTCGGTCCATGACAGGAGCAAAAAGACATCGAGTTCGACATCGAATGTGACCCCGGACGCTATTGAAACGTACTTTGTGAATGTTGGACCTCAAACATCTGCCAGCATTACGCCACCTAGAGCTCCGGTCCCTGTCACACTGCCTCGTGTACCGGCGTGTGAGATGCGGGTACAGCCCATCACTTTTGATGATTTGTGCATAACTCTAGCTAGCACGAAAACGTTTTTTTTATATTCGAATAGTTTTAGCGTCGTGTAACTTCAAAGATCTTTCTTTGGTCTTGGAAACGTGCTCCTTGATATCATTAATTCGAGTTTAATGTCAAGCGCTGTACCGAACAAGTGGAAACAGGGTCTTGTGACACCCATTCCGAAGGGTGGTGATACGACCAAGCCTGCCCACTGGCAACTTGTAACAATTTTTTCCGCAATAGCTAAGATTTTTTTTTAAACCCCCCAAAATAAAATGGGCAAACGATTTTCTCGAAATGGCTTCCAAACACCACTGGATGTTATCAAGGTGGCTCGCTCTCAAGTTTGTATTTTCCATCTTTGCTCACGAGATGAGTACGTATGCAGAGGAAAACTCAATAGTCCAGTAAGAGGATGACACTCAGCGTTTGGTTACCGGGCAGACATCATCCCTCTCGGATATAATGTTTAGTCTTGAGAGTTGAGACTGAGCTGGAAAGAGGATAAGATTGGTTCAGAAAAAAACAAGCGAAGTATGAATGCCTCAAGAACTCAAGCTATTGTATTTGAAACCCAAGCTATGCTAAGGGGCATGTATCAGGTCAGCACAAAAGTAGGCAACACTCAGTTAAATGAAACACAAATTTCCAAAAATCCAGGACTGGTCATGGAAAGCACCAGCCGCAGCACAAGTTCCAGCCGCATATCGACCAACTTACTTTGAAATGTACTGATGGGATCCCTTCACGCCAGCCGTCATCCCACGCACCCTACTAAAGCAAATTATTGACGCTCCGCTGATGTCCGCGGTTTTGCGTATCAATTTCCGGCACTAGGGGCGCCACACAACTTCACAGGATGAAAAAAGTTATTCATTTCTGTGCAAGAGTAATCACTGGAAAGAGCAAGTACGAACACGTATCTCTCAAAGTAAGAAACTCGGCTTTTTAACACCCGGTAAGCGCATTAATACCATCAGAGCTGGTTAGCCAAGAGTGTAATTTTTGGGATAGGAGATAAGTAAGTTGAATGTTGCCATAATCAATAATTCTAAAAATGGCCTGCTTAAATTCATTATACAATGAAGAAAACAGGCCAGAAAGATGAACATTTAACTTTTTAAGGGGAAGAATCCGAAAAAATGCTCTATATTCCGATTTACTCAAGGTCTCCTTCATTGCATGGTTTCTAACCTAGCCTGCAGTATAATCAGATATCAGACTAGATCATCAATCATCAATCACAGTTGTTATCACATAAGATCATAAGCGAAACGCATCACAATCACGGTGCCTAAATGTCTACATCTAGGTGCTATGACCCGGACAAATTGGTTAAGTTGGGTTTTTGGAATCGGATTTTTATTTTCAGTTCTGCATTGTGCCTGTCAGTGCCAAGGATTTCGATAGAACATGTGCTGTTGATTTCGCGGTCAGATAAATTTCGATGATTCGTCAGAATATGATGTCCTAATGGGGTATCTTTTCTACGGAGTCTGTTGTTGTGTGTCGTCAGACAAAATGTTTACTAAGCCGCAGTCGTACTGGCCGAAGACTTTCTGCCAACGGTGAGAAGCCACCATCAGTGTACCGATTAAACGGCGAGGCCCCTGAGGGGGTCCTTCAGACCCCCCCGGCCTTGAAGGGAATGCGACACCTTGGTTGAATCCAAGAATTTAGTCTATTTAGGGGTATTTTTAGCCGAAATTCATGAAAACGTCCATGATTTCTCTGAAAAATGTACAATGAGCTCGATATTTTGATTTTTAAATTTCGTCTAGGGTGAAAAATAAACCTCTGCCTGTGGATGACGTCATGATCTGGCATTTAAAACATATTCAATAGGCTTCACGGGCTTCAATTGGCTGATTACTCACCGTGACGTCAGCGCTGACATAACACCAACAGCTGAAAACTGTGGGCCGCCTGGCTGAGGTATGTATGTACATACATGCATGGTACATTTCAGGTAGGTGTTTAGCTTTTCTCCACGGAAATTTTGAGCTTCAAGACGAATGCTATATTGAGTATCGGGTTTTCCGGCATACTTTACAACTTGGCTATCTCAGTTAAAATCACGTGATGAAGGTGCCACGTTCCCTTTCAGTACTCCCTGCAAATGATGGGGGAAGCGCACTTGTTGGGAGTAGTATAAATATCATAACAAAATAGATACGAATAAAGCACTGAGTACGCACCTGTCGGTCGTGTGCCCAGTTGCCCACAGAGGAAACGTTCATTCACCGCAACCTTTATGATTTCTGTTACTGTGCGTGCCCGAGAGAACAGCATTGCAGTAGACACGCGAGGGAAAGGCAGACGGGGCTTTGTGGCCGGCAGGTGCGCAGGAGACGGGCTTTTTAGAACCACTGAGGCTGGTTGTTGGCGGTCTCAGACGCGTGTGACATATGTATTTATGTATTCATATTCATCACCAACGGAAGAGTCCCACTGACAGATGAAGTCACATGCTAAAACTAGTTAAATATTTACATGATAACAGCTTAAGAACTATCAAAATGGCGAAATAAGATCCAGTCGTCACAGTTTTGGTAAGACTAGTATGGTGCAACGTCCTAAAGGAAAACTCAGTGGAGTAAGGGACAATACGCCGCGGGTTCATATAAAAGAGCTCAGGTAAAACATAAGAGTAAGATCACGTGGAGAAGTAAGAATAAAATATTCGAGGTAAAATACTATGAGCATTTCGAATGGATGCAAAACTGCTCCGGACAACTCACATTGAGCTTCTACAGAAGTGCTCAAAATTGCAATGTTGCCACATATTTTTTACGTGACAGCGATAGGTACTAAAACCATCCGCGAAAAAATATGCTTCCACGGATCGGGTAGCCAAAAATGCATTTGTCAGTTTGGGTAGCCGGCAGAGCAAACCACGCTGTATGGTGTTCACTCGTCCTCGTGGGACATGCAGAAGTTTTAACTGCGGGTCAATCGGGTAGGCACGTGGAGAATACAATTTCTGATCAAATTTGGAGCGTACAAACGAACATGAAAAAATTCTCGCGAAGAGTAGATCATGTTGCACTCTCAATGTAGCAAGAGAAGTAATTTGGTACTGATGTAGTAGATCTTTGTAGGAGAGTGAGGGCGCATGCCCCGACACGGAACTATATCGGTCACTTTTCAGAGGTTCTATGCAAAATTCCATGATACGTTCGTGACAGTTTTATTCCCTAGCTTCTGAATGCGCTGAGAATTCATTTTGATTTATCATTAGAATCCTCCTGTTACTGCAAATCTAATCATGTCTCAAATGACCATAATAGACAAACATACAAAAATCAGTCAGGTTATGGCGACCAAATGATCTAACAGGCAATGCTTTACATTAATCAATCTGCTGATATGAACCACATAGGGTCAAAGCGAAAGCACCTTCACCATTTTTCTCAGTAATAGAACAGAGTCTGAGACCCAACCAAGCTAGCTCTCGGTGACCCCTGAAGTAAAAAAAAAATAACAAGACCCCGGTAAGCGGCCGAATTGCTAAGATGTTGAGAATATGAAAATAGTCTGAACCATGTCTGACAGAATGGAACCATTCTCGACTTGTTTCCAATATCCCCATGCATTTCCAATGAATGAGTCACGTCAAGTTATAATAGACTGACACAAAAGTGGTAAGATGACGGAGAGGCTCGTTCAGAAGTTGGAGCCTAGGCGTTTCTTTGCACTCCATACATAAGCCTGGTACACCAAATCGTCCCATCACTGGTTCGACTCATCCCACAGCATACAGGACTGCTTCACATCTCATAAAACTGATAGCATCAGTCCTTAATAAGGCATAGTACACAGAACGCAGCTAAACAGTCTCACATCAGTTAAAATCAACGAAACTCTTTCACGGCTGTCAAAATTGATAAATTCAGTTCTTAATAAGGCGTAGTACACAGAAAGCAGTTCTATGAATTCGCGTATCCGTCAAAATCAATCTCTCTCATTGGAAATGACAGATCAGTCAGTTTGCATGCACATGCCTTGTTCACCAAAATGCACGTCCCAGACGCTATCGATGCCGTTTGCAGGAAGCTTTCTGGGATAAGACGTTGTCTGAATGTAGAGAAATATCGGTTTGTTCGCTGTGTATGCTCATGAAAGCCTATTTAGAATGCAGATATTTTGTTTTTGATGGTGGATATGCCATAGGAAAAGAGGTCGACCACATGGCTCAGTTTATCGGTGTTGTTGGCAAAAGATGACGAATTTGGAAAAAACAGTTTCAGCATCACGAGACCCAGCCTATTGGAAGCGCATGCTGAAGACTATTTTTTAACCCGACACTGCGGTGAGTCCGGCAACGGGTTGCGTGCTTCCTGCATTGGGTGGTTTCTGCACCGTGGCAATGGTGCAGAAAGTACCAACCATCTTCCACTTTTGGGCCAAGTTCGCACCATATCCGTTGAGCCGTGACGTCGCAGGGGAGCAGAAAGGGCCAGCCTTAGGCCAATTTAGGATATCCCCTACAAATAAAAAATCAGTAGACCTAGCAGAGGTGAAGGACACCAATGTGATTGTGTTGGCTCATGGTGTTGTCCGGAAGTTATTGCCACAAACCAATTAAAAAAACGTGTCGTCTTTGGACCTCGGGTGACCTCCTTATTGACCAGGCATCAAAACAGTTGGCATCTCAGCGATCTGTTTTCGAAGAGCTTTGGAGGGTGTGGAAACTTTGTCAAATTCTTTAGGAGCCAAGTCACACCTTGGTTTTCTCTGCCTCTTTTTGGACGAACAAAATAGCCTTACATGGGTCTAGAAATGACTTCAAAACCCGGTGATCTGAACTGAATAATAATAATTGTTGGGATTTAACGACGCACCAACTGCCAAGGTCATACGGCATCGCCCACTCTCACCCTGCTGGGAGGGATTTGGGAAATCAGATCGACTTATTCGGAAGCTCTGCTGGGAATTGAACCCGGGACCGGTGGTTTAGTAAAAAGACGCGCTAACCACCAAGTCACCCATTCCCCGTGACCTGAACTGACCTCATGTAACTTCTTAGCTTTATTTCGTTGAATTGATTCATGTCGGGTATGCTAAGCGGCGTATTTCTGATTCAAAACGAGTGACAACCATTTGCAACAAACCAAACGGGGGTCCGTAATTGTTGGGGCTTAACGACGCACCAACTACCAGGGTTACATGGCATCGCCAACCTTCACCCGGTTGAGAAAGATTTAGGGCTCTGATCGACTTATTCAGAGGCTCTACCGGGACTAGAACCCGGGACCTGTGACACAGGGGGCAGGTTCTCTACCAGAGTCACGAATCCTATGAACCTGGGTGCCATCGTCCCCCTCCTAGGCAGTGGAGTCCCCCTCCTAGGCAGTGGAGGGCTAATCTGGAGCCACAGCGACGCATAATTGCATTCATTTTTGGATGACATGAATGACGTCACGCCAGGCATGAATTTCACCATGGAAAAAGAAGAGGGAGGTAAACTCTCATTTTTGGACGTACTCGTGCCTGTCCAGAGATAGTTGCCGCGGCCTTCTGTCTGCAACGGACACCGAAAGGCTGCCTCGAGTGAAAACCACATCACGCCACTTCCAATTGCGACCTTCTTTTCAGCGGGGAGTTATATAAAACATTTCGCACTGGAAAAAGCATATGCAACACATACGGCAATATGCAACACAAAAGGCATACGACCCGTACGTGAGGCGAGTGAGCGAACCCACTGCGCGTCTGCTGAGAGCCCACAGCACCATCGCGGGGAAACTAGTGCCGCAAGCTCGTTACACCTCAAGACCGTGTGAGACCGGAGGAACAGATATCATTGCAATACAAAACTACTGCTGAACGGTGATTTCCTGTAGCGGGCGAATCGAACCGGCCAACGCGCATAGTCACCGAAGAGAGTGAGCGTGGCATGAGGCACGGTAGCACCATACGGCCAGGGGCGGCTTCCCATGCCCTCCGCGGCAGACCAAGTGCGTACCCGCACAAAGCGGTTCTAGCGCATAGTCTTAAAGGGAGATACGCGAAAAAATTTTATTGGCTATATCAAAAGGTTACAAAAAGTTGTTTCAGAAGTCCTATTCTCATTTTTGCGAATTCGGCCTGCAAATGCCTTAAAATTTCTCTCAAAGTCAACATTTCTAGACGACTTTACCGGTACACCTCATATCGATGTTTATGACGTCCACATGGCTAAGGCTATCAATTTCTCTAAGAATTAGGCCATATCTATCCTAAACAGTGATGTAGAACTTTGGGCTACTCCAGAAAAAATTACTTTAGAAAAACAACATTCCAAAACTCTTTTGAAACAGAAATATAGGGCTTACAAGAAATCACAATTAACCAATCAGAAGCCTAGGAATTCTCAAACCGGGGTCACGTGACCTATCTGACGCAAAAGTTTTGTCATCTTGGGGCGGAAGCAGAAAATGGCTCAAGACCCGAGGTACGAAACCGCTGAAGACTTGAGTAATTATGTTTTTTCCGTTTCTAGGGCAAACTTATTCATTTTGGAATTTTTGAAAGCTTTTTAAAATTAATTCAAATACAAATACAGGAGGGCAAACATTTGTATTATAAAAAAACATTATTTTTCATTTTTAAATAGTTTTCGAAAAGTAAGTGATGGGTATGGGCATGGGCAAGTGATGGGCATTTTATCGAAACTGTTAACCTATTTCGATAATAAGTGAGTGGCCTCCCAAAATTTTTCCGAAGATACAAAAATAATCGATAGTTTCGTTATCAGGATTTTTCAAATAGCAAGAAACCACAATAATAATTTTTCGCGTATCTCCCTTTAATTGTGATTTAAGTTACATAGGTTTCAATAAGACAGCTAATTTAAGTTGTAACACACAAAAGAGCACTAGTTTACGCAAAAATTAGTTAAAGAAAAACAGTGGAGGATTAATTTCGGGTAGCTCTTTAGTAGCGGTTTATAATAAAAAACAGCGAACGCGGAGTAGTGGGTAGCAGTTTCAATATTTCAGAAAAAAAACTCTAGTGGCGTCAGCACCATCATCATCATAATTGGGGGTTTAGGGCGCGCCGACAAAGAAGCTCATACGGTTAGTCCCGGTAGTAGTTTCAGCTCACCAATGTGGCAAAAGACACGGAAACGGTTTTAGCAATTTGGCAGCGGTGCCCAGCTCTGCTGGAATGAACAAGATGTGGCGCGTGATGCGAAGGGACTTACCAGCGGAGGGTAACTACCATCGTACTAGGAAAGCTAAAGGCTCATTCCCGGCGTTCCCGCAGGCGATGTCCATTCGCAGGTAAAATTAACGATCCGCTGAGTGAGAAATCGCTACCCGCAATGCGTGGGGAGCGAACATTATGCACTACCCAGCATTATTACACCTAGCGTTACTCATTTGAAATAATCAGCAAACACTGTCTAATTACATTCTGACCTAGCCAATCAACTGTTTGCCAACTGAAACAAAAAGCTGGTGCTCCTGAGGAAACTATTTTGAAAACACCAAGCTCAAAATGCTGCTTTTGACCAGTGGCGGCCATGGGTCAGAATTTCAGTGGGGAGTGGCACGCTACATGGTACGCAACGCCTTCTTTCCAGTCAACGCCAGAAAGTTAGTGTTAAAACGCGTACTGGAGGGGAACCTTGGAGGACCCCTTCCTATTTTTCAAGGTGACCGGAGAACCACTCGTAGCCGGAAAAGGTGTCTTCTCTACATTTGAGAAAATTACACGCCGCGTCGATTGGTGTATTTTTCTTTAAATCAACCAGAAATGTTTTGGCATACAGGCTTTCAAAGTCATACCTACATTTTGATATCGCTACAATCACGCGGGCGCACCATTTCGGCTGCATTGGAAACCGAGTAGTGATGTCATAACGTCATATAAGCAAGGTAATATGTCAAGGTAACCTCAAATTAAGTTCAGGGTCAAGGTCAAAGACCGCGGGTCAATGTCATACAAACATTTCTATGGTCACTGAAACAGTGTTTCGGTTAGATGGCATTACTCAGTATGACGAATGTTTTACTATGACTTCATAGTTAAGGCTTTTCGTTAAGTGCGTGCGTGCGTGCGTGCGTGCGTGCGTGCGTGCGTGCGTGCGTGCGTGCGTGCGTGCGTGCGTGCGTGCGTGCGTGCGTGCGTGCGTGCGTGCGTGCGTGCGTGCGTGCGTGCGTGCGTGCGTGCGTGCGTGCGTGCGTGCGTGCGTGCGTGCGTGCGTGCGTGCGTGCGTGCGTGCGTGCGTGCGTGTGTGCGTGCGTGCGTGCGTGCGTGCGTGCGTGTGTGCGTGTGTGTGTGTGTGTGTGTGTGTGTGTGTGTGTGTGTGTGTGTGTGTGTGTGTGTGTGTGTGTGTGTGTGTGTGTGTGTGTGTGTGTGTGTGTGTGTGTGTGTGTGTGTGTGTGTGTGTCGATGAATACCAGTGAACAAGAGATAGCAACCTGAAATTCATGACTTTATTTTAATTTGTATTGATCATCTCTGTGAAAAAGAACAAAAGGTGTTTTACACAAATCATTTTAAAATCCTGAGAAAGATGTTGTCATGGACTTAGAAAAAACATCAGGGTACCACAATTTTTAGTATCCGGTGGCCGTACTATATGACATACCTAAATATTTTAATCAATAGATTAAACATACCTTCACACTTTATTCTTTTTTTAGATATGGCCACTTTACCCAGCCTGGTAGCCTGAGATGAGATGACACAGATCTGAAATGTTTGGAACATTTGTCAAGCGGTCAATAATACATTATGCCATGTAAAACGAACAGCGCTCCTCACCACTTTGTCTCCGGCTGCTTCGAAGAAAAAACCAAGCAGTTCAACCACCAAACCGGGGTGAAATTAGTTCTAAGCAGCGCCATGGCCTCGCACACGCTCTGAGGATTACCAACAACACAGGGCATATTTAAGGAATTGGGACTGTGGCATTCGGGAAAAGGCATGAATTCGCACCAAAAGGGCACTCTAGATCACAAATGGCAGGCGACTGGTGGGCACCGGCAGTTCAGGGGCGTTCACTGGTGGACATAGCATGGGACTGGTGGGCAAAATGCCCACCACTTTGTAGGTTAAAATATGCCCTGCAACAACACCTTCAAAAGTCTGACAATCTCAGCTTACCCGGTGGTGGACTAGCCTGCCCTGTCTTAGCTCATCTCACCAACCAACAGCTTTGTGCAGTCCGAGCCTTCGAGGGAAGGCACTACAACCGTCGAAAGACCAGCCTGGAGTCCGCGGGGCAGACAGGGTGCGGCAGACCCGAGGCAGGACCGCTGCCAACATCTCGCCAAAGTTCAGAAACCCGCACAGGGACAGTGGCACCTACAACAGCAGCTCGGACGGACCAGATCGGCCCGCGGCGGCGGCGGCGCGGCGGCGACGGTAACGGCGCGCATATTCCGACCGTCTCCCAATAACGGTCGGCCGGGACGGGCGCCGGTCGTGTCTATACCACACGGCTCCGTCCTCATCAGAGGAGAGCCTTCATTATAGGTGCCGTCCCACGTCAAGGCCGGCGGACCCAAAACCGGCACCGGCGCGGCAGCCTAAGTGAGCGGATGGCCCGCCCCGGTCAGTGAACCGACGCATGTCGTTGCCGCGCCGAACGCGACGCGCCGGCCCCGGCGGCCCGGCGGCGGCGCCGACGCACTCCGAACGCAGCTGGCAGACGGAACCGATGGCCCCATCCAGCGCACTGCTTATGGTGTGTATGCTGTTCCAAATAGATACGAAACAGAGCAATACAGCCACCTCTGCCCTGACCACCAGTGTGACGGCTGCAGTATCACGGAATCGTGGGACTGGTGACAGTATGGCGAATCAAGGGGCTGATGACTTTGGGCTCAGCAGGAATATCAAATTGACTAATTTTTGCAAGTTGTCAAGGGGCCTATCCTAGAGGTTCAGCTTATGCTTTATGGTTAACCATTAGTGGACACCACGAGGCTGGCAGCTGATACTCGTCTAAATCATAATGATCATTTGTCTCACTGTGAATGTTGTGAATGTAACTTTCTCCAAATTCCGCGCTCCTCCATCTTCAAAGTGCGGCTTCCCGACCGAAGCGTTTTGGTCGGGAAGCCGCGGATATCTCAGTACGGCGACCCGACCTTACAATTTTTCCACTGACGTTGCAAACTCGACGAAAATAACGGCCCAAACAATCGTTAATCAAATATATTTTCATATGTAGTGCCTATGAGAAATGTGTTGCAGTAGTCTGCACTCCCCCCCTCCCCACACACACACTCTTATTTCCAGCGGAGGGGCATCAGCCTACATTGCAGAATCCAGCCCAGGGAATTAACCGCGTGGCAAGACAACTGCCGTGACTGGAGGCAAGCGTACGTGCCGCGCAAACAGCGAACCCAAATGTGGATCAGCAAGCCAGAGCCGCGCTAATAGTGATTAAGGGTGAGAGGCAGCGCGCGGCGCGCAGGTGCAGACATGATCAGCAGTCCTGATGCACACATTACTTCCATATGGCTCTAGCCTCCACGGTGAAAGCTGGGGTATGGGACCATCAAAACCGCTTCATCGAGTGACCTTAATAGTCAATCTGGCTTCCTAAACAATGGACTTTAGTCAATATATCAAATGCGTTAGATTTGACGAGGAGACAGCATAATTGGCCGACTCCTGCCATCAGGTACAGATCCCTTCTGCCACAAAGAGACTGACACGTCTGCCAATTGGACACAGGCAGGACATCGCCTCCGTCACATCCCCGGCGGCGATGAGCGCTTGGATACCTTCTATGACAATTATTGGCAAAGTTATTACGGACGGCAACCTTTTTTGATTGGATTTATCGGTCATCGTTATCGAAGTCACGTATTCAAAGTCTCCGCTGGGGCCAATCAAGAGCATTAACTTTGAAGGTAAATAGAATGCGGTGTGCTGCACAGAGGAGCATGATTATAGGTCGGTAAGTTGTTTATGGGTATTGCTCCTCGATATCACCAAGCACAAAACAGAATATTAACAATAATTGTGAATCTAATTTATTGTGCACCCAGGATTCGAGAAGAAACGCAAATTAACAACTGATCAATATTTATTGATAATGAAGCCTTTCTCCAAAGATGTATCTAAAACGACAACTCACAGCAGTTTTTCAATAAACAAATTTCACGCCCCCCCCTAGTCGATTTCAGGCAATTGTCCTGACAGAAGTCAATTTTTTATAGTTGTGCTCGTTTATGTTCACACACCTTCACAGAGTTCGGCAATGCACGCAAGTCTAAAAAGTTCCGCAAAACACGTCCGGCGCGTTCCACAATGCTTACAACACGGCATTGTAGATTCTCCCGTATATATTTTTACTGAGCAGAAATAGACCAAATCTATGGCCATCATTGGAGTCATCCAATCATAACGAATTTAACGATGTATAATATGAGCATGCTAGGTTAAACGGTAAAAAATGAACTGACCTCAGGCCCGATCAGGGTTACATGCCGACCTGTTAGGTAATGTAGCCCATCAATCGACTCCATGTGACAAGATGCGCACACTGGAAACTTTATATAAGATCTGTCTATATTCAGTGCGAAGATATTGGTAAAACAATGATGATTTGCACAGGTAACCTTACATGAACTTTGAGATATCGATATGTTCAACCAATCAACTTTATGGTCAGGCAGGGGCGGATCCCAGGTAGGGGCCATGGCGCGAACGCCCCCACCCTGGGCCGACCTTAAAGGGAATGTGGCACCTTGGTCGAATCCTGGAATTTAGTGTAATTAGGCGCACTTTTAGCCGGAAATAATG
This sequence comes from Lepas anatifera, assembly GCA_034440635.1. Taxonomy (NCBI): domain Eukaryota; kingdom Metazoa; phylum Arthropoda; class Thecostraca; family Lepadidae; genus Lepas; species Lepas anatifera. The sequence continues at coordinate 1,706,303 of JAOTON010002265.1, read as the reverse complement.
ACACCACTCATGATTTCTCTGAAAAATGTACAATAAGCTCAATATTTTGATTTTTAAGATACTCCTCTAGGAAAAAATAAATATCTGCCTGTGGATGATGTCATGATCTGGCAACCACTACCATACTCGAAACGCTTCAAGGGCTTCAATTGGCTGATGCTCATCGTGACGTCAGCATATGTCATCACACCAACAGCCATGCCAACTGTGGCCTGCTGCTAAGGGTACATGAGGGGTACATCGCAGGTAGGTTTTAGTTTTTTTCTACGGAAATCTCGAGTTCCAAGACAAATGATATATTGAGTACCGGGTTTTCCTACTTGCTTTACAACTTGGCTATCTCAGTTAAAATCACGTTATGAGGGTGCCACATTCCCTTTAAGCACTGGAAAGAAACGCCTCCCGCCGCAGCTGCCGGGGCCCCCCGCAAGGGTGTTATTAGTGAAAACCCCTGTGAGTATATACTGACTATACAGTGGGTGCGAGCGTATAGGTGTAGTGAAAACCTGTCAAATGACCCCGGGATGGGCTTTGAGCACCATATTTCTTAAAAAAAACAGATTTCCATCACATTTGACGTTTTTCCGCGGCCCTCTCCGAGTCGCAGGCCCCCTTCCTGAACGGCAGCCCCCTCCCCGAGTATTGTAATCGCCCCCTTTGAGGAAATCCTGGATCCGCCACTGTGGTCAGGAACGTGCTATGAACACATTATCTGAGGAGTTCCATATTGATCTTTGCGTATGTACCGAAAAAGAGCCCTTGCTTTTTTCGCGACAGACTTACGGGGTGACAAAAATGACACCCTCTTAGGTCAACAATGCAAAACCCCGCCAGAATACATTTGCAAGCCCCAATGACATCATCATATTATGCAAGTTCGGAACTGATCAGTTGGCGGATGCTATTTTGGCGCCACGTAAAAGTCGTGGTTTTGGGTTTTGAGCTCATGTTGTTTTACGTTGATCAGAAATTTAAGAACGAATCTCCAAAAAAGCACGTATGTTAAGAGAGCTATCTTTGACTCCCAATTCACGGAATGGATTGGTATATTCAGTTTTGTTACACCACTTCAGCCGCAGCAAACTCCAGTTCCAGCTACAGCGTTCTTTCAGCAGCGGCGGCCTCTGGCATTGATATTGAGAATAGAGACTACGGTGAAACTATGTTGCGATAGTCTCCATTGGCGACTGTGTAAGATAATTAATCATGACAGCACAGATAGGTTTCAAGAAATGGCTACGATATAAGGAACTTTATGCAGGGATTTCCGGCAGCATTGTGCATCGTTAAATATGATCATGCTTTTGTATTCTCTATCCACGGTGGCGAACCCGACCACAAGACTCTGTCTAGCTCCCAACGTACTGATGTCAGATACGGCCAGTGAACTCGTCTGGCCTTCATACAACTTCGTGATTAAGCGCAGTAAACAGATGTTATCACCTATCACGTGATGAGTTCCTAGGCTAGCCACAAAACGCGGCGTGGGCGTCTTACGTATGTATATCTAATGAGAGGCATGCACCTGAAACACTGACTGCTCAGAGTAAAGCTATTACACTGACTGCTCAAAATAAATCTATTCCTTGTCAAACAAGGACAGTCTAATTTGGTTCACAGAACCAGTGGCGGATCTAGCCGGTCGCTTTGGGAGGGGCAAACCAAAGTCGAAAAGCAAAAAAAAGTCACGCAGTGAACAATTGTGCTCTAATATGATCTGTCGAAAAATTTGAGGCATTAGGGGCGAAAAGCAAAAGCAAAAACAAAAGCGTCACAGGGTGAGAAATGTGGGCTCGAGATACTTTTTCCTATCCATGCCCCAATATTTACACTGAACTTAATTGGTTCTGTTTGAAGTTGAGAGTTGAAGTACCAAAATAATGCTTATGAACTAAAAAGCTGTCGGGGAGAAAAGGTCGATCGCTTTGGGAGGAGGCAAAAACATAGTTTTGTTCCGAGCTTTTCCGTTTGGGGGAGGGGGCGCAAATACCTTTCCCCCTGGATCCGCCACTGCACAGAACGTGAATTTTGCAACTGCTGACTAGTGTCATGCATGAACAGGTTTTTGGACTAATGGTCATTGGCAACATAATCTCTTCTGCACGAGAGCGTTTTGGAACTTCAGCTAGTTTAAAGTGAGGGGTGCAGTGGCGTCAGGGAAGCGCGCTCGGCTTCCACGCTACTGACCCGGGTTCAAATCCCGGACGGGTATTCCACATAAATGTGGCTGATCCCCATAACACGTTCCTACCGGGTGAGAGTTGGCGACGTCATATAACCTCAGCAGTCGACTAGTAGCAAAGCCCCACGGCAATGTAGTCTACAGCTTAGGCAGCATGGCGTCGCCTCAGATGAAAGCTGGTTTACAATTGTAGTGGTGAGAGGCGATAGCCTACAATCTTTCGGGCCATAAGCTCAGCTATCCTTAAATCAGCAGTCCCATCTCTCCCTTATCACTTTAAAGCAGAGCGGACGGCGCACGTCAAGCCTAAAAACGTGCCCCGCGTCTGGGGCCTGACTGCGACATACTGGTCCCTTTAATATTTAATTTAAACTACTTAACATACCTAATATGGATTTCACTCTGAATTTAATAGCTAAGCAGTTGATAAAAACCCTCAGTGTTTTACTTGCGTTCGCTGGATTTCAGGTAATGAAATTGTGGTGTTCAAGAACTTGAAGAAGAAAACAACTTTAAGACAAAACAAACAAATCTAACATAATTCGAAGAAACTCGCCTCCTTGCGAATAGGCGGCAGGATGTACAAGACAGTTGATGCTAGGTCACATACATGGCCAGGTGTTTCTTTGTAAAAAGGGGTAAAATAAGAACCATTAGCATCGGGACGAGTGATAATCAATGTCAGAGCGACGCCAATACATTGTTGGAAGCGGGCTGACCTGCATTGTGCATGATATAACAGGTGAGCAGCTGCGCTGCAGCGGACGTCGCGCTGCCCTCCACCGTTTTCCGTGTACCCGGCCAGTGGCAGCGTCCAAACCACGAGCCCACCGCAGCAGCCACTGTGTCTCCTGCACACAAGAGTCAAGGTCAAGGTCACAAGGCCAACAGGAATGGCCAGTGGTACCAGTTTCTATCACATTTACCATGGTTCTATGATTGTTTCTTATGTTTGTTTGTCTCTGGGCGAGAGAGCTCAAAAGAGACAGGTATAATGGGGGAGAAAGAAGAGGGAAGGGTCAACAGGCAAGGCATGAGGCCGGGGCCCCACGGCAGTCCCGGGCGCAGAGAAGACCGGGGTCCCACGGACGTGCGGGGCCACACAACAGTCTGAGTCCCCACAGCGGTCTGGGGCCCCACAGCAGCTCGGGGCCCCACAGCAGGCCGGGGCCCCACAGCAGACCGCGAGACGACAGCAGCTCGGGGCCCCACAGCAGACCGCGGGACGACAGCAGACCGGGGCCCCACAGCAGACGGGGGCAGCACAGCTGACCAGAGGCCCACAGTAGTCCGGGGCCACAGCAGTCCGGGACGACAGCAGACCGAGGACCCACAGGGGTCCGGGGCCGCGCCTATGTCCGGGGCTCACAGCGCTACAGGCCCCCACAGCAGTCCATAGCCCCACAGCGGTCCGGGATCCCACAGCACACCGTAGCCCACCACTGTTCGGGCCCAACAGAGGTCTGGGGTTCTAGGTGGTCCGGGGCCCCACTCTATCACTGTATCTTCTACAGGGAAGAGTGGGGTAGGCTCTATCATCCCTCTCCGCACGGCAGGAATCCAACCAGGAACAAAACACTGTTGTGACCCAGCCTCCTTCAGTGAAGAGAAAACAGGTCAGATGTTTGAGGCTACGTCATTCTTAACCCCACCTGATGCATGAGCTGAATATAATATGATTCATGAATTTTAAATCATGGATAGTTTATAAATGATAAAGATGCCAAGAGAGGGAGCCGATCTTTCACTCAACTCTCAAATTTTCGTTCGAAAACATTTTCTGGTTTGTCAAACAAGAAAAATTGTAAGATTTGCTGGCAGCATGAGCACAAGCTTACGGCGTGCCAAAATCTGAAGAGTTTTAGGTTAAGGGTCATATCAGAAGAAGAATGAAGATTCGTTTTCCTACTCACTTTCTTGCCGGTAGGGACGATCATGGTCGATATGGCCCACTGGACTACCATGCAATATGCACTGCAGCATCAATTTTGGGTCACAGGTATATAAATTTGTCACCTACAAGTCCTGCAGACATAGGTGGTGGCTTATCATCACTCCCCGTCATAAAGGCTAAGTATCGACTCAAGATTGCATTTAAATTTGTCAAATTTGTCAAGAACAATCCTTGAAGAGTATTTCTGTCGCAAGGCTGAGTTTGCATGCTTGTAAGCATGACTCTCAGATGCCTGTATTTACTTTCCTCTTCCGTCGACTCGGCCGCCCAGCTTCAGAGTTCAGAGAACCACTGTGATTGTCCCACAACACCCGTGCCGTTGGCAAGGGCAACAGTGGTGGGTGACTGTAAACACGCTCCGCTGCCGACATTCCCGTTAGCCGTAGCAGACAGTGCTATGTAGAACGAGAGTGGAACACGAGACAAAGCAATCCCTGCGCAGTCCTTTCCCGCCAGAAATGTGCACACGTTTTATTCTATAATCAAGCGAAGTAAATAGCTTGCAATCTGCACGACTTGAATTTAACAGACTTGAACGAGCTGGTATTATGAGTGCGCAAATGCGGTTTGCAATTTCATCCGTAGAAATGTGATCACTTCCAGCAATCTGGAGCACGGAAACCCTGCGGCGCAGTACGCAGTGCAATGCCACACATTGCACAGGGTGGCTCAATCTTCATGATGTTTAGAGATGTATAGGTGCGGGTAAGTTTTCTCGTTGTTTGGCTCATTCTGAGTCCTTTGACAACAAAATCAGTGAAATCAAATAGTTTCTAGGAGTCGCACATCGAGCTCTAATGTTTCAGTTTTGCGAAAAATATGTAAAACATAAGACAAATTCACTTCTAAATGTTTAAACACGCTTTGTAACGAAATTCCGATACTTACATATTCAAGGTGATCTAATTACCTTTCATTCGATACTTGTTTCAAATGCCTACATCAGCTAGTTCGCCTTCTACTTTACAGTACAACTTTACGGATTTCTGAAAGCGAACCTTAACACGCCCAAAGAAACACGCCCACGCCCAAAGGGTCTGACCTCAACGCACAAAGGAGGGAGGGGGCCCCAAAGTGCCCCCTGATGTCTCAGAAGCCAAGAGGGTTAGAAATAGGATCGTTTATGAGTTTGTGAGGCTCAAGGTGATCTACATTACAGCCAATTTGCATTCACCTATGGCAAAATCTTTGAGGTCATACGAGGTCGCAAAGTCAAATCTGGGCCGTGCTGGATACATTTTGAGAAATACCGTGATTATGCGAAAAAAACCTGGAATACACTGAAAGTGGACTAAGATCATTGAGGTAAGGCCTTAAGCAGCGTTCTCTGAAATTGTGAGGTCAAGGTCATTTAAGGTCACTGTTCTAGGACGTAACAATATGGCATATTCCATATAATGTAAAATATAAGTAGAGCTACAGCAACCTTTAGGCGAGAAATGCAGGTTTGACTGGCAAACGACCTTGATCTGTGACTTTGAACCTGCCATCGAGTAACCTTAACTATAAAGTCAGCAAAACACTTGTCATACTGAGTAATGCCATCTGACCGAAACACTGTTTGTATGACCTCAACCTGGTCATTATTACGTCACCTCTCGGTCTACAGTGCAGGCAAACTGGTACGACCGCGCGATTACGACGGTCTCAAAGTATAGGTTGGACTTTGAAAGCTTATAAGGCAAACAAACTATTGACCGATTTTCACAATTATTTCTCCAATCCACGCGCTCATGAAGTTAACCTATTATACCTGGCCAGAAAAGTGCCAAATACCTTAATGTCATCCTCAGCAAGGCCACAAACCGAAACGACCCAGCTGAGACTGTTAATTCCAAGGCAAATATAGCCCCTGGATTCCTAAGTACGAACCGGAAAAATAAGTTACTAGAAAACAAAGGCACATATTGGATTACGGTCAACATTGGTATTCACATTGATATTCACATTTCGGCCAATATTGGACCATGCCAATGCCATCTGGGATCCGGACCACCAACAGGACATAAAAATACTTGAATCTATTCCAGTTGAATATTCGTTAAATCTGTTCAACAGAAAGAAGCATGCATCGTTACAAGAAACTAACGCAGAACTTCTGGCATTTCAGCTATGATAAACGCCTCAAGCGGTCACCTCTCGAGAAAAGACGACAAGCAGCAAAGGCTCGTAATGCTCTACAAAAGTGTATAAGCGTTTACAGCTGTAGAGGACTTAAAAAGTGTACTGAAGCCACTCTCAGAACGTTCACGTCGTGGGCACAGCCAAAAATGTTTCCTACATCGCAGGAGGACTGAGCACTAAATTTCATTTCAAAAGTAAGTTTCCTCAGTCAAGGGAGAAAGCTAACAAACTAAAAGAAATAAATTATTTTTGGGGGAAAATATTATTTTTACATTAGTTCACTCTTTTAACTTCTGCAGATGCTTTGCGCAAAGTTTTATTCGTCAAATTATGCATAAATTTTTAACATGTAACGCCTGTCCTCATATAAAGCATAACTTTTAACATGTAACGCCTGTCTTCATATAAAAAATCCGGTCAAACGTGTCCTCTCATATGGCTGTTGCGGAGTCGCCAGGGGCTGCGATTTTCGAACTAACTGTCGTGAAGAGCTGAAAGTGTCACAAGCGTGTTCAGGAATGTCAATAAGCCAGGAAAAATATGAGTCACAAATGCCAGGCAGGAAAATGTAGCCAGATTGTCGAAACGCCCAGAATATCTAAATATTAAAAAAACGGTCACAAACAAAAAAACCCTTGTGGGGTATGTCCGAACCAAGTTTACCCCAGCTATTCACTTGCACTATTCATGAACACTATTCATGCCCTAGCACAATGTTTCCGCTTGCTACGAAACAAAGCTCATCTCGTGCACTGTGCAACTCGACGGCGGCAAGGTCTGAAGAAGTTTTGCATAATCCGCGCGCCGATGTAACCGGGTGTATGGACCGGGTTTGTCTTATTACAATCGGCAAGCTTATTGCAAGCTCAGCTTTTGCATGCCATGCTTGTATTTACCGTTTGCTCAACACAAATCTGGAAAGCAACTGCTCAGAGTTTTTTTTCGGGGGGGGAATGCTGAAGTCCGCTAATTCCTACGTAAGCCCCCAATAGAAGCAACAGTAAAGGTGGATATGGCTAGACAGGCAGAAGGCTGAGAAGTTCTCCAAAGTCTGCAACACAAATTCTGAATGTGCCATTTCCTGTCGCCTAACTGATACATTGCATTTTCTCAAAATTGTTCTGGAAACCATAGAACTAAATTGGCACTATATCAGGGATAATGGGAACACATTTCATCAGTCGAAAGAGCTTCCCGTTTTCCTAATCGGACAGTTCCGGTTCCTGTCTTTACAAAAATGGTTAGAGATCCATAATAAGCCTGAGCAAAGGGCAAAATAAATTTCCATAAGGAGAATAGGCCTTCAAGCAGTCAGAAGTAGATGGGCACTGGTCCCCAGTGAAGGAAAATCTGAAGGACTTTTCCTCATTGGAGGAGGCTGCGAGCCAAAACAGGTCCCCACTCTGCATGTAAAAATGTGCTGATCTTAGACGTACATACGTGGCACGCAGTGACATATTGGGCTTGTGAGGTGCAAATGTAGTCGTTTAAGAATGAAAAAGCTTCAGTCATCGAATCAAAGACCACGATTAAATTTTTGGGGACTATGCATGCAAGAAGACATTGTGAAAATATAGGAATCCAGCACTCTGTACGTTGACAGTTGGTTCTCCGGTTTCCAAGGCTGCGTAAACCAGAGCAGGGTGGTTTTTCTCACGTATTTTCCCCCTTTCTCGGCTCAAGAAATGAATTACTATCAGGCACTCAAACGTCATTAAAATTGAACCCGATCTTGCAATAGACTCACTTGATAAAACCTGTCGATCACAGCTACAAAGTTCAGAAGTCATCGGAAAAACCCCTGATCTGGCTGCAAGTGGGTACATATATCTGAGCTCCAGCATTGCATCTTAAACGGTGCCGGCACTTGAAGCCTGGCATTTCCAACACTGCCAGAACCTGGATGGAAGCTTGTCCAACTGTTGAGCAAACTGCGCGGCGGGACCGATGTCTTATCTCTAGGTCACGGCTACTGGGACCGGTACGAGGGCCGATCCACTTGCGTTGGACGCCGGACGGGCCAGGTGACGCGCGTGTGTGCCATTCGGTACACGTGGTGGCCTGCGCACGTCCCACATACCGGCCGAGCTGTCCAACCACGGCACAACGGTGCTCTGGGCTTCATCAGAGGGTCGCCTCAGGCGGAGTGGATACCCTGGTCAGAAGCGCTCGTCATTGCTGTACTCACCGAAAACGAACGCTGCCGTTTCACAGCGATCGTCAGCTTGATACTTACTCCCTTTTCACACACGCGCACGCGCATGCAACGCTTGGATGGCAGCCAGATGCCCAGGTTTATTGACCAGGTTGTTTGACCCACCATATGATAAGTTCTGAATTGGAATTGATTGTTTCCAGTTTGGTAAGTGATGGGTTTCAACGCGACCTCACATGGGCTGATACTGTTTGAATAGTAAACATCCTTTCTGAGGTGTTTTCGGGTAGTTAGGAAGGAAAAGGCCGTGTGTGCAGCTTCAACGTACCCTGTACCTAAATAATTTCCCGATGTGGAAAAATGTCAGACCAGGGTCGATTCAGGTTAGATCACTAATCCTTAAGCACCGGGTGCAGTCAAGTCCCGAACAGTCTAAAGAAGCGCCACTGGTAGTGCTCTGTGCGGAAATGCGCGAACCGATAGCCAATGACATCATCAGGTAACGCTCTAGTTCCGCTCATTCGCGAAAACGTAACTCAATTCAAAAACGAGACATGAGAAGAGATTCACTCGCGTCAAGCCTCAGAATGATGCAGTTTTCCGGTTTTCAGTATCAGTTATTTTCTTCTTTCATGCATATGAGAATACATAATCCACAAGGAGAAGCATAACTCGCAAACAGAAGCAACTGGTGAGCGATCAGTAACAATGTACGCACATACTGAACATACCAATGCCGACGGTAAGGACGCCGGCGAAAAGGCAGATGTCCTGGTCCATTCCTCTGGGGGAGGCCGCAGAAGCCTGGAACCACAGCGGACCCGCCAGAGACACCTGGGGGCACATCACATGACCTCATACCCCCGACCCGACACGAGGGGCCGGAAATACGCCAAGAAACTCAACCTCAAGCACTCAATCAAGTTCAGAGGTTCAACTACTTCTCGCCAGGAAGCTTCCGTTCGTTGAGATGAGTGGCAGGTTTGAAACTTCCTAAGTTGGGCCCCATAATGGCCCACGAAAAGTTCCAAACCAAATGGAAAAACTTGGTTGCGGTGTTAAGCGACTCGGATATTACTACTGAGTTTATTCGTATTTTGTACCTTTTACTGGCTGGTGGTTAGTATCATTTCACTTCGGTATTATGTCATTTTCTTCGTTTAAAGCAGCCTTCATTCGGGACTTCACTTTCTCTAGCATAGGAGGACTGTAAAGTCTCTGCGCCTCCCCGTCAGTAAGTGTACAGCCGCCGCTGGTACGCCTCCCCGTCAGTAAGTGTACAGCCGCCGCTGGTACGCCTCCCCGTCAGAAAGTGTACAGCCGCCGCTGGTACGCCTCCCCGTCAGTAAGTGTACAGCCGGCGCTGGTACGCCTCCCCGTCAGTAAGTGTACAGCCGCCGCTGGTACGCCTCCCCGTCAGTAAGTGTACAGCCGCCGCTGGTACGCCTCCCCGACAGAAAGTGTACAGCCGCCGCTGGTACGCCTCCCCGTCAGTAAGTGTACAGCCGCCGCTGGTACGCCTCCCCGTCAGTAAGTGTACAGCCGCCGCTGGTACGCCTCCCCGTCAGTAAGTGTACAGCCGCCGCTGGTACGCCTCCCCGTCAGTAAGTGTACAGCCGCCGCTGGTACGCCTCCCCGTCAGTAAGTGTACAGCTGCCGCTGGTACGCCACCCCGTCAGTAAGTGTACAGCCCGCGCTGGTACGCCTCCCCGTCAGAAAGTGTACAGCCGCCGCTGGTACGCCTCCCCGTCAGTAAGTGTACAGCCGCCGCTGGTACGCCTCCCCGTCAGTAAGTGTACAGCCGCCGCTGGTACGCCTCCCCGTCAGTAAGTGTACAGCTGCCGCTGGTACGCCACCCCGTCAGTAAGTGTACAGCCCGCGCTGGTACGCCTCCCCGTCAGAAAGTGTACAGCCGCCGCTGGTACGCCTCTCCGACAGTAAGTGTACAGCCGCCGCTGGTACGCCTCCCCGTCAGTAAGTGTACAGCCGCCGCTGGTACGCCTCCCCGTCAGTAATTGTACAGCCGCCGCTGGTACGCCTCCCCGTCAGTAAGTGTACAGCCGCCGCTGGTACGCCTCCCCGTCAGTAAGTGTACAGCCGCCGCTGGTACGCCTCCCCGTCAGTAAGTGTACAGCTGCCGCTGGTACGCCACCCCGTCAGTAAGTGTACAGCCCGCGCTGGTACGCCTCCCCGTCAGAAAGTGTACAGCCGCCGCTGGTACGCCTCTCCGACAGTAAGTGTACAGCCGCCGCTGGTACGCCTCCCCGTCAGTAAGTGTACAGCCGCCGCTGGTACGCCTCCCCGTCAGTAATTGTACAGCCGCCGCTGGTACGCCTCCCCGTCAGTAAGTGTACAGCCGCCGCTGGTACGCCTCCCCGTCAGTAAGTGTACAGCCGCCGCTGGTACGCCTCCCCGTCAGAAAGTGTACAGCCGCCGCTGGTACGCCTCCCCGTCATTAAGTGTACAGCTGCCGCTGGTACGCCTCCCCGTCAGTAAGTGTACACCCGTCGCTGGTACGCCTCCCTGTCAGTAAGTGTACAGCCGCCGCTGGTACGCCTCCCCGTCAGTAAGCGTACAGCCGCCGCTGGTACGCCTCCCTGTCAGTAAGTGTACAGCCGCCGCTGGTACGCCTCCCCGTCAGTAAGCGTACAGCCGCCGCTGGTACGCCTCCCCGTCAGTAAGCGTACAGCCGCCGCTGGTACGCCTCCCCGTCAGTAAGTGTACAGCCGCCGCTGGTACGCCTCCCCGTCAGTAAGTGTACAGCCGCCGCTGGTACGCCTCCCCGTCAGTAAGCGTACAGCCGCCGCTGGTACGCCTCCCTGTCAGTAAGTGTACAGCCGCCGCTGGTACGCCTCCCCGTCAGTAAGTGTACAGCCGCCGCTGGTACGCCTCCCCGTCAGTAAGTGTACAGCCGCCGCTGGTACGCCTCCCCGTCAGTAAGTGTACAGCCGCCGCTGGTACGCCTCCCCGTCAGTAAGTGTACAGCCGCCGCTGGTACGCCTCCCCGTCAGTAAGTGTACAGCCGCCGCTGGTACGCCTCCCCGTCAGTAAGTGTACAGCCGCCGCTGGTACGCCTCCCCGTCAGTAAGTGTACAGCCGCCGCTGGTACGCCTCCCCGTCAGTAAGTGTACAGCCGCCGCTGGTACGCCTCCCCGACAGAAAGTGTACAGCCGCCGCTGGTACGCCTCCCCGTCAGTAAGTGTACAGCCGCCGCTGGTGCGCCTCCCCGTCAGTAAGTGTACAGCCGCCGCTGGTACGCCTCCCCGTCAGTAAGTGTACAGCCGCCGCTGGTACGCCTCCCCGTCAGTAAGTGTACAGCCGCCGCTGGTACGCCTCCCCGTCAGTAAGTGTACAGCCGCCGCTGGTACGCCTCCCCGTCAGTAAGTGTACAGCCGCCGCTGGTACGCCTCCCCGTCAGTAAGTGTACAGCCGCCGCTGGTACGCCTCCCCCGACAGAAAGTGTACAGCCGCCGCTGGTACGCCTCCCCGTCAGTAAGTGTACAGCCGCCGCTGGTGCGCCTCCCCGTCAGTAAGTGTACAGCCGCCGCTGGTACGCCTCCCCGTCAGTAAGTGTACAGCCGCCGCTGGTACGCCTCCCCGTCAGTAAGTGTACAGCCGCCGCTGGTACGCCTCCCCGTCAGTAAGTGTACAGCCGCCGCTGGTGCGCCTCCCCGTCAGTAAGTGTACAGCCGCCGCTGGTATGCCTCCCCGTCAGTAAGTGTACAGCCGCCGCTGGTACGCCTCCCCGTCAGTAAGTGTACAGCCGCCGCTGGTACGCCTCCCCGTCATTAAGTGTACAGCCGCCGCTGGTACGCCTCCCCGTCAGTAAGTGTACAGCCGCCGCTGGTACGCCTCCCCGTCAGTAAGCGTACAGCCGCCGCTGGTACGCCTCCCTGTCAGTAAGTGTACAGCCGCCGCTGGTACGCCTCCCCGTCAGTAAGTGTACAGCCGTCGTTGGTACGCCTCCCCGTCAGTAAGTGTACAGCCGCCGCTCGTACGCCTCCCCGTCAGTAAGTGTACAGCCGCCGCTGGTACGCCTCCCCGTCAGTAAGTGTACAGCCGCCGCTGGTACGCCTCCCCGTCAGTAAGTGTACAGCCGCCGCTGGTACGCCTCCCCGTCAGTAAGTGTACAGCCGCCGCTGGTACGCCTCCCCGTCAGTAAGTGTACAGCCGCCGCTGGTACGCCTCCCCGTCAGTAAGTGTACAGCCGCCGCTGGTACGCCTCCCCGTCAGTAAGTGTACAGCCGCCGCTGGTGCGCCTCCCCGTCAGTAAGTGTACAGCCGCCGCTGGTACGCCTCCCCGTCAGTAAGTGTACAGCCGCCGCTGGTACGCCTCCCCGTCAGTAAGTGTACAGCCGCCGCGGGTACGCCTCCCCGTCAGTAAGTGTACAGCCGCCGCTGGTACGCCTCCCCGTCAGTAAGTGTACAGCCGCCGCTGGTACGCCTCCCCGTCAGTAAGTGTACAGCCGCCGCTGGTACGCCTCCCCGTCAGTAAGTGTACAGCCGCCGCTGGTACGCCTCCCCGACAGAAAGTGTACAGCCGCCGCTGGTACGCCTCCCCGTCAGTAAGTGTACAGCCGCCGCTGGTACGCCTCCCCGTCAGTAAGTGTACAGCCGCCGCTGGTACGCCTCCCCGTCAGTAAGTGTACAGCCGGCGCTGGTGCGCCTCCCCGTCAGTAAGTGTACAGCCCGCGCTGGTACGCCTCCCCGTCATTAAGTGTACAGCCGCCGCTGGTACGCCTCCCCGTCAGTAAGTGTACAGCCGCCGCTGGTACGCCTCCCCGTCATTAAGTGTACAGCCGCCGCTGGTACGCCTCCCCGTCAGTAAGTGTACAGCCGCCGCTGGTACGCCTCCCCGTCAGTAAGTGTACAGCCGCCGCTGGTACGCCTCCCCGTCATTAAGTGTACAGCCGCCGCTGGTACGCCTCCCCGTCAGTAAGTGTACAGCCGCCGCTGGTACGCCTCCCCGTCAGTAAGTGTACAGCCGCCGCTGGTACGCCTCCCCGTCAGTAAGTGTACAGCCGCCGCTGGTACGCCTCCCCGACAGAAAGTGTACAGCCGCCGCTGGTACGCCTCCCCGTCAGTAAGTGTACAGCCGCCGCTGGTACGCCTCCCCGTCATTAAGTGTACAGCCGCCGCTGGTACGCCTCCCCGTCAGTAAGTGTACAGCCGCCGCTGGTACGCCTCCCCGTCAGTAAGTGTACAGCCGCCGCTGGTACGCCTCCCCGTCAGTAAGTGTACAGCTGCCGCTGGTGCGCCTCCCCGTCAGTAAGTGTACAGCCGCCGCTGGTGCGCCTCCCCGTCAGAAAGTGTACAGCCGCCGCTGGTACGCCTCCCCGTCAGTAAGTGTACAGCCGCCGCTGGTACGCCTCCCCGTCAGTAAGTGTACAGCCGCCGCTGGTACGCCTCCCCCGTCAGTAAGTGTACAGCCGCCGCTGGTACGCCTCCCCGTCAGTAAGTGTACAGCCGCCGCTCGTACGCCTCCCCGTCAGAAAGTGTACAGCCGCCGCTGGTACGCCTCCCCGTCAGTAAGTGTACAGCCGCCGCTGGTACGCCTCCCCCGTCAGTAAGTGTACAGCCGCCGCCGGTACGCCTCCCCGTCAGTAAGTGTACAGCCGCCGCTGGTACGCCTCCCCGTCAGTAAGTGTACAGCCGCCGCTGGTACGCCTCCCCGTCAGAAAGTGTACAGCCGCCGCTGGTACGCCGGTGACCTCAGGAGTTCTTCCCAGATCTCCCTTCGCAAATATTACCTCCTGGAGTATGAAACCGGCTTGTAAGGCCCTTCGACTTCTGCGGAAGGCAGGCGAACTGGAATTCCAATGGCATGTCAGTCCCATTCAGTTCTTCACCCGCAGGCGAACTGGAATTCACGTGGCATGCCAGACCCATTCAGTTCTCCACCAAGTCTTGTTACCATTATCTTCTCAAATATCTTACATAGCGTCGAGAGTACCGAGATGTCCCTATAACTACTCGCAGCTAAGAGGTCATTCCCGCTGGGCCGATTAGACATTACTTAAAGCTCTCGGGTATAATAGCTGGCTCTACTATGATCTGTAGGCACTCAGCTGTTCCACGGCTTGCCGCTCCCTCAGCCTCTAATAGATGTTCCAGAGTCACTCTGACAATGCGTGATGCCTCATATGCGTTATAAACTGTCTACGACCCCTGCTAAAACTTTGCGCCAACAGGGGCCAAACTGGCGCCCTGCAAAGGTTTTCCAGTTGTAACCGGTGTAGGAGGCAAGCATCCGCTATTTCCAATAGTTGGGATTTCATTCACGGTCATCTACACACGTGCATCCTATGGGTACCTCTTGTGGTGTCATTTCGGCCTCTGAGTTGAAGTACTTGGCAAATATTTTTGCACACTCGGTCTCGAGCCTTGCATCACTGTTTGCACGTTTCTGTAGTTTATTGCTCCTATGCTGGTCAAGATACTTCCTCTTCTCTAACCCGAAGCTCGGCATGGCTCAGCATTCTCCTTGTTCAGCTCCAACCTTTTCCAAGAAACTTTTGCTTTGATACATACCTGACGTAGCTTTGTGAAAATATTTCATTTTTCAAGTGCTAAAGCCCTTCGAAATCAGTATTTAAATACCCGATGCCACCAATTTCATTTCCTTACTACAGTTACTCGCAGACTTATAAGTTCGCCAAAAGTGTTAGTACGGACGGGCTAGGCCGGGCTGGGAAGACTCGGGTCGAATGTAATTTGATCTACTGAGTTAGAGGAAAACATCACGACGGCTCGTGTCCACTCGAAAATCAAATGCCGGCTATCTATTCCTAAAACCAAACTGCTTCAAACATAGCTACGAAAGGTGTTCTGAGTTGTGAGTGGTGACCATACTTTTAGCGCTGCATAACAAACCGAGCCCAACGTTGAATTGACATGAATTGCAGCGCCGTATCAGTAGTAACACTTGCGCAACAGCTTCCATATATTGGCTATCGTACCTTCTGCAAGAGAGCTGGAGAAAACATTTCACAGTGCACATGAAAGTTGCTCGAACACCTCTTCAGATGATGAGGATATCAACCACCTGGTCCAATCGGCGAGTTGTCATCAAGACGGCTCGGCAGGAGGCTGACAGACTCAATGACAATGACGAGCTCGTCTGCATGACCAGCACAAGTTTGATGAGGTGCAGATTTTGGACGTGCATGTGTTAAGCCGCACAGGCATATGTTGAAGTCAGACAGTTAACTGCCTGAAACAGATATTCTTAATTCAGTACGTTATCCGCCAATAATGCGCTAACTAAAAAAACATAAAGCAAGATATTTATGTTGACCTTTATGCACCCGATTCGATACGTCTCATCTAAGTTTTTACGTCACGTCAGGTCAAAGAGCCACTTTAGGTCAGGTGATCCACCCTGAAAGTCTACAATCACGAGATCGAAGCGGCGCCACAGGAGCCTGTCACCCGGTTTCTTTCAAACTGCCCCGACATGTTTATGTAGTTTGGCATATAAATCTACTATCATGAAATTTTCGTATTGTTAGTCAATGTTCCGGTCAATTTTAGGGTCATGCTGTTATAATGTTACGGAAATATAGAATGGGCTCAGCCTCCTCTCCAGAGGTGGAAAATATTGTATTTCTATCAGTATAGTAAGTGATAGATTCGGGTCACGCTTTCCAACAGCACTCACATTTTTTAATTGTTTTGCCCATTTTGGCCGATTTGCTAAAAAAGTTTTTTTCACGATTTCGCCTTCGTTGGCCCTAGATCCACTTCTGCCAACCAAGAAACGTACCATATCTGGTTATCGGGACTGCCATTTCAATGCTGGACTTCGCAATTTAAAGAGGCATCAGCGATTCAGACATTGGTCTTCCCATCTGCTTTACCAATGCTGTTTCTGGTGCTGACGGTCAGTGGGAGTTCTAGATTTCCACTCATAAGCCAGGTGAGCCTAATTACAAAATCGAGGTGCCTCCCAGCTCAGAATTGAAAGCAGCATATGGAGGAGCAGGTAACAGATAATATAGGCGGATGCAGAATTGCTGACCGGGGGAGGGGGGCTCGGCAGTTTTCTGCACCCTACAAACTAGTTCCCATCTCAATACTGCATCTTCCCTTAGTGTGGGGGAAGGGGTAGATCTGGAGGAGATTGATCAGGGCATGCCTCACGAAGGCAAAATAGAGAAGCATCATCCCCCTCCCCACCCACACCTAGTGTCTTATGATTGGTCAATTTGGGTGGAAAATCCGTTGATAAGAATGATTTAAGAAATATTGTTAGTTCAGAAGGTTCCTCTTTTATGGCAAAAGTTACCGGGTTACCACGTTAACTCGAGGAGTAAAATCGTACTAGGAGAATACAACTATTTTCTACCGTCTTACGATTACCAATTTTGATGTAAATGTGCGGGATATTTATAAAGAAACGTCGTGGAGACAGATCACGGCCACGAAAAAAACCATAGGAGACAGGACATTTTTCCTCCTCTGTTCCTTACCAGCAAATACAGATCCTATCTAGTCCCATCATTGTATCATATTCTTAAGAAGTTCCCGGAGATTGACAGAAATATTTCAACCTTTGACCTCTCAGAGGTCACCTAAGGTCACCTGAGTAGGCTGTGGCCATGATTGGAGTTTAAGAGGATATCATCTGTTATGTATACAAGTACCCCATATTATCATATTAAATAAGTTTTGAGCAGCCCAGGTAAGTTCAAGAAACTATACCACGGAATTTCAAGTCTAACATTATCTGTTGGACAGTGAGCGGTTCCCAGCGTATGAGCATAGGTTAATCCTCGCCCCACCGGGGGCCATCGATGCCCCCCGCCTCCTAGGGTTTTTCCAGGATAGCAGAAAAACGTCGAGACACAGCACCGTGGTTGAGGGATCTTCCTCTTACCCCATCATTTTCCCACCACCCCTGAAATTTTTTACCCCGGGTCACCCAAGGTTAGGTCACTAGCCGAGGTCAACCAAGGTCATCTCACTTCAACTTCTGAGCTCTATAAGAGCTACATTTCGAAGTCGATTAATTTGAAACTTCCTACACTTAATAACCCCTCCAGGGTCTACAAAGTGTATGTCCGGGATTTTTCGATTTCGTGACCTGACGTCAGGTCACGAGGCGACCTCTCCCATTGGAAAAGCATGGGGAAAAGCTATTTCATGATATAAAAGCCACAAAAATGATTGCAAATACTCAGACTGCTCAGAACAACGTTTTTGGACACCCTTTCACGGATCCCAGGGGTCATATTTGCCCTTTGACTTTTCCAAGGTCATCCAAGGTCACCAGAGGTCAAAAACAGTATTTTGACAATAACTTTTGACCTAATTGAGCTAGAGCGGTGAAACAAACACTATCGTGTTTGTCTCATCACTGGCTTTCATTCGATATACGGCAAGGTCACTTTTTGACCTTTCGTGACCTCAGGTCATATTAGGTCACGAGGTGACCTCTGGCGGTCAAACCACTGGCGGGAGGTCTTTACGTTCCACATAGCGGAAAAAGTACTGGCAATTTGCTATCAAATGTACTTTACCAGGCCTCAATAGCTCTAATGACATAAGAGTTATGCCCAGTTTGCTTAATCATTGCATATTTGAGTGAAAATAGCCGATCTTGACCTAATTTGACCTCTGGAGGTCAAACCATTGACCTGAGCACTAAAACATGCCAAGTAATTTCTTACTGAATTCACGCGAGCTTTCTATTGCACTTTGCAGATTTGCGCTAACGCCCATATTTTCGGAGTTAGAGGGGGGCCATCGATGGCCCCCCGGTGGGGCGAAGGTGGCGCCGGACCCCCCGGTGGGGCGCGGGTTAAGCTAGAGCGCTGAATAAAACACCATCGTGTATGTCTGGTCACTGTCTTTCATTTTATATACGGCAAGATCACTTTCTGACCTTTCGTAAACTCAGGTCATATTAGGTCACGAGGTGACCTCTGGAGGTCAAAACACTGGCGGGAGGTCTTCACGTTCAATATAGCGGGAAAAGGTCTGGCATTTTCCTATCAAATTTACCTTACCAGATCTCAATAGCTCTAATGTCATCAGAGTTATGCCCAGTTTGCTTAAGAATTGCATATTTGAGTGAAAATAGCCGATATTGACATAACATAACCTCTGGAGGTCAAACCATTGACCTGAGCGCTTAAACATGCAAGTTTTTCGTACTGAATTCACAAGAGCTTTCTAATGCACTTTGCAGATTTGCGCTAACCTCCATACTTCCAGAGTTAGAGGGGGCCATCTATGGTCCCCTTTCCCGGTGGGGCGACGGTGGCGCCGGACCTCCGGTGGGGCGCGGGTTAAAGGCGGTGTTTTTCCACCCTCCTACAATTAGCCTCAAATGTATCTAACAAATGAGATATAAAGAGGGAAAATACCCCCCCTCCAGTAGGACGAGTCACACCATGGACCCCAGCGGAGCGCAAGCTAAATCATTATTGATATCTTAATCACGGACTGTGCTTTTCAATATCAATAAACAATCACAAAAGCAGAGGGACGGGTTTCCAGTATCACGTGGACTGAGCTGTCCGCACTTGACGTGAAAACAGCTATGGAAGGTCATTAAAAATGTTATGAACAATTTTAATAAGTTGTAAAACAGAGTAAGCAAATTCATCTAGCTTAAATATGCCCGAAGAAAATATTCAATTTTTGCTTGTCACATCCTCAAATGATCTTTTCAAATTTATTTTTATAAACTTCGGAATATTCAAATTTTCCAAACTTTAATCCACATCCTTGTTTTAAAGCTCATTGTGTAATAGCAGCGGTGCGGTGGCCGTACATTTAGCGCACGAGGAAATACTATTTTTGCTGTGAAATGAAGTGATTGGATGTTGGGGGACGGGGAGTGAATTGGCTGGTGGAATGTGAGAAAGAATGATGGTGTAGGACAAAGTGTTGTAGTAACTTGTGGGAATCCGACGTCCGACTCAAATACGATTTTCCTTTTATACTCTATCTTTTTCGTATATTCTCAGCGACTTACAAGCTATTCCGGCAAAAAGGATGGCCTCCCCGTCTTTTGATGTAAAGCTCATCCCAGAGTACGATGGCGCTGGCGATGTGGTAGATTGGCTGGAGAAAGTGGAAATGGTATGTGAACTGCAGTCTCCTGCAGCAGACCAGCTCATCGTCATACCTCTGAGGTTGAAGGAGGGCGCATCAGCGGTGTATCGGCAGCTCTCGGTCGAAATCAGGAAGGACATAAGCCAGTTGAAATCTGCGTTGCGACGCGCTTTCGCTGCTGATAGGTTTATCGCCTATGAAGATTTCATTCACCGTAAGCTTCAAGATAATGAATCCGTAGATGTGTACCTTGCTCATTTGAAGCACACATCATCTCTTTTTGGTGGGCTCACAGAAGAAGGATTAGCATGCGCATTGGTCTCAGGCTTGCCAGATACGGTTAAACAGATTCTTCGAGCGGGGGCTCGGATGGAAACGCTCTCACTCTCTGAACTTGTAGACAGAGCCAGAGCCATTTTGCGAGAGGAAGGTGCCACGACCGTTGTGTCGGCAGCGTTAAGACACACTGGACTCACGAAGTGCGTTTCGTGCAAAAACGCCCGTCAGAAAACGAAGCAGCCGCTTAACAGAGGTGTTGGCGGTATACCATTTTCCAGGCATCCGAATAAGGAAGGGCAAACAATTCGCTGCTACTGCTGCAGTGGATGGGGTCACATCGCTGCACAGTGTCCCAGCAAGCGAGACTCGGGAAACGAGAGCCGAGAAGAGGGACATGCGCCGGCCTCTTCTCGGGACTAAGGTGGAATGGCGCGCTGCCTGTGAGGCGGTTAGAGGTACAGGGGTTTGAATCAGAAGTCTTGATAGACACAGGATGCACACGAAGTCTAGTTCACACTTCTTTGTGCACGGAGTGGAAAACCTGTGCTATAAACATGGTGACAGTCAGTGGCCAGTATATGGACTGCGTAGGAACGGCAAGGGTGCAGCTGTCCATTCCCAAGGGTCAATCGGTGGTTTTGAACGCCGTTGTAGTGAGGGAGAAACCTTTGGGGTTTTCAATGATTCTGGGTATGGATGGCCTGCAGGCTTTTGGAGGAGTCACGGTGCGCTCGCCCACCGATGTTTGCTTCTTCAGCGAAATAGACACATGTGCTGGCATGGGTGCCGGACAGGAAGATCAAACAAGCACAGAAACGGAAGCGAGACAAGAGCTCGCAGTAGAAAACGAAGATTTCTGCGCTAAGTTTGATCAAGACCAGAATTGCTGGGTCGTTAGCTGGAAGTGGGCGGAAGGTTCAGCACCGGCTGCCCTGAAGAATAATGTACCGCAATATGCAGTGCCGGCCAATGTCAAGGCGGAATACCGGCGAGAAATTGATCTTTGGATTCAAAATGGATGGCTTCTACCATATGAAGAGGGGAAATATGGACCGCCGAAAGGGCTCATCCCGATGATGGCTGTCGTACAGCACAACAAGAATAAGGTGCGACCTGTGCTCGACTTTCGTGAGATGAACCGTCACGTGGAAACTTTCACTGCAGATATGGACGTTTGCAGCGAAAAAGTTCGGGAGTGGCGGAAGATGGGGAGGCAAGTTGCACTGCTAGATCTTCATAAAGCCTATCTGCAGATACGCGTGGACGAGGCACTGTGGCCGTATCAAACAGTGGTGCTTGACGGGAAAAGATATTGTTTGACAAGGTTAGGATTTGGTCTCAACGTGGCGCCTCGCATCATGAAAACCATCTTAGAGACGGCCATTAGACAAGACCCAGTAGTGGAGAAGGCTGTGTCTTCCTATATCGACGATGTCTCGGTTGACGAGACAATCACGTCGGCAGAGGCTGTAGCTGCCCATCTCAAAAGCCATGGCCTAGAATGTAAGCCTCCTGTTAGACTTACCGAGGGAGGAGGAGCTCTGGGCCTCAGGGTGTCAGGAGGGAAAGATTACCTGAGGTGGACCAGAGACAACAACATTGGCGAAGTCAAACAGCCGTTGACAAGACGAAACGTGTTTTCCCTCTGCGGTCGTCTTACAGGCCATCTTCCTGCTTGTGGTTGGTTACGGCCAGCAGCATCGTACATTAAAAGGCGTGCGAATGAAGCGTCTAGCGGCTGGGACGATCCTATCGAAGATCCGGAGGTCGGCAATATGGTTGCTGAAGTTCTTCAGAGAATCGATGCCGACGACCCAGCCAAAGGAAGATGGGACGTGGATTTGAAAGACAAGGAACTGACAGTGTGGACTGATGCCAGCTCATTAGCGCTGGGCGTTGCCATTGAAGTGGATGGAGATGTCATTGAGGATGGATGCTGGTTGCGACGTGATGAGAGTACGCACATCAACGTTGCAGAGCTCGACGCTGCCGTGAAGGGAGTGAACCTTGCTTTACTGTGGGGTGCAAGGAAGATTTGTCTCATGACTGACTCGCGCACCGTGTACCACTGGATTTCGGAATGTCTAACAGGCAAAGCAAGGCTGAAAACGAAGGCCGCCTCAGAAATGTTAATTCGCCGGCGGCTTTCTACGATTGAAATGTTGTCAATGGAATATGACCTGAACCTGAGCGTGCAGTGCGTACCCTCTGCTAAGAATCGGGCCGATGCGCTAACGAGGGTGCCTGAGCGATGGCTGCGAGCCGGGATGGAGACAGAGCAGCAGTGCTTTGCTGCCAGAGCGACCACGGACATTGTCGGACATGCCACTGACGACCCCACTGAAGATGCTCACGACCACCAGTCTCAGCAGGAAAAAGTCGTTCGTATTCATGAAGCGGCTGGTCATCCAGGAATCAGACGAACACACTTTTTCTCAAAGCGCGCTGACCCTTCAGTGACGAAGAGTCTGGCAAGGCGTGTCGTTCAGAGCTGTCAGATATGCCAGTCAATAGATCCCGCGCCAGTCAAATGGAAGCAGGGCCAGCTGAGTGTCGAGGGGATATGGCAGCGTCTGGGGATAGATATCACCCAATACAGAGGTCGGTCATTCTTGACACTCATTGACTGTGGGCCGAGCCGGTTTGCGATTTGGCGTCCGCTCAGGCTGAAAACCACTGCTTTCGTTGTTGAGCAGCTACATCAGATCTTTCTGGAGAGAGGCGCTCCACAGGAACTTTTGGTCGATAACGACCCCGCCTTTCGGAGCCGCCGGTTTGAAGTATTTGCTGCTGAGTGGGACCTGCAAGTGAGGTTTCGGTGTGCCCACCTTCCATCGGGAAATGGAATCGTCGAGAGAAGTCATCGCACCATAAAGACAATCGCCGCAAGAAAAAACTGCTCTCTTGGAGAGGCAGTTTTTCTCTATAATAATGCTCCTCAGGACAACAAAAACGAGGAATCAACCCCAGCTAATCAACTATACAAGTACAGGCTGAGAGCACATCCATTGGATAAAAATGCCGCAGGATCACAAGGATCGCACAGATCGGACGCTCGGCCTCCCAGACGCGGTTCCTATGAGGTGGGTGACACTGTCTGGGTGCGGCCCCCCGGAGCGAGGTGCCACACACAGTATGCCAGAGGAGTTGTCACTGGCCGTATCTCTGAACAAGCTGTGGAGGTGAACGGAATACCACGACATGTGCGCGAGCTGCGCCATCGAACTACTGCGGATGAAGAGGAGAGAAATGGTAGTGCAGAAGACGATGGCCCCCTTCTTGTTTCGCTGCAAGCATCCGAGCCAATCATCGAGACCACGGACAGTGCTGCGGGCGGAGATGCGACAACGCAGCTGAGGCGATCCGAAAGAATACGCAACCGCGTTCACCGGTGAGGTCCAAGCTTCCCTCTGCGACGGAATCTAAGGAGCGCAGCGGCATGAAGAGAAAACAGTGATATGAGGTGTCTCAAAAGACAGGGTGGGGTGTAATAGCAGCGGTGCGGTGGCCGTACATTTAGCGCACGAGGAAATACTATTTTTGCTGTGAAATGAAGTGATTGGATGTTGGGGGACGGGGAGTGAATTGGCTGGTGGAATGTGAGAAAGAATGATGGTGTAGGACAAAGTGTTGTAGTAACTTGTGGGAATCCGACGTCCGACTCAAATACGATTTTCCTTTTATACTCTATCTTTTTCGTATATTCTCAGCGACTTACACATTGCGATTCCAACAATACTCAATTTAGTAATATGGGCACCGTACATGGAACATTTTGTTTATTATTCAAATATGTAAGTTATTCCAGAAACTCCTAAAACTGCCTCAAGCAATTACCGGAAATGCGCTAGTCACATGAAGATTTTTACTACCAAAGCGTGTTCCTACGCCCAAGAAGACCCTCTAAAAAAATTGCGTGTTCCTACGCCCAAGAAGACCCTCTAAAATATTTAATCTGAGACCAGTCATAACGACCCGTTATGAAACCTGTTCAGCTATAAGTGAAACAGAAAATATTTCTTTTCTACACAATATTATAGGTAACTTCTGCATAAGAAAATCACTACCTTGTCATTTTTTCTCCTATAAAGCGGATTTTGAAGAGCTGTCACATGGTCAAACCATTATCCACGAGAAAATTATTCTCATTTGTCGGTTCAATACGCGACTTTAGACAATTTTGCACCAGCACTAAAAGCCAACGATTAAACACAAAGTAACCAACACGTTCAAAGCAAGCTAGATTCCGGGACATGGCCATCCCACCTAACTCAGTAGCCTAGTGATTCCCACCCCTTCCGGCATAATGAGCCGCCTCAAACATTAAGCGACTACATGATCTCACCCTCGAATAATAATACAAATTTTTATAAACAATACATTTAACCCTGTAGCACCATGTGGGCTGCACTGTCACATTTTTCCTGGGACACTTACCGCACACAGAACCAGGCTCCGCAACCACAAATGGTCCATCGTTTGAGAGTTACGGACATATCCTTACCTCAACAAAACAGGCCTTGCGAACGCAGCGCCGTTTGCGGTGTCTGGACCCGCATCCGCTACGACTGCATAGCGAGGGTGCGGCCCATTTTGGAGGGCCAGGTGCCCCAGGTGGATTTAGGATTTACAATGAGAGGAGGCACCCGGCCAGGGGGCGCCATTTGAACCAGAGACACGCGATCTTTAGATGGCGCATCAATCCAGGGAATGGGGCGCTAAATAGAATCGCTGAGGCGCTAACACTCACGTTTTGGGGGAGGCGGGAATCGAAGTTTCAGGGGGAGGGGCGCCAAAGAGGTTTTAGGGGACTTCGAGGTCATGTCAGGGGGCGCCGAGGCTCGATCGGGAGGTGGCGCGCGCCGCGATGCTCCCTAGATCCGCCCGTGGCTAGTGTCTAATTACTGGCTAGTTGAGGTTCCACTTTGTTCAGCCTGCGGAACAAACTGGATGACAAGGTCTTGTGTTCAGGATCAATTTATGCAAGCTGAGTGAGAATGCCACGGTGATGGCACGTCACGGCTCAGGCCAATATGAAAGCTTATCACACCTAAAATCGACCACTGTGACGTTTGCTTGTATAGCAGCGTATCTGAAAATCTGGCAGCACACTCGTCCGTGGATTCCTGGATTCTAGAAACCACCATGGGCGATGTCCAACCTGATACGAATTAGTGGAAATTAAGTCGACTGCCTCTTTTATAGAATGTACTGCCTGAGTTGCTGTTTAAACCTCGCCCCGGTCGGGAGGTGTTTTCGGGTTTTTCCTCGGGTTTTTCCGGCAAACCAAAAAAAAAAAAACGGAAGCGCAAAGAACCGTCGTACTTGGCCACCCTATCCTTGACCAATTCAGCAACTTTTCTCAAAATATTTGCGTTGTGTCATCTCACGTCAGGTCACCAGTGCAGGTCAAGTGACCTCACCTCCAAACAAGTTTAAGATAGCATGAATAAGAACAGGGTTAATCTATCCAATTGAATATCATATCACATATTGGACCCACCGACTCCTACAAAAATATTCCGGGATTTTTTCATATCGATGACCTAGGGTCAGATACGGATCATGAGCTCTTAATTGGAAATGCATGAGTACAGGGATTTCGGATAAAAATAACTATTTGTGTATATACAGCTTAGAATACCTTCATATTTATTATCCAGCCCGTAGTGTCCTAGGCCCGTTTCCAGGTTCATGTTGCAAGTTTGGACCTGTGGCCTCTGAGAGGTACCATGGGGCTACTTAAGCACGTTTTCAGACTTTGGTCAATGACTCTGCCAGAAATGATGATAAAGTTTTTTATTCTGGTATCACCATGGAATAGAGATACCTGGAATGGAGACCTCAATGCAAATCCGCCCCGCTTTTGGGTGCCAATCTAGGACATGAAAAAATCCTTCGGTAAGTAAAGCTCGGTAAGGACCAATGTAAAGTCTATGGGAGATGTGGTGGCCGATGACTTTGATGCGTCATAACTTATAAACCGTGGCTTGCACAGGAAAACGACCATGCATTTCGGAAAGCCCAATCTGTGGTGCGTCCGCTAAAATACATTTTAGGCATGAAATACCTAAAATCTTAGAGCAAAGCGCAGAAGTCAGAATCTGATACTGCAGCTCAACTTGTATTATAACATGTTTTAAGCGCGCGCGGCCAAGCGCCGTAATAGCGCAGCGTGTTAAGCCTCGTCTAGCAGGCGAAAGATCCTGGGTTCGAATCCCACGCATCGAACTTTTCATCTTTATAATGGTAATTTCGTTGCTCAATAGCGCAGTTGGCAGCATGCTTGTCTAGCAATCGTAGTGTTCCGGGTTCGAATCCGGGCTCACGCTGATTTTGCATTCATATTTTATGGCTATTATGCAATTATTTAGGTTTATATTGGATAAATAATACCTCAGTAGTAGCTGTTTCCTCTGGGTTGAAGTAAGGCACGCGCAAAGGCCTGTTTTTGTTGAATATTTTACTGCCGTCTATATTTTAATGTTCTTGGCTATTTACCCAATTATTTTTAATGAGCCCCACAAAAGCATCCCAGAAATCAACGAGCCTTCCGTTCCAGGTATCTGTATTCCATGGTATCACTAAGCTCGGATTGTTGTTGGCAGTCGATTGATATACAAACTGACTATACTCGGTCACATGGTGACCTTGATGTGACCTTAGGTCAGGTCATTATTTTTTTACCTAGTAATTCATATCATACATCATTCGATTCGCCGTAATGAGAGAAAGCGAATGCTGCCTAAAAATGGTTCTAACTCAACTTTGTCAGACGCTAGAGCCCAGAAATTCTTTTCTAGCATGTCACATTTTTTAACCTGTCATGACTTTAAAATCGACCTGAGCTAAAAAGTGACTGGTGTAGATTCTTCATGAATTTCTATGAGCTATCCACCAGCCTTTGCTTTTTTCACTATCTCGCCTAGGAGCTGAGGTCGTGGGGGTGTTTAAACACCCCTACCAAGGCGCAGACGGCTCAGAAGCCCACAGGGGCAAGTGCTAATCTGACCTCGATAGTCGGGTGAAATTTGATAACATGTACCAAATTAGCTAAGTAATATTTTTTTTCTAAAGAAAAGTGGAGGTTCGGAGTTCCTTGGTGATCATACCTCTGTTCTCATATAGTGGGTCCAATAATTTATTTGACGAGGATATTTTCATTGCACATCAGTAGCGAAACCCCGGTGAAAAGGTAATACATAACAGTAGGCTGTTCTTTGTCGTCATGCTCCCCAATGTATTACTGTTGGCAAGAGCTCGTGCGCCAGGGGTTTAACAAACGGCACTTCAATCACCATTTTTTATGTGGCTATTATTAATTTAGTGGTGCTTCGGCGGTATTTGTCCGCGCATAAATATGTTTGACATTAGCTATGTGTAGGTGAATGGCAGCCTACCACTATTTTACCAACCATTCATTCGTTAAACGCCCTAACGCTTCACTGTAGCGGCACAAAACTGGACTACTCAAACAAGTAAATACGTCATATAATAATCTTGCAGCAGCTTAGGCTTCACCTACACAGCATTGCTCAATCTGCTTCAAACTAAACACAATATGTTTAACTTCTCTTTCTGGTAAAGGAAAACTTATTGGGCTTATATCTGTATGATAAGGATTCTGGTGAACACAAATTATAGACATATTTTATATCTAACAAGTTCCCGGCATTGAACACAAAAGCATAGTGTGGACGAGATTTAGTGTGGGGCTGAACCAACGCCAACTGTAGATATAGTTACTACCGCATAGCACCTACGTTGCTGGGGTTTTATACAGTACGTGGTTAAAAGCGGCATGTATGAAATAGAGCCGATGGATGGTGCTGACCTGGCACGTCCCCCAGCGACTACCACAGGAGGTGCGCAGGGGGAAGACAGCATACGGGTCATGGCTCGCCAAAACTGCCTTATCTCCCTAAAATTGTCTTCATAACACCAAGCTTTTACTTTGGCTACCTCCTCTCCTTCAAGGCAGTGCCTGGAACGGCCACTGGTGGCTTTCCAGGGTGGGACGGTGCAGGCTGGGTGCAGCTAGGACCGACACAGATCGTGACCCGCCCCCGGATGGCCGTCTACCGCTCCCAGAGGACCAGTGGCGCCACCAGCGCGTCTGGTCAGGACCATACCAAACATGGAGCATTCGCAGCAGCAACACTTCATTCTCCTTAAATGCACTTTCGCGCTTTCGTTGATTTACGATATGTCGCTAGCCGCTTGCCTTATTGTGATGCTTATGTAAGAATGAGGGAGCCGGCAGCTAGGCGGATTCTTCATCACTCGTGGTGCCTGCATGCCGTTCACCATCAGCTTCACCACCATCTTCACCATCTGCTGATCATGCCGCTGCGCCCGGCAGCATACCGGAAGCAGCAGGAGACCATGTGGCAGACATTTATAACCAAACCACCACCCCAACAAAGTAGCTATATGGTCCCAATGTCCAGTGTACCTGACACCCAAACTTGTAGTGATAGGCATGGGACACGGCTGAGGGATGATTTGTTGTGATAAATGTTACTGTGATTTAGTGAGAGATGAGCTTTTGGTTATGAGCGTGCTCCGGATGGAGGGCACGTTTTTACATCTGACGAGAGCAAACACTGAAGGTTGGGTAAAACACATCAATCCAGCTAGTTACACGAGTTCAGACGACTTCTGACGTAAAACGTACTTCGCTCGCACCTCTGCAGAGGTACATACATACATACCTCGGAATCGTACTATGCAAAATGGTTCAGCTGCGACCAAATGTATTGGTACAGCAAGCATAGCATCCACCTCGTCATCACTCCAGTCTTGTTCCATCTTTGACAACCTCAAATGCAACGCTATTTGAAGCCATCAAAACCGGGAGTCTGCTGTGTGGAAACAGCCACCACAACTCACGAAAAACGATATTGTGGGCAGAGCCGGAGAAACATCCCGCTCACCATGGGATTGGGGAACAAAAAATGAACAAAGATAACTTTTCTTTCAGATACATATCTCGTATTACTATGCATATTTTACTATAATTTTTAAGGGCAAACAATGGATTTCAACAAGCAATCTCTATTCTAACATATCCTATCGAATAATTTCTTTGCTAACAACACGTACGGACTTATCCCAAAATTCTTCTCGGCGAGGAGTAAGACCAGCTACCTCAAACGTACCAGTACAAACGTACTCTCGGGTACATGAGTCCATAGTCTTTTCCTTTCTGTCCTTTCCCTCTTAAAATTATATAAGAACAGAATTAAAAAGAAGGTGGCACCTTCATAATGGAATTTGAACTAAGATAGCCATGCGAAAGAGCATGCCGAGAAACTACTTCATCGCCCCTAAAACTCTAATAATCATCTCTCTCTCTAAACTACTTCATCGGTATTTCATTTGGCCAACTATTTCCCTGTTAGAAGGCTGTCTCGGGAGCCAGTTTGGTGATTCTGACGAAGGGCTGTGGCCGGATATATAATCTCAGCCAGTTTTCAACATCAAGGAATCGATGAGAAAGGCCAAGTATCAACCATCAACTTTACAGACAAAAAAATCATGCAACGATCTCAGTATAAATTCCACATATGCTACCGCCACAATAATATCTAAATAGGCTAAGCACTTCAGACCGCCACACCAGCAGCCAACCAGACACGCTTTGACTACACCGTGTCCCGCCTAATTCACGAAGGAGCTCCGAGCGCTGACAACTGACCCCGTGTGAAATAAGAGCATCATGCAATCCCACTGTACTGGCTGGGGCGTGGGCTTGAGCGTCGGATAGAACACGATGTTTGATTGGTTGTAGGCAATGTCCAGCGTTGATTAGTTGATGCTGAGGCTGCTTTGCCAGGATTTCCCGCAATTACGCACTATGTTTTGTGTTTTGCACGATGGAGTAGTCAGCCACTGGTGGAAATGTTTTAACACAATTGTGGTGGATTGTCAACTTGGCATGAGCAATAGAACACAATTATTATGTCCGGTGGTGTTCTGTCTCATTTCCGTTAGGTGAGTTTGCAATTAAGCTCATGGCATATGCATGTTTTATTTAGCACAATTACCTAGCGCCCTTCTTGGTGCGGCCAGGCAACTAAGTTTGTTGTATATGGATTATGACAGCATGAGATGGTACCACATCATGACGTCAAGGAGATGTGGAGGATTGCTCTGCCTCCTGCGAAGGAAAACAAAATAATACAGACTATTGGGCTTACTATTCATTTCTCAGCAGAAATAAGGCAAACAAGATTAGTTTCAATAGAAATACACATAACGTTGATAAGTCGAAGTGCGGGATGAGCATGATGATGAGTTGTTAAGAGTTCCGGCCTCCCCCGAATCAAATGTAAAAACACTGAAGATTTTAGTGTTTTTACATTTCCGAATAATCTCAGTGTTTTACATTTCGGATTCGAGGGAGAGGCCAGGGAACAACAACAACGAAATACACATAAAACCACTCCAGACTAAAATTGCCCAAAGTGCTACATTCACTTTAAAGGGAACGCTCCAGTAGTGTATTCAGTAGACTAGAGAGTAAATTATCATGTCCATCAAAGTTTAAAAAAGTAAAAAGATAGGATTAAGTTTTTAAGGACTGATATTTAGCCTTTGGCCCTTCATTTGGGTAAATTAAACACCACGATAGCACATATGCACACAATTGAAAGTCAATAAGTCACAAAAGGTGAAATATCAGTCTTTAGAAACTTAATTCTCTCCTTATTATTGTTTTAACTTTATAAAAAAAAACTTATCGGCCACGGTTATGTTCTTAAGATTTTTAACAAACCAGAAAAATAATTTTGAAATTGTTATTATATACAATAACTTCAATATGGGCATCGCAAACGGCCAAAGAATTGCGAAGCACAACGACAGAAAATTCACTGAAGCTTTCACTACCAATTAGCTAAGCACCAGACCCCTGAAACCATTAGTAAAATAAATGCTTTGCACTTCGGCTCATTGCCGTTTCAGATTCATTTCCCCAAATACATTCAATCCATTTGATAGAAATGAGGAACAAACATCGATAAATAAGCGGGAGGAGAGTCAACCGTAACCCTCGTGCGAAGGCAAACTTTCCAGCAGGACACCTCGCTTTCAGCCATATTTCCTCTCGTCTTCTGCTTTGCTTTGACATCACACAACTGTGCCTGCTGGCACTTCCACGTTCCACCTTTAACAAAACAGTGTATGAAGGCTTGATTATAGCACTACAGCGGCCTCAGCGTGCACAAATGTTGTTCTGTCCCTGGTTCACACACTTATTGTTGCACTCCCACCCATCAGCGCATTCACACTGAGCAGACGCACGCAATCGCTGAGATTCCCCTGACTTAGCGCTGGAATTTCCTGCAGCTGTGGACGGGCCGATGGCCATAGTATAGCCCACTAACTGCACCCGCGGTGTGGGATATGGAAAAAGGTTTCTGGTTTGAACGCCAAAATGAAACGCTGATTCAATCCGAGAATAGACTCACCACTAGGCTGTGTCATATCCCGGGTAATTGTTTCAGATCAAGCTGCTCCTATTATTTTCTTTTGCCCTGAACACAAAGAAACCCGATGATAAACTTTATTTCCATGAAAATGTAAACCCCATTCAGCGCACAGCCGGAGAAGGTCTGCCTATCTCTTAACAACGGGCGATACCAGCGCACCTGGTGGTGGCCAGAGAAACTCGCGACGTTACGCTCTATTTTCATCGTCACTGGTCTTATATTGGTTCAGAAAACATTATAAATGTATGATTAAGCGAGTCTACGTATTTAAGATTCAATTAAAGTCAAATTTTAGCCAAATATTTCGTTTGCCTATGCGCCACGGCCCTGTCAAATTTCTGCCGGGAGACGGATGACCGATTGTCTCGCTTTTGCATTGAAACAGGGACAGCATATGGGAGTGGTTCGAGCGATGTTGAATTCCTTTAAAGGATAAATACCTATTTTTCATATTCCTGGACCGCACACGTGTCGTATTCCTACTGACGCACTAAAAGACGACCAGGCCTAGCCCTATGCAAACGAATGTAGACTCCGTATCGGCATATTTTCCGTCAAGCATCCTTCTGACTGAGTGGCAGAAAATGCGGCGATACGCTGCATTTCACTTCATTGTTTAAGCCATTATTTGGGCAAATTGCACACCAATTCCACAGGTCGAAAGGTGCCACCAACTCTCATCCAGGTGGGCATGTGCAGTGATAGAGCAAGCCGCATCCTACTCAGGGAAATTACTGGGCTCTGAACCTGGCGCGCTTGATTCAGTTGTTTATTTGTGACTGGCATTGAAATACGGTTTCGGAATTTCTACTGTTGAAAATGGAATGACCTTGCCTACTTTTAAACTGTATGCCTCAAAGAGGATGCACATTGAAACATTGTCCAGTGAAACTGGCGGAGACCAGACCCAGTGCCGCTCAGAATATTGATGTTACAGCCATTGCAACGCTGTGCTTGGAATTTTGGAATCGAGCACGATGTGATTTTCGTTACTTTGACTTGAATTTCTCATACAATGATCATCTGAAACCTATGCAGGCATTGCTGCTATCCAACTCTCCTCAAAACCATTCTCTCCTTGACCCCTTTCGTATTATCTGGCGGAAACATTATTTCTGTTCCATTCCATATTCTTAACCATTGTTCTCTCCTTTTTCCAGTTCCTGTTACCGTTTAATATGCCCTTGAGAAGGAAAACTAGACATTTACCCTGGGTTTCCGGCCTCTACCCGTTAGACAGCTTCCTACAAACAGAAATGTAGTACATCATGTATCATAAACACTTTTCCTTCATCTTCCATCGCTGCTCTTTTTACGTCGGTAGCTGACGTTTGCGTTAAGACTGCTGCGCTTGTTCATGGCCATAGCTGCTTTACTGAGCTAGATCGTGAAGTTACTGATTGGGCACTATGTCCCGATGTGGTTTCGGCTCCAAAGCCGCAGCTGCCGTGTTGAAGGACCCACGAACCTTGCATACAGCCTACAGCTGATCCGAGCCCTACCGCGCCAGCTGCAGGGTATCATCAGGTCAGGAGTACAGCGCAACGCCTTTCGGGCACACCTGGAGGCGGTGCTGCTGGCGATGACTGCTGACCGGGAGGAGACGGTGCGCAGTCGGGCCGGGCTGGCCATACAAGAGTGTCGCCGAAAACTGAATGCAAAGGTCCGGCCTTGCATTCTGCCAGTCAAAAACTTCGCAGCCGACAGCATCATGGAACTGTTTGACTGGGATCAGGACCCCATCACTGAGCCGCCTGTTACAACTGGCCTCAGCGACGAGGAGTTTGAGGAGATCTGCAGCCAGACGCTGAAAGTGGAAGCCTACCCGGTTCACTCGGTAGCGGTGGAGCGTACGGTAAAGTTGGTAACAGAGGCAGTCAGGCAGTAGTGGAACACGGCTTCATCTGCACCTGACTCCGCCACCGTCAGCAGCTGGGGTTCGCTTCTAGCAAACAGTCGTGGGCCAGTTATTGAACACAATAATAGCGGAGCGCAGGGAGATGCAACGCTCACGTGCAACGTTTGCCTGCGTGTTTTGTGGTGGCGGGATAAGATTCAGCCAGGTGTGTTGGAACCAGTGGCGGATACAAGGGGCGCTAAGGGGCTCAAGCCCCCTCCCCGAAATGTCAGAGTGCCTATTGTAAATGCATAGCCGGAGGCTGTTCCGAGGTAATGGCAAGAGAGGTTAGAACCCCGAGTCCCCCCCATGAAGTCCTGGATCCGTCACTGGTTAGAACACTTAAAAAATCAGAATATATCGCGATTTAGAATAACCACCGTGTGGTTATTCTTAGTCGTCATCGCCTCGAACAAGCCCAACTGCAGTATTTTGTTTGCGCGCCGGTGATATTAGGTGAGGCGATATTGATATTAGAACCATGCCAACACCAAATAGGGAGAGTGGGGTAAGATGCCCAGGGTTTAGGGAAATCCGGATTATAGAATAACCGCGGTACCAACAACGCTGCTTTAGATGCCAAGTCGTAGTATGATCATTTATCTTCTTTATAGAGTCGATGAAATTGCTGATAATTTTCATATGTTCTAACTATTATGATTTTACTTGCAAAGGGGCGTTTTACCCCATCGGGTGGGTAAGACGCCCCTGGGGCTTGGTAAGATGCCCACTCCTGGGCATCTCACCCCATTTTGGTATATCGTTGATTGAGTAGCTTTTTGTAGTTCTTAGCTTCATTGGTAATCATTTAAGTATTATTCAGAAGTCAGAATGTATTTAGAAGCATCCACACACATTAATAAAACGTGTACCAAGGTGGTTTTTTATGTTTCCACGTCAAATGATAAAACAAAGTTACGTAAAACTAACGATAAGAACCAAGGATAAAAGCATACCATAAAAGTACTATAAAATCACACACACTCACAAACAACGAAGTACGAAACGAAGTAGGTAAACTGGTACGAGGTTTCTGAGAATCTCCCCTAAATCGCCTACCTTGTCTTTTCTATGTTATCTTTGTTTCAAGTCCCCATATTATAAGAAATATGGGCCAGAAGTTGTAAAGTACAAAAACATTCACATCAGAGAGTAAAAATGGATTGTGGTGACTCGAAGGTTCCTCCCACTAGCCGTTACAGGCTCCCAGTCTATCATTTATGGCGCAGAGCCACCTTAGCATTCTCGTCAAGGCACACAGGCCCAGCCTTCCCAGGTGGTACACTCGATCTATTCTTTGCACGAGAGAACAAAACTCACTCCGCAGATGAGGTATCTGGTATCGTTGTGCCCACTGTCTTTCTTTCCTTATACCGCTTTTGCTTGCCTCGTTCACGTCTTTTTATATACATGTGCTTTCGCAACCCATTTAACTATTCTATCTTCCAGAGCCTTTTTATATGCATGTTGTTGCAAGTTCGGCTTTTGGAGTCGGAGTCTCACTAGTCATCAATGGTCTTGTCGCGGAGACCCTAGCCCTACCATTGGAGCGAGCAACTCCCGTAAGGAAGATTTAATTTAAGTCAAAGTTAAACATCCCACAAACCACAGGGATGGCCGCCCCGCTCAGGTCACCCTCTCACCAGTCAGTTGCCAGCTGACCTACGTCGGGTTAACTATTGAGCGCCGGAGCATCTCAGGGAATCGATCTCAAGCCTGGACATGCACTGCCACTGCACGTTCCTGAGCAGCGGGCCGGAGCCCAAAGCTCTACCAACTGGGCTACCGGGATGGCAAATGTAGGGACGACATAAGAGATCAGGTACGGAGCTTTGCACGATTAACCATGTGGAATATTTCAGGTCTAGCCCATTCATAGGCGAATCCAGGGTAAACAGTTCAGCCATAGCCCCTTCCTAATTCACCAAAATTGACCGACTTTGGCCAATTTTGGCTTAAATATGTTTTACGATTTTGTCCATTCTAATTTAATTATTTTGCGCCTCCACCACACCAGTTTGATCTGAACCTGCCATGAGGCCATCTCCGGTTGGGGCATCAGGCCAGGTCCGGTGAACTCCCAAACGATTGTCTCAAGGTTTTTAATGATTGAGCTGGGATTCACTTTATCGAATGAAAGCACCAACCACAAAATTTGGCTGTTATGGGATTCCTTGCGTTAGTAGCCTGGGTTCAGGTGCGAGGCCTTCAATTGGAAATGTTAGTCAAAAAGCGACAGATTGAAGTGTGCTCTTATTTAACACGTGCGGTCATGCGCGTCGAAAGCATAGGACAGCAACGGGAGGACGGATCCTCTAAGTCGTCAATCTGTGAGGACGTCTCCCGACAAGTTTTGGGAATCGACCTAGGTTTTTATTGTTTCTCTATTACCTACTTGCTTTGACCTACGTAAATTTGTTCATGAGTTTCATGGGCCTTAGCTTTTTGAAAGACGGTCAATTTAAAGTTCACGTCCCCCCGCCATCACAAGTCCAGGGTCCGTAGCCCCCAGTAACAATTCCGTGGCGCTGCCCGTGGGTAAGGTCTGGACTAACCACAAGGTTAACACACAGTTGTTTACTCTGACAAATGGCGTTATATTGCTCTGGGTAAAGACGCCCCCTTTCCACAGGGAAAGTTGCCCATGGGGCATCTTTCCCCATTCGTTGAGGGGCATCTTTCCCATCAGTACCCAAATTAGATAAAACCTAAAGGGCAAAAATCCTACAATTAATACACTCAAGGGGAATGCTCAGTTAATGAGTTGAATGTCCCATCATTCGTAATGGGAAATAAAACAAAGCACGCATCCAATACTCTTCGAGATATCTGCAACCTATGTGGGCAATTTTTCTTAGAAAAACATCGAAATAAAGACTTACCCACCAGCTTCAAGCAAATCATAGGAGGGAGTTGAATTTTTGCTCAAGAAACAACCAAAGGCTCTGCTTTCGACCAAGAAGAATATTATTTACCAGTGGTGGCCTGGATTTCCAAAAGAGGGGATGGGGCATCTTACCCATTGGGGCATCTTACCCCACTCTCCCCTATAGCCCCTGATATTAGACTCCAGTCTGTTGGAATCGATGGCTGGTGACATCACGCATTCCTTCCACCGTTTCATGGTCTAAACACGCATTCCTTCCATCGTTTTCATAGTCAAACCCAAAACAGTGGCGTCACCCTGGTTCCGGCGGCACCACGCAGGGCCGCAGGAAGGCTAATTAATGGTCAGTGTAGAACAATTCAGCCCAGAAATAATAACCCAAACTTTATTATATTCTTTTTAAAGTTGTTTAAAACATTTCGGACCTCTGAGGACAGCTCCTGACCAGCTTACCGAAAAGATACACATTAGTACCTGTTCCCGCCACCAGGCTCGCTAGTGTCGCCAAGCCATTAAGATGGGGAAACTTATCTCCCTCTGCGCTGGCTGGGGCTAAGAATTCTGACAAAATGAGTTTTGTCATCGTGTTTCTACACGGCCAGGGCAAAAGAAAATCATAGGAGCATGTGTGACTGCGATATGCGACACACCCTACTTACCACTATTGTGCACAATGTTTCACCTGCAGGTATTAACGTGAAAACGCACGGTGGAGCAGCGGAGTCGACGCACAGTGGAAAGGGGTCTGGCGTCAACGCTCAATGCTACAGACCTAAAGTCCTAAAGTGCACCCTGAGATATCGGATATACAGCAAGTTAGAAAAATGTCCGTTTGGGGGTTTTGGAGGTCATATTGGTTTAGACTATAGACAATTTCTAGTGACCTAAGTCTAAGACCTGCGGTAAAGTCGACATACACGGGCACCCACACATACGCATACTCACAGGCATATAAACACACACCACACACAGTGCTCCCTTCCTCCCTCGGTAAGAGTGCTGGGACTGTCAGCACTTTTCGTTTCAACCAAAAGTTTTCCTTAGGCCTCCAGTCACTCGGTATTTAGAAATTTTTTACCTCAGGCCTCTAGCCACCTCCACCTTGCACTCGTCGCTTGACGACGGTCAAGGACCGAAGCGTTACGTTTACCTCATCCCACGCTTTTTCTTTATATTTACCTTGTCTTAGCCTTTTTGGGCCTTTTAGGGTTTAGACGTTTTAGTTTCTGGACTTTGGCTTTTTTGGCTGCCTTCGTCTTATGGTTTAAGATTTTAATTTGTTTAGCCTTTTTCGCTGACGGGTGGGTTCTAAGTCTTTTAACACTTTTACTGTTTTGTTTTATCATCTTTTTAGGGTCCTAGGTCATTCGCACAACACTCTACAGCTTATGGCACTCTATGCACATCAGGCCTTCCGAGAACTTATTATTTTTGGTAAAACCATTGTCCATACTGCAAGAGTAGGCTCTCATATTGTGTCATGTCCCTACTGCAGGAGTAGGTTCTCATACTGTGTCATTTCCTGTCAGGGTGTTAACCACACAAAAGGCGCTGCATGCTTCGCGGTGTTAGACAGTACTTACCTAGCTTATAATCGCACATAATTTTATATGATTGTGAACACCTGGCACCACTGACTAAGGTCCCCATGATGCCGAAGTGTTTGGTTGGTTTCAAATCCGTGTGCTGACCTCAAATTTGTCAGTGAAAAAATACACTTTGTTTAGTTCTTGTGTATATATTTTGATTTGTTGTTTCATCTGAACTTCTTATAGATTACTGCTTGAAGTTGGAGTGCTCGATAAGTTTCCTTACAGGTAAATTGCTAGTTATCTATGATGTCTAGGTATTTCCCTTGCAAGTTAAGGATTAAGCTGTAGGTCAGGCATATAATAGCAATACCTATAACTGGTGCGAAATGTGTTTGTTCATATTCTACTCTTCAAGTACTTATTTTGGCCTTTACTTGAAATTTAGTTGGGGGTGGCCAAGTCACCATTGGGGGTGTCCAGCAGATCATTAGGGTGCCGGGCACACCCAAAGACACGACACGCCCCTGGTCATATCACACATCATCGATCTGGTTTGACGAGAGGATTCCAATTGTGTTTATATATTTTAGAAAGCTGGGCTCAAAGCTTGAGAATGACCCAAAAAACACAAAACTTGAGTTTCCATTGCATTCCAATACTTTGACCTCTAGCGAACTCGAGGATGGCCTGACAAACAATTTACACGATCTTTCCGGAAGTCATGAAGACGGGGTATCTAACATCGCCTTCTGGTTTAAGCTGCCTATCACGGCTTCCGAGATCTTAGGCGTTTGCCAGCCCCCTTCCCGTACCGGCGAAAATGGCGCGAACTCCCGCAATGGTGCGTGACAGTAGTGACTTTTTATTAGGTATTCTGTGGATGACACCTTTGCTCGCCTCTAGAGGAATGAATAGGAGAATTTAGAACATTTTAGGCGAGCGAGGTTACCTTAATTTTCCTCCAAGCAATGGGGAGGGTATTTTAAGCAATGGGTCGCAAAATTGTTTTAACTTGCGAGTGAATGGTAACAGCAACGGCAGAAAGGCCGAGCCAGGGGTGTGGAATTTGAGCTCCCTGAGTGCATGAAGAAGACTGTTACCGCCCAGGAGAGGTCAAAGACCTCAAATTTCAGAATGTTGAATGTATAATTTTGATGCAGATTACCGAGTGTTCGTTTTGTTTACGTAACTCGAGCTCCCCATGTCAAACAATTATTTTCGGTTAGTTAGAAACGGCCGCTGACCACCTGGCCAGGGTGACGCGGGTTCTTTACCCTCCAACCATGAGGTAAGGTCACAGCGCCCCCCTCCGGCTGGGTAGCCACCGCATAGAAGAAAAGATACGCGAACCAAAACAGATAGATTTTTAGTGGAAGTTGTCAATTTTGTCAGTTAAGTAGTTAATAACCGCATTTATAGGTATCACTATAGTTAAGAAGAAGTTCGGGCCCTACCTCAGCCTAGGTGGGTACCCGGTGGGCGTTAAATGGGACACAAAAGGTGCGTTTGGGTATGAAAAACGCGTTTGGCACACCACTACCCGTTACAAACCCACCCATTGGCGGGTCCAAGGGAGGTCAAAGGGGCTGTGACCCCCACCAAGGCCTAAAATAGTATATTTTGGCCACCACAAAAAGGACAAAATTCTAGCCATTTTTTAATACTCTTTTCACGATTTTTTCTCGATTTTCCTCCTCCCCAAACGTTGGTTTGGCCCATTCAAGATGCTCCTGAATCCACCAATGAACCCACCCACCGAAAAATAACAATGTGCGATGTTCTGTGCTGTGAGATCGAGGAGACACCTCAACTTAGTGTGAGGCTGGTGACAGTGTGTTTGAATTTGCAATTTTTGAACTGAAACGTTAAATGAATATAAAAATAACTGTTTAGGCAATCGCTACTAGACGATAATTCTATTTCAAGCTCGTATTTGATTCACTGGACGGTGTTAGTAAGTATATCCGCATTGCAGTGAGATGGGCTCGATCTAGCCTGAGGCGATGCTGGGAAGCAGCCAATACTCTTGGGTCTCTCAAATCCTCATTTCTGCTGGTCAGCCAATGCAGCCTCGCAGTGAATGGGTGCAGAAATTACACTTTGCTATGACAAAGTGTCCTAACCGTGATCCGCACGAACAAATTATTATCTCTAAAATTACAGCCAGGGGTACAATAGCCTCTGGGGTCAACGGCAGCACCGCAAAATACGGATGAGGAGGATAATGAAGATAAGCTGACGCCCTGCGCTTTGTACCAGAGTCGACCTAACAAAAGCACCGGTTGGAGCTCCTGTGATCGGCTCGCATCACCATCAATGTTCTGGATGAGCTCTATTCAGCCCTGAGCAATGACTGATTGGCGTTACTTGCATAATTGAGGCGTTTGATAGAGACAGAAGCAATAGCTCTTGCACCGGTACCACGCAATCTTCGACAGCTTTTCAAAGACACCATCATGACCGGGGCCTCAGGGCACATCGAACGCTGCCTTCATTTTGCTAGATTATATAGACAATTTTCATTTGGACAGGCCAATTACAATCAATAAGTCAATGAATCAATTATGATTGGTTGCACCGTATACAAGAGTAAAGCTGACTTTGCCAAAGAGGTTTCCGCTTCCCTATAGGGGGCTGAACGTATCGGGGACAGAGTTTAATCACAACAAAACTTAAGTGGTTGTACCTTGTAACAGCGTAGCATATGGCAGAGTTATGACAAGTGAAAACACACTGATTAAAAAATTTATTCCAGATGAATCTCGAGGTGTATCCGGGGTTCTTCTAGCATAGTTAAAGATCGAAGTTAAAAATTTGCATGCGCGCAATTATTAAATATATGGCTAAGAAGTAGTATTTTGTAGTTAGGATGGAAGACTAGACATGCAATTTTGTCTTCTTTTTCATTTTCAATATCATTGCTTCTCGTAGATTTATCACCCCTGTACCTGAATTTAGTAGGTGTGCTCGAGTCATCCTGGGTTACTTTTTATACTTTTTCGTCCTAAAGCATAGGTGAAAGGAGAGGTCGTTGCACCTTGAATTTTTGCGAACAAAACGAAAAAGAAAATATCCTCATGATGATTTTGTCAGCCTCACTATAGAGCATGTTATAACAAACATCGATGATTAAATATGTTAGATGACTTGAAAATATGATAGGGGGAACATTGCCGATAGAGCACATACGTTTGGCCCCTTTCATTACTCATATTTTCACACCCGTCAGCTTGCAACTCCTGTCATTGCTGATGGATCGAGTG
The DNA here is from genome assembly GCA_034440635.1 of Lepas anatifera. Classification (NCBI taxonomy): domain Eukaryota; kingdom Metazoa; phylum Arthropoda; class Thecostraca; family Lepadidae; genus Lepas; species Lepas anatifera. Next base: position 1,665,471 of record JAOTON010002265.1, on the reverse strand, counting down.
CAGTTGGCATCGCCAAGCCCCCTGTTCTAGTGCGCCGTTCCAAGCTATGTTCCGCGCGAATAGGTTGAACAGAGTCTCCAGTAGCAATCACACAGTAAGTCCCAATGGGGGCCGTGGTCCTCAGTGCGGATTTCACCTGGTCCCCTTTTTTCCACAATCCTTAAGGAAAAATGTTATAGGGATGTTTTAATCGAGATAACGACGTCCACTGCCCTACTCCTTCACAAAACGTCCCTATACATATAGAAAAGATTTTTGATATTTTTTAAGCAGCTTTTTAAATGATTCGTAAATTTGTCCCACTCATGCATTTGATTACCCAGAGTGCGTGCGTGCGTGCGTGCGTGCGTGTGTGTGTGCGTGCGTGCGTGCGTGCGTGCGTGCGTGCGTGCGTGCGTGCGTGTGTGTGTGTGTGTGTGTGTGTGTGTGTGTGTGTGTGTGTGTGTGTGTGTGTGTGTGTGTGTGTGTGTGTGTGTGTGTGTGTGTGTGTGTGTGTGTGTGTGTGTGTGTGTGTGTGTGTGTGTGTGTGTGTGTGTGTGTGTGTGTGTGTGTGTGTGTGTGTGTGTGTGTGTGTGTGTGTGTGTGTGTGTGTGTGTGTGTGTGTGTGTGTGTGTGTGTGCGTGTGTGTGTGTGTGTGTGTGTGTGTGTGTGTGTGTGTGTGTGTGTGTGTGTGTGTGTGTGTGTGTGTGTGTGTGTGTGTGTGTGTGTGTGTGTGTGTGTGTGTTGGGATTTAAGGGCGCTCCAGCTGCTAGGGTCATTTAGCGCACCTACTATACACTATAATCAATCCTTAAAAGTCATTTAAGTCTTCCGCGATTATCTATATTGATTTCCCAGATGAGCCTTCAATGGTTGGGTGCCCAAGTCTCTGAGGTGCACGACATAGGTGCCGACCCTGCAGCCTCTGGTAGTTTTCTGAAATCCGGGTAGCTACGCGAGGAACTGGCGGCATGATCACCATAACTAATTTAGGGTTGTCGCATATCGCATTTCGGGGAAGGGACTTGAGCCCCTTAGCGCCCCTTGTATCCGCCACTGGTTCCAACACACCTGGCTGAATCTTATCCCGCCACAAAAAAACACACAGGTAAAAGTTGCACGTGAGCGTTGCATCCCCCTGCGCTCCGCTATTATTGTGTTCAAGAACTGGCCCACGACTGTTTGCTAGAGGCCAACCCCAGCTGCTGACGGTGGCGGAGTCAGGTGCAGATGAAGCCTTGCCACTTATCTCCCACGGCTACGGCCTGGCGGCCTCTGTTACCAACTTCACTATGCGCTCCACCGCCACCGAGTGAAGCGGGTAGGCTTCCACTTTCAGCGTCTGACTACAGATCTCTTCAAATTCCTCGTCGCTGAGGCCAGTTGTAACAGGTGGCTCAGTGATGGGGTAATGATCCCAGTCAAACAGTTCCATGATGCTGTCGGCTGCGAGGTTTTTGACTGGCAGAACCTTTGCACTCAGTTTTCGGCGACACTCTTGTATGGCCAGCCCGGCCCGACAGCGCACCGTCTCCTCCCGGTCAGCAGTCATCGCCAGCAGCACCGCTTCCGGGTGCGCTCGAAAGGCGTTGCGCTGTACTGCTGACCTGATGATATCCTGCAGCTGGCGCGGCAGGGCTCGGATCAGCTATAGGCTGTATGCGAGGTTCGTGGGTGGTTCAACACAGCAGCTGCGGCTCCGGATCCGAAACCACATCGTGACATAGTGCCCAATCAGGAACTTCACGCTCTAGCTCAGTAAAGTAGCTGTGGTCATGAACAAGCGCAGCAGTCTTAACGCAAACGTCAGCTATCGACGTAAAAAGAGTAGCGATGGAAGATGAAGAAAAAGTGTTTATGATACATGATGTACTACATTTCTATTTGTAGGAAGCTGTCTAACGGGTAGAGGCCGGAAACCCAGGGTAAATATCTAGTTTTGCTTCTCAGGAACGGTAAAAATTAAACGGTAACAGGATTAAATTAAATTAAACAATTAATCGGTAACAGGAACTGGAAAAAGAAGAACAATGGTTAAGAATATGGAATGGAACAGAAATAATGTTTCCGCTAGATAATACGAAAGGGGACAAGGAGAGAATGGTTTTGAGGAGAGTTGGATAGCAACATAGGTTTCAGATGATCATTGTATGAGAAATTCAAGTCAAAGTAACGAAAATCACATCGTGCTCGATTCCAAAATTCCAAGCACAGCGTTGCAATGACTGTAACATCAATATTCTGAGCGGCACTGGGTCTGGTCTCCGCCAGTTTCACTGGACAATGTTTCAATGTGCATCCTCTTTGAGGCATACAGTTTAAAAGTAGGCAAGGTCATTCCATTTTCAACAGTAGAAATTCCGACAACCATGTTTCAATGCCAGTCACAAATAAACAACTGAATCAAGCGCGCCATGTTCAGACCCCAGTAATTTCCCTGAGTAGGATGCAGCTTGCTCTATCACTGCACATGCCTTCCTGGGTGAGAGTTGGTGGCACCTTTCGACCTGTGGAATTGGTGTGCGATTTGCCCAAATAATGGCTTAAACAATGAAGCGAAATGCAGCGTATCGCGGTATTTTCTGCCACTCAGTCAGAAGGATGCTTGACGGAAAATATGCCGATACGGAGTCTACATTCGTTTGCATAGGGCTAGGCCTGGTCGTCTTTTAGTGCGTTAGTAGGAATACAACACGTGTGCGGTCCAGAAATATGAAAAATATGTATTTATCCTTTAAAAGAATTCAACATCGCTCGAACCACTCCCATATGTTGTCCCTGTTTCAATGCAAAAGCGAGACAATCGGTCCTCCGTCTCCCGGCAGAAATTTGAGAGGGCCGTGGCGCATAGCAAGCGTATTTGGCTAAAATTTGACTTCAATTGAATCTTAAATAACTTCAATTGAATCTTAAATACGTAGACTCGCTTAATCATACATCTATAATGTTTTCCGGACCAATATAAGACCAGTGACGATGAAAATAGAGCGTAACGTCGCTAATTCCTCTGGCTACCACCAGGTGCGCTGGTATCGCCCGTTGTTAAGGGATAGGCAGACCTTCTTGGGCTGTGCGCTGGATGGGGTTTACAATCTCATGGAAATAAAGTTTATCATCGGGTTTCTTTGTGTTCAGGGCAAAAGAAAATCATAGGAGCAGCTTGATCTGAAACAATTACCCGGGATATGGCACAGCCTAAATTAACTATATTGTACCTATAAAATGCCATATATGATACCCATATCATATTATATCATACCATATCCATATCATATCACAGATTTGTCATCCGCGCAGTCGAGTTTAAAATGACGTCTTCACTACCACACCTGTCATTTCACCAAACCGTGCGTAGAACGCGCCGCAGAAGCAGGACCCGTGACCAGATCACTGAGACGATCGCGCGGCTCCAGCCTCTAACCTTCGCACTCAGGCACGCCGACGCCGACCCGGCTGTGACGTCACTGGTGCCGAAGCTGGCCATCACGGCCTTCTTCAGGGCAGCAGGCGGGTGGTCGAGCATCTCATGTCGTCTGCAGCTCGTCCCGCCCCAGACGACAGTGCCGAGTAACGCTAATTTCGGAGTTTGTAACGGTGCCAGTCGTGGTCTTAGCAGAGATTCTGAGAGTATCGCTCAACACCCGCACTGGAGAGGGATCTGGCACTAACGCGCACTGGAAAGGGGGGCCTGGTAGGCCCCCTAAGATCTCAGAAACTAAAAGGTGTAGAAAAACGCAATTTGGGAGGTGGGTGAGAGCTATGTTGATCTACATCATCTACATCATGACCAATTTTTATTGACCTAGGACAATATCTTTAAGGTCGAACGAGGTCATAAAGATCAAATATTGGCCATGCTAAGGACTGATTGGTAAATGCTGCGATACGGACCAGGGTCATAGAGGGAAGGTTCCAAAGAGCCTTCCCTAAAATTTTGGGGTCAAGGTCATTCAAGATCATTTACCTTTAAGGTCACAATATGGTATAATACTTATAATGTACACCTTGACTAACACTATAGCCACTGTTTGACTGGAATTGAGGATTGACCTTTCCCAATGACCTTTGACCTTGAACTTCGTATTGGGGTGCCTTAATGATGACGTCATGGCATAATATACGTCAGGCCGGGTAACGCCATTTGACCGGAAGCACTGGGGTCAGTGACCTTGAAACTGCAGATATGTCCTTGACCTGTGACCTTTGACCTTGACCTTCATGTGATGTGACCTTGATATATCATCCCGGTTATATGGCGTTATGACGTCACCACTCGGTCACCAATGCAAGCTAACTGGTCCAACTGCGCGATTTCGGCGATGTCAAAATGCAGGTCTGACTTTGAAAACCTATAAGTCAAAAAATTGTCGACCGATTTTCACAAAATTTTCACCGATCGACGCGTTATTAAATTATGTTAAATGTGGCCCAATATCGTGTTTTGGCTACGAGCGTTTCTCTGGCCATCTCGGAAAAACAGGTGGGGGCGGCGAGCCCCCTCGGGTTTTTCGGAGACAGCAAAAAAACTGCGGCGCGTAGGGCCGCCGGACTTGACATACCTTTTCTTTCATCATGTTAACAACTTGTGTAAAAATTTTAAGGTTAGGTCATCTCAGGTCACCAGTACAGGTCAAGTGACCTGACCTAAAACAAGTTTAAGTCAGCATAAGTCAGAACAAGGCGAACTTATCCGATTGAAATTCATATCACATAATGGGCCCACCGAGTTCTCTAAAATATGCTCCGGCATTTTTTATATCGATGACCTAAGGTCAGGTACGAGCCATGACCTCTCCATTGGAAATACATGGTGTTTTAACTGAATAACTTAGTAACGGATAGCGATAGAGCGTTTATTGTAACTGCATTAGATTCGCCTTGTCTTTGCCGTGTTAATGGTGTAAATCTTATCGAATTTGACCTTGACGAGACCTCAAGTCAGGTCAAATGCTTAATTTGACCTGGCAAGGTCATATCATATCATTCCATTCGGCTTGCTCCGAGGATTCATACAGTTCAAATCGTTTTGCTCTATCTTTACTTGTTCAGATGTAATAATCAAAAACCTTAATTTACGTTATCCCTATGACGGCAAGTTTTGACCTTAAGTGACCTTAAATGTGACCTGAAAAATAGTTCAAATATTTTCGATGCAGAAGTGGATGGGCTACCCAACCCCTTTTACCGTTTTTCGCTACCTAGAGTGGTTCTCGAAATCTTAGGGGGGGGCGGGTATCCGCCACCCCCGTGAAAAGCGAAGGTGGCTCAGACCCCCGTCAATGCGCGTGTAAATGAAGCTCCTGGTCGATTACATGGTGGGTTGGGCTAAATGCAGCATGATTGTTTCTGGGTTTAGCAAAACAATCACTTTTATGCACACTTGTAATTTGCAGAGTAGACCGCCCTATTACAGCCTTTCCAATTGAGGTATTTGTAGCTTACATGTAGCTGAATTATCCAACTCCGCCCCATGGCGGATCCAGGATCGCATATCAGGGGTAACCTTTCCGGGTGGGGGGGCGCCCTCCGGACAAAGGGGCGCCGCTTTTGGCCGGCAAAAGCTATCAGGTGGGCGCCAGATCCTATCGCGGGGCGCCGATTTTTGCATCCTGAGGGAGGTGGGGGAGGGGGTGGGAAGTGACATTTCAGGGGGCGCCATCAACCCTTCGGAAGAGCACCGAGACCACTTTAGGGGGCGCGCCGAGGGTCTATGGGGGACCACTTACCCCCTTTGCCCCCCCCCAGTGACGGATCCAGGGGGGCTCAGGGGCCCGCCCCCCCCCTTAGCTCCGAAGCGCCTCAGCATAGCCTAGCTCATATCGGGCGCCGAAGGCTCCCGATATGAGCGTCGCGCCTGTACCCATTTCGTGCGTCAATGTGGTAGATACCACTTATTCCACTTGAATTAACGCATAGTCCTTAAAACCATGGCAAAGCGCCCCTGCCCAAACACAAGACACCTTTACTGGTCTTTTGCGCCCCAGTAAAATGTTGAAGATGAAATTTAGAAAACTAAAAAAGTGCCCCGGCAAAGAAAAGGCGCCACTAGATAGCAGGATTGTGCCATGGGGAACTAATGCACCCCTGAGTAGCCTTGGCGCCCCTGGATGAAGCACCCCTGGGTAGCCTAGGCGCCCCCTGGATGAAGCGCCCTACGGATATCATATGCGCCCTTGGCTAGGAAAGGCGCCCCTGGGCAGCAAAGGCAAATCTTGGTAACATAGGTGCCCTGGACAGCATAAGCGCCCCTTAGATAGAAATAGGCGCTTTAGGAAAATAAAATGCTCACCTTGGGTAGAAGAAGGCGCCCTTTGATAGCCTAGGCGCCCACTGGAAAAAGCGCCCTACGGATGTCATATGCACACTTGGATAGCAATGGCGCCCCTGGACAGCAAAGACAACCCTGGATAACACAAGTGCTGTGGACAGCAAAGGCGCCCTTTGGTAGCAAAGGCGCCCCTAGGAAGGCACACATTCGATAGAAAAGCCGTCTTTGGATAGCCTAGGCGCCCCCTGGATAAACTAGGTGCCGGAGAACGGGCACCCAACAAAGGAAAACAAGCGCCCCACTGGGAAGTACAGGCTCCCTCTATATGATATAGATGTCCCTTATCCACCTTCACCTGCCCTGGATTGGAGCAGCGCCCCTCAAGAGAACAGGCGCCCCTGGACAAAAAGCCGCCTCCGGGTATCAAAGGCGCTCCTAGATAACATATGCGCCCCTTAGATAGAAATAGGCGCTCCAGGAAAGCAAAAAGCGCCCCTTGGTTAAGAAAGGTGACCTTGGTTAGCAAAGGCGTCCCTGGACAGCAAAGGCAAATCTGGGAAACATAGGTGCAGTGGACGGAATATGAGTCCCTTATATAGAAATAGGCACTTCAGGAAAATAAATGCAACCCTTCGATAGAAAAAGTGTCCTTTGATAGTCCAGGATAAGTCGATAGAAAAAGTGTCCTTTGATAGTCCAGGATAAGTCGATAGAAAAAGTGTCCTTTGATAGTCCCGTGCGCCCACTGGATAAAGCGCCCACGGATATCATATGCACTTTTGGATAGCAAAGGCGCCACTGGACAGTAAAGACAACCCTGGATAACACAAGTGCTTTGGACAGCAAAGGCGCCCCTGGAGAGCAAACGCGCCCCTAGGAAGGTACCCCTTCGATAGTAAAGGCGCCCTTGGATAGCAAAGGCGCCCCCTTGAAATAGATGATCTGAACAGCATAGGCGGCCATGGATAAACTAGGCGCCTGAAAAAGAAAACAAGCGCCTCACCTGAGAGTACAGGCGTCCCCAGGATATCATAGGTGTCCCTTTCCATCTTCAGCTGCCCTACTGTCTATGGTTTGGCACACCTGTCCGACAGTCGCGCGCTCTGTTACAGGGCTCGAGCGCTCAATTTGAGCATGGACTGCTTTTAACCACATTTCATTAACCTATAACTGAAGGCTTAGTGCTCCATCGCTGCAACCGGGTGCCTTTTTCAGTATGTGCGCCCCACTTCCGAGAACGCTGCCCTCACCAACCAGCAGTCCTCCCCGCTCAGCAGATGAGCGCCTCTTTCTGATAACTAGGCACTTTATTTCAGTGTTCGAGCGCCTTATTTCAGAATTTTTATACTCCATCTATTTTGGGCTCCTCCTGGATTGCAGAGGCACCCGCTCAAGTGCAAAGGCGCCCCTGGATAGAAAAGTGCGCCCCATGTTTGCAAAGGCGCTCCAAGACATCATATGCGCCCCTTAGATGGAAATAGGCACTCCAGGAAAGTAAAATGCTCCCTTTGGGTAGCAATGATGCCCCTTAACAGCGAAGGCAGCCCTAGATAACAAAGGTTCTCTGGACAGCACAGGTGCCCTTGGATAAACTGGTGCCCGGAAGAGAAAAATAGCGCCCTACCGGAGACAAAAAGCACCCCAGGATAACGCAGGGGCATGTATTTCAATCATGTCTGTGATTGAAAAATACACCTAGACAGCATATGCGCCCCTGGATAGAAAGACACCCCTGGGCAGTAACGGCGCCCCTGGAAAGCAATAGTGCGCCCCTGTGGAGAAAAAACCGCCTCCTGAATAACCTAGGCACCGCCCCCCGAAATAGCAGATGCCCGTGGATAGAACAGACTGCCTTGAATAAAACAGAGGCCCTGGATAGTAAAGGCGCCCTTTGATAGCATAAGCGTTCTTTAACAACAATATGGGCGCTACATGAGCTCAAGGTTCACGCGCACCTAAGCCCAATAATAGATCAATCAATCGATGCCAAAGCACTCCTTAAAGCACGGTCGCCAAACTTCCTAAGAAGTAAAGGCGCCTCTGGGTAGCAAAGGCGACTCTCGACAGTGGTGTAGGTATTCCTGAATAACAGCACCGTCCCTTGATAAGAATAGCCCCAAGATGGCACAGATACCCTGCTGATAGGAAAAGCGCCCCCGAATATCAGAGGCACCCTCTGAATGAGGTGCCCATGAAGAGCATAAGAGCGCCCTATGTATAGCAAATTGCCGCCCCTGGATAGCCCAAGCGCCCCTTGCATAGGGTAGGCGCCACTGGGTAGTATAGGTTACCTTGAATAAAAATACGCCCCTCAATACCAAGGTGAACCTGGATAAGAAAAAGCTCCCATTGGGCACTGGGTATCAAAGGCACCCCCGGAACAGCAAAGATGCCCCTAGATAGCTAGGTTGCGTCCATTGGGGAGCGAAGGCACCCCTGGGTGGCACAGGTGCCTCATCGAAGCAAAGGCCCCTCCAGAGAGCAAGGTGTCCCTGATGAGCACAGGTAATCCTGGACAGCCCCTAAATGGCGTTGCATAATGTTACGACACCTATTATAACGTATGTTATTACATCAAAGTTAAGGTTATTCAGAAATTTATATCAAGGTCACAGGTCAATTTTAAAGGTGACTGGCCTTGATGATCAAGGCTTGATCAAAGATCATTGATAAGCTTGGGCACAGCGCTAGTTATAGCGTAAATTAGGCATAATATGTTGGGTTGTGCCGTAATAGGTCAATGACCTTGAAGGACCTTGACCTCAAAATTTCAGGCATTGTTTAGAGCCTTCCCTTTTGGCCTCTACCCTGTTCTAGAGTATTCGCGCCCCGTTCCGGCCCGTTGGGGGGTGCTTGAACACCTCCTCGAGGTCTACCAGTGTCACGAAAAAACGTCGGCGCGAAGCGGCACGGTACTTGTCACACCTTATCATTGATCAATTCCGCAACTTTCCCTCAAAATTTAAGGTTGCGTAATCTCAGGTCAGGTCACCAGTGCAGGTCAAGTGACCTCACTCCAAAAAAATGTTTAAGTTGGCGTAAGTAAGAAAAGGGTGAATCTATCGAATTCAAACTTGTACCATATAATGGGCCCAAAAAGCACTAATAATTTTTTTCCGGGATTTTTCCCATCGATGACCTAGGGACAGGTACGAATCATGACCTCTCCATTGAAAATGCATGGGGTAAAACGGAAATTTGCCGAAAAATTTTTCTATGCCTGCAGACGCCGCTTGAAATACCATCGGATTCCCCAAATCATAGTACCCTAGGCCTCTTTATCGGTTCATGTTGCAAGTTTAGACATGTTACCTCTGAGAGTTCATCTGGGGCTTCCTAAGCAGGTTTTAAGACTTGGGTCAATTGCTTGGCAGGAAATATTGATAAAACCCGTATTTTGATACCATTTTTATTGTTATTGTGAGTTGATTGATATGCATACTGACTATGCTAGGCTAGATGATGGCCTTGACCTAGCCTTAGGTCAGGTCATTTTTATGTTTTAACCTAGTATAGTCATATTATACATTATTTGATGATTCGCCGTAACGAGAGGAAGCGAATTCTGCCTAAAAATGATGCTAGCTCAACTCTGGTAGACGCTAGAGCATAGGGACAGACATGTTGTAAGCTTTGTCTCGGGGGAGGGACCCCAGCGCTGATCGCGGGAAAAATCCCGAATGGCCCCCAGGGGCCCTCAGGGAGTCAGGAAATCTGGCGTGGGTGGAATCCGGTAGGAGGGATTTTGGGTCTCCAAAATCAGCTGAGGGGCCCGTGCCAGTTAAGGGGGCCCAGATAAGGGCCCCCGACGAGCTCATTTGACCTCAGTGCCAACACAGGATTCTCAAGACCAGCGTGTGGTGCCTACCTATTTAAACGGTTTCTAAATAAGCTCAGGGACTCAAAACAAACCCAGGGGTCCAATTTTCAACTCATGAGGCCCAGACACTCTGAGGGGACCCTGCAGCAGCTCAGAAGGCCCATAAAACTAATAGGACCAGACTAGCTGGGTGCCTCGACGAACTAGTGCCCCGATACGCACAACGGGCCCCAAAAAAGCTGAAGGGATCTATATCAGTTAAACGAAAACGGTACCAACCCAGGGGACCCTGACCAGCTTAAGGGACACTAATCCAGCTTGGGGCTCAGAGCTCAGAGCTCCAGCTTTTAGCTCATAGGGCCCAGGACCTGTTGAGGGGGCCCTATATCAATAAAAGGGCCCCGAAAAGCTTAATAGCCTTCAGCGGTGATATATAGGTTTCAAGTTCAGTGTGAGGGCCTGGTTAACTAAAGCGGTCCCAGATCAGCTGAGGGGACTCGATATAAACTCAGGGAAGTCACCAAAAGCTCAGGGGCCCAGGCCCGCAGAGGCTCTGCGGCCTATGAGGCTCAGGTTAGCGTCAATCGGCTATTTCAGAATGGAGCCGTTAGCCAGGACAACTCTGATAAGTGAAGGTGGTGGATACGACACCTAAATTTTCGCCATGACCGAAGATAACTGTATTATTTGCTCATCGTGCTTCAGTTAGTGTCAGTGGGTGCTTTCAGCATTTTCTGCCACGGTGCCAGTCGTTAGCTGGCCCGAAATATGCTTGATGGTAAACGTGAACATGTCTTCACTCAAAGGAAGCTTTCATGAAAATAAGCATTTAGAAATCCTTTTTAAACGCGTTTTTCATTGACACTGGCCGCCTTTTGGGTGGTAAATTGGCCAGTGGCGGACACAGGGGGAGGGGGCAAAAAGGCATTCCCCAAACGGAAAAGCTCGGGGCAAAGCTATGTTTTTGACCGCCAAGGCGATCGACCTCCTTTTTTACCTTACTCCTTTTTAGTTTATAAGCAAGATTTTGGTGTTTCAACTTTCAACTTCAAACCGAACATAAGTTGATAAGATGCTCCCTGGCCTGTCCCTCGAATCCGGAAATTTAAAAAAACACTGAAGATGATATATTTGGGTACAGCCCTTCATCAGAATCATGGAGTAAATATCAATAATTCTCAGTTATAGTATAGCCAGTCATAGTATAGCCAGCCTTGGATAGGAAGAAGTATCTCGAGCCCATATTTTTCACCCCGTGACGTTTTTTTAGCTCTTCGCCTCAAATACCCAAAATTTTACCGGCAACCGGCAAGTGATATTGGTAGCGCAGCTTTTTACTGCGTGACGTTTTTTTTTTTGCTTTTCGACTTTGGTTTGCCCCTCCCAAACCGACCGGCTAGATCCGCCACTGAAATTGGCGCCCCTCAGGTTCGGCGCCTCCCAGGTTCGGCGCCCTCCGAGCCTGGGCCCCCTTAACGAAATCCTAGATCCGTCACTGCCCCCCCTGGATGCGTAAATGTTCCACCCAGAGCTGCAAAAAGACGGGCTCTCGGGTCATAAAGTGCCCGACAGATTTTAGGGCACGGTATGGTCTTGCGACAGATCTTACAATCTGTGAGAAAAAAACAATCTTGAAAGGAAGCAGAAAATATTTTTTGTTCTAAAAAAAACTCAATATTAGAATTGTCACCTCTTTCACTCAACAAGTTTTTCATGAATTTGCACCTCTCCCATATCAAGCCAGTGTGCGGCAAGAACCGATGGAAAATCGAGGGACTTATGAATCGAGGGACCTTTGAATAGAGGGCCCTACGCACAGAGGGTCTTTTCGAGGGACTTATGAATCGAGGAACCTTTGAATAGAGGGCCTTATGCACAGAGGGCCTTTTAAACGTCACCCAGAAAATCCTCTGCTGGAAAAATTCCTTCACCGGCCTGTCGGGCCCGATTGGTATTCAATAGCACGCGACAGCTTGGCCCGACAGGCCGCCGTAAAGGTAAAGGCGACAGGCAAAACAGTTTTTTCCTTCGTTTCCTTCGTTTGGAAGTACACTCAACGCTGCCGCAAGGGCAGGGCGCTGTTTGAACAGCGCCCTTGCGGCAAAGCCGGTGTAAAAGGTATCTTTGGTTTGAAGAAAAGCAGCCCTGCGGTTTGGTGTGTTGCCTTGTGGATATGGCGGAGGCCAAGGCCCTAGAATCCCGTGGTGTGGTGGAGGCAATACGTTGCAAGGTTGTGTTTTTGATTATTTTTCTCTTGCATTACTTTGGTATACATCTTGAGTAAACTGGTTGAGCCTGGATTTCATCGTCCATAGTTGAAGGGCTGATAAATGGCTCCGATTAAGCTGAAGCCCCTTCCACCGTCCCGTGTCAAGCTTAAATGTGGATTTGAGGGATGTGGGTATTTTGGCGAGAAACGTTTTTTTAAGGAGCATCAGCGAGCCAAGCATTCTGGGCTGCCCTGCAAGTTCAGGAACAGTGGTTTTGGCCAAGGAGGTCGTTTTGAAGCATGGATCAAACAGCGGGCAGATCAGAACAGTGTGGGGAGAAAACAAAGAAGTAAGTGATGTGGTGTTCGTAGTAATTTCGGCAGCTTACATTTATTTCCACACAGTATGTTATGCTCACTGTTGATCAATAATTTTAAATGATATTAATAAGGGAAAAATGAATTTTACCAGCAGATTGGTCAAATTAGACTAAAACATTTGATTTTCCCTTCCATCTTCTTTTAAATCCAATGCCTGTTTGTCCAGAATTAACCACAAAAGTTGCATACCTTCATCAGTGGATTTGTAGATGCCAAAGAAACAAAACTGTTCACCTTTCCACATTAATTTGAGTTTTAAGTACCAAACTATTTCTCCTATTTCATTTTATTCACTTACCTAAATATGCCTATGATCTATGTCAAGGGGACAAAGATATAACAAAAACACAGCCTAGTGCAACCTTTACTCATTCCTTTTACTCTTAACTTCCTTGGAAACATGATATTTATTTGACATTTACTATCTAACTGACTTAAGGTTATTTATTAGCCTCATGAACTTCAGATCCTAAACCACGTACCCTCATGGAAATGAGCACGGCAATGCATGGAAAACTTTGAGATAGCCAACAGCTTCAAAATTTAGGATTTTTCATGTAAACATGCATTTAAATAATCATGGAAAGCTAATATTACATGTTTGTATTCAACTACAAGTAGCCATGATCCTTAAAAACACTTTCGAATATCAAAAAAGTACCCCTCCAATCTTGTTTGTCTGGCCATCAGAGCAAAATCCATATATAAATTTTGGGGGTTCCTTCCAAATTACCCCCTCCCACCTCCAAAAAACTGAAATCATGAAAATCTGCAGAAGCTGGCATAAGTAACAGCATGGTATGGGAACCAGGTCAGCTTTCTTCCATTGCAAACTATATTTTTAAGTATTCTGGGCTGGACTATGTAACATAATAACAAAATATCACTCATTCTCATTCTAGTGCAGCATTTTTTGTCAATGGCGGCTGCAGAGGACTGAAAAAGGGGGGCTGCTTTTCATGTTATTGTATATTTCCACCTGTGACCTAAATCATCTGAATTCAAGACTGAGTCTTATTCAAGACCCAGTCGAGCTGACTTTGACACACACCATTTGTATGCTGTACGTCCACAAATCTCAAATTACATCCAATAATAAATTTCCTTTACCAATGGTGACTCCAGAAAACGGGAATTGGTGGTTCGGTATTCAATTTGTTATAGGTTTCTGCCGATAACCTTAATTTCCTGAGCGTGTCTGATAATTGAAAACCCGAAGAACAGTCTCAGTTCTAGAGTTTTGAAAATTAATAGACTTCTGTCATTCCACTTAGATTTTCCATAGGCGTCTTCAGAGCACGAAAAATAAGGATATCACACATATAAGGATCAGAGCACAAAAATAAGGATAATGATATCCATTGGTGCCAAACTTGAAGTTTTTTATGCTAATTTTAGTATTTTCTATTAAGAATGTGGAAAAAGAGTAGGAACATTTTACCAATTGAATGGGTTTTAGACAATTTTAATAGTCCTATCCTAACCACCCGACAGATTTGGAGGTTTTTTTCGAAAGTGCCCGACAGATTTGAGATTTTTTGCAGCTCTGGTTCCACCCCTCAGTCCGGTCAAGAACAGTCAGCCCATGACGTTTAAAAGCCTGATTGTTTATGTTTTAAATGGATACATTTTTATTGAAGGGTTCGCATGATTTCTCACGACTTTCATACATGTCTTCCTCCTGCTTCACCAGCATTTACCCACAGCGGTAGTTGAATGTTGTAACTTTTCCCGCCGTTACTGGACACAGCTCTGACCTCGCGTGACGGTTTACCGTACCTCGGAATACAAACAACGCTTAATGTAACGCCTGACCTCCATTGGTGGTTATTCTGGGTAAGCCGAAGGGTCACAACATATTGAATCAACGTCATCATTTGGAATGCTGCAGCCTCTAAATAGCCTCTATCACCATTAGCCGGCCCGCACTGGGTGATGGAAAGCAGGGCACGGGCCGGCTAATATCAGGCCGCAGCCGCCACCTCTCTCCAGTCGGCCTGTAAACTACTACCAAACGAGCATGAACGTCCAGAAAATGGGCGGCAAGATGTAATCAACCGTGCTTCTTTAGAGTCGGCGCCTTAGGTTTAACGGTTAAGAACAATAAATAGTGGCGGCAGCGCCCACACGAGCAGGCATGATTCGAGTGGCATGAATCTCGCCCTGACGTCGGCGCGCCCCTCAACCCTAACCATGATGAAGATGAGTCTCGAAGCTTCCTGCTTCTATCACATTCCGCAAAAGAAGTCTGTAGGCGCAATATTCAGATAGAGCCTATCACCGCTTCAATTAGCCATGAGCCTTAAAATACACTTTTTTCGAAAATAGAAGAGTACCCCCTCCAAAGCTGTTGCTCTAGTGATAAGAAAATCCAGATATATATTTGGCAGTCACTTCCAAAAGAAACCAAACTCGAAAAGCAATACCAAATATTCAAGAAGTTATCTTACAAGACGTCATGGAAGCTAAGTATACTTATTTCAGGCACAATGTATTTTTGAAAATTTTGCGTGAGAAAACATTATCTTACAACAATTAATTCTTTTTCTCTCATTTTTCTTGATCAGTAAAGGCTCAACAACATAGAAAATTGACTGCAAATAATAACAGTCTCCAATAATGATATCCTTCCTATTAATTATCTCCTATATCTAATAATTATCACGGTGATTATCAGCTGTTAACAATAATTATCAGCCACCCCGGTAGCTCAGTTGGTAGAGCGTTGGGCTCCGGCCCACGGCTCAGAAATATGTAGTGGCAGTGCATGCCCAGGCTCGGGATCGGTTCCCCTGAGACGCTCCGGCGCTCAATTATTTGCCCGGTGTAGGTCAGCTGGCAACTGACTGGTGAGAGGGTGACCTGAGCGGGGCGGCCGTCCCTGTGCTTTGTGGGACATTAAACTTGGGGTTCTAAATTAACCCTTCATTGTGGGAGTTGCTCGTTCGGGTGGTGGGGTCGGGGTCTCCGTGACAAGTCCCTTGAGGACTTTAATGAGACTCCGACTCCAGCAACCGTACTGGGAACAACTTGGACAAAATTTATATACAAAAAAATGAAGGTAATTTGGTAATTTGTAATTTTCTAAATGTTTCCCATAGGTGAAAAGCAAGTTAACAGTCCAGTTTCTAGACTTACAGAATATAATACCCATCGTCTGATTTTACTTTATCATAGTCGGCTTCGGGGCATAAAAATAGGAGGATATTAGCCATTTTTCATACATATTTCCGATTGTCTTGATTGATCTCATGTTGATAAAAACGTAAAAATGATGTCGCATCGATTCTAGATTTTCAAACCATCATTATCCATCAGTTTCTTCATTAGTATTTCGAAGGGCCGGTCTCCAGGGAAATACAAACCGCCCCAGTAGCTGAGTTGGCAGAGCGTTGGGCTCCCTGCTCAGTAACATGCAGTGGCAGCGCGCGTGCAGGCTTGGGATCGGTTCCCCAAATACGCTAACATGCTCAATATTCACCCGACGTATGTCAGATCAAACTGACTGGCGAGAGGGTGACCTGAGCAGGGCGGCCATCTCAGTGCTTTGTGGGACGTTAAACTTTGGCTTCTGAATCAACCCTTCATTGTGGGAGTTGCTCGTTCTGATGGTGAGGTCGGGCTCTCCCTGACAAGTCCCATAATGACTTTAAATTAAATTTAAATCCGAATTAAAAAAACCGAGCCTGCAACAACTTGAACACAATGTAAAAAAATGGATCTCTGTCATTTGCTTCTAATGCCTTTCAGTTGTAATAGACTTATGAAGGATGGAAAACGCGTCTTATGATGACAATTTTACCCAGTCCGATTTTGAAGGCTACAAAAGTTCACTATTCCTTTTTATCCCACAAAGACGGCTCAAGAACATGAAAAATGGGGTTGACCCAGTCGTAGTGTTTGCTCAGCCCCAAAATAATACAAAGCGCTCGCCAATGCGGCCGCAGCAGGATGACTGGGGAAGTCATGACTGCATGAGGCACTTTCTGCATTCCTCGAGAAAATGACTAACCGGAAACGCCACATTCATCAACAACAAAGACCCTTATGCAGAAAGATCCTTATCGCCTTTATCCTTAGGTGTATTCTTCGGAACGACCATGCTCAAGGTAGGATAAGGTGTGATAATCTTATATGACATTTAGTTACGTGCCGCGGAAAGAATCTGCTTTATTGAATTAAACTTCATATTCTGGAGCAACACCTCCTACATTGATAGGGCAGGGTGGATATGTTTCGGACAGGTTCATCCTTAGTCGATGAAAAACTGGACTGTTATCTAGCCACAAGCAAAACTTCGGGTTCTTAGCCTCGCAAGTATGGTCAGGGCAATGAAAAATGATTACCCATGAACCTTGAATTGGGGGGATGAAAATGGCGAGATAAATGATGGCATCGTTTTAGCGGTTCGTTTCGTTAAAAGCACATCATTTTGGCATTAATTATCTCACTGGCATAAACCAGGGTCACTGAAATTCATATCATGTAAAAATGAAGCATTTTCCATGATGTGAACTCAAAAGCTAGGCTTTCCATCGTGCAAACCTGTCGTTTTGCCCGAACCATCCCCATGCCACAATGCTGGAGAGGTGACGCTTCTTCAACCAAGGGACACTGGTGATGCCGGTGAAATAAAATCATTTGCCTTTTTTAGAACATTAGGACGACTTCACGTGTAAAGATAGGATTTAAAACATCGGTTCTACGCTTTTTGAGATGACGCAGTTTGAGGAGTAACACTAAATGCAAAATCGTAAAAACCGAAAATTTGCCATCTCTCCTGAATCGGAAATCGAAGTTGAAGGTAATTTGACAGATTTCGCAGTGCTGAGCCAAGGCGACGGCATATCATTTAGACAAACTTATATAAAATTCAAATAAACAAGGCAAGGTTAAAGGACAGAAAAGAGTAAACGAGACAACATTTTAAAGGAAACAAAAACCCCAGACAAATATGGAACAAGTAGTTTGAGAGCACCACCCATTTCAGGACGGCTCCAGAATATGATCAACCGAACATTCAACATCATCATCTTTAAGACCGAGAAAGAAACGAGGAATCACGAAGAAAAAGCGAAGAATGAAAAGAGAACCAGTCGATAAATAACGAGAATAATTCATCATCACGTACGTACGCCCTGTTTGTTTGTTGTTTTCCATGTTTTTTCACTGGATCCCTTCATCAAGTCCCCTACCCACTCCATGGGTGAGCGCGGCGCGGGACCTCCCGGGATAATCCTGTCCTTCCCATAACCATCCTTTTATCCTTATCCACAGTGTGTTTTGCTTAAGTTGTCATTTAATGTCCCTCATCTTCATTACGACCGGCGTCAAATAGCCACATCATAGTGGAGATGCTGTGTATGTCAAATATAAATATAAATATAAAATATAAGGGACATGGTTATAAGTTGATAAACTGTTTAATAGTCTGTATCCTCGAATCCTAGATTCATTTATATCAAATCTGAATCCTATATTTCACGGGTGTATTTGCTCCAATTTCCATATATGATTCGAGGCCGCAGGCCATTTCACGCCTTATCAACTTGCAGGTAATTTGGTGGTAGCCGATCGCCGTCGTGGCAAGCACTTCCCATCACAGGCTGCTTAAAATATTTCCGATGGTTTTAGAGAAAATTGCGTTGCCCATCCTGCCGTTCGAACCGTGCCGACCCTCTCCTATAAGGTAGTGAGTAGTGTTCTGTAGTTTATAGTCTGGAATCGAGACTGTAACGGACACCCTACAACGGAGCACGCACTAGAGCAAGATACGGAACGGAGCACTCGAGCAAGATACGAACAGCTCTAAGAAGGTGAGAGTCAGCCCCTGATTTTTCATGCCCTGGAGCGCCCTATGCCAAATCAAAACGTAAAGAATACACTCTTTTAGCCTTCAATTTTGTGTAGAATTGAAACCCTTGGACGTATTCAACACCATGTATAGTAAAAACACGGAATAGTGATACCTATTTTTATTCCGTGGTATAAACAGTAGTGAAATAGTATTAATAATACTACCAATACTACTAGTAGCGAATACCACTAATAATAGCAGTATGTAAAGTATGTATACAGCCCAGCGGGAGAAGTATATACAACAGGCATATAATATCTGAAAATTATAATTTTTGTCTATCCCTGGAGCCGCGTCTTCCAAATCCCGAAGGCTAGCCCTTGTATTTTCACCTTGCGGGCACACACACCCTGGCTGGCCGCGGGCGGCACAGGCCGCGCGGCCCACACTCGTGGCCGCCCTGCCGCTTCTTAGGGACGCGCCTTACCGCGGCCGCGGGTTACTGGATACGCGCTTATGCAGAGCGCGGGCGCAATATTTCGCACACGTGCTCACGCGGCGTACGCCGCACAGTGTTCTAGGGGAGGCCAAAATGGGGACATTATTCGAATTTCTGACTATTTTTAAAACTGATTTTGATGTTTCCACCTAGTAGCAAAATGATCAGAGTGTCAGAAAATGTCAAACAAAAAATCTGAGGCTTAATAAATCGACGTGACAAGGCATCAAACTGCTGTCTTTGAATATCTTGCCACACAACCGACAAAGGCCAAGAGCAATGCTCATTTCCGGTGCTTTTTTGTAGGCTAAGAAAACAAGATGAGACAAACAAGGGCTCATTAAAAAGCTTCAGGCGTGAGGCGTGAAGAATGCGAGTTTGCAAACAACTTTCTCCAGTGGTCGATACAATTAAATTTTGGGAGCAAAATATGTACCATATACATTGTACATACATTTTGAGACCATATCAATTGTCGATAAGCATACAAAAAATTGCGTCGCCTGCCCCACCCTGAGACCACTTTTAAACTATGGCAAGATGTTTCGTCTACCTGCCCTTCAAGTTTCAGCTGCGTCACGCTGCGGCAGCGGTGGTGGCGACATATTATATAAGGGCATGTTGCGCGCGCTGTCGGTCGGGGGCGGCGGCCGTCGGCGAGATATGCCTGGAGGCTTGGAGGGTGGTGGGCCTGGGCGCCGCGAAAGTGCAGTGCATTGGCTACAATGAGTTGGATGAGCACCTGTTGTTGACATTGCTTGTCGAGTAGACTTTTTAACCTACTGTCGTTGACGTCTTCGCTCAATAATTGTGAAAAAGTGCAATGGTTTACAGTAGGGGAAAACCGAGCTTTCAATTGATGTCGCAGTACACTAGCATGCCCCAGCTAGTATCTGCACAGGCCATTGTCCGACCTCACGATGGGGTGAGAACCGAGATACACATATTAAGCCTTCCTCGTTTGCAAAGTTCACTTCAAATAACATCAGGGAATAGAGTCTCAGAGCCCGCGCACGCTGCACTTGTGGCATGTTCTTTTTATCGTCACTTAAGTTTCGAACTGGATGCTGTAAACATGGAGGTGCGAATCAGTGGAGAAACACGGGTAAACCTGCTTATAGCTGATACAGCACTTGGACTTAGGAATTTCATTAAAAAAGAGAACGAGCAGCTCACTGATCTTTACCAAGTAAGTACACACAGAGTGACATAAAACGTGAGGTAGGTTCATTAGAAAAATAGTTTTGTGCGATCGACGCAACGCCAATTCCGTAAAAAATCAGTCCGGTCATGGACCGAGCCAAGATTTTGTTTTTCGTTTTTATTCTGTAGGAATTCGATACCATTGTGCTGGTGTATGAACAAACATATCACCGTTGAATGTGATCAATTTCGTATTCATCGTTACACAGTAGCACACCCAAGGAGAGGGGCTTGGTTATATACAACATAACCGGAACTATATCAGCCTTTGGGCGGGAAATGAGGGTTTGACCTTGAAAAAAACTTTGACCTCGACCTGTGACCTTGACCCTGAGAAGTCTTAACTATAAAGTCATAAGGCATAACATACGTCATACTGGGTAATGCCACTGAAATGTTGACCGGAATGCTGCGGTCAATGACCTTGACATGAGACCTTTGACCTTGACCTTGACTTTCATGTGGGTTGATATTGACATATAACCTGATGATATGACGGTCTAACGTCACCACTCGGTCTACAGTGCAGGCGAACTGGTGCGACCGCCGGAGTGCGACGGTCTCAAAATATGGTTCTGACTGTGAAGGCTTATATGAAGAAAAATTATTGACCGATTTTCCAAATTTCTTAATTTATCGACGCACTCATGAATGCTCTCAAATGTGGCCGAGTAGCGTTTTCCGGCGGCGAACAGTTCTCTGGCTACTTTTGAAAAATAGGTAGGGGGCACTTTAGGGCCCCCTCCACTGCATGTGTTAAGCGAGTGTTAGATAACGTCTTCAATGTCAATGCATATTGCAGATTATACACTTAAAGTGACTGGAAATTAAATAGAACATCTATGCAAAGCCCCCTAATTATCATAAACGCATATAGTTATTTTTGTTGCTGACCTAGGGTGAAATACCTGACAGTCATGCCCGCTGTGGTCTGGTCTGGACACCCATATGTTGTCCACATAATCTGTGGGAAAAGAGCTTTCGATTGATACCAAAATTATTGATCTGGGATTCATACTTCCTGAGATACTGAATTATGTCCCCACTCTCGGCCCGTTAGAACACTGCGCCGGCGCGAGCCGCTCTTTCGCCCGCGTTCCCAGCATTAAATGCACCTCACTACAGACTACACTTTTGCCAGTGACGGACGGGTGCCGGCGGGCGGCGGGGAGGGGGTGGGGGCAATGCACTCGGTGGATCAGTTCCGCTGGCCCCCATTGTGAGACGCGATTTGTGATGTGCAAGAGTTAAACGGAATCTGGCATATTTATAACGTGGTTTTAACTGAGATAGCCAAGTCGTAAATCATGCCTGAAAACCCGGTAGGTACTCGATATGCAAATTCCGACCGGGCGGGTCGGAATATTCGGTAGTCATGCTCGCGTATTAGTTATTCCCATGCAGGGATTATGGCTTCGCTTGAAGGGCATAATTATAAATATTTTGAAGGAGGATGATTTCAGATCACTCAAAATCATCGTATATTTAGTTTATAACTATATTTTGGTCCCAAATGAACTCTAAGGACCCAAAATGCGAAAATTTAAAACCTAGCGTTCACCCGGGTAAAAAGTAGGAAGGTAAACAGTAGGAACTAAGTTCCATTTATTGTCTCGTGTGAAAACGGCTAATATGTCATTTGTCTCGAAACTCAAAATTTCCCTGGAGAAAAGCTAAAAACTTACCCGAAATTTACCCCAAATCTACCCTTGTCAGGCGGCCGCAGTTGTCAGCTGTTCGTGTGACGACAGCGCTGACGTCACGGTGAGAAGTCAGCCAATTGAAGCCCTTGATGCCTATTGAATACGGTATGAGTTGCCAGATCATGACGTCATCCACAGGCAGAGGTTTATTTTCCACCTTAGAGGAGTATTTTATAAATAAAAATATTGAGCTCCATATACATTTTTCAGACAAATCATGGACGTTTTCATGCCTTTCGGCTAAAAATACCCCTAATTACACTAAATTCCAGGATTCGACCAAGGTGCCCCATTCCCTTTCATACAAATATGTATGGACAGACAAAACTAATAAAATACGGTAGTTTGATACAAACAACAGTCTATAATCGAAGCTATAAATAATTCTGTATATCCATATTTTCCATGTTGTGAGGCCGACTATGGAAAAGTGCAATGAAATTATGGGTATTCTCTTACATTTTGGAAGCCTACAACCGAGACCGCAACCAAATGCTCCAGAGCCGCCACCGATAGTTCAGAATAAGAATATTTTGATTTTATTTAACGTTTTTCGATTCAAAAGTCATACAAATTTTACTCCAAAAAATACTGAGCCGGTTTTCACATACTGCTTGCCTAGCTTTGAACATATACATCTGGATTCGGTCTCAAATGCAAGTTTTCAATTTCATTCTCAGACGTAACTTACAGTAGGATCGGTTGCTTTCCGTACCGGTCGAGCATGGAGGGCATGCAACGAAGTTCATTTTAGTTCTAGTGTCCGCCACCTGGAGCGCTAGTATCAACTGACCTCAAAAAGACAAGTTCCTTCCTCCCTCAGCAAATTTCTGTCCATCAAACTTGTCGTCCCTGGAAGTAGAACTATCCATGGGGCAGTGGGACACTTCTCCCGGGGGGGGGGGCTGATTCTAACCATTAACCCTATGGCGTTGACTGGAAAGATGATGAAAATTCCGCCCCCAACTTGAACATAGTTCCGACGCTCCTGCACTTCCCCCTCAAAAGTGTCCCCTTCGTTCTACATATCCCTGCGCAAATGTGACCCTGCTTCTATCGAAAACCCTAACTCGGTCAATTTGACATATGATTTTAAATTGAAGGGTCGAATCGTAACGTCGTGTTAACACATTTGCAGGGCATAGCAAAGTAACTAGAACGTGTTAGGCTGGTGAAATCGTATCGTAGATGACTGGAAAGTGGTACAACCGCACCTGCATCTCCAATTACGGCAATATCTGATGCACGCCCAAAACAGTGAGCTATTATTTCCTCCTCATACAGGGCGTTGGCACTGGATGCTAGCCATTTGCAAACTTCCCGTAAGTGCCCCCGCTGGGGCATCACCTGACGTACTAGCCGGGAAAATAACGGGCAGTCCGATGCGAACCAGCAAATTGGATTCCATGCATTCGCAAAATGCTGAGCCTGGTTTCACTGCACAATGCAGAGATTGGTGTGATGCTAACGTTGAATTTCCAGATTTCAACTTTAATTCGAAACATTTTGGTAACCAGCGTCCCGAATGAAACGCACGAGCTAAGCCGTAGATTTTTTACTAGGAATAATATGATGTTTGTATTCTTTCAGATAAAGCATAGCATCACAATTATTATGCTCTACAGCAAGGCCCTTAAATGTAAGGACGCTCGCTTAAAAATGGCAACTCTTTTAAGACTTTACGTTTGTGACGTCAGCAGTTGCTCGAGGTGTAGCCGCCATTCATTCAGTGTAAATCGGCTACGGATTGTGGGGGTTCGTATGGTTTCAAGATGCATCTGGCGAAAGTAGACCGAGGATTTATTACCCACGTCAAAAAACAATATTATTGCCCCAACAGGCAACATCCCGATACCCCGTACAATACAAGGCAATGCGTTGCCAAGCGCTAGGCATCCTGACGTCATCACCATGGTGAATGCAGATAAGGTTGCCATTTTTGGCCTAGCTAAAAGCACGAACCCCGCTCTACAGTAAATAACAGGCTCTATAGTAAGTAATTCATATAAATTTATAGTGCCAAAGTGTTTCCATTTGCCATAAAAACATATATCATGAAGAATTCCACCTCAGGGAATTCTCCTGCGGGGTTGGCGAACAGCAGTAGGTAGGTGCGTGTTAAAAAGTGATCTGGTGTTCAAATCCAGAATTTGGAGACATTGGAATGATGAGCTATAAGTATATAGTCTGTATAAATTGTAGGTGTGGAAGATGTTTTGTACTTTTGGTTAGGATCTGATGTTTCTGCTGTTATAATATGGAACGGTAGGTACCCGCTTACTGAGTCAGAAATAAAATACCTGTC
This sequence comes from Lepas anatifera, assembly GCA_034440635.1. Taxonomy (NCBI): domain Eukaryota; kingdom Metazoa; phylum Arthropoda; class Thecostraca; family Lepadidae; genus Lepas; species Lepas anatifera. The sequence continues at coordinate 1,641,307 of JAOTON010002265.1, read as the reverse complement.
TGTCTGTCTGTCTGCCTGTCTGTAGGTACACTGTATGAGCGGACTTTGATCATTTATGATCATCTGTCCCTCCCAACTGTCCCCAGCCCAGAATATTTGGGTTCACTTGGGGACCAGTGCCGTTCTAGTAGAGAATAGGTATCTGAAAACCAGTCCCTTGTTTCGCAATGGTTGTTCCCCTTGATGAATGCCGTTTTAGCCCTCGAACCATATATATTCTGCGAAACACAAATTAGAAGTCCTCTATGACGAAAATTAGTCTCCATATGACTAATAAAAAACGTTTGCGCCTATTGTTTTCGCTCGTCTCACTGGAGGATCGGGGGAGGGGGAGGGAGCAAAACTGTCATCTGCTACCTAACCTGCCGATTTAAACAAATTAAAAAAATCACAACAGGTGTTTCAATATTTTTGGACCTGGTGCCAACCTCCACCAATAACTACTGTCTAATCTGCCACTGTCTGGTGCCCAATGAAAATTTGAGAAAAATACACATCCCTGAGTTTGTGCTCGTCAAGTTCTGAATTCACCTAATGTCTCATCCTGCTCTTCGACATGCACGGAAGTTTGCTGAGATCTCTAGATGAAAGCGCACTAATTCACCGTACAATTCCAGATTTGGTACTGTTCGGTTCCACTTTAAGTTTCCAACTCCGTCCTGGAAGTTTCCACGAGTGATCCCGTCCGATCTTTTTAATATTTTAATAAAACATTGTCTCGTCCCGCGCCGCTCCCAGTGGAACTCGGAAATCTAACCTCGTCCCGTCCCATGCAACCCCGTTCCAATTGTCATTTAATTCCTCTGCCTTGGTCTATGCAAACCTGTACGGGATAGCGAGAAACGCGGTGTATTGTAGCATTTCAAAGGTGGGCAATAAAGTACACCTGTAAATTTTACGTCAGATTAATAACTTACTGAAAAATATTCATAAGCCTAGATAAATTTCCCAAATATGACAACAGCGCGCGGGCAATAAGTGGTTTAACCATGGAATAGAGATGTTTAAAGGGAATGTGGCACCTTCACAACGTGATTTTAACTGAGATAGCCAAGTTGTAAAGCAAGTCGGAAAACCCGGTACTCCATATTTCATTTGTCTTGGAACTCGATATTTCCGTAGAAAAACGCTAAAGCCTACCTGACACCAGCCCCCATCAGCCCCCCGTCGCCGGCGGCCATTGTTGTGAGCTACTGGTGTGACGACATATGCTGACGTCACGATGAGCATCAGCCAATTGAAGCCCTTGAAGCTTTTCAAGTATGGTAGTGGTTGCCAGATCGTGACATCATCCACACGCTGATATTTATTTCTTTTTCTAGAGGAGTATTTTTAAAAACAAAATATTGAGCTTATTGTACATTTTTCAGAGAAATCATGAGTGGTTTCATTATTTTTGGCTAAAAGTACGCCTAATTTCACAAAATTCCAGGATTCGACCAAGGTGCCACATTCCCTTTAACTAACTCGCATGAAGTTAAAATGAACTTACTTTTATATCATATAACTGGGCTTGGGAGTCGCAGTTTGAAACTCATATTGTCATTTTCACAACTTCAGTTAACTCGCCCCAAAGGCCTTCAAGCAGGTGTCATAATGCAATGACAGTCGCATACTTTTAGCTCTGGCTTCTTATTGACCTCAGTTGATTTAGTTTTTATCCATGTTTCTTCTTGACCTGGGCTCTATAATAGCCAACCTCTATGTTTGGAAGAGTCCGTGACGTTGAATACGAATACAAATACAAATACAAATACAGTTAAAGAAATTTGTTACACATCAATCAAATCGAATAGTCCAAGGGAATATTAAGCATGTACACAATCATACAAAAACAACATTCTAAATAAAATTATATGCCTAATTCCATCCAGGTAATGTTCAGAGCTGACCCAGGAGTGGTCACGGTGGGTATCCATTGATATCAGTAATTACAATCAATGGATTGTAATGGATTCACCGCCCCGGTAGCTCAGTTGGTAGAGCGTTGGGCTCCGGCTCGCTGCTCAGAAGCATGCAGTGGCAGTGCATGTTCAGGCTTGGGATCGGTTCCCCTGAGACGCTCCGGCGCTCAATAGTTTACCCGACGTACAGGTCGGCTGGCAACCGACTGGTGCGAGGGTGACCTGAGCGGGGCGGCCGTCCCTGTGCTTTGTGGGACGTTAAACTTTGGCTTCTAAATTATCCCTTCATTGTGGGAGTTGCTCGTTCGGGTGGCGGGGTCGGGGTCTCCGTGACAAGTCCCTTGAGGACTTCAGTGAGACTCTGACTCCAGCAGCCGTACTGGGAACAAGTTGGACCAAATTTATAAAAAAATGTGCACGATATGAAGTTAAATCATGCATAATGAAAACTTTTTAAACAGTTACTGATGAGAACCTAAAAAGCTGTTTAAGTTGACTCTGATTGTCTCTCAGGGGCCACAGGGGTCACATAAATCCTAACAGCAAAGTGTACATCCCCACTTTCTGGTAACTTTTTGAAATCATGAAAAATGCTGATGAAAAATCTGGTTCCCAGAATGAAATAACTTTAAAATAAACTCATATACTAAAAAATAGGGAAAATTGTACTTATGTAACAAATTTATTATAATTTAAAAGAGGCAGTGAGGCGTGGTGGTATCTCCCCCAGCCGGGGCGCAGTTTCTCACCCGACAATCGAGTGGCTAGGTATCGGGCAGCCGCGAACGGCTGGGGCTACGAGCCAATCGGAGGCCGGGCCACCGCCCTTCTGGGCACGAACCCACACCGTTGCAAACCCAGGTGGAGCTTACCTACGAAGTGCTGTAGTTCTACGCTGTTTACTTTGTTTTGTGTTGAATGAGCTTGTTGTGTTTAGAGGGCGTTCATAAATTACGTCACGCTCCGAGGGGGGGTCAGCCGACACGTGCCGTGACGTGGGGGAGGGGGGATTGGCCAAAGGTAATGTGCTATTACACGGGGTGGTCTTTTCCCGTCTGAATTTTTTGGGGTTTTGTTTTTGCTGTTAAGTCGGGGACGGGACGAAAATTGGGGACGAAACAAGTTCATTAAGTCATCGAAAACTCACCATCGTAGGGGTGTCTTTGTTGCCGCAGTTTGCCCAAAGTGAGAGGTTTACTAAGTGACGCCATGACATGGAGGGAGGGGGTCCGTAAAAAAGTAACGGACATACCGTGTGGAGGGGGTCGAAAGCACATCGAAAAATAGGGGTCGTAATTTTGGTCATACATTATTCCATTCTCAGGGGGGGGTTTGGCCGAAACGTGACGTATCGTGAAGTGGTGGTGGGGGGGGGGGGTCGAAAACACTTCGAAATAGCGTGACGTTATTCGTGAACGGGGCGCCTTATTTTTGTATGACTCCTGATGATTCAGATCATACTCTACTACTTCTTATCGATTCAGATCGGCTAGTTCGTTCATTTTCTGTTCTTCGTTGTTCTGGCCTGTTCGAATACATGTTGAAGATACATTTGTCTGCTTCCGGGAATGAGATATATTGCTTTTGGTCACCTAAGATCTTCATTTCTATGCTGTGTTAAGGTTTATAAGCCTGATTTGTCAATAGCTCAGCGATTCCACCAGTACCTTTTAATAAATTGAACACATGAGGAGTTAATGCACATTCTGAACGAGTTTTCAGTAATGAATAATCATATAAGTATGATTGAGCTTGACGAATAGCATGAGCTTGCGGAGCGATTTATTCGCTCATTTGCACACAAGGCTGAATAGCATTACAAGACAGCTAATTAATATCCAAAAGAGTATTGAATAAAGCATACAAGTCAGGCTTATTATCAACATGCCGAAGGAAAAAACATTAATATTCAAAGTGAAAATGAAAAAAACAACGAAGGTCTCGCATGCACATCTTATGCTTGCCGGGTACGCCTCATTTCACCCACAGAACTACGGCCGTGGCATAGCCACCGTCCACGAATAACTAAGCCCAGGCTCGCGCTGGTCCCAGCTGACCTGATGTGGCACGTAGCAGAAATACAAAGAACTGGCTTTGACCCAACTCTGATCAGCACCATCGACTACCAATAACTGGGGCTGGGTCCTCGCTGTTTCGAGGAGCTGGCCCGAGCTGACGAGATCTGGCACGCAAATGCACACATGCTTAATAACTCCGGCACGGAGCGGGCCAGCTCCGTTGTCGGGCACAGCTCGGGCCAAGTCGGGCAGCGGTAACTCCGCCACTGCTCTGGGCCCGGTCTAGGACGTTGTTTCAGCTTTTGCGTTAGACCCGACAACAGCCCTACATGTGCCGGAGCTCGGTGCCCGCGCTGGCCCAAGCTGTGCCAGGTCGGAGTCAGAGGTAAAATGCCTAGCTGGAAAGACCTTTACCGAGCGAGGAACATAGGTTTGGTGGGCGGGAATATAGTTTAGGTTTTGGTACTAGAAGGGCACTGGTCCCCAGTGGAGGAAAATCAGAAGGGCTGGGGACCAATAGAAGGGCTGAGGGCCAAAAATGGTCCCCCATTTTGTATGCAAAAATGCCCTGGGTGTGACGCTTTTAACAAGTTAGATCTTGACAGGACAAGGGCATTTAAAGCTGCGTTAAGAGACATGTTGATTACCAGGCATGGAATACGCGTATGTATGTGTGATGTAGTGTTGCTTTTATGGCCAAGGCTGCTGTGTTTTAGTAGATTATCCATAGCTCTTACTTTGTTCTTATCCCTGGCCTATTTGTACGTACTTTTCAGGTTTAACATTACAATGTGTCGTCGTGAAAAGCCGCATCAGTGTAGACTCTTGACGAAATACATCTGAATCCGTAGGCCAGTAAGCATGAAGCATAGAAAATAGTGAGCAGTCAGCCCGGGCAGCGCTGTGATTAATACGGCGACCATGCACCCCCGTGATGCAGATTCTTGTAATTGGTATGAATACCAGTGACGGATCCAGGGGGAGAACAAAAAGGCTCTCCCCTAGACGGAAAGCTCGGGGCAAAACAGCGTTCCCAAAAGCTGTCGACCTCCTTTTGCCCCGACTCCTTTTCAATTTATAAGCAATGTTTTGGTGCTTCAACTCTCAACTTCAAACAGAACCAGTCAGCTTCAGCGTCAACATTGCGCCTTGGATAGCAAAAACAAGCGCATCTTGTGGCCAAATATTTTACCCCGTGGCATCTTCTTGTTTTGCTTTTTTACTTTGACTTGCCCCCTCCCACAACACCTACCGGCCAGATCCGCCAATGATGAATACGATACATAAACGTGTAAAATGGCTACAAACCTCCTTGCTTTTCATGCTTACATATCTCGTTGTTTCCTCCTGTGTTTTCACATGTTCCTTTGCGTAAACAAACCGTCTTCTTGGCTGTACCCCATTTTCGGAATGCTAATCACATAGAACAGTTTGAAAGACCGTCCAAAACTCCAGTCTCTGGCCATCACTTAAAATAACAAAATCAATGAGAGGTCGTTCATTAAGATCATGATTTACTGTAAAAGAAAAAAACTTCCACTGGAAGCGGAGCACATATGTGCACAGCTATATCAACCACAGATTTCTTATTAAGTTCGCGGCTGAATAATACTACTGAATACTGAAGCGAGAGAGAGAGAGAGAGAGAGAGAGAGAGAGAGAGGAGAGAGAGAAAGAAGAGAGAGAGAGAAAGAGAGAAGAGAGAGAGAGAGAAAGAGAGAGAGAGATTGTAATCGAAGACTTGGATGGGTGGAGTGAAGTAGAACATGCCATTTCACCAGCAAAGGAAATATTGCCGCTAAGCGTCTGGTCTATCAACACTCACTCGGCCATTTCCACACCGGCAAGCCGGTTGGCGATGGCTGAACACTCTACAAAGCTCTTTCACCCTCGGTGCTGTGAATGTGAGATCCGGGACCCTGCGGAAAGGCATTTATGGTCATGGCATCACCCATCCACCTGCGTAAACATCTACCCCTTGTTCGCCTAACGGTCACCGCAGACTAACGGGGTGGGCGCCGCTTTCTTGCTACTGAACTGTGATGGTACCACGAAGCGGCCAAGTGCCTCGGATGACAGCGCAGTCTGTTGCTATGCGAAACTAGTCAGGGAAAATAAATAGCGTGTCCTTAACTGAACAGATGCTGAGCAAGCTTCGGGATTACATTACTATTGACCGACAGTTGAATCCGCACTTCGGTCCACATGCAAATGCAAATGGCCTGGCGGCCCGCGGTCGTGGACACTCGCTTGTTTCGGCAGCCCGGCGTTCGGCCTGAGTAAGGAGTTCGCATTCTTAGCAGCACGGTGCATGTTTGCCGCACTTGTCTTTCTTCGTTTTATCCCCATGAAAATGCAGACTGATGTATGGCTTCTATGCTGGACTTCAAATTATCGTGTTTTACAATGTTGGTCTTTGGAATATGGGATATGGCTCCAGGGAACGACTTAAATATTCCGATGGCTTGTATTCACACTACCTATGATAGGTGGATATTACGTCGAAGGGTGCAAATATTCTGCACAACATTGAAGGCTAAAAGAGTGCATTAATTATGCATTTGATGTGCCTTAAAGGTCCAGCGATTACATTATTCCCAAAACTACCAGGATTGCAGCCGCAGGGCAGCTACACAGAAGGTTGAGCCCACCCAGCGAATGCGAGCCCTGCACGTCCTTCCCACACTCAGCGCCAGAGTCGTGATCAGAGAGCTGGGATTTCCAATGTCAGCGTTCGGCTAGTGGGCATGACTGGTTTCAGGAGACTGTGAAACTGATAATAGAAAGCCGACGCAGGACAGCACAGTCAGCTGAGACTAGGCCGATCCAACAGACTTTTTTGCGATCTGTGGAGCCCGGCGCCGGAGCAGGAAGCGGCGATTTTCCTTCCACAAGTGTACCACAGCCACCGCCCGGCGCCGTCACAGCGGCGGAGTGCGGTAGGTCTTTTTTAGGTCTGGAGAACAGGCACAAACTGCAGCGCCAGACAGCCCGACAGACGGTCAGACAGACGGTCCCAACCCACAACCAGCGGCCAGGGCAAGGTCTCAAAATCACAGACGTTGGTTGATCCATTGCGATTCGACTAAAATATGTTTGTATGGTACCGAGAGACTAAGTTGCTACACATTTTTCAGAACACAAGTGATCGACACACCACTCTGGAAGCCATTTTGAAGACGCTACGTGAAATATCCAACATCAGCATCGTAGCACACTGGACTGGCGTAAATGACAGTTCAGCAGTATGCATCCTTGCATGAGCATGTGTCTGTTCAGAACTCGAGTATACGCAAATTATACGTAGGAAAAGTAGCCTCACATGTCAAACTACAATTATTGTGCGTATATCAGAGGGAATATGGTACCTTAGTCGAATCCTAGAATTTAGTTTAATTAGGGGTATTTTAATCCGAAAATCATGAGACCGTCAATTATTTCTCTGAAAAAATATACAATGAGCTCAATATTTTGATTTTTTAAATGCTCCTCTAGGGTGAAACATAAACCTCTACCTATGGATGACGTCATGATCTGACAACTGCTACCATATTCAATAGGCTTCACGGGCTTCCATTGGCTGATAACTCACCGTGAAGTCAGCGCTGTCGTCACATCAACAGCTGACAACTGTGACCGCCTGGCTGGGGTAGATTTGGGGTACATTTCAGGTAGGTGTTTAGCTTTTCTCCGCGGAAATTTTGAGTTTCAAGACAAATTATATATTGCGTACCGGGTTTTCCGGCATGCTTTACAACTTGGCCATCTCAGTTAAAACCACGCTACAAAGGTGCCAGATTCCCTTTAACAAAACACCTAGCAAAAGCTGAACGATGAACACCTTACCGCTTTCAAGGGGTTATACGTAGCTTTTCTATGTGACTTGACTGTTTTTTTTATTTTTATGTAAGCACTCAGTAGATCAATATCAATTTTAACAGCAAGGTGCATGGATATCGAAAAATCCGGCGGCAGTGCAGAGGTCCCCCAATCAGTCAGGCGGATGGATGTCTTCTCTCCAAAAAAAAATGGGGCTCAACCCAGGCTTGTTTGCCTTTTCTCCCTACTACCCGGAAGACCTACGCACATGTTCCTGTCCTAGTTTCGGGTAAACCTATCGGTAGCATGTAAACGCAAAAATTCATGTTGTCTGTCTTCCAAGACAGTCAACTTATTCGACCTGGCACCGGCTCCCTCCAGTTATCATCAGTACGGGGTCTCCATCAGTCCCCATCAGTTATCATCAGTCCCTCCGTGCAGTAAAAATCGGCGGCGAAGTCCGTGGTGAGATATGCCTGATCACTATGCTCCTTATTCACAAGCCGCTCACTAGCACACAGTTTGAGGTGACTGGCAGTTGTCGAGTGGGGTTTCGTCGTGAGGGTGATGCTCGCTGGAGAGTTGTAGATGGCGCTTGCGACCGCAGCCCCATCACCGTTGGGCGGTTGTGGCGAGGGTGCCTGGGTGTTCCCTATGAACTTTCCCAGCAGCAGCGATAGTAACTGTTCGTAATGCCGCCACACTGCCCACCACCAATTCACCTGTTGTCGCACACTGTGTTTCCCCAGAACGGTGTTTAAAACCAAGAAGCGCATTGCACAGACCTCAAATACAGCTTCAAATTGCACTCCGGGCTAATTCTATTATTTTTTAGATTATTTCGGCAATATGTTCTCCTTCATGTACTGGCGATTAAATATCACGGAAGCTTCACATTTAGCTGCTCTTATTTGTAGTTTTTCGAGTTTTCGTATAGTTATTCTGTCATCGGGTGAAAGGTTATGTACGATGGCACCAAAGTTCATTAATTTCGACTAGTTTCCATTGCGTCTCGCAATCACTTTCAAGCATAATACATATTTTTCAGCTCACAATTCAAACATTCATCTTTGAAAAATACCATTGCGTAAAACGAGCTTGATATCACAGACACTTTCAGTTATCGTACACTACCTTTACGACATGTAGAAAATATCAACACTTCACAGCTGTTAAGACACAAGCAATTACATTTACACACGGCTAAAAAACAATAGTTAACATAGAAACACACTGCATGTACCTTTTATTATGATTGTCTAGCTCCATCCCCATAGTGTTAGTGATTGTTGTAGATTGAGTTGGATGTTGAGGGTGGGTTTCTGCCGATCGATGTAAATCAGCAGAAACCCACCCTGAACATCCAACTCAATCTACAACAATCACTGACACTAAGGGGAGGGAGCTAGACAATCATGACAACAGGTACAAGCAGTGTGTTTCTATGTTAACTATTGTTTTTTAGCCGTGTGTAAATGTAATTGCTTGTGTCTTAACAGCTGTGAAGTGTTGATATTTTCTATATGTCGTAAAGGTAGTGTACGATAACTGAAAGTGTCTGTGATATCAAGCTCGTTTTACGCAATGGTATTTTTCAAAGATGAATGTTTGAATTGTGAGCTGAAAAATATGTATTATGCTTGAAAGTGATTGCGAGACGCAATGGAAACTAGTCGAAATTAATGAACTTTGGTGCCATCTTACATAACATTTCACCCGATGACAGAATAACTATACGAAAACTAAAAACTACAAATAAAAGCATCTAAATGTGAAGCTTCCGTGATATTTAATCGCCAGTGCATCAAGGAGAATATATTTATATATATATATATATATATATATATATATATATATATATATATATATATATATATATATATATATATATTATACACCCCGGGCTAGGATTCATGATTAAAATAGGCAGAAACACGCATAAAGTTCAACAGAACACAAAAGAGACTGCATGGATATCGATTACTCTTAAATAGTGTGCATGACAAATGACGCCAGTATCACCGGTTTTACTTTTATCATGGGCAGCATTATGCTTATGGTATGAATGTGAATTGTTGTATGCACAAAGTTTCTGTGTTGATGCATTTATGTTGCAATCAGCATGTGGAAACACAAACGAGAGTCTGCGTACTTGATGTGGTGAAGCGCTTCACACTCTTCATTTGCTTCTACTCCGTCGCCAAGATTTTATCATTCTCGGTCGCGTCCATTCATGGCGAGCCGGTGTATTACCCCAGATACATGAGCAGCCTCCGTGACCACTATTTCCGTACCGACCGCAGGAACGGACCAATCGACCCATGTATCCTGCTATCTGGTACTATGTTGCCACCCAGTCTTAGTCTTGAGGTTAGACCGTACCAATGGTAAAGAAAGGAATTGTACAGCAGCATCTTTGACAACGTTTTCGTATACAAAACAATATTTTATTGGATATCAGTTATTTGACTAAAAAAATTAGAAAAGAACAAATTTATGAGCCTACGTAACTGTTTCATTCGAATACTATGATAAAAATTCCGTTGCTTGTTAAAGTGGTCCGTTCTACGTCACCATATTCGTACCGAGGGCCTTCGTACCGAGGCTGCTCATGTATTCCGGGTATATATGATCACGCGAGACTCCGTGCCTGTCCCTGCCCACTGCCACCGACACGTTCGCTGATGTCGAGTGTGGCGGCCCCAAGGTCCATCGGGGGAAGGATTCGTAAAAGTTTGAGGTATTTAATCATCAAAGGGTCTGTTTTTCGTTTTCCTGCCACTAGTCGAAATTCGGTGCCACGGGGACCCCATCCCCTACGCCAAGGAGGACCAGATACATCGCCAGTACAGATACCCACTGGCGGATCCAGGGGGCAGGAAAACCGGGCAATTGCCCCCCCAGACCCCATTTTCAGATTGTCTTTAAAAACATGTTTTTTCACGATTTTGGGGTCCGTTGCCCCCCCAACCGTCAGTCTGGATCCGACCCTGCAGATACCTGCATTAGTGATGATTTATTTTCGCGTTTTGGTTGCGCGTTAAGCGGCAATGCACCGCAGTCCGAAAGCAGAAACTACAGCCAGTGATAACCTTCGAATGCAGGATAACCTTCGAATGGTGGAAGCTACTGAGCGACCTGGCAACATTCTTTAACTAAAAAAGGACGCTATGGTTAAATACTGCGGGCTGCTCTTAATTTACGGGTCACGGGTATGTTCTGTTAAACACCTGAACTATCTGTCGAAATAACAAAGTTCCGCAAAGGCGGATCCAGGGCGCCGAGGTCATTTCAGGGACGCCGAGGTTTGATCGGTGGCCTGTCCCCATGCCCCCTGCCGGACCCGCCGATGGCTTATCCTTCACCATAATTTCGTTCCTGGGCACTTCTCGGAGAAACAGCAGGGGCATGGTAACCTGGCGGGGAGTGGATATCGCCGAAACCCAAGCATGCCACTAATCTGATGATAATCTCGGGTATTCACAGTGTTCGAGGCAGGTATTTGTTGCAATTCTTTGGGAAGGGATGCATAAGCTTCCTTAATTCTCCCCTCAGAATTCGACATGGGTGGAACAGTAGCTATCCCATACCTTTGTACAGGCAGTGAAGCTAGCCGCCTTTGTACAGGCGGTGGAACTAGGCGCCTCACCTATGATCTGACACGTGCCACCACCAACCAAATTTTCCCCGGGGAACCGTTGCCTATCAAATTTTCGAGTTCGTTTTTCAGTGACTTTCTAGGAAGAACAAATATTACAAAATGAAGAAATATGTCGTAATCAACACGTGCTACCTTCGTATTGCTCTTTTAGAAGGGAACACATTCCCATTCCCGGTAAATAGCCTGAGGAGATACTTAACCCCGATGGGGAGGGCTTTCGCAGGAATTCAAACCAAATTAGACAGGGGCTTACCACAAGGTATATGTTGGAGAGTACCAGCGGCCCGCTATCCTTCGAGTCCAGGAACGGCTGGAACCAGGCTTTCATGATACCCGACCAGGGCTCCATCTCGCACACGCGCGCCACCTGCACACACAGGGGGCAGCACCGGTGAAACAGGACGGACACCAGTCTGCGCCGTTCTAACGGGTCGTGCAAAGGGAACTCAGCGTTGACGCCCACTTGAGTTCCAACTTCTAACTCCGGGCGGCACAGCCAAGTGAAGTAAGCACCGGCATTGTCTACACGGTTTCATATTACTAACGCAGCGCCTTAGAACCTGTGGCGTAAAAGTGTATTTTGAATTCAGCATGTCTTTCTTCCCTAATATTGGGTCATCAAAAACAAGAATGATTGTGAATGCAATATTTTTATGAAGCGAGAAGTTTGACCGCTCAGGCTTGTCACAAATACGCTAAGTCTATACTTTGCGTATGTTTGATTGGTCAGTACAGACATCCTGTTTATATAACAATCAACTGAAAAGTCAGATTAACGTTACGTTTCGCCTCTTCAAACCATGTAGTGTTAAAAAACAAACACAAACCAGTTATATGAATTTATATAATTACCTGCCCAGCACAATTTTTTTAAGTTTATACCCGCAAGCGATGGTAATCTGAGTCAGAAACGACATGGAGCACAGGTATATGTAATCAACAGGGATATCATAGAAATCACTGAAATTTGAAGCGACGACTACCTACATATCTCAAATACAGGTAAATGACCATAATGCATCCTATTAACGCGTCAAAAATGCAACCAGCACCTCACACACGTCCCAACTGACGCGGAGTCTCACCTCAGCCACAACGAAGACGAAGGCCAGTGCGGCGGACGCGGCCAGCAGCAGCTCGGGGTCGTACAGCAGGCCCGGCACGAACACGCCGCAGGCCAGCAGGTGGAACGTCTTCCTCAGGGTGGCCGGAGACTGCGCGCGGCACCCGGACCCGGCCCACACCGCAGCGAACAGCACGGCACCGACCAGCAGCGAGCTCCACCAGCTCAGCAGCCGCAGCTGCCACAGCACAGGCAAGCATTGACACCAGGAACACACGGCACCGACCAGCACACCGGCAAGCATTGACACCACTGAACAGCAGGCACCGGCCAGCAGCGAGTACCACCAGCTCAGCAGTCAAGCTGTCAAGCACAGCACACAGCATTGACACCACTGAACAGCACGGCACCGACCAGCAGCGAGCTCCACCAGCTCAGCAGTCAAGCTGTCAAGCATTGACACCAGTGAACAGCACGGCACCGACCAGCAGCGAGCTCCACCAGCTCAGCAGTCGCAGCTGCCGCAGCATTGCGGCACAGCATTGGACACCACTGTACAGCACGGCACCGACCAGCAGCGAGCTCCACCAGCTCAGCAGCCGCAGCTGCCGTAGCATTACGGCACAGCATTGGACACCACTGAACAGCACGGCACCGACCAGCAGCGAGCTCCACCAGCTCAGCAGTCGCAGCTGCCGCAGCATTGCGGCACAGCATTGGACACCACTGAACACCACGGCACCGACAAGCAGAGCAGGCACAGCGGCAAAAAAGTTCAACTGGTGCAGCCCCCAGCGGCGTTAGTACATTATTGTCTTTGCAATTTCAAAGGTATAGAATACAATTACAGGTTTAAAAGGAGAATGCACTCTTTGTTTACACCATTAACACACCTTCATCTAACTGGAACATTATTACTCAATGAAGATCCAACATGATTCACCAAGAAAAAAAACATTCTGAACAAAAAGGCTTCTTCCCTCAAGGTTGACTTCCCACGCCCAGCTCTTTCGCCTTGTCACTTATATAGCGAACATAGTTTATCAATTTATACATATCCAAACAGCCCGCTGCTCTTGTGTAACAATACAAACACAGCGGTCAGAGGGACGCCTCACTCACCCTCTGCCGCGTCCTGGAGAGGAAGGCCGGTATCCACAGCAGGCAGCTGGTGCCGATGACGGCGGAGGTGGTGGCGACCACGCCGGCTGCCAGCAGCAGCAGCAGCAAGTGCAGCCGCACCGGCGAGCGTGCTGCTGGCACGTACGTCAGCAGGGCCAGCAACACCAGCAGCCAGCAGCCGGCCGTCTGCAACAGGAGCAGAGCCGGGGGTCAGCACTGGCACCGCCCAAGGACAAGGTGGCACCGAGTAAACAAATAAAGACTAAATAAAGAGTATAATGCTGAGACCAGATCAGACTGGGAGATAATGAGACACACTGAGCGGTAATCAGGAGGGAAGGGGAGAGAGTGAATCGCCCCAAACGGCGCGCGACACCTCGGTTCTTTCGTCTCGGACGTGAGTTTTACGTCCCACCTGCGGAAACGAACTAGAAGCCCCGTTTCCAGCGCGGCGGTGTGATGACTCCGAATGGTCACAGCAGCTGAAGCGTGAAAACATCAAGTTACCCCCCTCTCTCTCTCTCTCTCTCTCTCTCTCTCTCACTCTCTCACTCTCTCACTCTCTCTCTCTCTCTCTCTCTCTCTCTCTCTCTCTCTCTCTCTCTTTTTTTTTTTTTTTTTTTTTTTTTTTTTTTTTTTTCTTTCTCTTTCTTCTCTTCTCTCTTTTTCTCTCTCTCTCTGGTCACCTGCAGCAGGTGGAGCAGCGCCGCTCGGTCCGACACCTGGATCGGCGCACTGAACACCAGCAGAGCCGGCAGGGCGTTGGCCGCCGCCACACACAGCAGCGCCACCGCCTGCGCCACCAGCAGGGCCTCGCCGCCGGAGAAGCTGCCGCCGCCGCGCGTCAGCAGGGCGTGCGACATCAGCAGCAGCAGGACGGCCAGCAGCAGCAGCCGCGCCAGTTGGCCGGGACCTGCGGAACACGGCCAGCTGACCTCGGCAGATGCAGCAGAGGGGCCAGCGAGCTCAAATCCAGAGGGCAGCCAGAGCTGGGAGCAGTGTAGGTAAAACAAAATTTGGTAAGAATGTTTTAATATTATTACAAAATTAAGAATCAACAAAGCGTCACAAATCCGTTCCACGACTTACTTTGATGGAAGACATACGCGATAAGATATACACTCTGGCTGCCGAGTAGTACCAACGGCGAGAAACAGCTGTAGTTTGCCCTGGAACGCAACAGCTGGTGTCGATGGCGGGGAAAGAACATGTACCACGAAGAAGATAATATAATACTAATAATCTCATCGTACAAGGCAACAACGGAACTCCGCTCAAGCCTTTTTCGTCGTTGCAGATCATCAGTTGTGCAGAATAATCACCAACAGTTCGCCTGACCCACCTCACACATGGCTAATTCAATACCTGACTTGTTCCATTAGGGCAAAATCACATCTCATGATCGTCAAAACGTGTTTATCAAAGCCTAATTGTGACCCCATGGGCCTGTGCGAGAGACCATGGCACGGGCGAGTGTACTTATTTTCCAAGTTCTTTAAACTGCTTTCAAAATGAAGTCGACGAAAAGTCCAATAGCAAGGGGGAGAGCCTACAGTTAGTTATTTGGACTCCGGAGCGCCCCTACCATTCCAGTGATATAGCGGCTGTTGCATTACTGGCAACAAACATGGGGACGAGGGATACATGAAGCGGGGGAGAGCCTACAGAAGCACCTGCATAGCCATTTATGGCTCCCTCAGCAAGTCTAGTAGGAACCACAATGCTTAAAGAAAACATGTGATCAGTTGGTTTATAAAAATATGATCGACTGGCTTGAGCTCATTCCACACAAATTCGTATTCAGCAAAGAAGCTTTTCCTGTTCAATATTACTCACGCGCATATCAGGGTTGATAGGACGGCCAGGGTGGCGACTGAGGCCACTCCGGGTCCTGAGGAGGCCGTGACTAGTGCGAGCGGCAGTGCTAGGGAGCACAGCAGGTCATCCACCCTGCCCGAGGTCCTGCCGGACCGCCAGGTGTCAGTGGACGCACGTTATCGCCTATAGCGCCTGTGCCCCACTTCACGCCTTCACGTTCATATTCGAAACGGGTCGGACCCGTCTCAAAAAGCGCGAGGGGACGGGGCGAAGGTGAGATATCTACCACAGTTGCCACTATTTTCCAGTAGCATACGGCCGCAGTGTTCAATCAGAGCCCTCAGACCAGGCCAATGGTTTCGTTAAGCTTTTCAATGAGTCGAAGAGAGAGAGAGAGAGAGAGAGAGAGAGAGAGAGAGAGAGAGAGAGAGAGAGAGAGAGAGAGAGAGAGAGAGAGAGCAATTTCATAAGGAAATATTCAAAGCATCCCTTCCGACAGAAATATAGTATTTTGGAAAAATGAGCACATCACGGGAAAGCGAGGACAAGCATACAAGTTGTTTGATAGCTTGTAGAGAGCAACGTTTTAGCCTATGGGTCCGTGCAGTTCGGCCTGTCTAGAATTTTCAACTGAATTTAGTGAGATCTTCAAGAGTTCGATGTTTCTGTTGCTCGAATCGCCTTTGCACTGACATGGACCTCACACTAATTCACGGACACTAGCCTATTCCACAGTGGTGGCGATTCGTCCGCCTCATCTTCAGTGCTGACACCAGGGGATTCCCAATGCACAGACTCGAATCGATCTCGGGTGGTGCAGGTGCTACCTACCAACTCCCAGTGAAATGGCACCCTTTCTCGCTCCCTCTAACCGATTAAGTTATACTACAGAGAAATCAGTGGGGAGACCCATCACAATTTTCGTCACGATGCAGATTTTCTGTCATTTTACAGCACTGTGAAACCAAACAATGATGAATTTCCCATCGCAGTGTCAAATTCAGGCACTATCCGTCCAGCGAGGATGGTACCCGGGAACCCTGTCCTCTTAAAACAACGCGGCAACACCACAGCATGATTGCGAGAACCAAGAAGTGCCCCAGTCAACCTGGACCCGGCCCATGCAGTCCAATTTCATCTCACAGGTCTTACCTCAGCTGAGCGTGCTTCATGTTGAAGGTGAGGCAGGAGGCTGGCGCAGATAAATGCACAAGGTGCCGGCGGCGTCTCAGTCGGCCAGGGCTTCTGCAACCGCAGGGCAGCTGATGTCGGCGAGATGTGACGTCACCGACGTATGACGTCACCGAAATGTGAGGTCAGCAAGCGATCCATGGGTATCTTGGAACGCATGCTGTACCTGGTACACTAGCATGGCACCCGGTACCTAGTATCCTGATACACGTTCCCTGGTGCGCTTTTTGTGTTATGGAGTTTTGAGCCAGAGCTTAGGCTGTCCGATCCATTAGTAACAGCGAGGAAGTCGCAAACTGCGTGAGAATCGCGCACGCGCACCTCGCGCTCAGTCTCTGAAATGTGTGTTCTCCTAGTTATTTTGCTCGTTGGAAATACTCTTTTTTCTTAAAAAAAACATAAAAATTATCCGATCGCCTCATCGATCGTCTTCCGCTATTAGTGACAACTGCATGACGTTCGGTTCGGAAAACGCCGCTGAATGCTCCGAGTTTGAAAAACCCAATCATCGTTACATATCTGGCAGGGTTTTCCACTATGTTGTTTTCCCGCTGGAAACAATGCTCTCTCCAATGACAGTTAAATGCCGAGAGGATAGTAAGTGAAAAAGAAACAAACACAAACACGAGGCTGGTTTCTGTCGATTGATGACCACACCAGTCTAAAAACGTTTAATTCGCACGTTTTGCAAAATAAGTGGTTACTGAGGGCCCCATACGCAAATCCTCTCTTGATGACACACCCATCTCTCTTGGCCGTAATCATAAGAAATATGGATTAAAGGTTTGATGTGTATATATTTCAGCATAACAGATCTAGCATTAATATCATTTCCATTTTCACAATTTTTCCATTTCCAAAATGGAAGACGTAGGAGTGCTTGTTATTTCAACACTAGATCACCCTGTTGCTCCAAACATTAAATATTATGATAACGGCACAACCCCAGAATATACCTGACGCTTGGTTTTTCGTGACTAGTGGAAAAGCCCATTGGCGTCACTATAATAAAGCTCCCGTTAATGAGGTAAACCATACCCTCTAAAAACCTGTTAAGGCCGGTGGTACATGCAACTATCCTGCTTCCCGTGCATAGCTCCCGTGCCAGCACCAAAAAAAACATTCGGATATACCTGTCAACCAGCGAGTACAAGCACTGTTTGCTAGACCCGAAGAAAGGTGTACGGAGCCACGACGAAGACACAGTCGGACGGACAAGTTTCTCAGTCACTGGAAGACAAGATGGAGGACAGCTCAAAGATAGTGCGACAAACCAACGGAAGCCGAGATCTAAAGTCAGCACAAACACAATCCAAGGGGACACCAGTCCAAGCGTGAGCCTTACACGGCTCTATCAACACATCACGCCCCGAGCACAGCCAGAAAACCAAGCGATCGCACACAAACACCCTATTTGGTCCCGTGCGCTTTGGTTGGCACCAACGAATGTGGCGCCCGCTTCACTGCCGCACTGGCCGACGCTACACTTCACTTCCTACACGTCACTTCCGCAGCAACGCCTTCCCACACGTCACACCACGCCAAGGCCAATGGGCTCTCGCCCGCTCTGCACTCTGCCCAACTGGCAAAAACTATTATGTGGAAGGACTAATCACTACAAGTCGAGCCGAGCGGTTCATTGCGCCTCACTAGCTCCGTGAGTGGCTGTCAGCGGCGGCTCCTTAACAGCCACGTCCGAATCGCTCCCGGGCAGGTCCGTCAAGCTGGCAGACTGGCTGGCCGTTCCGCCGGCCAGCTGCGCCATTCTGTGCCGCAGTGGCGCCGCCACTCCCGCCCGGCGCGCGCCGCCCCGCAGACGGCCCACCAGCAGGTCATACTGCTGATGCAACAGAGTCAGCTGCGCGCGCAGCCGCGCGATCTCCAGGTCACGCTCCCTCAGCATCAGCTCTTGCGAGCTGGCCGTCTCCTCTAGCGACTCGCAGAGGAGTCGCGACTCCTCCAGGGACTCCCGCGGGTCCGGCGGTTCGTCCAGACAGAAAAACTGTCGCACACTGTCAGTGCAACTGATTTCTGGGTGACTAGTTACGTTGGTGATGAAGGCTTGAAGACCCAGCAGTCTGTCTTCCAGAAAGACAGGGTCGAAGTTGTCGCCGAACCAGCGCTTAGGCGGCAACGCCAGCCGAAGGCCCGGGAACAGGCCGCGCAGCAGCTTGTTCAAGCGCGCGAAATCCGTGTATCGCCGAAATATAAACCACTGCTGCTCTGAAGCTATATGCTGCACTTTGACCTTGAAAATGGTGAACTTTGAACGGGCCTCCATGACTTCATATCCCTGGATGGGGAATAAGAACTCGCCATGTAACGACTTTCCCGGTGAGGCGTAGAACGGTCCCTGGTGGAAGTTGGAGGAGTGAAGGGACTCTGTGTCCGTGGTGGTCATGTTGAGGGAGCTGCCGGACATGGTGCCGAGGAAGGGCAGACCACCTCGCACGGGAGTGACGGCACGCTCAGAGGGCAGCGACACCCCCGGGTCGTCTTCCCCCGCCGCTCAGGCGCTGAACACGGGTCCTCCATTCAGGAGCTCGGAGCTACGTCATCGGTGCTGAACATGAACCAGACGAAACAGGTCCGAATAGTTCAAATGATTGAGAAAGCGCATTGCTAGCGCAGGGCCAATAGATGTTTTGACAGAAGCATCAAGGAGTGGTTGAAGAGAAGTGTTGGAGAACAGCTTGCAATTATCCCGCCAGGGTTTCCTAACTGATATAGATCCTTCTGAAAGAAACCAACAAAAATATTTTCATTCTCTGAAAAGGAGAGCCAAGGCCATGCTAATGGGCAGATAACAGTATCAAGCAAAAGCAGAGCGTTGCACACACATCATACAGAACACGACCGCACCAGTGTAGGTACTTTTCTGCTCGGTGAGAGTTTTGGCATGCAGCTGGTGTCTAAATAATCTGTCACACTACAGTCATATCATCACCGGTAGTACTAGCTGCACTTATGCATCATTCCGCCCGCATTTTTTGTCCACCCGCCGACGATAGATTACTTTCTGTAGCCGACCCATCTGTTGTTACCTTCAACCTCTTCCGAAAGCTCACTTATAGCCTCCCCAATTGGATGACCACTGTTTCCATACCGTCCGCCACCCGTTTGCTACCAATAGCTTTTCCCGATTCTGGTTTTCATCAACGTCGGAAGTCCCTAGCTGACGCCAACTTCCTCATCCGAGTTTCCAGTATACTATTCAAACCAAACCAAGTGGATGCCATTCCAGGCAGAAATGTGTATTAACACGCGCAGTGGAGGGGGACCTCAAGTACCACATCCCCTCACCTACTTTTCCGAGGTGGCCGGAGAACGATTCACCGCCGGAAAATGCTACTTGGCTACATCTTAGAGAATTTATGAGAGCGTCGATTGTTGAAGGATGTTTTAAAATCGGTTGATAATTATTTTACTCATAGGCTTTCAAAGTCAGACCTATATCGTGAGACCGACGCAATTGCGCGTTGGTCACACCAGTTTGCTTTGCCTGCACTGTAGATCGAGTGGTGACGTCATAACGCCACATAATCCGGTTATATGTCACAGTTAACCCACAGGAAGGTCAATATCAAAGGCCACAAGTCAAGGACATTGAACCCAGTATTCCTGCCAGATGACATTCATTATGATGTATGTTATGCTATGACTTCATAGTTAAGGCTACTCGAGGTCAAGGTCAAAGGTCAAGTTCAAAGGTCTTTTTCAATGTTAAACATTCCTTTTCTGCCAAAAATGCTGCTATAGTGCCGATTATATTGTACATTTTTAGGAACATGTCATATTTTTACGTCATGGGTCGTTGACCTTGAATGACTTTGACCTCAAAATTTCAGAGAAAAATTTTTGGGACCTTCTCTCTATGATTTTTTTACTTTTGGTGCATTCCCGGCTTTTTACCGCATAATCAAGGAATTTCTTTTAGGACCCCAGCACGGCCCAGATTTGACTTTACGACCTCCTTTGACCTTGAAGATATTGACCTAGGTCAATGAAACTTGGCCATAATGTAGATCACTTTCGTCCCCACCCACCTCCTAACGGGCGTTTTCCTAATCCTCTTGGTTTCCGTTATGTCAGGGGAGCACTTTAGAACCCCCTCAATTGTGTGCTAATGCCACTCCACTGTGCGTGGTTACCCATTTTTTCATTTATTTCACTTAGTGTTTATTCACCTTCACCCTCACAAGTGAGACTGGTGTAACTCCCCTTAACAACAGACAATAACAATTACCTCTCCCCCACTGACATAGAGCTTCACAACAAGTGAGCTGCTCATCACTGATTAACATCAATTTATTTGAGCTGGGAAATTATGCAACCATCCAGGTCAGGTCGGAGATCTTATTCGAACCCATATACACATTTATAGTATCATTCAAGACACCTACGGAGGCTCAAGAACATTACACAAAGACACAAACATGTACCCACACGCATTAGGAGATTGTCAAGAGATAGATTACCAGGTATGGGAATGAATGTTTAAGGTTTCAATGCTTTAATTTTGACCCATTGCAGGAGTTTTTCTTTCTTTGGCTGCTTTTGACTGGAAAGGCTTAAATGAAATCTTGGAATGATAGTAGATCATTACATTTATAGATACAATATTGTCCCAATGATAATATGTCATTCTGGTCAACATCAGCCAGAACAAGAAAATGTGCTGCAAGATGCCAACATCAGATCTTGGACCTGACCTGTAATTTCACATGATTGACCCAGTGTGCAGAGTATGGCATTTTCGACAAGATCTTGTCGGTGGAAGTGCCCTTGGAGACAGGAGCGAGTGGTGTGAATTTTATCAACCTGGTGCAAATTTGCCAGACTGGTGCGAGGAAGGTGACACTGAAAATCAAACAAATAACTGCTGAATGGTTATAAAGACACAGAAGGGGGCCTTATAAAAAGTCCTTAAATAACTAACTAATAAGAGATGTAGTATTGCATCATGTGGGTAGGAATGGGAGCATATTTCTCCCTGGTATATGGCAGATGGGTGCAAACTTTTGGTTGGGCGCTATATAACCACTAAGGTTGGTGCGCCCTTAAGCCTGGAAGATGGCATCCAGGTCAGCTTGGAGCACCAAAGACTGGTCTGAAGTTTTGACAGATCCAAACAACTTCATATCATCTGCAAACAGCATTGAATGGTTCCGGACAACCTGGGGGAGGTCATTAATAAACACCAAGAAGCAGAGTGGGCCTAGGATAGATCCCTGAGGTATCCCACTGGAGATATCCGTCCACATCGAGCACTGCCTGTTGACACTCACTTGTTGCTTTCTGTTGGTGAGGAAGTTCTGTACCCAGCTCAGAACATTGCCTGAAATGCCATATGCATGCAGTTTGGAAATCAGCCTGGCATGTGGCACTGCATCGAATGCCTTTCGAAAGTCGAGGTATATTACGTCAATTGGCTCACCTTTGTCAAGAGACTCAGTCCACTTTTCCAAACAAGTCAGCATTTGCGATTCACAAGATCTTCCTGGGAGGAAACCATGTTGGTAGGGCGAAATCAGATTGTTTACCAGGAGATGTTCCAGTATAGCTTGTTGGACGAAATATTCCATCGTTTTGCCAATAATACAGGTCAAGCTGATAGGCCGGTAATTACTGGGGTCACTCCTTGAGCCTTTCTTGAAGATTGGTTTCACTAATGCTACCTTCCACTGCCTAGGAAGTTCCCCTGCTGTCAGAGATCTGGTGAACAAAGTTTCCAAAGGTCCACTGAGCACATCTGCACACTTTTTTAGAAGCAGGGGATGGATTCCGTCTGGACCGGGTGATTTTGCCTCATTGAGGGCTTTGAGCTTCTTCTGGATTTGGGCTTGCGAGATCTGGATGGCTGTAAGATTTTCCCCCTGGTGAACAGAGACCATCTGTGGAATATTTGTCCTGTCTTCCTTTGTGAATACACTCTGAAAGAAAGAATTTAGCACTTCTGCCTTCTCAAGATCGGTTTCAGCCAGTGCTGCAGTCTTCGTCCTCAGAGTTTCTACATTTGACCTCACTTTAAGCTGCTTGTTGGCATAGTTCCAGAAACGCTTGACATTGGTTTTGGTGGACTCTGCAATATGTTGCTCCAGGTCAGCCTTTAATTTGCGAGTGAGCTTGCGCAGCCTGTTGTTGGTTTGTGAGTATTTGATGTAGTCGTTTTCCTGCTGTGTCAATTGATAGGTGTGCCAGAGCTTTTCTTTTTTTCTCCTGAGCGTCAGTGCAGCATGGTTCATATATATGTTCTTTTTCTTTCTGGGAATCCTAATGGGAACTTCTTGTTTCACAACACTGTCCAAACTTGCCTCAATGATGTCCCAAGACTCCTGAACACCTTTACCAGCAATTTTCTGTTCCAAGTTTAGGGTTTCTAGTTTTCTCTGGATTTTGTTGAAATCTGCTCTGCTCCAGTTCAGTTGCGTGCCACCATGTTCCCCGCTGGTAACTCTTTTTGCACCTTAAAGTAAATTCAAGAATCAGGTGATCACTCAAGCCGAGCCCTGGCAGGTAATCAATGTCTCCGATAATGTGTTCTTCATTAGAGAAGATGAGGTCGAGAGTGTGAGGTGTTTGTCCTTTTCTTACCCGGGTTGGTTTAGTCACGTGTTGAAATAATAAACAAGTTTGAACTCCTTCGAGAAAACGGCTGGCTCCGAGTGGTGCCCCAGGCATGCAAATTTCTTGCTCCCAATCTATATTTTTAATGTTGAAATCGCCACATACAACCAAGTATGGAGGATTTAGTTTGGTAGCTACCTTTAGAATCTGGATGATTTCTTCTACAGATGGCAGCAGGGGCTCAGACGGACTTCTGTATATGGCTCCAAGTAGAGCAAATTCATTATTCTTAAGGCTTAATTTTACCCACAGCTGATCCTTATAAGAGGTTAGGCTGGGTTCTTCTTTAGCTCTTAGAAACTTGTTTATGTAGATAATGATCCCCCTCGTGTCTTGTCCAGGGTTATCTTGACTGCAATCAAAATTCACATATTCTGTGTAATCGTCTAGAGCAAAACAAACCCGCGAAATCGGTAGACGCTGTGCTTTAGGAATGACCTCTGTTATCAATATTACATCAGGCTGCCTCTTAGTTATATGCATCTTCAAATCATCAATTTTGTTAAGCAACTGATCAGCATTTGTATAGAGGATTTTCAGCCCGTCTCTGCCCCTATAATCTCTTTTGGTTACCTCACACTTATCTTTCCTAATTTCACTAGTTCTAGCTTGTCAGTTTGTATGTGTTCTTTCCTTCTCTGCTCCTGCAGCTATTTTGCCCTGTCGACTTCCTTCCATCTCCTTACCCTTTAGACTCCTGGGGATGACTTTTCCTTTGTAGATCATAACATCCTCTCCCACTGCTTTTCTCTCTTTAAGTTCCTTTCTCAGAGCTTTATCCTTAGCCTGCTCTAGAGGAGATAGATCTGGAGTGATGTAAATGGTGGCAAATTTCTCCCCAGCTTCGCGAAGCTGCTTTGCCATTTTCAGGATGTCCCACTTCTCCTTCTCATCGCTGAAGGTGACAATCAGCAGCCTTGGCCTACTATTGTTAGCCCTTCCTACCCGGAAAAGCCTGATCGGATTGATCTTAATTCTGAGTCCCTCAGTGAGAATGTCTCTGAGCTTGGAGAGTTCCCCACGGGATTTGTTCTCCATGCTGAGCTCCTGATCTTGTTCGGGAATGTTGTGAAATACTAAGTTACATTTCCTCTTTTCCCGTTCCATGCAGTCATTTACTGCATCATGAACTTCCCTCCCTCTTTCCCCTCTTGTGCTCCATCCACTAGTCATCCCTTCCCTACTGATTTTTTCCTCCAATCTTTTCACCATGCCTGCATATGTTACTGACTCCTCATGCACAGCTTTTTTTATTGTATCCTCTAGTACTTTAGATTTTAAATCCCCATTGGTCATGTTCTTCACAAGTGTCCCTACTTCTGTAAGACATTCCACTATGGCTTCCTTCTGTCCAATCATAGTGGCTGCCATACTTTCAATGGAACTGTTCATAGACTCCAGTTTGTTCACAATCTTAGGGAGATTATCCTCGTCAGAGCCCAACACTACCTCACGAAACTTGGGCAGAAAGGATTTACATTTCAGGCAGATCCAGAAGAATCGATGCTCGCTTAGTGCTTTGTATGCACTAGGGGATAGGGAACCACATGCAGGGTGGAACCATGCCATACAAATCTCACACTCCACTCCGCCTCGATCACCGTTGGTTACGGGATCCCCACAAACCTAAACCTAAACCTAGCCTAGCCTAGCCTAGCCTAGCCAGTATTATCGCAGTAGGTGGATCACATCTCGCGGTTCAAAAGGATCACATCAGAAGGTCCACAGTTCATATGTTCTACCGCTCAAAATGTCTAACTTAAAAAAGTCAAACATTCAAAAGGTCCAAAGAGGCTTGCTCAGATGCATGAGAGTGGGGTGCATGATAACGCAGAGGCGTGCTAAGGCACCTGATAATAGGAGGCTATGAGGGTTAGGTTAGGTTAGGTTAGGTTAGGTTAGGTTAGGTTAGGTTAGCTTGGGTTAGGTTAGGTTAGGTTAAATTAGGTTAGGTTAGGTTAGGTTAGGTTAGGTAAGGTTAGGTTAGGTCAGATCAGGTCAGGTCAGGTCAGGTCTGGTCAGGTCAGGTCAGGTCAGGTGTGTATGCCCTAAGTCCCTATTTCCTAGTCCGGGGATATCAACCCTCTTTTCAGAATCTGAGTGCGCCTCTGGTCTGGGTACCACTTTTCGAAATGTCATAGAAATATCCCCAAATTCTGCAAGAAAATCCCTAGAGATGAAACAGACGGAAGGGGGGGAATTTGAGTAGTGTTAAGTGGTACCCAGACCAGAGGTGCACTCAGATTCATGAAAGAGGGTTGATATCCCCAGACTAGGAAATAGGGACCAAGGGCATACACAATTGAACTGACCTGACCTGACCTAAACCTAACCTGACCTGACCTGACCTGACCTGACCTGACCTGACCTGACCCAACCCAACCCAACCCAACCCAACCCAACCCAACCCAACTCAACTCAACTCAACTCAACCCAACCCAACCCAACCCAACCCAACCCAACCCAACCCAACCCAACCTCAACCTAACCTAACCTAACCTAACCTAACCTAACCTAACCTAACCTAACCTAACCTAACCTAACCTAACCTAACCTAACCTAACCTAACCTAACCTAACCTAACCTAACCTAACCTAACCTAACCTAACCTAACCCTCATAGCCTCCTATTATCAGGTGCCTTAGTACGCCTCTGCGTTATCATGCACCCCATTCTCATGCATCTGAGCACGCCTCTTTGGACCTTTTGAATGTTTGACTTTTTTTAGTTAGACATTTTGAGCGGTAGAACATATGAACGGTGGACCTTCTGATGTGATCCTTTTGAACCGTCAGATGTGATCCACCTACTGCGATAATACCGCCTAGCCTAGCCTAGCCTAGCCTAGCCTAGCCTAGCCTAGCCTAGCCTAGCCTAGCCTAGCCTAGCCTAGCCTAGCCTAGCCTAGCCTAGCCTAGCCTAGCCTAGCCTAACCTAACCTAACCTAACCTAACCTAACCTAACCTAACCTAACCTAACCTAACCTAACCTAACCTAACCTAACCTAACCTAACCTAACCTAACCTAACCTAACCTAACCTAACCTAACCTAACCTAACCTAACCCTCATTTCCTCCTATTATCATGTGCCTTAGCACGCCTCTGCAGCATCATGCACCCCACTGTCATGATGCATCTGAGCACGCCTCTTTGGAACTTTTGAACATTGGACTTCTTATTCAACAGGTCTAACTTTCAAAGGGTAGAACCTATGAACATTAGACCTTTTGAACTTTGGACATTCTGATGTGATCCTTTTGAACCGTGAGATGTGTTCTGCCTACTACCATAATACCGTGGCAATCTGGTGACACTTCAATGCAGTAATAGGCAGGGCATATTTTAAGGAATTGGGACTGGTGGGCATTTGGCTGAAAAGGGCACAAATTCCCACCAAAAGGGCACTCCTACAGCATCAAATGACTGGTGACTGGTGGGCACTGGGCCGTCCAGGGCCGTTCACTGGTGGGCATAGCATGGGGGACTGGTGGGCAAAATGCCCACCACTTTGTAGCTTAAAATATGCCCTGGTAATAGGTACCATGGTGCTGCTGTAATTTCTGGGGCTCTAATGGGCCAGACAGTATCTTCTGCAGACCTGGTCTATACAAAATAATTACACCTTTCTTTTTTCATTCAAGAGGTTTAATCATAATAATTAATAATTATCACATTATCACATAATTAATAATTGTCACATATCCTAACGTTTAAGAATGATATCAAAGCCGCGGCCTCGGCGGCCGACGGTGTGTACTACATTGCGCCCGTCACAGGAAGCTGTGTTTCCTGCTTCTGCCGCTAGATGTGCTCGGATGCCCACTGATCAAATGTCGATAATGATAAGGGCTCCCATAGACTATCACTGTGCTGATACGAAGTACTTACCGATCTACACTCATAAACATTGTCATGCTTCTTTCGTGATTCTCCTAACAGTGCCTGAATGTAACAGGGCCAATGGCGGATAGAGTGACAGCCTTACATTTTGATTGCCATACATTTAGATTTGATTACCGCACTCAGCCAGGAACGATCGCGTTAGTAACTGAGTTTCGGTGGGGGTCATGGGCTGCATTCGCTGGTGGTTGGGCTGATGTGAGTCGACGCATTATCAGCCTAGTCACCTTCGGTGCGTCCTTGGCCCCTGCCGAATGTAAAACGTGGTCTTTCCCGGTCCCACCCGTCACCTGCTTCGACTCCACTACCTGATTGCGCTTGTTTTGGGCGGTAACGATCTCAGAAGGTTGGAATTTTGTGCGTTGAAAGCGTCCCTCTCCTGCTGTGTACGGGCCTGGATCGTCTCCATCATTAACGATTCTGTCAGACAAACCGATTTATTGTGCCTCGATCGGCGTCCGTCGGTCTGTCATCTTGTATTGTCATGATTGAATGGTGTGTGAAATATAGGGCATTCTCTCTCTCTCTCTCTCAAAAATCATTGCTGTATGTGCATTGAGCAAGTTATGGCCATGGAATAGAAATACTCACAGTTCAGAAATCCAGTGTGCAAAGCAAAGCAATGTTGTAATCTCAATCTTCTTGTGTACTACATCGACGTCGCCTTGGATGTGATGCGGCGAATGAAGGCCGCCGACATCTTACCAGATGCCCGGGAGTCAGGAGGAAACTAGAATCCTCTAAAATACGGCTTACTTTGGGAGTTCAATGGAGGACACAATGCATGCATACCTAACCACCGTTGCATGGGTGGAGCCGGTCCATGAATTTATATCGGGCGCGGGGTCTAGGGGGCTCGGGCCTCATCCACCAGTATCTCAGGGAGCCCCTCGTCTATGTATCAACTATAGGGGCTCAGAAATTTCGAGGGCTTGAGCCCCTAGCTCCCCTTGCCCTGGCAAGAATCTAGGGGTGAATCCATGGATTCACCCCTGGGTGGAAATCGCGTGGGGTCGGGGGTGAATCAGGGCCCTCTGGGCTTAGGTTCTCCGATAGGCTTTGAATAATAATAATAGGGCTTATTGCCGTGCCATCAGTGGCGGATCCAGGGGGCAAAAAGGCAATTGCCCCCCAAACGGAAAAGCTCGGGGCAAAACTATGTTTTTGCCCCCCAAAGCGATCGACCTTCTTTTTTCCCCGACTCATTTTAAGTTTATAGGCAGCATTTTGGTGCTTTAACTCTCAACTTCTAACGGAACCAGTTAAGTTCAGTGAAAATATCGAGCCTTGGATAGGAAAAAAGGATCTTGAGCTCATATTTTTCAGCCCGTGACGTTTTTTTTGCTTCTTGCCTGAAACACCCGTACCGGGAAGTCATATTTTAGCGCAGTTGCGCGACGTTTTTTTTTTTTGCTTTTCGACTTTGGTTTGCCCCTCCCAAACCGACCGGCTAGATCCGCCACTGCGTGCCATCGTTAGCCCTTGCCACGTGGGGGGGTGTTTGAACACCTCCTCAGGTTTCTCCGGCGGGACGAAAAACGGCGGCGCGAAGCGACGCCGTAGGTACTTGGCGCACCTTATCCTGGACCAAGCAGGTCAGGTCACCAGTGCAGGTCAAGTAACCCCAACTCCGAAAATGTTTAACACGCGCATTTACGGGGGTCTGAGCCACCTTCGCTTTGATGGGGGGCGGGTACCACCCCCGTCCTAAGATCTTGAGAACCACGCTAGGTAGCGAAAACGGTATACGGCGTCGGTTAGCCCATCCACTTCTCCATCCAAAATATTTGAACGTTTTTTTAGGGCACATTTAACGTCACTAGAGGCCAAAACATGTCGTCATAGGGATAATATGTAAATGAAGGTTTTTGGTCATTACATCTGAACAAGTTAAGATAGAGCAAAACAATTTGAACGATATGAATCCTCACCGCAAGCCAAATTGAATGACATATAATATGACCTTGTTAGGTTAAATCAAGGATCTTACCTAACCTGAGGTCAGGTCAAGGTCAAATTAGGTAAAATGCATATCATTAGAACCGCAAAAGACAATGCAAGTCTAATACAGTTAAAATAAACGCTCTAGCACCATCCGTTACTAAGTAAACAATTTTTCCATGTATTTCCAATGGAGAGGTCACGGCTCGTACCTGAACTTAGGTCATGATATAAAAAATACCGGAACATGTTTTAGAGAACTTGATGGGGCCATTATGCAAAATAAGTTTCAATCGGATAAGTTTTTACGTCAGGCCACTTGACCTGTACTGGTGACCTGACCTGGGATGACCTAACCTTAAAATTTTGAAAAAAAGTTGTAAAAATGATGAGAGAAAGGGGATGCCTAGTACGGCGACGCTATGCGCCGCCGTTTTTGTGCTATTCCCGAAAAACTGGAGGGGCGGGTACCCGCCCTCTCGTCAACGTGCGTGTTAACCCGCGCCCCACCGGGGGTCCGGCGCCACCTTCGCCCCACCGGGGAGCATCGATGGCCCCCTCTAACTCCGAAAGTATGGGCGTTAGCGCAAATCTGCAATGTGCATTAGAAAGCTCTCGTGAATTCAGAAAGAAATTACTTCGCATGTTTTGGCGCTCAGGTCAATGGTTTGACCTCCAGAGGTCAAGTTAGGTCACGATAGGCTATTTTCACTCAAATATGCAATGCTTAAGAAAACTGGGCATAACTCTTATGCCATTAGAGCTATTGAGATCCGGTAAATTACATTGGATAGGAAAATGCCAGATCTTTTCCGCTATGCAAAAAGTAATGACCTCCCGCCAGTGGTTTGACCTCCAGAGGTCACCTCGTGACCTCATTTGACCTGAGGTCACCAAAGGTCAGAAAGTGACCTTGCCGTATAACAACTGAAAGCCAGTGATGAGACATACACGATGGTGTTTGATTTAGTGCTCTAGCTTAATTAGGTCAAAGGTTATTGCCAAAATACTGTTTTTGACCCCTGGTGATCTTGGATGACCTCGGAGAGGTCAAAGAGAAAATATGACCCCTGGGATCCGTGAAAGGGTGTCCAAGAACGCTTTTCTGAGCAAGCCGGGCATTTGCAATAGTTTCTGTGGCTTGTATATCATAAGACAGCTTTTTCCCATGCTTTTTCAGAGGGAGAGGTCACCTCGTGACCTGACCTCAGGTCACGAAATCGAAAAATACTAGATATACACCTTGTAGACCCTGGCAGGGCCATGAAGTGTAGGAAGTTTCAAATCGATCGACTGAGAAACGTAGCTCTTATAGAGTTCAAAAGTTGAAGTGAGGTGATCTTGGTTGACCTCGCCTGGTGACCTGACCTTGGGCGACCCGGGGTAAAAAATTTTAAGGATGGTGGGAAAATGATGGGGTGAGAGATAGAGCCCTTAACCGCGGTTCTGCGTCTCGTCGTTTTTCTGCTATCCCAAAAAAACCTTAGGGGGCCATCGATGGCCCCGGTGGGGCGAGGGTTAAGATGATTAAAAAACTTTAGAGAAGAGATTAAAGTGCTCTAAAATCGCACTTCCAAACACAAACATAATTTCTTGATGTTTATATACCCAGTCCGGTTTTACTCCATTGATAATTAAATCTTCCAAAAACGCAGAAAATGTTAGTTATAGCAAAAATATGGTCCTATTTTCTCAGTGGTCCAATAATTTCACAGTTGCGGATAAAACTATGATACCATCACAAATTTTCCCTTGAATCCAGCAGAAGTCATTTTATACAACAAATCTTCGGCAAAAACAAAATGGATACGTTTTCGTGTGGTTTGCCGCTGGAAAGATTCGCAAAAAAACATCTTTTATAAGCAGGGAGTTGAAATTAGAAATGTTTTCGAGCATGATGTCAGTGAAGGTCAAATGTGATATATTTCAGGTTAAAGGCCCGTTGACAATGTTACCGCATGCCAAGGCTATCTAGATACATGCTATGTGCATTCTCTAGAGTGGGGTAACGCTAAAAAATAACGCGTTTTGGCCATAGTTCCTAAAGAGGACATCCCAACGATATGAGGCCGGTAAAATAGGATGCAGTGGAGAGATCTGCAGGCTTTGGCTAACTTTTTGGATCTGAGCCTCCGTTAAGGACCAAAATACACGGGAAAAAATGAAAAATCAGTAACAAAAATCCAAATCGAAGCAGCCTTCTTCGATTTGGATTTAGGTACCCGGGGTACCTATCTTGAAAACTATTTTATTGATGCGCCATAGGGGATATCTGCGAGTCAAAGTTGCGTCCATGTACCGCGTGCACAATGCAAAGAAGAGCCAGGTTGTGTCGTGCGTGCTGGCTACGAGGCGGTGTAAGCTGGTCACTGTCGATTTTTAAGTTT
Source organism: Lepas anatifera (assembly GCA_034440635.1). NCBI lineage: Eukaryota > Metazoa > Arthropoda > Thecostraca > Lepadidae > Lepas > Lepas anatifera. Next base: position 1,609,856 of record JAOTON010002265.1, on the reverse strand, counting down.
GGCAGCTTTTCGTTCACAACTCGAGGGCAGTGAGGGATATATAAACAAGTAATGACCACAGTATTTTCCAAGCTATTGCAAAACTTTTATACATTCATACCTTGCCGATTCAAATTTTAGAAACTTACGCAACAAGATTAGGAAGTAGGAAGTATGAGGAAGTAGAAAAGATAAGTGCGTGCAAGAGTACGCACTTAACATTCTAAAGGCTTTCACTCTTCTTCTATATGCCTACGAGCTAAACTCTGCATATGGTTGTTTAGCCTGAAGAATTGTCTATGTAGGGGAAAGTGGGGGTCACGGACACCGTAACGATAGTCTGAGTTTTCGATAGCTTAATGAGCTTGTTTCGTTCCTATTTTGGCTGTAGAGATACTTCAGGTATTTATCTACCATTGTGCAAGCAGCTATGTGTCTGCTGTTATATTAAAATTCGCGTTAGGTTTAGAAAAAGTAGCAAACGTCCATTTCGCCCCACCTAATGGGGTAACATGGTCACCCCATGGGAAAAGATGAACAAGATTAACAAAGTGAAAGAACCAGGCCTTGAAGATTTCCATCTGCATCCACCCACTAGGTGACTGTCGTCCGCCGCGGGAAGGGGGAATTTTCCTACTTTTTCCGTCAAAGGGTCAAAGGGGGTCATGCCTTTTTTTGCATTTTTAATGACGGAGGACTAAGGTATCAAGGGCTGTCGTAACACTGTACAAAGGTTTATCTAGGATCACCGATCAGGAGAGACGGGGCACCTTACCGAGGGGGAGGGTGCCATCCGGGCCAGGGGGCGGGCGCGCACCCAGGGGGGGGCAGCGGGCCTGGGCCCGGGCACTTTGGCTCCAAAGTGCCGCCCCTATCCATGTTGGGCGCCGAAGGCGCTCATCGAGGGGAACGATGAGCCTTCACCTGACTTTTAGAGGCAGTGCTACGCTGACTGCCGCCCCTGCACCCAACATGCCGCCCCCCTACACTGACTTTACTGCCCCTGCACCCAACACGCCGCCCCCTAAAAAATTACACTAGGTCCGTGGAGCAAACAATTCACCGTTCTCACCAGGATGCAAAAATTGGCCACCCTTTGGGCGCACAAGTGCGTCCGCTGAGGAAAAATGCCGCCCCCTCCACCGGCCTGCTGCCCCCTCTCGTCGGCCCCCCCCATAAAAATCCAGGGTGCGCCCCTACCAGAGGGTGCCACTTTTGGAACACACAACTTATCAGGTGGGCGCCAAATCCTCTACTTAGGCCTAAGAGCACCCCTCCCTCGCTCCTGAGGGGAGGGGTTGGAAGCGACACTTTAGGGGGCCCATCAATCTCTCAGGTGGGCACCGTGGCCATTTCAGGGGGCGCTGAAGGTCGAGGGCTACACCTGCACCTGGATGACCCCCAAATGTAATGATATGTTCTCCAGCATTTCGGGCCCTGTGTCCCCACCCCCAAACCATCAGCTAAATCTGCCTCCGCTCAGGTGTATCACTGGACCCCAAAACCCTTGATAAATTTATGTATTTAAGTTTATTTAATATAAAATTAAATATACTTCTTGTGCGGGGTAACATAGACACCATGTCCATCTTGCCCCACGCGAGGTGTCCGTCTTACCCCGCTTTGCAAACTTTGGGACGAACTGACAGCACCACGACGGGGAAAAGCGAGTAGTAATATTCTTCCTTTTAGCGCGCGTCGGTCGCAGAGTCGCGTCGGTCCTAAACAAACTTGGACATGAATCAGACGCCATTGCGATTACACAGTCAGCGACTGCGGTGAACAGAATGTAATATCTTGAAGAGCCATATTACGTAATATCAATAAAGTATCTATAGAAACATCCATGCAATGACCTTACGAATTATATTGTGAAAAGCACATGAGTTGCATTTTTTACTTTTATGAAAATTGTATAAAACCTAGAGAGCTTACCGGACCCAACGTTGCTCTGCGACCGACGCGCGCTAAAAGGAAGAATATTACACGCTTTTCCCCGTCGTGGCGCTGTCAGTTCGTCCCAAACAGGGGGTGACCGTCTTACCCACGGTGTCCGTGACCCTCACTTTCTCCTATGGCCTATGTTTCAACTCGATGTCTCTGAAAGGATCTCGCTATGAGCCCATCAAAAATAAAAAGTCAAGTGCGTACTCTTGGCGGAGTGGGTCGGTAAGAGTACACAAAAGTTGGAGTACGCATTCATGTCCCGCTGTGCTTTAGGTGCATAGGCCAGGTCGTGAAGTTTTTTGTCGCCAAACTAGGCGATTGTATGATTTTCTATCGTTCTGAATATACACAAACTATGTTGCAACGTTTGGTTTTCCAAATATGAATTACAATCTTTGTCCCAAACGAAAATTAAATTTTCCTATCTCTTAAGCATGCGCACTCTTGCACACACAGAAAGAATTTATTACAAGGTACAAGCTTAAAATTGTGTTTCTACAAGTTTTACCATTGCAGAACAATAGTTGCACCGTAGTTCAATTACCGAAGTAAAACAACCCTGGTTACGTCACTAGCATAAAGCAATGCAATTACTACGGAATGACAACCTTCCCTTGTGCCACAATAGTGCGCGCCTCGTTCATACCTGGTTCATACCTTGCTTGCGCACCAGCGCTGCACTAACTGAATACTAGGCGTTGTATTGGCATTGTAAATAGCTTGTAGGTAAAGCTAGGACGTTGTTGCACCCTTGCTCGGCCATTGTCGTTTGACTATGGTTTCAAATACCTGCTCGGGTTACAGTCGCCATCTTGTTTTCTGTTTACCCGTGGCAATACACAGTGGCCTGGCACGCATGCCGTGTAGGTTAGAATAAATGTGACTTATTTTAATCAATCGTGGAACTTTGGAAGCTGTCTGGAATATTTGTCAGTGATCTGCGAGTGGAAAGTATTGTTCTCTGTTCCAATAGTTGAAAAGTGAGGCATTTTGGAATGGTCATTCTAGGTCCAGGTGAGTAGGTATGTGGTTACTTCAGGCATGTATGCCATATTGGTATTAAGGCTCATATTTTCGTGTCAAACGAGCACAGACTATTTGATCATATGGATTAGGTACGTGCAGTGGGTAGAACCTAATTGTATTTGCCTTATGGGCCCGTTTGAAAAATACGGTGAGTTGAGTTCCAATATGATCTTGTTGGTGTCTTCAGATGGATCGGCGCCTGATGAGTGATGCTGTGTTTTACCGATATGGGTAAGACAACGTGCGGGTTATTTTCTTGCTTGAGAGGTGGCTAAATGCTAACCGTTTTTGTACCGATGGTCTTCCGGTTGCATTTGGGGCCAGAAAACGCTTTAGCTTTCGCATAGAGACTGAAAAGTTCCCTTTGAAGCAGAGGTAGGTACAAGGGAGGGGCTAAGAGGGCTCAAGCCCCCTTCCACACCATGAAATGTCAGAGTGCCTAAAGTAAATGCGTAGTCAGATGCTGTCCAGACACTATGGCGGGGAGGCGCGAGCGCCCAAGCTTCCCCCGAAATGAAGTCCTAGATCTGCCGCTGTTGTAAAGACGTAATCCGAGTCTCGTTTTACCCTTGTAAGAAGCCTTGCAACACCCTTGTTCCCTCCCCGTTACGCACTGGTAAAGCGGTTGTGTAAGCAAGGTTCTAATCTCGTCACGCTCTTGTAGGAAGGCTGCGGTTGCGTACAAGGCGGACACAAGGCTTTGTTCTACCCTTGTTATGGGGTAATCATGACCTAGTAGAGGGCTTGTGGGGACGTTGTCAGCCATTGTCTTTGCCATGTAGGTTAACCATAGTTAAGTTACAAGGTTTGTACAACGTCCTCTAGCAACCCTTGTCGTACTATGGTTCTACCATTGTTCTACATGGTTTTTCCTTGTATTTCCCTTGTTTTTGTGGCACGGATTTTGAACGTACAAGCTTTGCGTTTTACCCTAGTAATTTTCCATGTAAACAAGGGTCTGACAAGGTTTGCCCTTGTAAAAATTTCTTTCTGTGCAATGGTCTCCTGCGTACCCTTGCCGGACATGCTCTCTTGGGAGGAAAGTCTTCATAAACATGTTGGCAGGCGTTTTAGCGTGCGTTCCAGTCCCGCAGCACGTCCTAGCTCAGCTTTCTTACTGATGACAGACCGTAATACAATACTTTTGATAATGGCAGCATGGTCTACAAGTTTACCTAATTAAGAAATATTACATCAAGGGTGTCCAGAAACTTATTTTGCTCTGCACTCCCGTGAAAAGAACAGGAGCACGTTGAATCTGTGAGTGCAGCCTAGGCACTGACCTTGCTTGTTTTATTCCAGGGTATCCACCATCTCAGTGGTTGCTAAGTAACCAAAACAGCTGCTGCATACTCTTATCTCCTGCGTACTCTTACCCGCCCTTACCCTAAGTGCTCTGATAGGGCATTTCCAAACCCTCGAAAATGTATCGATATTTGGGCAGAAATTGGGCCGCTCTGGTTCTACCGAAATCTGTATATTAAAAAAACGCAGAAAATTAGCTTGAAAAATCTGGTTTAACTTTGTGTGAGCGTTCTGCCGTTGAGGCGAAGCAGCAGAAAACATGCAATATTTCACTATTTACTGGATTCGCTAAGCTGAGCTAGAGCTAAAATCTTCAATTTTATCTCACATCAGACATTGAGGCTTTGATCATTATACATTCGACCGCACTGCATCATACAGTTGTATTGTTGAAGTCATTTCTAGATGCCGAAGCTTTTCAGTCTGCAAGCCTTTCAAGTGGAGCCGAGAGGTCAAGCAACTCAAGCAAATTTCGTGAGAATGCACATACCCCGGTGTGTTTTGAAAGCAGACAATGAAACACCGTAAAATCCATGCTTCACACACCATTGAAAATTCACCACGCACTTCTGATGCTAATCCCACTCTCCGTCCTCGGTAACGAACAAAGGACACCGCGGAGACATGACCCACTCTTCACGAGTTTCATAACCCCCCGGCGCGGTTGCTGCACAGCTCCAGCGTCTATTGCTGCTTTGTGGGGTTCAGTAGTGCTTCAGGCTTGGTGACAGCGCCATGCACGTGCCACGGCCTCTGTTGCAAGTGCTGGTTTTACTGCCTACGCTGACGGCATCGGCACCATCGGGGCGAGACCCACGATGTGAGTACCGGTCACGTGCCATCAAACGCTAGCATTGTATTGCACTGTACCTCAGCCATGAAATATCCGACCACCAATAGCGTTGCCACCAGCTAAGAAATGAGGGGACGGTGGTTTTGAGTCAAACATTAAATCCTCACTGACAGATTGATTAATTGAACTCTAAAGAAAAAATATCGATCTTGGACTTTTAACACCGTCGCGCGTCTGCTCCCCTCATATCTTTCAGCTGTGTTCGCGATTAGCCTGAAATGTAGTTTTTATGAATAGTGGGCGCGTTCCCCTTGCTTCTGATGGTCATGCCAAACGCTCAGTCAGGAGCCGTCGAGTGCCTTGTCCTCAGTCCGTATTAAATTCGCAACCCTTTCCCCATGTTTTTTATATATTTTATTCAGTTGTGTGAAAACAGGAATGGTAGCGGCAAACGGACCATTCCATAAGTTATCGGATTGAACCATCTTATCTACATTGCCCTATATTCGCGTTCAGCCATATCGCAGGCACTGTCCCATTTTTTACGTTTTATCCAGCAAGACTTATTTTTAGCATTCTCTGCAAACTCATAGGTCAGCGATGAAGTTTGCTCAATTTTTTGCCAACGGCTGTTAGAAGGTGATCCAGGTCTCTTGGGTATATGTGTGCGGTGAGGTGTTTTTTTTTGCGATATGTAGAGAGCAGGAAAGAGGGATGTATTGGGCCTGCATAGGCTACAGGGTAACCACCCAGGGACACAGAGCCTCTGTGCGGCACCTCAGAACCCATCGCCGGCAGGGTTCAACATCTTTACCGTGCAGCGCTTCGAGAACAGCGTGTGCGCGAGCTCTGATGGGCCGTCGCTGCCCTCGGGCAAGACGCCGGAGGGCATCTGCACGCTACCCGTCACCTGCGCGGGGAGGACGGCTGGATCCTGCGCCGGCGGGCTCGGAGCCTGCTGTGTAGGTGAGCTGTTTTTTGCTACGAGACACTGCATTTTGCACTCATTGGTTGATGGGGACGCTAAGCAGGTAAGTCGGTATGTCAAGGTGACTGATGACATTACCCGGTAAACTTGCCACGAGGTTGCTTCTAACGGCAGAGTTGGACCGCAGTCCAGCCCGTGCTGTTTATCGCGAGTTGGTTTTAATGAAATCGGTTCACATTATATTTCAAAATGACTAAAACAAAATCCTATGTGAAAGCCAAACCACTCACATGCGAGTTCAGTGGTTCTGGACTTCAACAGGAAACAGTTCAAAATAGTGCGTCTAATGACATTTTCCAGCTTGGGAGTAGCTGTTCTTTCTTGGTTCAGAGACCGCGCCCTAACTGGCTTCTCCTGGCCTGAAAACACATGCAGAATACATAAAACAAACATGTATATTGATATACCAGTACCTATGCCTGTATATTGATACCCACTGAAACACCCTAAGAGAGAAAAAGTCTTAGAGTAGGGGGGGGGAGATAACGCTGACAGACAGAGGGTACAGAAGGTACAAGGTACGCTGAGACAGGGGCACAGACGTTCGCAGGTTTATAGCTCAGCCACGACGGCCGGCACGAATGCGACCTGGTCCCGCCTGGGGTTCACCGCTGAGACGCCCGGGTCCGCGGGACACGCTGCTGGCGGGAGTAGGTCCCTCCTGGAATCCACCACCTGGACCGCCCGATCCAGCCGGGAAACCGCTGCTGGGCGGCCGGGAGTCTGCCGGCAGGAGCTGCGCAGACTGCGGGCTGGTCGACCCACCACCGGGTCGCCGCCTCGGGCCAGCGCCCGCCTGCTGTCCAGTCTGCTGTCCAGGACGCCGTCCAGGTCGCTGCCGCTGAGAGCCAGCGCCCACCGACTGCCGCACTCCCGCGCCGAGTCCAGCGGCGTTACCGGACCGTCCAGCTAGTGGCCGGACCTGTGGACGGCCCGCTGGACCGAACCGCTGCCTCGGCCTTCGCCGCGCTCCGGCGTTTCCAAGCACAGACAGCGAGATCTCTTCTTGACCAGGGCTAGGCCGAAAGAGTGGACGAGACGGTCTTCCTGGCCCAAAAAGGAGGCCTTCTTCAGACGAAGAGTCTACATTCAGGGTAGAAGGCCCGCCGCGGGGACGGCGGCTGGATCCCGGTCTCACTGAGGTAGAGATGTCGGGCTGTTGTGGGTTTGCACAGACGATAAAAGTACAGCTGACCACTGCTGCCCACCAAAGAGTCAGGCATTGGGGACGCATTGTTGCGGCACTGGTCACCCCTGAGGTGGCGGTTCAGGATCCCGGCGTGCTGCCTCGCTGGTGGAACCTGCGCAAATGCTGCCTCCAGGAGCAGCGCAAGCCCTTTTCTTTGCTTGTCACGGTCCACCAACTATTTGTTGCAAACAATATGGTCTGCTGGTGAAGAGATCAGTCAAGGGGACGGAGCAGATTGTTGCACGCGATTTTTTTGTTCTGTCTCTGACACAGAACAGGCCTATTTTCTTCGGAGGTAGGATGGCTGTGCTGTAATTTATTCTTTGGCTGGTCACACGTGATCTGTTCCAAGGACGATGACGATTTTATAAGCTATGCTAAATATGAATCTATCTCGGTTACAACGTAGTGTTTGTCATGTCATCATATTTGGGACTTAGGGCGCACTGACAACATAGGTCATATGGCGCCTATAACAATAAATAAGACATCTCGTATGGGTTTCAACAGTTCAAGTACTAAAACCAAGTAGCAATCACGGCCAAAAGTTTGGCATAGACGGTGTTGAATAATAGTGTCATGAAACGACTCGAGCTGTCCCGGTTGGTTTTCTGGCCAAATGACCCGCGTCAGACACCCGTATAGCCCGACTGCACGGCCGACACTGACCCGCCGTCGGCGGTGGCGTCCGCGGCAGTGGAGAAGTCGTGCGGCGGCACCATCACCCAGAAGGTGGCCTACTTCACCAACGCCAACTACCCGCAGACGGACACCCAAGACCAGAGCTGTCAGCTCCGGCTGCAGATCTCCGACCCCGACGTCTGCCAGATCAGGTGCGTGGCTTTGGCCTAAACTGGGATCGCTTATGCACCAAGACTCACCAAGACAGGGGTGAAGGTACGCGGGCTGTCCGTTACAGAGCCAATGCGGTACATTGGTCCGGAATTGAACATGTTTGTGATGCATGTTCGTACAAACAGCAGACTGAAAGTTCATTTTTGTCTCAGGTTTACTCTGGCTCCCACAGGACATTATCGGAAAGGGCATATTTCAAACGTTGTTAAAGAGGTCATCCGTGGCCCACGCCTCCATATGCAGGCTCGACTTGGAGACGTTCGAGACCCTCGGGCCGGAAACGGTAGGCCCCAGCGCCGGGACCTGCGATGCCTCGTACCTGACCTTGGAGGGCTCCAGCGCTGACCTGCAACATATCTCCGGCAAGCTGTGCGGACAATTAACTGGACAACACTGTAAGTTAACGAAGCCAAACGGAGTATTTTGTGCTCAAAGGGCTATACAAATGATGATAGGTAAGGGATCAAACCATGACTGACAAGACTCAACTGAAAAAAATAAACATGATATCTAAGGAACACTGAAATAGTGAAAACTCCCTTTTAAACTATTTTCACGTGATCGAGGCAGCCATCTCTCCCCGCTCTTTTGCATCGATGTACAGAGTAATTACTGCCGTCATGTGTGTCAAGACTGAGCAGGGATCCTGCCCCGCAGTGTACGCGCATGTGAACCAGCTGCGAGGGAGCGCCGTAGAGCTGTCGGTGACGGTGCAGTTAATGGGCGAGACTGGCGGCGCCAGGTGGCGCATCAAGGCGACCCAGGTCGACTGCAGTCGGCGCACTTCTCAGCGAGGTGACCCGGCGGCGGCAGCGCCAGGCCGAACCAGTGTATCGGCGCACATATACATAGCATTGGGCGTCGCGTCGCATCCGCGACATTAGGATTTACCATAAAACAATCTGAGCACGGTGGCGCTGCCACACCGAGACTGCTGTTACTCAGCGGAGGGTTTAAATGTCTGTTATGCTTGTCCCGAGGATTTCGGAACGTAAGAGGAATAATTGTACGCAAGTGGGTTTACTTGTGGTGGTAACTGCTGTATTCGATATGATAGTGAGGCAAGCGTGATTAATTTTAGCTTCAGGCCCAAGCGTACCAAACGTAAAAGTAGCGAAAGATCGAGATATATACCTCAACTGCCAAGTCATTTCAGCAATTGGACCATTTCTGGCTTTTGATAGATCAGTTAAAAATCATTGTTGCAGCACCTGCCGGCTGCACTCAGTATTTCAACGAGACCAAGGGGAGTTTCGAGAGTTTCAACTACCCCGGGTCTGTGTACACGAGAAACCAGGACTACAGCATCTGCATCGGCTCTGCTTTCAACGCCTGTAAGGTGAGTAGAATTATACGCTGGTTTCAAACCTCAATTTCATTTCATCTTATTTCAAACCATGTTTGATTAGATACGATTGAAAAGTAAAACACCGATTTTGCTATCCTTACAAATCATGAGAACGCACTACGTTATGTGCAGCTAGAATTGAATGAGTGTTTCGATGTATACAGGCTATTTGTTCCATTGTGCATTCATGTGAAAATGACCTTTATTCCTTAAAAAAGACTGGAAACCAGCATCGAAGCACGATGTACTAGCTGGTAAGCCCTGGCCGCAGACGACGTTCTCCTCCGACCAGTTCTCCCTGGACATGGTGACCACCTCGGCTACTTCGGGCGTGGGAGCAAGCAGCTGCGACGTCCAGACCTCGGGAGGCAACATCAGGTACGGAGGGTACCATCAGGTACGGGAGGCACCATCAGGTACGGGAGGCACCATCAGGTACGGGAGGCAACATCAAGTATGGGATACACCATCAGGTGCGGAGGCACCATCAGGTAGGGGAGGCACCTTCAGGTAGGGGAGGCATCATCACGTACGGTAGGCACCATCAGGTACGGTAGGCACCATCAGGTATGGGAGGCACCATCAGGTACAGGAGACACCACCAGGTACGGTAGGCACCATCAGGTAGGGAGGTACCATCAGGTATGGGAGGCACCATCAGGTAGGGGAGGCACCATCAGGTAGGGAGGCACCATCAGGTAGGGGAGGCACCATCAGGTACGGTAGGCACCATTAGGTAGGGGAGGCACCATCAGGTACGGTAGGCACCATCAGGTATGGGAGGCACCATCAGGTACGGTAGGCACCATCAGGTATGGGAGGCACCATCAGGTACGGAGGCACCATCAGGTACGGGAGGTGGCATCTCCTAGCAAAGGCAAATCCTAGCAGAAGCCAGCCCACGCCAAATGTTAACCATGAAGCTGGCGTATTAAACACACCTTTCACGAGGGGTCCGGAGGGGAGATTGCCCTGCCCCAAGGTGCACACGCTGACAGGGCGGCGCCGGCAGGTCGGACTACCTTTTCATCCCCGGTGGTTCGGAGCTGGGCGACTCCCCACCCGGGAGAAGTACTGCGGCGACGTGCTGCACTACGCGCCCGGGCAGATCAGCCCGGAGCCTGTGGTAAGTCCGGCAGGGCCGTCCCACCGGCGCTCCCGCCCCGCGAACGCCGCCAACACGCAACGCTAGCAGACTGGCTCTTCTCTCAAGAGCTTGCAGCTAACCTACCCATTTCCCGGACGGGAAGTACATATACCAATAGCGATATCAGGATAATTTTACCCACCTTGCTAGTTCACAGTAGTCTATAAATCCATAGATCCCGATGCCGCACACTAGAGATACGTCAGCGCGGGGGGCTCAAAGTTTTTCCTACTAAACGGCTGGCATTTTCGACTAGTCCATAGGGAACACATGTTAAAAGCCTGCAATCTAGAGCCTCGGGAGGGTATCTTAAACCACGCACAGGTTCACAAAAAGCAGTTCAAATGGACGCCAGGACTTTTTTCTTTTCATTTCCGCGGTCAAAACCGCCAGCCGTGACATTAACCAGGGAGCTAGACGGTGAAAACCGGTCCCATGTTTTGGTTTCATTTTCAGGCGTGGGTTCGAATCCTAGAAGCGGCCAAACTTTTCATAAAGTCCGAATGTGCAAAACACAATGTATTCGCTTGAAATTCATGCAACTTTGCGCCCTTCATGCTTTTAGCTCTAAGGGATGCTTTTGCCTAGTGCAGAGGCGGATCCAAGAGTAAATACGTCATGTTCCAGGGGCGGATCTAAGGGGATGGTAGGTGATGAGGGCGACCGCGTACCGTTAGCCTGGCCTTGAGCACGACAAGAGGCTCTCCGCAGGGCATAGGCGGATCCAGGGGACAAGGGGAGAAACGTGCCCCCCGATCGACCCTCGGCGCCCCCTGAAATGGTCACGGTGCCCCCTGAGGGGTCGATGGTGCCCCCCTAAAATGTCGCTTCCTATCCCCACCAGGATGCGAAAATCGGCGCCTACCAATAGAACTTTCCGCCCACCTGAGACTTTACCGTTCAAAAATGGTGCCCCCCGGAACGGATGGCGCCCCCTCCCCTGATTGGCAATTCTGGATCCGCCTATGAAGCAGGGGCTCCCTTTATTTTCAGTGGGCGTTTCTTAGGTAAATTCAAGGAGCCCAAACGCCACGGATACTGGTCTCGGGGGTCCCAATAGCTGGCCTGGAGTCCCCCAAAAGTATCTAACTTTATTTAATAAGTACGTTTAAATACACACCACCCTGATGATTTATTCACTTTTAACGCCCAATTTATGAAAAATGAAAACCACGAGTGGGGGCACCTACAATTGAAAACCGAGCCTCTTTTTTGAGAAAATTCTGCATCCGCCCCTGCCATGGTCCCCAAAGTGGCTGAATTGTACCCACTTTCAGCCGATTGTCATCGAAACGACACCATGTTCGCAATGTTTCCTGAGATTGCCTTCCCCAAACGTATGGCCTAGATCCGCTCCTGTCCTAATAAAAGGGACAATGAATCAACCCTCGGCGTCCTCTCAAATGTTCATGGCGGTGCTCTGTGGGGTTGATGGTGCCCCCTGAAATGTCACCGCACCCCTCCCCCGATGCAAGAATCGGCGCGCCGCTATAGAATTTGACATCCACATGATAGGTTTTGTCGGCCAAAAGTGCCGCCCCCTTGATCTGGATGGCGCCCCCCCGTAACATGCCCCTCCGATCTGCGACCCTGGATCTGCTTATACCCGCTACGTAGTTGTATTAATTTACTGGTCGCGTACGCTACTGGCCGACGTCGCACCTCTGCTCAATACCGACATGCCAAACAACACGAAAAATAATTCGAATAGCATATGTGATGCACTGCTTCTCCTTCCTGTTTTGGGTACAAACAAATATCACAGTCACCAGCTGCAGCCGTTTGTGTTTACCTTATATCAATGTACTAAACTAGTATTATTTTTGGCATATTCCTAGTATACTATACTAAAACTGGTACTAAACTATGATTCTAATCACTTTGGGTACAAAACTTTGAAGTACCCGTTATTCAACTGCCCTGCGTCAGCGTACCTGTTGCAATGAACACGGCAGAAATGGGAGACGATGCCGACGCCCCTGCTGCCGACAGGTGACCAAGGTCCCGGGGCCGGTGGCGCTGCGCTTCAAGACGGACGACAACTTCAACACCAACGAAATAGGCTTCCGCGTCGATTACGAGCAGTCCACAACATGCTAGCTAGGCTGGTGAAGAGTTAAACTCCAGGCACCATAAGAGTGAAAATGAGAATCTAAAACCTGGCACTGCAGGATGTTACGTTGTTATGGTTGCATCCTGTCTTAGTTAATGATTATTTAGGAATGTATCGTGCCACGGCGCATGACGCCACCACTTCATACAAGCTGTCTCCACCAATACATACTTAAAATGAAAAAAACGGCAACACGCCTGTGTGGGAAAAGGCCGGACTGGGCACCTGATATCAAAAATTTGAAGGTAAAATCATAACCGACGAATCGTTCACACGGCGCACCCCTGCGAACGAGACATTTTCATTTACTGCATGGCATTGACAACGTTGGAGATGTGTCGCAGGTGTAAATAGCTAAATTTGCAATAATTCCACACATAGCTCATAATTTGGGAACTATTTTGTCTACAGGGAAAGCAAATGGGCAAAGAATACATACTTCGAGATGTCAATTTTTTTGGTGTAGCAATCTATCCCCTTCCGTTTCTAAGTTGATGGCCGTAGTGCCCTCGTACAGATTCAAAGATTACTACGGCTGTGAGAACTCTATTGTTTTTTATTTTGTCTTCTTATCACCCGTCATTTACAACTTGTATCCGAAAAAGTGCGAATCCACAAATTGACGGTGACTTACTTGAACTGTCCATAGGGTTGACACGTGACTCACAGAGTATTTTGTCGCTTGTATTTGTGTCGCGTAGACGGTGCAGATTTGGCTAAATTTCACCCCGATTGGATTAATAAATTTTTGGATTATAGCGTGGGTGTGAGATCTGTTCACCCCTTTCTCGTGCACCTGTGCGCGGGCTTTTTGACTTATGATGAGATTGACCTTCACCTTGTATTTCCCAGCAGTTGCTCCGTGCACACCGAGTCTGGGCCTATTCAGATCAGCAAAAACTGAGGCAGAGGTAGCAAGTGACGGAGATTCGGTCATTTGACATTTCTCTGCTTTCCACGTGCCACTAGCTTCGCGAGAACCCCACCAATCCATGATGTGTTCAGTCAGTAATTGAACTGATCAGATTATAACATGGTGAGGACCCCGCCAAGTTTTGCTGCACGCTTTCGGAGATATCCATTTTTCGTTAGCGTGACGATCGGGCCGGGCCGGGCCGCTCACAAGTGAAATTTAATTCACGCGTGGGGAAAGACCTACGCTGCACGCCCACCCTGTAATGAATAGGTGTGAAGTTAGGCCCTACACTTATACTTCATTTGATGATACACAATCTGAGTTTTAAGCTGAGTGGGTGAGTGTTTAGCGAAACGCCATTCTGCATCAGACATGAACCAATCCGAACCTCAGAAGTCCTCTCGCGCACAGGGCACGAGATGTTCTTCAAGAATCCAGAAGCATGTCCCTAATCAACTATATCAAAGCACACTTGTATTGATTCACTATACTGAACACTGAGTATGAAAATGGATACACGAATGGAAAACACAAATATATAGCATAATATAGGTACACGCGTACACCATCATTTCCCTGAAAGCGCGCTTGCAAACAGTACTGTCCTAAGCATATAATGCCATCTCTGTGTGCCATCACCACGTTTCCAACCATGCGTGATGGCGCGGCCAAAGCCGCTGGTCACAACCAAGGTGCGACACAACACGGTACAGCAGCGGACTCTTCATCTACCCGCCAACCCTACAGAAGTCCCACTGCTCACCAGCCCAGAGTTAGCGGCGACAGTCAGCTCGTCATAATATAGCTCACCGATATATATTGCTCTCTGGTCATCTAAAATTGAACTAATGTGTGGGCTAGGTCACCCTCACCATACCCATTAGAACGCGCAAGTGCTGGCATATTTGATGCATGATGATGCAGAGAAAGATTCAAGGTAGCGTTAAAGTTTCCAGGTACATTGTATACACCTCTTCGTGACCCTAGAAAATAATCATGTTGCAATTCAGCAGAAATAAGCTGCACAAGAAGCTAACCTTGCGCGGACCACATAAGACACAGAATATTTTCGCTTATACTAAGAAAGACAAATAAATCGTACTACGAACGTACACCAGACACTTCGGGTTGTAGCCTGTGCAATTAAAACCAGAGCCATGACGTGACCAAGTTTCCTTCCCAAAACAGTTGGAACGGTACGGTTCAGAAATCCTGATTTACCCGCAGCAGCCCACAGTGAAAACGGTTGAAAAACTGACCCACAAAGAGGGCGGACTATTTCAATTACTTCGCCGCTTAATGAGATATGGCACCTTTAATATGTGGTTGAACTGAGATAGCCATGAGATAGAACTGACTGAAAACCCCCAGTTTTAATATATTTATCCCCGAACTAACCGTTTGCAGTTCAATACCGTGTGTTTAGAGCGAACAGCGGCCCCACACCAGCCCTGCTCGGGTTCCTACTATCGCCGAACCCACAGGGAGCATCCGTGCGCTATAAATTAGTACGCCCGAGTTGCTCCGTAGACGGTGCGCTCTGAGGGAAACGAAAGATGAAACCAGAGGGCTTGCGGTATGCTCTATGCGACTGGCAGTTCGGTTCAAATCCGATGAAGGGGCCATGTTCCCCTTCAGAAGAACACTGAAGGTTGGAAGAGAGAAGGGTACTGCTAATTTTAGGCTGGAAAGGTTTCTGTCGCCGGCTCCATTACACGAACCCACCACCAGCTGTGAGTAAGAAACTTCAGGCCTAGTGAAATATCCTACAACAAAACCAAATTGGAAGGGTCAGTGAATTTTTCGTATGGTTTGAATGACTTCGCCCTTTTCGATCGGCCGTAATGTTCACATGAAAAGTCTTATAGCCTAGGACTGTTCGGAGTGGGTGGATGATGGTCTCATGACGCTCAAGCAAAGCTGGGAGTGGACAATTAATTCCGTTAGTTTGACAACTGGTCCAATCAGCTGATTTTGTACCGTGCTGGTGAGGGCCCCGCAAAGCAGAACAATGTGCTTAGTGATTGAATTTAATACACTGTGCCTCAGGCTAACCAGTCTTACGGGAGTGTTGTACACAGACATTCGAGAACGAACACAACCAAAGAGGCATTTGTAAATAATGACACGACCAGAACTTGTTGACGGAGATAAATAACATCTCCAGCTCTTCTAAGCATCCCCGTCGACTTAGAGCAATGCGAATTTGGACAGATGGCCAGAGAAAGAACTAAGCCATCGAAATCAATGTGAAGAGTGCGGATGAAAAGGACGGTGCAAGTGAAATACAGGGCTCCCAAATTTCCGGCATGGGAACAATGTTTATATTTTATATTTCTATTCAGGACTGAGGTGTAACAGTAACAGCTATATTTTCATCGAACCGCCGTTCATTTGTGTTGGCCCACATTATTTCTGTTATTGTAACCTATATGATATCAAGTGTCTCCGCGGGCCAGAGTATCTCGCAGTCGTGGATAGCATTTGCACCTCCGGCTCATTTTGGGTAAGTAGGTACTGAATATACTCTTGTAACCCCAACCCCAAGCAACTCCTCCCCCCACCCCAATCGATTTAAATGAATACATTACAGCACTTACCAGAACGTGGATTATTCTCTACAACTCTTAAAATTTGTCATATGCAAAGGAGAGGTGTGAACTGCACTGAGCACTAACCTACATTCAGGATAACTTCCATCTCTAGCAGTGATTAGTACTAACCGTAAAACGTAAGGCATATCGTCTCTTTTACACGGAAACCATGGGCTTCCAACTACATAGCGAAAATCGATATTACCAACCCGCGCCTAGTGAAACATTTCACAATGCAATGAAGACAGGCCTGTTACCCTCGATACATCTACATAGATGTTCCATCATGGAGTTCACTTCAAGCCCAAAAAAAGCCGTCGCTCTCACCATGACGTGGGAATCTGCCCATAAAAAGCTCTGACCTTGCACATCCCGAACAGGTGAGCTGTTATTATTCCTGGACAACCATACATATGCGCACCACACCGGGCTTGTGCAGGGCTAGAGCGGTCCGAGGCTGTACTGTATCTTCACGACCCAGTCCGGTACAGGTACTTACTTCCAGATGCCACTACCGACCCCAGGATCATTTCCAGACCTTGACCACTCCGTCCCTGGAGGCGGATACCATGTACCACTGGGAGGCGCGCGCCAGCACGATGTCGCTGATGGTGTCCAGATGTCCGGGCGGCGTGGGGTCCGGGCCGCGGGGACAGTCGTCCCGCGGCCTCCGCACCTTCTGGCATATCTCCTGCACCACCTCAATACCGTCCACCACCTGAAGGCAACGGGAATGTCACACATCTCCTGCACCACCTCAATACCGTCCACCACCTGAAGGCAACGGGGAGTGTCCCATCTCCTGCACCACCTCAATACCGTCCACCACCTGAAGGCAACGGGGAATGTTGCACGTTCTGACGCATATTATAACAACCCAACAACATTCACCTGCTATCGCTTTCGTAGCATGAGCGAGGTTATACCACCATAGCAGTGCATTTTATTGGCCATCAGCAACATAACACATTTCAGTGGTATCGACTCCTTACAACTTCCTTACTAACAGGTTTCAGCAGCCATCACCAAACTGAGCGACAAAATCCATTGGCGAGCATCATTGCGACAGTTGATGCTGCACACGGCGACCCCCTCGGCTTAGCAGCGGCCCGGTGCGCTTCAGCGGTCCGCATCCTCACCTGTGTGCGGTAGGTGCCGGCCACGGGCACGCTCTGCTGGCCGGGCCAGGTGAGCAGCTGCGACCCCCGCGGCTCCTGCAGCTCCCACAGTCGGGTACACATGTCGGTGCCGGCGGTGAGCAGCGCCGGGCCCACCGCCCGCAGCGCCGTCACACTGTGGTGGTCCCGCAGCGCCGCGCTCAGCGCCGGATGCTGGCTCGGCCACAGCGTCATCTGACGGTACAGTCACGGCGTCGTCTGATAGTAACATCACGGCGTCATCTGATAGTAACATCACGGCGTCATCTGATAGTAACGACACGGCGCCATCTGACGGTACAGACGCGGCGTCTTCTGACGGTAGTCACTGCGTCTTCTGACGGTACAGTCACGGCGTCAGCTGACGGTACAGTCACGGCGTCAGCTGACGGTACAGTCACGGCGTCATCTGACGGTACAGTCACGGCATCATCTGATAGTAACGTCACATCATCATCTGATAGTAACGTCACGGCGTCATCTGATAGTAACGTCACATCGTCATCTGACAGTACAGTCACAGCGTCATCTGACGGTACAGTCACGGCGTCAGCTGACGGTACAGTCACGGCGTCAGCTAACGGTACAGTCACGGCGTCATCTACCGGTACAGTCACGGCATCATCTGATAGTAACGTCACATCATCATCTGATAGTAACGTCACGGCGTCATCTGATAGTAATGTCACATCATCATCTGACGGTACAGTCACAACGTCATCTGACAATACAGTCACTGCATCATCTGATAGTAACGTCACTGCATCATCTGACGGTACAGTCACGGCATCATCTGATAGTAACGTCACATCATCATCTGATAGTAACGTCACTGCGTCATCTGATAGTAACGTCACGGCATCGTCTGACGGTACAGTCACTGCGTCATCTGACGGTACAGTCACTGCGTCATCTGACGGTACAGTCAGAGTGTCATCTGACGGTACAGTCACGGCGTCATCTGATGTAACGTCACTGCGTCATCTGATAGTAATGTCACGGCGTCATCTGATAGTAATGTCACATCATCATCTGACGGTACAGTCACAACGTCATCTGACAATACATTCACTGCATCATCTGATAGTAACGTCACTGCATCATCTGACGGTACAGTCACGGCGTCACCTGATGTAACGTCACTGCGTCATCTGATAGTAACGTCACATCGTCATCTGACAGTACAGTCACAGCGTCATCTGACGGTACAGTTACGGCGTCAGCTGACGGTACAGTCACGGCGTCAGCTGACGGTACAGTCACGGCGTCAGCTGACGGTACAGTCACGGCGTCATCTGACGGTACAGTCACGGCATCATCTGATAGTAACGTCACATCATCATCTGATAGTAACGTCACGGCGTCATCTGATAGTAATGTCACATCATCATCTGACGGTACAGTCACAACGTCATCTGACAATACAGTCACTGCATCATCTGATAGTAACGTCACTGCATCATCTGACGGTACAGTCACGGCGTCATCTGATGTAACGTCACTGCGTCATCTGATAGTAATGTCACGGCGTCTTCTGACGGTACAGTCACTGCGTCATCTGACGGTACAGTCAGAGTGTCATCTGAACGACCCCACCACCAGAACGAGCAACTTCCACAATGAAGTCACTGTCGGGTTTAAGGCACCATTAGTTTACTATCGTTGCGTGGGAATCGAATATATCACATAACCATAGTATGATCATGTGATACCTTCATCGAGTATTAGGTACTCGGTCAAAATGTAAAAATGGCATGCCCTAAGGCCAGCTCAAAGTTCCATCTGAACTAGTGTGGTTAAAATACATACCAATGAACTTGCAATGACAATTCAAACATAATGGTATTACAATGAAGGCTCCATCACCATTTTCTGGAAGATATTGACCCAAGTCTGAAACCTTGCCTGAGTAGTCCAAGATGACCTCTCAGAGGCCAAAAGTACAAACTTGCAACATGACCCAGGAGAGTGGCATAAGATACTAAGATTTGGAGAATAAGAAGGTATTCTAAGCTCTTTCTACAGAAGTAGAGCCATTTTCGATCAATTTCCGTTTCCCAATGCATTTATAATGTACAAATTTATAACCAGTATATGACCCTTGGTCATCGATATAAAAAACCATCAACACAAGTTGTTGTAGTCGGTGGGTCTATACATGATAACAACATCAGATCAACAGATTACATGTTTCACTGGTGCCACTTGAAACATCTTGGGCCCAAATGACCTCAGATGTCGGTGCGCCCTAAAACGTCAAATATGATGATGAAACATCTTGGGTGAGGCCACTTGACCTTGCCTGGTAACCTAACCAGAGATTACTCAAACTTGACATTTAAAGAAAAGTTGCGCAATCGATTACGGACAAGGTGTACCAAGTGCGGCGGTGCCGAACGCCGCCGTACTTGGCGGCCAACGTCGGAAAAAAACTCGAGGGGAGGGGGATGTTCTTCCTCATTGGAGCGAGGGTTAAGGCGAGTCCAATGTGACGGTAATTATTAAGGATGAAAATATCGCACAGCGAGATCATTCAATAGGACAGAAAAATACCGCTATCTATGAGAGAGGAGGTACTGGTGACAGTCGTCTGCTCTTATCACAAAGGCTTTAGTTAAATGTCCTTTACAGTAGGCTGTGTCACTGGAAGGGTTTTCGTCTCAGAACACAGCACCCCTACGATTTTATCATGCTTTATAGATACAGAAACAATTCTACATTGCTATATTTTTCGTTCCTGAAATCCCCAGCCTGCTCCGAGCCAAAGTGTATTTCCCCATATCTTTAACATTGGAACACTAGCGCCGCCAAGCGGAAATATCCTGAACTAAGGACTTTCTTAACCCGCGCCCCACCGGGGGTCCGGCGCCACCTTCGCCCCACCGGGGGGCCATCGATGGCCCCCCTCTAACTCCGAAAATATGGGCGTTAGCGCAAATCTGCAAAGTGCAATAGAAAGCTCGCGTGAATTCAGTAAGAAATTACTTCGCATGTTTTAGTGCTCAGGTCAATGGTTTGACCTCCAGAGGTCAAATTAGGTCAAGATCGGCTATTTTCACTAAAATATGCAATGATTAAGCAAACTGGGCATAACTCTTATGTCATTAGAGCTATTGAGGCCTGGTAAAATACATTTGATAGCAAATTGCCAGTACTTTTTCCGCTATGTGGAACGTAAAGACCTCCCGCCAGTGGTTTGACCGCCAGAGGTCACCTCGTGACCTAATATGACCTGAGGTCACGAAAGGTCAAAAAGTGACCTTGCCGTATATCAAATGAAAGCCAGTGACAAGACAAACACGATGGTGTTTGTTTCACCGTTCTAGCTCAATTAGGTCAAAAGTTATTGTCCAAATACTGTTTTTGACCTCTGGTGACCTTGGATGACCTTGGAAAAGTCAAAGGGCAAATATGACCCCTGGGATCCGTGAAAGGGTGTCCAAAAACGCTGTTCTGAGCAGTCTGAGTATTTGCAATCATTTTTGTGGCTTTTATATCATGAAATAGCTTTTCCCCATGCTTTGTCAATGGGAGAGGTCGCCTCGTGACCTGACCTCAGGGCACGAAATCGAAAAATCCCGGATATACACCTTGTAGACCCTGGAAGGGTCATGAAGTGTAGGAAGTTTCAAATCGATCGACTTTGAAATGTAGCTCTTACAGAGCTCTAAAGGTGAAGTGAGGTGACCTTGGTTGACCTCGTCTGGTGACCTGACCTTGGGTGACCCGGGGTAAAAATTTCAGGGATGATGGGAAAATGATGCAGTGAGAGGTAGAGCCCTCAACCGCGGTGCTGCGCCTCGTCGTTTTTCTGCTATCCCGGAAAAACCTTAGGGGGGCCATCGATGGCCCCTCCGGTGGGCGAGGGTTAAGCTTTGGCAAGCTTATGATACACTTAAGACCTCTAGAAGAGTTTCTAGAGAATATTAGCAGCTCTTAGGATATTTCAAAGCTTCTGACAGCAGAAACTAGGTACGTACTCAGGTCGTCTTTTGAGATAATGGCCATTGAAACAAAGGCGCCCAAATACACGCCTTTAAGTTTTGGGGCTTAAGGACGCACCAACAGCTGAGGTCATATGACATCGGAGGGAAAGGGCAATGAGCTAGGCTTCAGCTAGAGCAGGGAACCAAATCCTGCCTCTTGGTGGGCTGGAACCCACGACACCATGGATGACAGCTGCTGGCGATGTCTGAGGCGGCTGCAGCCATACCCGCGACGCTGGCTCTCACCGAGTATTGCCGAGGCCGCCTCTGTCCATCCTAGGCCGCCTCTGTCATGCCGAGGCCGAGGCTGTCATGCCTGCCGAGGCCATGCCTGTCATGCCTCTGTCATGCCGAGGCCGCCTCTGTCCTCTATTGTCTATGAAAGGTTCCAACTTCCAGCGGGACACTCCGAATCCTCTCGATGGCTTCGTCACTGAGGCTCATGGCGAACGGAGGATCGGTGATGGACGTTCTATCCCAGCCGAAGAGCTCAGTGAAGTCATTTATCTCGATGTTATATCCGGGAACACTTACCGGCCAAACTTTCAGCTGGGGTTGCTACCGGCGCCTCTGGACAGCCAGTGAGACCCGATCGCGCAGCTGGGGCTCCCAATCCGAGGCCATCGCTAGCAAAACCGTCTCGGGGAGACACCGGTAGGCATTATGCTGCGGTTTTTTGTCGTTAATCTGCCATAGCAGTTTCTACGAAACTGTCATGCTGCCAAAGTTGGACGCCTCTGGCGAGCCGGTAAAGCAGCAGCTAGCTAGTGCTTAGGTTGTGACTAGTTTCTCTGGCAATAAGGGCACGATACGTGTTATCGATGTCCCAATCGACGTCAGGAACGTGCTCCTCACTGTCGACTGAAATGCCGTCACTATCCGAGTTCTCATTCACCGCACCGTATGCAGCTGTCTGAGGATCCGAAGATTAAAAACGACGCTTCTGAACACGCTGCCCTCACGAGATAGTCCAGCCTCGCTGGTGGGCGGGCCAGTATTATCAAGCCTGGCGAATGCCCGCCCCGCCGGCCGCTCCTTCTCGTGCAGCATCGTCCTCCGGCACGCTGCTGCTACAGGTCTCAACGTTTCGTTTTAGTCAGCACCGTCCAAAATCATCCATCGAGATCCTCTCTGGTTATTGAGAAATCTGTCCTCGGCTACCGGCCCGCAGTTATCCCCAAGGCAGCTGCAGCGGCTCAGGCATCTGCACTTGGCCAGGGCGATGAAGCCGCCAGCCGTTTTGTCTTTCTGTCCAATCCACTGCGACATTTTTTTGGAACTGTGTTCGTAGCTTAAAACTGTTTATAGCACAATGAGCTAATGTGAGGGATATGAATTGCATTTAGACGATAGGAAGGCACGCTTTAGTCGATTAGCAGGTATAGTAAGGGTCTTATTCAATAGCTTAGTCTGCTGGAGCCTTCACATGACACCAAGCGTGGATTCATTGCTATGTGAATGTAAGTAATGATGCGTTATATCTATTCCCAATCAATGCTTATAAGGCCAATATTAAATCCAAACATTTCTGCCGAACGCCCTGTGGTAAAGCTCAAATACAGAGATCAAATTTGCCAGTCTATAAGAACGAAAGGGAAGCAGACATTTCTTCTCCGTCGTATATTAGTACCCGTCAACCGTGCCAGTGTTGTATCAGCGACAGAAGCTTTGGTCATCACGATGAATATACTGCTAATTAAGCATTTCGATATTTGAAGATCTAATTATCAGCCTTCGGATCTTCCGAATAGCTCATCTTTTTTCTTTTTAGAGTGGAGTTGAATGAAATTGGGTTGTGGTAGGATTTAATCCTGCAAGTTTAATATTCGGGAAAGCAACATTGGCCGCCGCACTGGTACCTAACGGGGAAGTCATGCTTCCTTTCTGGAGCTAGATCAGCCAAAGGAGGTGGCTCACAATATAAAGACCATACCTTAATGGAAGGTGCAGCATGATTTTCAGCAGCTTTCTAGAACTATTGGATGCTGTTAGACTCACTAATTGCTATTTGTATCTATCAGTAATTAATCTAAAGCCAGACGATTACGGTTGAGCCCTTAGTTTGCAATACAGCCACGGGGTGGCGCTACTGTGCTAATGCTAAGAGATACCCCTATTTTCTCCTGCTACGAGCAGGCTGGAGTTTATACTTAAGAAAAGATGAATGGTGCGGCATTGTTCCTAGACGCGAGGGCCATGATAAAATCAAAGGAGCGCCATGTTCTGCGATGGATGACACAGCCTACTATACAGCCCTGGACACTATGCTGCAGTTGCACCATCTCTGACCTGTCGTTCGCCCGTCTCGATGTTCCACATGTTGACCTCGGAGTTGCCGGAGACGGCGCTGACGAACCAGCTGGGCTGGGTCGGGTGGACGGCAAGCCGCCGCACC
Organism: Lepas anatifera; assembly: GCA_034440635.1. Lineage (NCBI taxonomy): Eukaryota > Metazoa > Arthropoda > Thecostraca > Lepadidae > Lepas > Lepas anatifera. Next base: position 1,586,118 of record JAOTON010002265.1, on the reverse strand, counting down.
CGCGAGCCGGCCGGGTGCGCCAGCGTCGACACCGCCAGCTGGAAGCGCAGGTCCCAGCAGACGTGCACCCCGCTCGAGGTACCGACCACCAGCCAGCAGCGGGCAGGGTCCGCGCACAGCGCCGTCACCAGACCGCGGCGCGCCTTGTTGTCCAGCCGCCAGGCGGCGCCCGGTGCGCGCAGGTCCCATCCCACCAGCTGGCCGAACATGGTGGCGTACACGAGCAGCGAGCCGGCGGCAGAGCCCAGAGGGGCCAGCTCCACCACACAGCCCTCCTCGGAGGGGCTCAGCTGCCGATAATGCAGCGGGTGGGAGCGCGCTGTGGACGTCTCCACCGAGAACGTCCAGACGGCAGCACCGTCGCCGGCCGCCGCCAGCGCCTGCTCGGCCGGCAGGTACACCAGCGCCGTCAGCGCGCCGCCGCCCGGCCACGCGTACGTCTGCCGCGACCGATTGGCGATGTTCTTGCCCTCCATGCGCGCCACATCCCAGATCCGCACCTGTCCGTCTGTGGCGGCGCTGGCCACCAGGTGGGTCTCCGACTGCGAGTCGGCCACAGCCGCCAGCCGCACCACGCCGCCCTGGTGCTCGTGCAGGTGCGCTATCAGTACCCCCTGCGGCCGCCAGGTGGGCGGAGGAGCGCCGGCAGCGGCGGCGGCTCGCGGCTCTCGTCCCAGCCGAGCCGCCATCCTCTCGGCCCGCTGCCGCTCCAGGACGCGGCGCAGCGCCGCCCGACACGGCGACTCCAGCGCGCGGAACCCAGAGTCGCGGCCGGCGGCCACCTCGGCCTCGGCCGGCGGCGACTCAGCGGCCCCGGAGCCCCGGCTGGGCGAGTCGGTGCGCTCGGCGGCCAGCTGCCGCGTCACCACGGCCGCCTCACCCTCGGCGTCGGCCTGCAGCGGCAGAACCCGGCCCCGGCCGGGCTCCATCACCACCGTGGAGTCGTCACCGGAGTCGGCATGGTCGACCGGACGGCGGATCTCGGCAGCCAGCCGCTTGTGCTTGTGGACTTTGGTGAGGTGCGGCGCCAGAATGAGCAGGTGGTCCTCCACCGCGGCCGTCATGCCGTCGGCCATCAGACGTCGGAACAGGTTTCTAACGGTGGTGTGCGAGCTGTCGGGCAGGTGCAGCTGCCATGCTGGGTCGCCGGCCCGTCGCAGCCGCTGCCGCTCGGCCAGCGCCGCCAGCAGCGCCTCCAGGTCGGCGGCGCGCGCCACGTGGTCGTACACGTCGCGCGGCAAAGCCGGGCCGAGCGCGGCCAGCAACGCGGCCGGCGAGTCCAGCGAGGCGACCGGGTGCACGAGGAACGGCGCCAGCCGCGGCACCAGCCGACACTGCACGTCGATGACGCGCATCTGCGCCGCGCACGCGCACAGGAAGCCGACGGCCGCCTGGCGCGCCCACAGGCTCGGGTGCACCACCATCGGCACCACGTCGTCCAGCAGCTCGTACAACGAGGCCTTGCCCAGCAAGCCACGCTTGGCCAAACCACACATAGCGTTCACAGCCTTGACAGTCACTAGCTCGTCTGTGTCATTGAGACCCTGCAGCAGCAGCGGCGTCAGAAGAGGCACACAGTGCCGCCCGATGAACGACACGACGCCCTCGACCGCGTCGAAGAAGGCGGCACGCAGACTCCGGTCCACCTTATCGTTGAGGAATGTGATCATATGCGACAGCAGCAGGTCGTTGGCCTTGTGCTGGCCGAAGAAGGCGCACAGCCGCGAGAACCCCTGACCAGGAGCGTCCGCTTCACTGCACTGTCAGCATCAGTGAGCAGCAGCTGAACCTTCTGCTGGACCAGGTCGTGCAGCGTGTTGAGCTCGGCGGCGTAGCCGGGCCTGCTGGCGCGCACGTGCGAGCCCTCCAGCAGCCGGAGCGCCGACTCGGCCAGCGGCGCCAGCTGGGCGGCGTAGCAGACGCGCACGGACACGGCGCGGTCCTGCGCCAGCGCCGCCACGTTCGGCAGCACGTACTCGGGGAAGATGTGCACGTCGCTCTCAGGCAGCTCCTTCACCAGCGACAGCATGGCAGCCAGCGTCTGCAGCGCGGCGCAGCGCACCCGCGCGAACGGGTCCTTGGCCAGGGCCAGCACGTAGGGCAGCACCCTGTCCAGCAGCACCGGGTCGGACACGTGACCGGCCAGCCGCAGCAGCAGCCGCAGCGCGCGCACCTTGGTGGCGAGCTGCGACAGCCGGCGCACGCAGGAGGTGGTGAGGCCGATCAGCAGGCTGAGGTCCTGCTGCAGAGTCTCTGGGCTGGTGGCAGTCAGCTCGGACAGCAGCCGGTCGGCGTCGGCCGCCAGCCGGTCCATCTTCTCGTCAGGCGAGCGCTGCGCCGCAGCCACGAAATCCACACAGTAGGGGTGCAGTACGGCGGGAAACGAGGCGGGGAACACCGACCCGGAGTAACGCGATAGAAGGTCGGCCGCCGACGGACGCTCGGCGGGGTCCAGTCGCACCATCTCCTCCACCATCTCACGGCAGCTGGCGTCGCTGATCTTGGACAGCACCTTGTCGGGCGTGTACTCGCCCACCCTGTAGAGCAGCAGCTGAGGTAGATCGAACGGCACGCCGCCCTCGGTCCACAGCTCCGTCAGACAGCAGCCGGCCGAGAACACGTCCATCGGCGGCGTCAGAGAGCCGGCCGAGCTGTCCATCAGCGGCATCTGACCGGCGCTGATGTCGCGACTGGTGAACCGCTCCGGGGCCACGTAACACAGCCGACGCCGCGACGTGTCGAAGAAGTAGCCGAAGTCGGCCGGGTTGTCCTCAGGCAGCAGGGCCGGCTTGAAGGAGGCGAAGTCGGCGACCAGCAGCCAGAGGTACGAGGTGACCAGCAGGTTCTCCAGCTTGAGGTCGCCGTGGCAGGCGCCGATCCGATGGCACGCGGCCAGCGCAGTCAGCAGCTGGAAGCTCAGCCACCGCTTCTCGTGGTCGGTCAGCAGAGGCCGTGTCGACATCCTGTCGTACAGGCTGTACCTGTGGCGGCAAACGGCGGCGGTCGGACCGGATGCAGAGCGCAAGCGGACCGGCTAGCAACGGGAATAAGGCACTGCCTCCCAGTTTGTGATCCATACAACAACGGAAAAATATCACTGTACTACTTAACGCATCGAATATACAAAACCGTTTGATTTTGTGGAGCTAACACAAACACCATTGAAAACATAGAGTGCCGATCAGTAGAATGCCAGGTCGCAGTACGCCGGGGCACTTCAGCCACACGTGACTACAGGCCGTCCCCACCATACTCCGCTTCACGCCCACGCCTCCCGCGGCTCACCGAATGTGCTGCCTGAGCAGGAGCGCCGAGCGCTCTGTGATGGTGGTGCGCCGGAAGGGCAGGCAGTTGGGTACCGGCCGCAGCAGCACGGCCAGCTTCTGCAGGCGCGCCTGGTGCTTCTGCAGCGGCAGGCTCGGATCGTGTAGTACAAACACCTTCACCACCAGCGCTCCCTCGGCGGATTCGGCACGTGCCACCTTCATGAACCGGGTACTGCCCAGACTGGCGGCACCAGGAGAGACACGGGTTTCAACGCAGGTGGCCCGAATGGGCAACTGCAAGAAACTCTGCTTACATACAACATACAAGAATACATACATACAAGAATACTCATACAGACATACAAGAAACTCTGCTTCCTTTCAAAATCAACATGATGTGGCCTGGCCAGTAACACTAACTTCGTAAAAATTACACTCAATTTCTCTCCATATTTCAAAACCAAAGACGATATTTGAATCAGTAGCATGCAAGCCGCTCGCGCTGTTCCCGTTTGGCTGCAAGTATGAAATGTTCATTTGTTTGCGTATAGAAACGCTATGATTCTACGTACATGTCACTCACTCAGCCATCCAGCCAGCAAACATTTTCCATTCTCAGGCTGCCTTTCCAGGGGTGTGCAAAGAAAAGTATATCCTGGCCCTGCTGTAAGCCCCTTTAGGAAATTTCTAGCTACCACTAACACAAAAGTTTCCCCATTCTCCAACAGTTGAGTAATCCATCATGCACAAATCCGGCAACTTCACTGACCTGACACTTGACAGTTCTAAAGCACCATTAGGCTCCTCCAACATGCTTTAAGGGATAGACGCACCACGTATTCTCACCTTGATACAAACTCCACGTAAGGTACATCATTCAGGTAGTATTCCACCGGGAATATCTGGGAAGGCGCAATACCTGCCAGCTGGTTACCCATTGCGGCAGTTTTGGTTTCCTCTCACATGACGATTCCGGCCACGTGTCTGGAATCCAGCGGGAAGTTGTCAGCAGTGCCGTTAAAAACAATACGGTCAGGAGCGACCATGCGCTATAGGACATGGATATCATACATATTGCATTGACCTAGAAAACATTGTTTGATATTTCAGTGTAAAAGGACTGAAGATGCAACTTTACTCTCAGCTGGACTAATCGATGAAATCGCACTTTCAGGCCCATTATATACTTGAAAACTTTGGCCATAAACGTGCTAAAACATTAAAAAGCCAGAGTTGGTCATGGCCAAAATTTTGTTTGCAGATTTGGTTACCTGGCACAGAAACCTCAAGGAGTCTGTGTCCACACAGCCGCGTGGTTCGGCGAACAGTCGCAGGTTACGGGTGGATCAGGATGGAATATGAAGACCAAAACAGTACCATACAATTTCAGAGGATTCTTTTCCAAGGAAAAGAGAGCTTTCAGAAAGATAAATTCATGCCCAACTCTTCCAGAAGCGAGAAATTGGATGAAGAAAATGTTGAAGAAGTGAATAATAAGTCAAAGATACGCAAGGCTGTAAAGCATGACAGTCTATCCACATCAAGAATTTGTGTTGCAACAGCTCGACCAATACAGCACGAGACTTGGGCGCACCAGTCCAGACAACGCCAGTATAGTCCAAAATAGACCCGACGTTCGCGTTTTAAATTGAGCACCGGGCGTCCTAGTGGCTTCATTGCCTGTCTCCCGATAGGGACAGTATGGATTAACGTGGGTTCACTTCCCAGGATGGGAAATCGCCTTCCGTAACGCATCTGGCGCGGTTCCTTATACACCCACGTCAATACTAACTGTAACTAGGCAAGTGTGCCTGTTCGGAGTGACCCTAATGAAGTAAACTACAAATAAAATAAAATGAAGGGAAACATGGACATGATGGACACAGGCTTGATGGGATTACCGAGCGGACGAGCAGCGCCCGCGAGGACTCTCCCTGCAGATTAATTAAATTTCCTATATAAGCGACAAGGCCCGGCCCGTCCCGACTGTCACGCTAAAGAAAAACTTATATCTCCGAAAGGGTGCAATACAAATTGACGGGGTCTTCTCCATGATATAGCCTGATCAATTCAATTATTGACCGGACACATCAGGGATGGGTGGGGTTCTAGCGAAGCTCGTGGTACGTGCAGAAGCAGGGGAATGTCAAATCATCAAATTTCCACCACTTATTACGGCATAACTCGGTTTTTACTGACCTCAAGGGCCCAACTTTAGCAAAACTGTGAGTATTTTCTAGAAATTGTATCAGTTGTTGTGACATTCACCATCACTCATCGAATGTTGTATATGTCATTTCTCTGTGCGAAAATGCTCGTAAGAGACAGGCACAATAAAGGGAGAGAGAGAACTTGGTGTGCAGGGAGCAACAATGCTGTGAGTTACCTACCTACGAGCTGAAGGTCAATTCCATCCTAATTCAAAACGCCCAAGCACAGGTGCACGAGAAAGGAATGCGCAGATCTCACACCCACGCTATAATTAAAAAATAAATCAAACTGCAATGACATGTGCAACATACACTCGGGTTGATCTATGAACAAAATAATATTGGCTACCTTTGAGGTCCTGCACCACGTGCACACCCGTCTTCAATATCTCAGAAACTACTGGGTAGATTGAGCTGAAACTTAGTATGCAGTTTTGCGCCAGTAAAATAAGTGGAATGCACCGTTCAGCACTAAAGCCATACCTCCCGTGTGCACGTGCATATCTTTTCAATAATAAAACGCAAGTTTGGAGAAAATCTCAGGATGTTTCACGAAACCCCGAGCAGATTTTGTGGCGTAAGTTTCGCACTGAACTGTTCTTATGAATGTTTGCTATAAGTGAATACCAAACCGCGTGGACACCAGCATTCAGCATTAAAGGGAATGTAGCACCTTTATATCGTGATTTTAACTGAGATAGCCAAGTTGTAAAGCAAGTCGGAAAACTCGGTACTCTATATATATATCATTTGTCTTGGAACTCGACATTTCCGTAGAAAAATGTTAAAACCTACCCGAAATGTACCTCTCATGTACCTCTCACCAGGCAGCCATTGTTGTGAGCTGCTGGTGTGACGACATATACTGACGTCACAATGAGCATCAGCCAATCGAAGCCCTTGAAGCGTTTCGAGTAAGGTAGTGGTTGCCAGATTATGACATAATCCACAGTCAGATATTTATTTCTTTTCCTAGAGGAGTATTTTAAAAATCAAAATATTGAGCTTATTGTACATTTTTCAGAGAAATCATGAGTGGTTTCATTATTTTCGGCTAAAAGTACGCAGAATTACACTACATTCCAGGATTCGACCAAGGTGCCACATTCCCTTTAACAGAGACAGCTTCTCCGGGTAGGGGATATGATCCGAAACTTTAATCTTTTGCCCATTACCCAAACACTATTTATGGTAGAGACACAAATAGCTCACCACACGGTGCAGGTTTAAATAAAACACATTATGCTGTGACGTTCTCAAGAATTGCTGGGCTTGATAATTTTGTATAACGAAAAAAAGTACAAAAACAGAAACTTTTCAATAAAAGCCAAGGTGTATATTTCCTAAACTATTAATGCGCAATCATAGGTATCAGCAAGCCAAATCTGCATCCATGTGCCGTTCGCGCGATACAAATGCAAGCAACGCTCCATGAGGTCGGTTCAAGTGAGGCACTGGCAATGTGTGGTTTCCGCACGTTTTCGGATATACTTCGCAAATGAAGGGTGATAAGAAGACAAAGTAAGAACAATGGAATCGCCACTACCGTTATGGCCATTTTTATTTAAGCCCAGCCACTATAACTGGCAACGTAGAAACAAGCAGAAAGATTGCAACACCCAACAGTGCTCATCTCAAAGTATTTATTCTTTCATCCATTTCAAGCCATGGTACAAACTTCGTTCTTTCGAAAATACTATATTCAGAAAGCCCAAATCAAAAGCAACAAAAGCATACCTTTACTTTCCCTGTAGACAGATACCTTAAAATTATTAGCTATATGCAGACTTCAACACAAATTTAGCATTTTAGACCGGCAGAGTGGGGACTTGCCCAGTGGGGAGGGGTGTTGTGAAAAACCCCTCCCCAAGGTTTTCTAATGGTGCCAGAAAAAGGTGGCGCAGAGCGCCGTCGTACATAGCACACTCTGTTCTCGATCCATAACATAGCTTTTCCGAAAATCGTCAGTTTGAGTCATATCAGGCCATTTCAATTGACCTTACCTCCAAAAGTTTTACGTACCACCATTGAAGTCAGAGTTGACATATTCATCTGATATTCATACCTAACGGCCTACCTCAAAATAGACCCACCAAGCATCACACGTTGTGTTAACATGATTTGTTATAACTATGACCTAGGGTCCGGTACAGGTGATGGCCTCTGCATGGGAAATGCTTGAGAAAAATGGAAACTGGAAAAAACACTATCTCTTTAGATGGGGCTTATAATAACTTATATTATGGTATCAATCCCCAGGTCATACAAGCTTTGACCTTGGGTATCTGAGAGGTCAGGTAGTGCTACTTTGGCAGGTCTTCAGACTTAGGTCAATAACTTTGCAGAAATTCAGAAAATGGTGGTGCAGGTTTAATTTTCATGCCAAAATGTTGGCACATCATTGCAAGTTGAATTATGTGCATATTGGCCATGTTATGTCGGGTCAAATAGTAACCTTGACCTGACCTTAGATTATATTATTTTTAGATTCTGATCTGACATGGCCCTGTTACCTCATTCATCACAAAGGGAGGAATCAAATGATGCCTAAAAATTTACTCCAACTTAACATAGTGGAACACTATATAAAAACAAGCTCTAGGCGGCCACCTAAGGTCACCTAAAGTGACATAAGGTGACACCTTATTATGACCTCAAAATAAACTGAAGCCAAAAAATAGTCATACAGTTTTATGGTAATTTCTTGTGGGTTATTTCCTGCTGTTCACTTCTTCTCTTTTTCTTTTTCTATCTTAGATCAGTCTAACTTTCTTCACCATTATGAGCAATAACTTGGCTCACTTGAAAAGGTAGGTATCACTTAAACCTTGCATTTTTAACATTATTGTACCAGCCTTAGCTTTTGTCCTAAAATACATGGTACTGGGTGCAAACTGCAAATCCAACCAACTCACTATGAACAACAATATGCTGAAAATATTTGTGTAGCCATAAAAGCCTTTATATTCTCGACATGCCCGTTTTCCTATAAGAAACGCCCGTATTCTTATAGCGTTCTCGTTTTAACACGGTGGTTGTCGATTCAATTACGCGTCCTCGTGCGCGCACACGGCAGAGAACGATTACGAGCTTAAGAGGTTTAGAGATACGTCATGAACGGAGCAGCCAATCATGGAGGAGTATTCGAAATTCGGCGAAACGACGCGTTCGATCGTTTATGTATGTAACTGGGTCGGTCACCTTGCTCCGGACTGCGCTGTGGAGTACATTTCCATGTTTCTATTGCTTTGAACTTCGGTTGGAGGAGAGGCATCAAGGACCGATGGTGAGTACAATTGCATTACCTATTGATCTGCTCTCCTTTTTTGACAGTCGCGAGAACATATGTCTAGTAACGATTATAAACGCTACCTTTTCTTTGCTTTAACGGGCAGTGTCAGAAATCAAATATGTTTTCATAAAATAAGAAATATAGGTGCAGCCAGGGGCAACGCCTAAGGGGGAGGGTGTCTGGGGGTCGGGCCATAAGTGATCATCGCATTTACTCGGCATGCTATAGAAATGTTCAAACTTGCCCATTCACTTAAGAGGATAGAACGTGATACATGCATTCACAAGTTGCCAAATTTATCAGCAATGAGAGCAGGTACACTAGTAAAACGTTTGAAATCGTGCCAACAGGTAAAAGCAGAGTTGAATAGGATATGCATCACAACATCATTCAGTAATAAAACCTTAAAAGTAAATGTGGTGATTAAGCTAATTATTATGTACCTACGTGTGTTTCAGAGGATCAAATGGTGGACAGTTGATTCAAATGGTGTCAAACGCAGACATCAGTTCTAGAGTTCGCAGCTGTACGAGCATGATGGGGAGCTGCACGTCGGAATAGTGTACGCTACGGTACGACACAACACTTTTTGCGAAATCAAAACTTTTTTCACGCGGTTTTAGACGGTAGACACAAATATAGGGACAATCCTGCAAAAAATCGTCATTTTCTCGATTTTAAGCAACGGATTTTCACATTTTAACTCTCCCCCCAGTGGGGCGGAGGGGTGCTAACTAACCCTCATACAGATTTTTCGTCGTCGCGGAGAAACGGCGGCGCCATGCGCCACCGTACTTGCACAGCTTATCATTAATCAATTCTGCAACTTCCCCTAAAATTTTAAGGTCGGGTCATCTCGGGTCAGGTCACCAGGCCAGGTCAAGTGACCTCACTTCACAAAATGTTTGGGATTACATAACTCGGAGGAGGGTTAATTTATCAATGTGAAACCTTTTCCATATAATGAGCTGATCGGGGGCTACAATCTATGTCTCGGTATTTTTATATTGATGACCTCAGGTCAGGTACGAGCCAACAAAATTTCAGCAAAGCGTTCGACACAGTAAACCCACGAAATCCTTCTTTCTAAACTCCATCACTACGGAACTCAGGGTAGTTCACTAAATTTCTTTCGTACCTACCTACCTCTTAAATCGCACTCAAATTGTAAAGTATAACGGAATTTCCTCCAATATACCCAGGGCAATGCCCCTGGGCGTCCCATGAGGAGAGTCCTGGGACCCCTTCTCTTCCTGCTGTACATAAATGATAAAGGTATCCCAAAGCTCCAAAATTCCACATTTCTATTTGTTCGCTGATGACACGGCCCTCCTATATTCTGCTGATAACTTACCACAACTACAAAGCAAAATTAACGACTCACTCCCAGATATCACGCCCTGGCTGCTGTGCAATAGACTCATAATCAATGCGAAAAAGGCATCTTATCAACTCTTCTCTACCTCATCCAAAAATGATCTGAATATCGCTATCAATAATACTCCTATTCAATGTAAATATTCATTCAAGTATCTAGGCATTACTCTCGACGAGGATCCGAAGTGGACAAGTCACATCAAAAACGTTGAGAACGCGATTTCCCGTAACATCGGAATTATCTCAAGATCAAAACACATATTTGACTCCGGTAACCTACTCCTGCTGTACAGCTCTCTCGTGCTCCCAAACCTAAATTATGGTTTACCTGTTTGGGGAACATATTTCCCTACCGCTTTAATAAATTAACCACTTTACAAAAGAGGATTATCCGTGTAATCAACAAAACTGACCGTTTGGCTCATACCAGCCCCATGTTCAAAAATACAAAATTCTGAAATTAACTGACCTTATCGAAGTCAGCCAAATCAATATCTTGCAGAACTATTTACACCGCACGGTACCATGCGCTATTTTAAACAAAATACAGTTAGTGGATCCGAACCAAACCGGGAGAAATGTTTGGCAAGTTCAGCATTTTGCTGTGCAATTTGCTCCCACCCTATATCACAAATTTTCATTTTTCATTGCCACCCCCCTAAATTGGAACAAAGTCATCGCCTCAAAAATAAGATGTTTGGAAGATGTACCCCTGAGTAAAAATTTTTCTCCAAGGTTGTAACAAAACTGTATCTAGATGATTACCAATCTTTATGTTTGTATATGCCGATACACACTGTTTACAATTCACTTGCTTGCACTCGCTCTCTTGATTTTTGTAACAATGTAACGCAAAGTTTGCTGCAATATAACAAGTGTAACCAGTGTAACTAACATAACATAAACCTCGCCCGAAAGGAAATTTTTTATAAGTGCAGCTGTTGGCGCTCTCACAGGCAGGCCTCGGGCACCTCCCTGCCATTCCATTAAATCCCGGCTCTGTTTTGAGCGCACCCAATCACTTCATTATCACTAATTAAATTGAGGGGCACTTTCATTCTCCTCTTTCCACCCCCTCACAATAACATAACGCTGTCCACAGGACTCTGAAGAATAGCTGGGCCAGGAGCCTGACCGGCTACTCACTTGTGGCGGGCGGCCGGAGACCACGCGATCCGGCCCGACCGACTGCAAGACGGCCCTCCCCTGCCGCCCCCCACCGGCGCGCACATGCACATATTGCGGCCCAATGTGCTTTTAGCCTAACAGCCCAACCAGGGTTATTGCGCCCAGCCTAACAGCCCAACCGGGATTAGGCTGTGTGGTGTCGCCGTTGTTTTAATGGATTTCGCCACCTGTGTGGCTCACTATTTGAGAGTTGCGCCCTCTGGCTGGGGTGGGGGGTGGGGTCGACGGTCCTATACATATATATATATATATATACGCATTGTCTCGAACTGCTTTTTACGGTGTGCGAGTGTGTTTTACCGTGTGCAAGTGTGTTTCACCGTTTTGCTGTGTGTGTTTTCTTCCTCTCTCTTCCTCCCAAAGGAACTTTCCTATACTTCTAATGTACTGTTTTTAATCTGACTTAATCTGATTGTGTTTTATGCAGCAATACATGTGTATGGACGTAATGGAACCTTTTTAAGCACAATTACATAACCCTGGTGTATATGAACTTGTCAAAAACATTGTAATAGGGAAATTTCTAAGAGTTGTCTTTCTAAAATTCAATTAAGAGGGGTCAACATAATTCCATAATATCAAAGATTTTTAATTTGCCACTTGCCAACTATATTTTCCAATATGAATTTTACACTCAACACCCTACTGAAAAATTTTAGGACAATGAGATGAAGGGCCTGAAGGCTTTTCATTTTGAAAGTATGTCCTTCATGAGCAAAGTCATGACTGAGGCAATAAGCGAGGTTTCAAACACAAAGAACAGGACTCAATATTTTAACATTTGACATTTTGAGTGGCAATTCCTGCCCCAGTGCATTCTGAATACAGGTGGGACTTTTTGGTCCTGAGGTCCCGGCGCCGGGACCCAGTTTGGTCCCGGCAGGACTAAAGCAGGGACCAGAGCCAGTCTGGATCAAGCGGCTCATCATTGCGGCTCATCGTGCATTCCCGATTATTCCGATGATGGCGCCACCTGCGAGTTGCGCCCTCTGTACGGGCGGGGATGAGGACGACGGTCGCGTGTTTATATATATATATGCTTTGTCTTGAACTGCTTTTTACCGTGTGCAAGTGTGATTCACCGATTTGTTGAGTATGTTTTCTTCCTCTCTCTCTCCTCCCGCGGATCTTTCCTACACTTCTTATGTACTGTTTTAATCTGATTTTATTTGATTGTGTTTTTATTCAGCAAAATACATGTGTATGGACGTAAGCAAAATTCATAATCGTTTACACATTTCATATAAAACTAAGATATGAGACAAAATATATCTGTGACCTTCCAGCACTTCTTTGCCTCCTTGATGCAATTTTCCAACTTTATAGGATGAGAAAACTATCAATTTGACTAAATGAAAGATAAAAAATAATGTTGCACACACAGTACAGAACACAGCTCTCACTAAGTTTCATTCTTTGGAAACAACATTTTCAGATTTAATTCCTATTCCTCCACTTGACTATAAAGCAATTCGGTGACACAACGAAAATACAACCCGAAAATGGTGGGTACTGGGGTCAAAATCACTTTGAATTGAAGAAAAAATCGTTTTTGCATATAAGTACCGGAAGGCATTGAAACAAAAGCTTGATTGAAAAGAGAATTCTGGAACCGGTAATTGGAAATGGCCGCCCTACCAACCCCACTGTTTCAATTGCTTTCTCTCTCTAAAGAAAATACTGAACAGTGTGTTAAATTACGTCTGTGCGTTATGTCGTGAATAAATCGCGAATGGCTTCAATTTCAACAACCACATTCAACTACCGCACCACGCTTCCTTTCGTTGTCGTAGCCAACAACAACAAGAAGAATAATAAAGATAAAAAAACAAGTGTGCGCCATTGCTGTCTTTGAAGAAAAAATTCAACCAAGCAGAAGCTCAAGCTTTAGTAACCTCAGGGCTAAAAAGTATTTAAAACCTCGTGATAATTCATAAAATTTTATCTTTATTCTCTTACGAAACGTGGAAGTTAAATAACGGTACCCTCCGGGCATGTGACGTCATCAAAAGAAGCCTATCGCTCCGAATTAGCTAGCCGAGATGGCGATGAGCTTTTGAAAACCTCAGCGAGAATGGCGCTCGTATTTCAATCATTGAAGGGACACTACCCACGGTAAAGAAGGATTTGCAGAGCACCGTGGATAATAATAATGGTAAGTGAAAAAGGAAATTCTCGTGGTTGCGTACATAACTCAGCATATTATTTATTTTTGTATTATTACTGGCTTCTTATAGTATTCATACCTAATTATAGCTATTATAGTTTCTGTCTCTTCATATAGAGTATGAAATAAAATAACATTCTAATGAAGGTCAGGCTTTTTTGTTGTTGCCTATGCCTGTTGTCAAACATTGCCAGATCTGAATGTTAATATATTATTTCAGATCTAAACTTCCTTGATATGATTACTGACAATATTTCCAAGTCAAATAAAAAATGTGTCATTGCAGGTGATTTCAATATTGACCTGTTACAAGTAAACAATTCCTCAATTGCAGACACTTTCATGTCGTCCATGGCATCAGCTGGATTCATCCCCACTATTACACTTCCAACCAGAATTACAAATTCATCTGCGACTCTAATTGATAACCTATTTATGAATTTCCCTCGATGTTTCCAAAAGTCTGGGCTTCTTATTGATGACACCAGCGATCATCTTCCAATCTTTATTAATTTTGAGCATGTCAAGCAAAAACAACCCAAAAATCTCAGTCAAACCACGTATTTTGACCTAGCCTTAGTAGATACACTGGCCCGACGTGTTAAACATAAACTAGACCAAACCCCTGTCACTAGCGACCCTAACTTCTATGCTGATACATTAACTAATACAATTAAAAATGAAATAGACAATTTATCTAAATCACAAAAAATATCAAGAATGAACCAATTCAACCTTGGGTAACTACTGGTATGGTGAAATGTATAAATAATAAGAATAAATTGTATCGAAAATTCTTAAAAAACAGAACAACACATAATAGACTTGTCTTTACACGATACAGAAATAGGTTAAATTCAATAATTAAGCAATCTAAGCAAACTTTCTATAGAAATAAGCTTGAACAAAACCGCAGCAACTCTCGCAAGCTCTGGCAAACCATGAACGAAATAATAAAGCGAAAAAGAAAAGAAGGAGTCAAACTGCCTGATTCCTTCACAGTCAACAATCAGAAAGTAAGTGACCCACAGGAAATAGCTGATCAATTTAATAACTTCTTCGCTACAATAGGGAAATCTCTTGAATCCCATTTATCCCCTTCAAACATAGACCCCCTCTCATACTTAAATGATGTTCAAAGTGATAATTTTATGAACCTTAGGCCAGTGACCTCTGAATATGTCTTGCATATCACTAAAGAACTCAATAACACTGGTGCTGGTTGTGATAATATCACTGCCAAGATACTTAAAAAGCTCACACCCTACTTACTCACTGAAATTACCTTTCTCATGAATCTTTGCATTGATAAACATACATTTCCTGACATTTTTAAAATAGCTCTAGTAAAACCACTGTTCAAATCAGGAAACCATGATCATTTCACAAACTATCGCCCAATATCGATCCTACCAGTTCTTTCAAAATTACTTGAACGAATAATTTATAATCAGTTATCAGATTTCTTGGAAACAAATAACATCCTCTACAGTTATCAATTTGGCTTTCGAAAGCAACACTCAAGTTTCATGCCATTATCTCTCATCTATGATAATCTTACATCCTGCATCTCTAATCGCAAATCATGTGTAGGCATATATCTGGACCTAAAAAAAGCATTTGATACAGTTCCTCACTCCATACTTCTTAAAAAAATGGAAAAATACGGAATTAGGAATGAATCTCTTAAAATATTTAAATCCTATCTAGAAAACAGAGTACAAATAACTAAACTTAACATTTCAGGTAAGGAAGTTCAGTCTTTGCCCAAAGTTTCTGAAATTGGCGTACCACAGGGGGTCAATTTTGGGCCCCATCCTCTTCTTAATCTACATAAACGATATCTATAAAGCTTCCTCGGCTCCAAATTACTACCTCTTTGCAGACGACACTTCTCTTTTCTTTTCAGGAAATAGCTTGAAAGATGTTGAAGCCGAGATCAACAAAGAATCACCGAAAATCTACAACTGGTTATGTTCCAATCGACTTACTCTTAACATCACTAAAACTTTTTATCAGATATACTGCATAAATGAAATCAAGCCCGATATCAATATCTCCCTTAACAATCAGCAAATTAACCGAAGTCATTCTATAAAATATTTAGGCGTACATATTGATGAAAACCTCAAATGGAAAACTCATATCTCCATGACTTGTAACACTCTGAGACGTAATATTGGAGTAATATCTAGGGCAAAGTTCATGCTAACAGATAAAACCCTGCTTATGCTCTACAATGCTCTAATCCTCCCATATCTGGGGTACTGTGCTCTGGTTTGGGGGTCAAATTATGAAACAAGCTTAACCAAATTAATCAATTTGCAGAAAAGAATAATAAGAATTATTGACTTTGCTGATCCAAGGTCACCTTCAAGTCCAATCTTTAAGAAGCTTAACTTTCTAAAGCTACCCGATCTGATAAAACAGCAAAAATTACTAGTCCTACATGGTTTCATGCATGGAAGGCTGCCTCCTGTGTTTGCAAACTCATTCGAATTGAATCACACCACTAGATTATCACGACGGAGAATGCACTTCAAAGAACCCCCAGGAGAAACAGTATATAGAACATTTGCAGTATCAATCAGCTGTCCTAAGGTATGGAATAATGTTGTCGCTATTAAAATACCTGAAATTAGTGATATACCTCCTTCTAAATCATTCTTTAAAACAGTTACTAAGAAGCTGTTCATAGAAGATTACTAGGATTCATTTGTAAATCTTTAAAACCTAGAAACTAATGTATAGAGACTGGCCAATATAAAATAAACCTTGATCTGCAGTATATATTTTTTTTGTTATTATATCGTATGCCCTCACCCACTCCAGTTTGAGCTCATATGAGCAATAGTCAGAACCTTTCTTTATTTCTGTAATATGACCGAATTATAAGACAAGGAGCTATGTCAAGGGTTTAACCTTACCTGCTCCTTTTGTCCTGTTAAACTTTCCCTTGCAAACTGCAACCGCACATCTCTTCTTCTTCCCCTATCATAATCTCTCTCCCCCTCTCTCTCTCTCTCTTCCCACTCTCTCTCTCTCTCTCTCTTCCCACTCTCTCTCTCTCTCTCTCTTCCCACTCTCTCTCTCTCTCTCTCTCTCTTCCACTCTCTCTCTCTCTCTCTTCCCACTCTCTCTCTCTCTTTCTCTATTCCCCTCTCTCTTTCTCTATTCCCCTCTCTCTTTCTCTATTCCCCTCTCTCTTTCTCTATTCCCCTCTCTCTTTCTCTATTCCCCTCTCTCTTTCTCTATTCCCCTCTCTCTTTCTCTATTCCCCTCTCTCTTTCTCTATTCCCCTCTCTCTTTCTCTCTTCCCTCTCTCTCTCTCTCTTCCCTCTCTCTCTCTCTTCCCTCTCTCTCTCTCTTCCCTCTCTCTCTCTCTTCCCTCTCTCTCTCTCTCTCTCTCTCTCTCTCTCTCTCTCTCTCTCTCTCTCTCTCTCTCTCTCTCTCTCTCTCTCTCTCTCTCTCTCTCTCTCTCTCTCTCTCTCTCTCTCTCTCTCTCTCTCTCTCTCTCTCTCTCTCTCTCTCTCTCTCTCTCTCTCTCTCTCTCTCTCTCTCTCTCTCTCTCTCTCTCTCTCTCTCTCTCTCTCTCTCTCTCTCTCTCTCTCTCTCTCTCTCTCTCTCTCTCTCTCTCTCTCTCTCTCTCTCTCTCTCTCTCTCTCTCTCTCTCTCTCTCTCTCTCTCTCTCTCTCTCTCTCTCTCTCTCTCTCTCTCTCTCTCTCTCTCTCTCTCTCTCTCTCTCTCTCTCTCTCTCTCTCTCTCTCTCTCTCTCTCTCTCTCTCTCTCTCTCTCTCTCTCTCTCTCTCTCTCTCTCTCTCTCTCTCTCTCTCTCTCTCTCTCTCTCTCTCTCTCTCTCTCTCTCTCTCTCTCTCTCTCTCTCTCTCTCTCTCTCTCTCTCTCTCTCTTTCTGCTTTGTTATCTTTCTCTATTTCTAAAATTGTTGGGCCCACATATGTTGTGTTAGATAAAAGCTGTTCCTATAGGGTGTTTTGAAATGTTTAGGTGCTTCTCTCCGCACCTCATATAAAGTACCTCCTGTAAAAGCGACCTGGAAGTTGTTGCTGATGTTGACGCTGTGTAAAGTGTCTGCATGGTGTGTTGAGATGCTTAGGTGTTCTCTCTACATCTCATGTCATGTGCTCTTGTGAAGATCGTCTAGAAATGGGTCGCTAACGACGACAGCTGTGAAATAGGTCGCATGCCGATCGAGGCCACCTGCTCTGACTCCATAAGTCCTGGCAATGATTGTCCATTACTCTGGATCCAGTGTTTCACATTGCTTCCATGTACGTTGATTACCAAATGATTCGAGTCACATTAATTCTACTAGCAGTGTCCTCCTACAAGCCGGACCAGAACACGAAGCGATAGCAGGAGGGCGACGATGACGAAGAGGAGCCGGCTCGGAAGCGAGCGCCTCCGGGGGTCGGAGAGGGCGAGGAGCCCTCTACTGATGACATACTGCGCATGGTGGAGGAGGATCCGGAGGTGGAGCCGATGGACGAAAACCTGCTGAAGCGGCTGGTACTACAGCTGGAGAAGTGTATCCTCAAGAACCAGGAGATGCGGACCAAGCACGCCGACGCCCCGGAGGGGTTCCTCGACTCTGAGCTGGCCCTCCACGAGGCCATACAGGCGCTGCACGCGGAGGCCACGGGCCCGGAGCTGTTCCCGCGGCTGGTGGAGCTGGGCGCGGTGAGCTCGCTGCTGGCGCTGCTGGCCCACGACAACACTGACGTCACCATAGCTGTCATCGACCTGCCGCAGGAGCTGACTGACGTCGACACAAACTCGGACGAGGCTGAGCGGGGCGCCGAGCGTCTGGTGGCGGAGCTGCTGGAGCAGCAGGCGGTCGCCGTGCTGGTTCACACCATGGAGCGGCTTGACGAGGCTGTGGCCGAGGAGTCGGCGGGCGTCCACAGCGCGCGGGCCATAGTAGAGAACGTGACGGAGCTGCGGCCGGTGGCCTGCCTGCCGGCCGCCCAGCAGGGCCTGCTGCGGTGGCTGCTGACCGGGCTGCAGAGGGAGGCGCCCTTCGACGCCAACAAGCTTTGCGCCAGTGAGATGCTGTCCGTACTGGTGCAGAGTCATGAGGAGAACAGGACGATGCTGGGGGAGTTGAGGGGATCGACGTCCTGCTGCAGCAGCTGGCCTACTACAAACGCCACGACCCGAGCTCCTCAGAGGAGCAGGAGTGCATGGAGAACGTGTTCGACGCGCTCTGCTCGGTGCTGCTGGTGGCGGAGAACAAGGAACGCTTCCTGAGGGGCGAGGGGCTCCAGCTGATGAACCTCATGCTCAGAGAAAAGAAGCTATCGCGGAACGGGGCGTTAAAGGTGTTGAACTACGCCACCTCCGGCCCCTCGGGTGCCGATGACTGCAACAAGCTGGTGGAGATCCTCGGCCTGTGCACTCTCTTCCCCCTGTTTATGCACACTCCGCGCAAGCACAGGCGGAGGGGTCTCAGCGTTGGGGATCACGAAGAACACGTGGTGTCGATCCTGTGTGGTCTTCTGCGTCACTGTCGTGGCCAGCTGCGGCAGCGGATCATCTCCAAATTCACCGAGAACGACTGCGAGAAAGTATTAAAAAAAATATCAGGTGTCGCGCCATATTACGTGAGCCAATTTCGTTTTGCTATGTTCATTTCGTTCTTGTATTGCTCTTTTTGCTTTTTCTCGCTGCTCTTGTGCTGTTCCATTTAACTCAACTTTTGTTTATCCGTTTTCGTTTGCTTTTTGCGCACTTAGTGTCATCTCTGCTCTCATTTCGCCTGGTTATGTTCTGCGTCCTGCCTTTGCGCTGCTGGCTTCCTGCTCGTTGTTTTGTCTTTGCTTCATTAATTTGTTTTTGCTTCATTAATTGCCACAATTATCTGTTCTTATCCGGCACAATGTGTGTGAACCTGGGTGTTTTCTTTTCCTTCGTTTGTGACTAACGTCAAGAACTTATGTGGGCCCACAACTTCAATCAAACATATAATTATAATTGGTTAGTTTTTTCCGTCATTTTATTTGTTTTGTTAGGCACGTTTTGGATGATCTGTCTGCTCACTTTATTTTGTATTGCTTCTCTTTTTTGTTTTTCTGCTTTGTTTTTGTGTTATTTCTACTGACCAGCATTATTATTTGTCCTAATCTCATAACATACTAATATCACAACATACTCACCTCGTGCTGTACTGTATGACTATTGCTTGCCTCTCTCATGTTTCTTATCTGCTGTTCTTGTCCTTTGCCTCTTCACCTGTCTATATGGAAAAATGAAATAAAAATTGATTGATTGAAAAAAAAAAATGTCAGAAATATAATTGTCCTTTTTCTGTTCACTGTGTCAGACTGTGTCAGATGTGCCAATTTTTTCTGAAATGTACTTGTATTTTAAACAAAATATTTATTTCCACTGTGAGTTTTCTTGAAGTACTCATGAATGTGCTAATGTTGTGATATTTTCACTTTTCAGGTCATATCAGATTTATATGATGCGGAATGTTTCTGTAAATAAAGGGGTAGAGCGGTTTAGCTAGCTGCTCACAGAGTATTGAGTGAAATTCTACACAATCAAGTTATAGACTAAAATCCCAGTATTTGCATTCAAGCAAGGTAAGATTTTGAATAAGCCACTTATTAAATAAGTTATTTAACAAGAAGCCAATTGGAAGTTGTGAGTTTTATTATGTTTTGATTCACAATAAAAACCTGTGTAAGGCTTCCAGCATGAATTTAGGTACATTCATCTTCTAGGTACTTCATCGAGTATATAGGTAAACATTGTGTTCTGTTCTTTCAGTTGTTGATTATGAGGAACCAGCTTGATTTTTTAAACCTTTAGATCTTGCATATCTGGTACAGACCCATAATTTCTGTTCACATGGGTGAGTTAGAATCTTCATTTTATGTTCTGCACCCATGCTTCTATGGTTTACCAGAATGCCTGCCACTTCAATTAGTTATTCTGCTGCATATATTAGGCAAACAGTATTTTTTATGTATTTGTTATGTTTGAACCATTTTGCTTTAATTGATAGCTGTTGGTACTGGAGGATACTTCTAGTGGGGCCTTGGGACTTAATAATAGAACCCAGCAAGTGTTTTTTCAATGATTGTGGTACCTCTTTTCCTTAAGAAATCAGTATATTTTTGCTTGCAGTATATGTTTGAGATTAAGAGCCAAAAATTTAATCTTCTTTGGCTAAGTAAATTGTATATTTGGCTGAAGCTGGTGAAAACTATTCAAGGTTTGTATGATGCTGTTTATAAAAGGAATTTCTTTGCTTTTATTTCAGATTTTTTCATCGGGAATAGTCTGCTGGAGAAGTAAACAACATCTAGCTTCTGACTGCATTGATCGTCTCATCCCAGATGGCAGTGTGCAAAACAGCCTTGGCTAGGGTCTCTTCATCGACGCACGCATGCTCCTGAGGCAGGCTAGACACATCCGTGGCAGGATGTCGGCTCGTTCATTCCTGGAATGGCTGCAGTGTCCAGGGATTCATTGTATAAAGATTTTCTTGCAGCAGCTTGAGCTCCACCTCCAGACGAAGGCGTGAGTGGCAGAGCCACTCGCCAGCAGGTACAGCGTAGCCAGAGGGCCGGCGCATGCAACCATGGACTCAACACAAGTGACTTCTGCCGAATTTCGGATTACCTGTAAGGCTGCGCGCGGGGCGGAGAGCTCGGCTCGGCTGCTTGAGCAGATCTGACCGGCCGCTGCCTTCAGTTCACGTCCATCGCCATTTTGAAACGTGCTCGGGGCACCACCATCTCCTCGTAAGACTCCGACCTTCATGGAGAATCATCTAACCACCCTTATTCGTAATTCGTGGTGGGAGTGACATTAGGTGTGCCTCCTCTGCGGTGTTCCGGACAGATTCGAGGGCGTTACGTCGTTACGTCCTCAGGCCTACATCAAAGTTGAAGTGGACGCCGGCGCTTGCTCTCCAGAGTGGAAGGTGGCGGGGAGGTTCGTCTCCAGGAGGATAGTATCGACCCTGGAAAGCGTGAGCGTCTCTTCACGGGTGCTGCGCCAGCTGGTGACGGTGGTGGCCAGCAGAGCGAAACTTTGCGAAAGTTTGAATGGGTCATCGGGAATTTGACTCGAATCCTGCGGTTGCGATAGAATCAGAGCACCAAGCCGCGTTGCGTCATAGAGGTTAAGCGCAAGAAATCGGCAAAAGTACATTGACTATTCTTGTGGAATTCGGTGCTGTTACCTAGCAGATTATCGGTTCTGCAGATGAACTCTTTTCCGGAAAAATATGTGTATTTTTGTGGCAGGAAGGCACGGAGCCGACGACGCAGTGGTTTTTGCGGGTACATGTATCATGCAGCAGCTTTTGCTATTCATTTTTACCAGCATCCAGGGCAGCGCCAGGACACATGTGAAGAGTGGAGCGGCTGCGTTGCTGGCATGGACATTTGGGAACTGACCTCTATGTAATCCATCCTGACGGGCGGTAACTGCTTAGGAGCTAACAAAGAAGTCACGATGAAGACCTTGTCAAATTGAGCCTCCTCCTCCTACGTGTGTTTTGCAAGCCGCTTTTTATCGCTTGATTGTGTGTAGCGTTCCATGCGGTAGAGTTAGTCATTGCCAAGAAAATTCACATCTAATCATACCATTCATTCCATACCCGAAGTTGTCGGGAAAATTCGAAACAAATCCATTTGAAAAACACGATTACTAATCTACCTAAGTCCTATTCACAAACGAAAAAAGTGAATAATTCTATTGAATCGACGAAAGAAAGGACGACTCATACATAAAGCCGAATTCGAAAGCAACCAGGGTCATTCTGATTCCATCATTCCATGGATCTGGTTAGACAGTATATCCCTTATCATTTCCTATCCATGACATGCTCTGCCATACAGGTCTGTCGTGAGCCATAATCAAATAAAGTGAGAAAGTGATAGAGAGCAGGTATAAACCAGTTAAAATGAGTCAAAAGCTGCTACCCTCGCAGACGACGCAGGGCAGCTTGAACGTTTCCCGAGTTCGTCTTGTCTCTGAGTTAAGTTTTTATATATATATATATATCGGTTCGAAACAAGAAATACCACGGTGATTTACAGGCGAATTAATTTGGGTGTTCAAGCGTAAACAGGTGACGTAATCAGAAAAATGTAATGATTAAATTATATGCTCCTGTCTTCGACGTATGGTGAGTAAAAGGGACGGGGAAAAGCTCACATAGGTTCATAAAGGGGCGACAGGGCCGGTCTCAGGACCGGGTTGCTGATCGTTGCTGGCACGCCGATAAGTGCAAAATTATCGTTATGAACACACGTGTACTGTTGATAATATAATGTTGTAAACACTGCGTTTGGCCGTTATTCAAGTTATAGGGTGAGGGTTTGTGGGGTGCCTCACATCTTCAAACATATTGCTCCACCGGTTGTAGATGGATCCAGGACTCGAGCTTTTTAGAGGGAGGGGGATATTTGACCCGCGATTCTAGCGAGTGCGGCGGGGTGGGGCGTGACGTCTATTCCTGAGTGGACTGTAAACTCTTGACGGGTGGGGGGGGCAAGTGAGGGTGAAAAGTGTGATCTTATAAATGAAAAGTGATGATATTTTTTTCAAATTCGCATGGCTTTCCAAGTTTCTACCCTATGTATGTATGTAGTGGCATTGGCCCCATTGCCCGCCCAGATCCGCCGATGCTCGGATTTTGACTTCTTATACCAAAGTTTGGAGACCATCGAAAACTACCATCAGATCGGATCATCGCCTTTCTGAGATTCGTCCCTGCCCTCTCCCCCGACGTTTGCGTCGACGCACCCGCACCAATAGCAGTGAGGCACGACCGTAGTGCCCCCACTGCAGTGCGGTGTTACGCCAGCGCCCTCTCGGCCTCCAGGTGCGACACCAGCGCCCCGTCGGCGGCTACCTCAGCTTGAATTGCACATGTTTTTTAAGTGGCACCTTTACCCTGAGAAATGAGCGAGTTTGGTTCATAAAACTGAAACAATGGCCAATCAACCACATAAAACATTTCTTGATCTATTTTATTGCCATTCATGCACGTTTGATATCGATTAAGGTTTCTTAAAAAATATTGAGTAAAAGAAACAATGCAAGCAAATTCCAGGAATCCCTGGGCTATAAAACTGCGTCTTTGCGAAATGCACCCGCAGGGCACCATCGCTGTCCACTGCGCATGCGCGAGTTGCCTCGCTCTTTGACTGAGCACCCCTAATACATACAATCCTGCTTTCAAATAAATTATATATTGAGTTTTTTACGAATAATTATAAATTATCAGTCACAATTCTAGCAATAAATGAATCAAAAAGACAAGTTTTTAGTAAAATTACACTTCTTAAAGTTCTAGAAAACTCTGAATGCTAGTAGCTGGTTTGTGTTTGCGAGCATAGGCGGTCGCCGGAGGGTACCGTTATTTAATTTCCACGCTTACGAAACGTGATAATGATAAATGTGATATCTTACTAAAAGTGATAAATATTTGTCTTAATTGCGCTGTATACGGTGGCTTAAATAATTTTTTGCCCATTACAAGCAAATATTGTTATTGGTATTAATAATTTTCAACTTTTATTTGCCTAGAATAATGGAAAGCCATTTTGGCACGAATCAAAGAAGACAATTTTTGCTACTAGGATTGCTATCTCACAGACCTTTGCTTGGCCTCCATATTTGGAAATCCATGCATGGGGCATGGACATAAGCCCATTAGTAGTTAGCCCTATTGTTTTTGTGTGTTGGGAAGGAACACACAAACTCTATTGCCTTGGGAAGGAAGGGAAAGGAAGGAGGGTGGGTGGCACGGAGATACGGTTTGGACGCGACGTCAGCTGATTCTCCAGATTTCTGGCCAGCCGAAATCTGGCAGCATATGGTAGCCCTCAGTCGGATTGCTGTCTTCTGATTGGTCAGATCAATCGGGCTTCGACCCAAACTTCTATCTAGAGATTTATAACGCATTTTGAAACAATTTATTCGCTATTATAAAATCTGTCAAAAAGAACAAAAGGTACACCATAAGAAAGCATGAACTTTTTTGTACATGAATCGCCAAAACAGATGCGCTTAAATTTCGTCGTTCATTCACAATCACTCGTACCGTAGCCCCTTGTAGCTTCTCCCATTGACATTACATGTTAATACTACTTCAAAAATAGCAGGGTGGCACTGGATCTAGAGGGAGAATTAGCTCCAGAATTCTGGAGTTTACTCTGAAAATAGGGAGGTTTGTTAGGGGTTTAGCTTACTATTATTCAAGTAGCTATCTGGTGACAGCTCATTTCGTGTTTTTTCCTAAATTTGAGGTAGAATTGGCAGCATTTTTTACAGTGCGGCTTTGTTGTTTATAAAATGGATACCGACGCACGCATAGTTATGTCCTGAAAGGTATGTCGTTTTTCTTTAACTGAGCGAAATTAGGTTTGGGTTTAATTTGTCTTAGTGTCTTTTATTACCTGTTAAGCTATACTACTTTACCCATATAGCTAATATTGGCCCCAGCAGCGACTTCTAGGTATGATTGGTAACAGTAAACAATCGAAAATTCGAAGTTAATACAAATCTTAGCCATTGATAAGTTTTGAAGTGCTGCGGCAAGGAGCATGATGATGAGTTGCTAAGATGTTCCCTGGCCTCTCCCCTCGAATATTCATTCTAAAAGGCATTTGTGTGAAGCTAAATTTGAGGTGTGGCTGTACTAGGACTGAGAATGATTGATATTTACTCCATGATTCTTATGAAGGGCTGTGCCCAAATATATAATCTTCAGTGTATTTTAAATTTCCGGATTCAAGGGGAGAGGCCAGGGAACATCTTAGCAAATCAAATCTTAGCCAGGCTAAACGTGTTCATGACATGTACCTGAAATTGTTTTTGAATGAAGCATATAACCAAATTTGAGGGAAAGCTCGAGAAAATTATATTAGACTCAAATTTTATTGCATTACATTTATTATTAATGCAAGATAGATCAGCCTGGAGAAGGTGGCAGATTTTGAAGAGATCTCTTTGGGCAGACTACTGGTTTGGGGACATACTGAGGCAGGCATGAAGGCACCAGAAATTAAAACAGCTTTTGCTTTTAGGGCTGCGTTCTTTGAATTAATCTGAGGTGGAATTCCAGGGGTTCGTGGCCTCGTGATATTCCCCGGATTCCAGCTGTGGAACGTTCTTGAACGAGGCCGGAATATGGCGTAAATGGCGAGGTGCGACAGTCTCATGATTTATTTTGACTTGTGCACGCGCAAATCTTAAATGTACCTTCGTTTAGGTGTTATTATTAGGTTCCGATTATCCTGCAAAACATACAGTGGACCTTTCAAGCAGATAAATATTCAAAGTCCACAAACTTACTATTACGAAATGCATCCATGGGCGCCGCCATCTTGAGCGGGACTGCTTTTTCTATTCCCACCGTTCCGTGCGGAATGGCAGGAATATTCCTCGTGGAATCCCGGGAAAAGTTTCAAAGAACGGCTGTGACATCACTATTCCTGGAATTCCAGGATGGAATATTTCAAAGAACGCACCCTTAGTGCTCTCCATACATTATAAAGTCTAAATATATTTCCAGGTGGAAAGAAAGGCCTGCCCTAGTAATCTATTGTATGCACCCATTGGGGCAGGATTTGAGCTGCACCGAGTACCTTTTCAAGAAACTTGCAGGTTTGCAGACTGGATATAGATGAGCTCATGTACTATGTGTCGGTTGGCTCTTGCTTTGTAAAAGATTATGAATTATGATACTTTAGGGTGCAAGTTTTGCATCCCACTGCTATGTTCAGTTTTTTTCAAAATTATGTTCAAGAGTCTAGTTCAAGATGTGACACTGATTTGAAGAAGAAAAAATTTAGTTCAGTTTTTTCTGCTCAAGCAATATTGTGAATTTATAATAAATGTATGAGACAGAGTTCAGAGCTGAATTTCCAGTTTCAAAGTAGAATCTCCCTTAAAATTTCATGTAGTGCATATCAGGTAGGCAGAAGGCTCTTATGACGCTGTTATTTTCTGACAAAAAATGGTATCATGCGTAATTATTTTGGGAGCACATTTCTTTATTTGCTTTATTAGGAAGGAACATTCCCAGTTATGGATCATTGGTCCCATTATTGGCCAGTTAGCTGTTTTTGAGAGCTTTTGGTGACAGTTTCCCACACTGCATAGGTTGGATGGGACATAAATTTGAAGCAAATTTAGGAGAGAAAAACTTAACCACACTTGGAAATGGAAGAAGGGGTGTATCTCAAGAGCACACAACTGGTATTTCAACATATTTAACATATTTTAACAGTTTTCCTTAAACTTCCCACATGGAACTAAAGGTTGTCAAATACTCTGGCCAATCCTGAATAGTTTGAACGTCTTTCCTCTAAGGTATGCAGTTTGCTCTTGTGTAAGGTTTTTGGGGCACATATATTTTATTCTTCGAATTTTGCATTGGATAAAATTGGAGTAAACATTTAAGCAAAAC
The DNA here is from genome assembly GCA_034440635.1 of Lepas anatifera. Classification (NCBI taxonomy): domain Eukaryota; kingdom Metazoa; phylum Arthropoda; class Thecostraca; family Lepadidae; genus Lepas; species Lepas anatifera. Next base: position 1,559,159 of record JAOTON010002265.1, on the reverse strand, counting down.
ATTTTACATGGATTTGATGTGATGTGATCTCAGAAACTATTAAACACTCCACCACAACCCAGGTATCAAACACTTCATCAACTCTTGAAATTATATTTCAGAATTTAAATGTCAAGTTTCAAGAAGACAAGATTGTTCTGTATGAATTCCGCATAAATTCATGAATTTCAGACAGTTGCATGAAATGAGTTTTATGAATATGCCATTGGAAGAAATATCCAGCTCCCTGATATATCTCAATATACTTCTGCCTGGGGCATCTTGTCCAAGATGTTCTCTTCAAATCTAGCCAAATTTTTCATTCTAGCCCATTTTCAAAGGACCTAAAGGATCTAAAAACGTACGCTTTTTCGTTTGTCTAGATCAACATGCGATGTAGCTTTAGGCTTGTTAGGTGTACACTTCTAATTCCTTTTGTCGAGGGCACCCCCTTTGAATCATTGCCCATTTTTAAGAAATACTAAGTATCTAACCTCACCATTTACATGGCCCCCTACATGCCCATTTTGTCGGAAAATCCTTCTCTGTGTTGACTCCATGAGTTTTGAATAGAAAGATTTTTTGGGGTAATTATTATATCAATTTCAAAGATAGCACAAAAGTCAACATTTGCAACCATTTCAGCATGACGAAATGCATGGAAAGGGAAGGCATTTAGGCTGTTACCTTTTTGAAGATTGGAATAACACGACAAGCCGCGGCCAGATATGCTGTGGCTACAGATGGAGACGATCAGGCAATATTTTTTACGTTTTAACAGAGCATGTAGGCTTATTCGTCCTTCAATTTCGCGACCAGCACTTCCTTGACGGAGGCGTCATTGATGTGAAACCATCGAGCCTCCGGGTAGTTGCGGCAGAAGGCAGTGTAGTGGCCGGATTGAGAGCTGCCGTGGGAACGAATTGTAAAAAAGAAAACATGAAAGATAAAAAAGTTCTTCACTATGTTTTTGTCAAAACTTTTTCGAACATGCTCATTGAAAAAACGTGCTAAATACCAAAAGGGTGAAACAATGTTGCGATGATACGTTACGTTGCTCGGTGATATTGGTTGCATAGGCATTGCATTTCTATTATCTAACGAATAAAGTTCTAAAATAGTTTAAAGTAGCTTAAAATATAATTTTTTGCTATCGTCTAACTATACTTTTCGTTTCTGTTTTCAGGAAAGGGAATACCGAGTGCTGGAATAGAAATATCCCAGTCCAGGCGATGATTTGTGCTCCGCTGGTCGTGATAATGGTGATGACCTCCTGTGGTTGGACGCCGCCTGGAGGTAGAGCCCCTACCTGAACAATCTGTTCGTCTACTTTGGCAGTGGAACCGCCCAATACAGTTGGGATGACTTCAGACCAGAGGATGCTGAATCGGTGTGCCGTCTTTGTCTCGTCATCATCTCACTAACAAGATGCCGCTCCGAGACTCCTTTTGAGGCTCGGTGGAAGGTGAACTCAATCATACTAATTGAACGCGGGAGCAGAGTATTGCTCGGAGTGATGCCGTGTAAGCTGAAGTCGCCCAGATGGACGCCGTGTTGAACATGTGCCGCCTCTCTTGCTCCTCCCAGACACCCGGAACTGTCTAGACTGCCTTGGAAACCTAACTGTTGCATTCGCTGTCTGGGCCACCGCCGAAATGTCTGCCCCGACTTCGCGTTGCTCATCTGTCGGCACCACTCTGATAATGCCGAATTTGCGAGTGCCATGAAAGCCCATGGATACGCTTACCCTCCTGCCGCTGCGTTGCCCTGGTGACACCACGACCGTATCTCCGCGGTCTGCTGAGATCGCTTATCTGGTCCTCCGCCCGAGCAGCGGTTCCGAACTGTGTTGGCGCGGGTTGGCGCGAGCTGTTTGGTGCTGGGACTTTTGCTTCTGCTATTTAGTTCCGACGGAAACCGCACTGGAAGCTGATCTGGCGCCGCGACGACCTCCACCTTTGTGGACGCTGCGAGGGGGTTAAACATACGCCTTTGCGATTGTGGAAAAAGACAGTGAAGAAGTGGGACGTGGTTTTGTGTTGGTTTACCAAGTTATACTTTGCTGCGTTTATGGCTTCTTCGGTGGAGTAACGTGTGTGGTGGCTTCGATGCACATTGTTGTGATTTTTCCAATATTTATATGTAATTTTGAAATGGCGTAATTGGCAAGTTCAACCGCAAGTGTAACTTAATTAGGAGAACGTTGTGACCAGCTATATGTTCTGGTGAATTTTAATTTCAAATATTTTGATGAAATATTTGCATTGGCACATAGCCTAGAAACAATAAAATCAAAACGGAAGCTCTCTAGTTAAGGTGCGGGAATTAACACAGAATGGCTTTGTGAGCCCGTGTCTTGGGGCAATGCTAGGTGTCTTCAATCAATTGTGGATAATTTGGTTCGGGAAAAAGTAGTATCGGGAAAGTCAAAGGACAAGGCAATTGTTTTGTTTATTACGTAAAATAAATGGCACGTGCCTCGTCAACAGACTTAGACAATTCCAAACTAATACTCATATCAGTTACACACTGTCCGACAACAGGTGGCACATATTCAAATGAAGAAAAATGTGCAAATGATACAGAGCTTTACAAACAGAAAAGCAAAGTTACATATAACACACTCCAGCCCGACCCACAGTCAACATTCTGGTTTCATTATACATGTTCAATCTCATATTTAATAAAGTGATGATTTATGTGTCGGCTTAAAACCTTCACATCATGTATGTTAGGTCATGTAGTCGGCTTATCCTTCACATCACACAGATCTGCACTTGCTATGCATATTACGCACTCGGTTTAGCAAACACAACTATTGATCTTCCTTCGGTTGAGTCTTTGCGAAATTGAAATATTGTGTTAAGGAAAATATCAAGGATATTTGTGTCTGGTTGCTTGCGAGTGTTGAAACGTGTCCTGAAGAAGGATGACAGGATCCAGGATGATCTCGAAGGAATCTTCAATGGACCTGAGAGGAAAAAATATAATTAGTGGAAAAGAATATGAACAGACGCCGTTGGGTAATCGGATATGCAGGGTGCTTCCATATGTTTATTTCGGAACCGGGTTAGAGTAAGCATCACTTAGCCTAAATATATCTAATTAATGGCCAAAGCAACTTCGGGGCTTTATGATACACCGGCTGCTGATGTCATATGGTGTCGTCAACTCCCAACCTTTTGGGAGTGTATCATAAGGATCGGAAAGACTTATGCCGTATAACCGCCCGGGGTTTTGAACCCAGATCAGCAGCGTTCAAGTTGAATGCGTAGTAGTAGTTGTTGGTATTCTAGACGAAATCTGGATGAAGCTAATACCTTTTTCGCTAGTGAGAGAAATCGTTTCAGGCATGCAGGATCCGAAAATTAGTAGTTAAGGTTGATTCGACAGGATTCATATCAGAACATACAAATGTAGGGCTGGGTTACGTCAACGAGTCCAGTCAGTTTGCGGGGAAATGTCATTGCCACTGACACCTGCCTGTCAACAACCCACGCCAGTGCTGGACGGCTCATATGGGCATTCTGAACACTGTCAGGGACTCATATGGAACTTTTAATGCCCAAACAAAGCTTTCCGTAACAAGCCATTGTTCTATCGATCGTTTCCGATTTAAGCCTTGTTTCGAGATTTCGGCCTCACTCTCCACTTTCCTGGAAACCGATTTCAGGGCCCGGCTCAAATGCTATGTTACCCAATTCTGGCACTTCTCATACTCGCAACAATTGCAAAAACGTTTAGAGTAAAAAATGGGCCAACCATTTTGAAGAAATTCTAAAGATTGAAACATTTTATTTTGATTTATTTATTTTGAGTCTTTGCGCCATGCAATTATCAATATCATGGTATAATAGCTTTTACACTATGAGAGTATTAAGGTAGCTTTAACACCCCGGCCAGTGGCTTCGTTGCCAGTCTACAGATAGGATAGCATGGATTAACGTGGGTTCAATCCCCACGGCGGGAAACCGCCCTCCGTGTCCGATCTGACCCGGTGGAGAGGATCCTTAAACACCCACGCCACTGCTCGCTGTAATTGGGCAAGTGTGCCTGTTGGGAGTGGCCCTAATAAAATAATAATAATTATTGGGGCTTATCGACGCACCAACTGCCAGGGTCATATGGCGTCGCCAACTCTCTCCCTGTTGGAAGGGTTGCTCGGGAGCCAGCTTGCTCCTTGTTCAGGGAAGCCGCCGGGCCTTGAACCCGGGTCGGCTGCGTGGAAGCCAGCTATGCTGACCACTCCACCACCGCGCCCCCCTAATAAAATAAATAAAACGTCATGGTATAATTTAGTGCACAATATATCCACACCCCGGGATTGCTCCCGTCAAGTATTGTCTGGGAATCACGTATTAACTCTGGTTCTAGCTGGAGCAATCTACACCTGTGTTGTCAAAATCATTGAGCCTTGTGAACAAATGAACATTGCTCGTCGGCACCGCGACCTTGCAGATGCCCTCCCTTAGATCGATGTCGAGCAGTCCATTCGGTATACTGCCAGTAGCAGACTTACGTGAATTCAACATTGATCGTAAGTACTTCTCTTCAGGTTCAAGCAGCCCACTACATCAATCCAGGTGTAAAAGGCAACCAGTGCCGTATGCGGTAACAGACACTTTTTCCAGACATTAATTATTCCTCTGTTGGATGACTGGTCGGGAGCTTCTCGAACCGGCCGAAAAGGGTTGAAAAACTAATTTGCATTTTCAAGTGTTGTACCTGAAAAAATAAAGGAAATGTGTTTATGCAAAATTTCAACACTGACATCCTCGTTAGCATCCTTCTATCATCTTGAGGTATAGATTCCACAGGCAAGAGGAGCCCTCTTACAGTGGCGGATCTAGCCGGTTGGTTTGGGAGGGGCAAACCAAAGTCGAAAAGCAAAAAAAAAAAAAAACGTCGCGCAGTGAAAAATTGCACTACAATATGCCTTTTCGGTAGGATTTTGGGAACTGGAGACGAAAAGCAAAAAAAAAAAAAACGTCACGGGGTGAAAAATATCGGCTCAACATACATTTTTTCCAATCCAAGCCCCAATATTTACACTGAACTTCTCTAATTCTGTTTGAAGTTGAGAGTTAAAGCACCAAAATTTTGCTTACAAGCTAAAAAGGAGTCGGGGAAAAAGGAGGTCGATCGCTTTGGGGGGCAAAAACATAGTTTTGCCCCAAGCTTTTCCGCTTGGGGGGGCAATTGCCTTTTTTGCCCCCCTGGATCCGCCACTGCCCTCTTAGAGGACAAGACACAATGAGTGAGTTTTCCAGCAGGGCTGGCACAAGGGGGCTGTTGGAATGATGTAATCGCACAATGTTCCTCATGTGGGATCATGATTGAAAAAATTGTAGCACAATAAACTCAAAAAGGGGTTTTATAATGCTTTGAATTGAATCATAATAGTCTTTTTCCACCTGCCGACCTTACTTTCAAATATACCTACTTTTCCAATCCAAAATATAGTGAGCTTTGAGTGGTATGAAACATGTGAAAAGTGGTTTCTTGAAACTCTTTAAAAACTGCCATCCCAGTTCAAAATTTATTATAAAGGTGGGGCACTCTTTTGTCCTCCAGCTATTAAACTTAGTCATTGAATGTGATCCTAGTCACAGAGGAAAAGGTAACTGAAGCCCAAAAGAGGCTGGAACCTGGCCATTGGCCCAATATCTTTTTGTATTATATGTGTACCATTTTGAATATGATTGCAGAAGTTTGACCCCACATAGATATCTATTAACATGCTTGCATACTTAAAAATGTTCTGGCTTAAATTGCACTACAAAATTGAGTATTTATAGCATTTAACCTAGAACTGAACAATGCCATATCATCAGAAAATATTCATAGAGTATTTTAATTCCTTAAAACCCATAGCTTAATTCCTTACCATGTTACAGTCACCAAATTAATTCTGAATATCTTCCTCCATCAACCTTATACTATTAATAATGTTTGTTTCCCACTGCCAGGATTGTTCATTCTTCCCCATGTCAGTCTTTCTAGCAATGGAGTGTCAGCATCCAAATAAATATATAGAATCTTAACTAACATTGCTAATCCCAGTCTAAAACCAATTGACCCCGGTCACGCTCACCAGCGGCGCTAGTGTGCCCTCCAAGATGGCCGCGAAAGAGGGACTCCAAAAGGTAAGCAACGTTAGTGGGCCCCGGGAATAGCATGGTAAGCGGTGAATTATACGTGTTTTATGTTTGGTATGTGGCAGCGGCTTATACCCAGCCACTGCGGAAGGCAGAGAAGAATGCAAATTCGAAAAGTTTTTGGTCCCAAGGAGCAAAGCTTGTAGTCAGCATCAGGTTGAAGTTTGCTGCCCCCCCCCCACTTCTTTGCCGGTGGCGACGCTTGTGTTTGGAAACGCATTTTCCATCGTACATTCAAACTGGAATTTCAGACGGCTTGAAACAAATAAAGGCGCATATCTACCGAATTATTTCAAGATATCAGTTTTCCGGGCTAAAAAGGAATGCATCCACAGGCGGATCCAGGGGGACGGCAAAGTGGGCACATGCCCCATAGGCAGATCCAGGAGGCAAATGGGGTATGTGCCCACCACCATCGACCCTCGGCGCCCCCTGAAATGGCCACGCCCCCTGAAATTTCCCTTCCCACCACCATCCCCCTCCCAGGATACGAAAGTCAGCTCCCACCGATAGGTTTTCCCGGTTAAGCATGGTGCGCCGCCCCCCGGGAAGGTGCCCTCTGATCGGCAATCCTGGATCCGCCTAAGATGACGGCCCAAGGATTAAGGCTTACTCCTGCTAGAAGCAGGCTCAAGAGAGTGGAAGGAGGCATAAGCGGAATTGGAGATTGCCTCACAGCCAGTCTGCAAAGTATGGCAGCAGGCCAGACAAGTCGCACCAGCCATCTAAAGTTCTCGCACCACCAGCCTCTAAAAATTCGCACCAATCTGCCACATACCAGGGGAAAAATGCACCCATTTCTACCCCTACAAAGCAATGCTACCTCAATCATTAGTCAGTTAAGGACTTTTTTATAAGGCACCTCCTGTGTCTTAATGGCCATTCAGCCATTATTTGTTTAGTTTAAGTGTCACTAACCTCGCAAATTCGCACCAGGTTCATAAAGTTCGCACCACTCGGTCCTGTCTCCAAGGGAACTCGCACGGACGAGATCTCGTCGAAAATGCAATAATACTTTGCACACTGGCCTCACAGCCGCTTACCAGGTGGATGCGAATGGAAGTCAGATGGCTGAAAATGTCTGCAACAGACAGCAGCATTTGAGCCCATCTTCTTCCCAATTATCAGATTCGACTTCCACTGCTTGGACAGCACCTTATCCTGAGGAAACTTGTGAAAGCTGAGACTTGGACACTTTCTTCGGAAGGATACACACTGAGGAACGCAGCAGTTCTGATTGGATGTAATGGTTATCCGTCTCACTTTCATTTTCTTTGAACTTTCCAAGATTATAACAAACAAGAAAATAACGCCAGTCTTCAATATTCACGTCCACCCAACATGAAATGCACTTTTTCAGAGCAACGAGTTCACCACGACTGAAAATAAACGTTCAAAATCTACACCGCGTTCTACAATGCGCCGGATATGAAGCAGCCGCGCCAGACGTCAGTCCCTCTACTGGCGTTTTCAAAAAAATCCGCCAGGTGCCAACACTTTCGATGACCGGGGCCAATACATTTAACATTGCTAATCCCAGCTGCGATGGTACCTGGACATTTACCGTGTGGTATGGTTAACCATTAACCCCTGAATTTATTTTATTTTTTCCTGTTCCCCGTATTTTTTTCTTTTTTATGAACATCTCCCACATACAGATACTTTCTCGGTTTGTGTGACGGGAGTCGTCTCCCTGCACCGGATGTGATCTTGCTTGGTTTTTTCCACTCATCTGGTTTTAGTCTGCATGTTCACATTGTTTTTTCCTTCACCTGTTTTAATCCTCATGTTTGCATTGTGTTTTTCTGTTAGGTCGTTTCTGTGAATACACATATGGACGTGAAACATGTATACTTAAACCTAAAAAAAGAATGCATTATTTGAAAGAGCAGGATGTGGTAGGGGTATTGGTTAGATAGTTTGCTCTCCATGCAGCTGACCCGACATTGGAGCCGGAAATATTTATTTAGCAAGGAAGAATCAGGTTCCCTGGAGACCCTCTCAACAAGTAAGGAGCAAAACAAGGAATTGAGCATGTGGTGAGACAAGTCCTAAAAATGTTATTCATTTGAGCAATATTTCTTAAGAGCAAAAGACATACTAAGCAAGGTTCAAGCTAGCACAAATATTTTGTTAAGTTACCTACCACACAAAACAGGTGTTCCCACTCTTACTCCTAATGCTAAATTCAAACCTACTGCTGAACACTGCCTTAAATGTATTGGTAAATCAATACAGCTATGATCCCATGCTGAAAATTAATAATACTTTGAATGTGTACCCAAGTTTTGTACATGCAGAGACACTATTCATTTGCCCCTGTTTGCTGTCTTTCTAGCTCCACATCCAGGTAATTAGAGATAAATATGCTATAAATCCCTGCAGCTAGCAATTAATAAAAAATTAATAGAAGAGGGCACAAAATTCCGACTTCATTTTCCTTGAAACCAGATTAAATTTTCCATGAATAAAACTGCTAAGTATCCATCTCACTTACCAATTTATGTACAGAACCTAGTCTTTGGACAATATACAACAGCATCTAAGCCTTATCGGGACTACATATTGGCTTACTAGCTGGGATTATTACAGCAATATCAATTTAAAACATCAATAAAGTGATAGCTATGCATTTGCTATGCATATTGTTCGGTTTCACACTGTTTTTAATCGAAATGATTGCGCCACGTTCGAAACGCGTTTCTGGAGGAATTATTGCGATTTTCATCGCAGTTTTTCTCAGAAAAGTGCCTATTTTCACGCAAAAAAGTATCTCAGATGGATAGCTCAATAAATTTTGAACCTCAAATGAGAAAATTTATTCCTAAAAACATCACCATTTCTGTTCAGTTTGCCTTCCCGCAAACCCTTGCAGAATCTCCCATTGAAATCACATGTTAAATTTTTCGACAAAAATCCTCTAAGGCACTGAGACTAGAGGGTCGGGAAAAATCCGAATTTTAGAGGAAATAGCTCATGTCCATGCCCTGGGTGGGTGGGGGCTTACCTGATTGTTTTTGGAGAACTACCTAGGTATGTAAAACATGAATTGTCAGTTCCTTCATACAGTGTATCAACTTGCATCATTCTTCATAAACAGCCAAAAACAGTCTTTTAGTCACATGGCAACTGCAAAAGTGATGTCAAATTGCTTCTGTGCTTTGGTGATTTGATCTTAAAGGGACTTTGTCGCAAAAATTTTTATTGGCTAGATCAAAAGGTTACAAAAAGCTGTTTCAGAAGTCATATTCTCATTTTTGCAAATTCAGGCTCGAAATGCCTCAAAATCGGCCTCAAAGTCAACATTTATAGACGACTTTACCGAGTCCTTACGGTATCGATAAAATGATGTAGCCCCGGCTATGGCTATCAATTTATATATGAAAAATGTCAAAAATTTCTTTTTAAAGCAGTTCAGTAGCTTAAACCTATAACAGAAAAAAATTATTTTATAAAAATAACTTTCTAAAACGCTTCTGAAAGAGAAATATAGGACTTTAAAGAAATACCATCGACCAATCAGAAGCCCAGTCCTTATAGGATCTGGTCACGTGGGCTTATCTTACATCAATGTGATGTCATTACGGCTTTCGCTGAGTTATCAATATTCACCATTTCGAAAGCCGCGGCAAACGCGGAGATATGAATACAAATTCTATAACACTAATTAGCGCTGCGGTCAGGCCCGAATACCCTAAAGATTATAATTAATAATTGTTCGTTATTGCATGATTGCATTGCAGCTAAAATGATACAATAAAAAGATACGGGTAGCGCGATTCAGAAGAGCCTCTTTTGAGGCATGAAGAAAGCTTTTGGTGCTTTTTCAGACGAGGAGATTGTCGCCTCTCCGGTCTCGTGGATCTACATATCGTCGGTTATCTGTACGTATAATATTTTGAGCCATTGATGTGGTCAATTGAGATTTTCTTAAAGGGACATTGTCGCAAAAATTTTATTGGCTAGATCAAAAGGTTACAAAAAGTTGTTTCAGAAGTCATATTCTCATTTTTGCAAATTCAGGCTCAAAATGCCTGAAAATCGGCCTCAAAGTCAACATTTATAGACGACTTTACCGAGTCCTTATGGTAACGATAAAGTGACGTAGACCCGGCTATAGCTATCAATTCATATATGAAAAAAATGTCAAACATTTCTTTTAAAGCAGTTCAGTAGCTGAAACATATAACATCAAAAATTATTCTATAAAAATATATTTCCAAAACGCTTTTGAAAGAGAAATATAGGACTTTAAAGAAATACCATCAACCAATCAGAAGCCCAGTCCTTATAGGATCTGGTCACGTGGGCTTATCTTACATCAATGTGATGTCATCATGGCTATCGATGAACTATCAATATTCACCATTTCAAAAACCGCGGCAAACGCGAAGATATGAATACAAATTCTATAACACTAATTAGCGCTGCGGTCAGGCCCGAATACCCTAAAGATTATAATTAATAATTGTTCGTTATTGCATGATTGCATTGCAGCTAAAATGATACAATAAAAAGATACGGGTAGCGCGATCCAGAAGAGCCTCCTTTGAGGCATGAAGAAAGCTTTGGGTGGTTTTTCGGACGAGGAGATTGTCGCCTCTCCGGTCTCGTGGATCAACATATCGTCGGTAATCTGCACGTAGAATATTTTGAGCCTTTGATGTCGTCAATTGAGATTTTCTTAGAGGTAAAAAATCTATGCGTGAAAAGTTAATGAAACAACTTGAATTTTTGCCATCCATCTTTGCTGGCCACCAATGCTTATTGAGGTTTTGTGTAGTGAGTGTAGTGAGTTAGTCAAACACTAATCCTATCAAGTATGGGCAATGCATTTAATGTTTCTGTTCTGCATTAATTAGGTTCATGAAGTTGCCAAAAAGCAAATTGTATGCTTAATTGATAACTATTCATTTTGGCCCACTGTTATAGCTGTGGTCTCGTTTCGTCTGTCAACACCAATCAGCGAGCAGCATTGAGTCCCAGTCTGCAAAGTATGGCAGCAGGCTAGACAAGTCACACCAGCCACCTAAAATCATTGCACTGCCAGACACCAAAAATTCACACCAAACTGCTATATACCATAGAGAAAAATGCACCCTTTCCTACCCACACAATGCAATGCTACCTCTTGTATTAGTTAGTTAAATACTTGTTATAAGGTCCCCTCCTGTGTCTTTCTAACCATTCAGCCATTATTTTTTTGTTTTTCAGTGTCCTTCCCTGCACCAGTCTGGGAAATTCACACCAGGTTGATGAACTTCACACCACTCACTCTTGTCTCCTAGGGCACTCACCCTGACGAGATCTCGTTGAAAATGCCATACTTTGCACACTAGATAGAGTCTATGTCACATGGCTATAGCCTCTCCCTGAGAACCAATCTTAGAACCAATCTTAGATTTACAGGCTGGCTACCTGCTGTGGTGCTGCTGGAAAAACAGTAACAGCACAACAGTGGTAGCATACTTTTTTTGTGATTGGTAGATAAGTATTCTGGTTCATTTTTGTCTGATTAGCCATAGCACATACTAGAGACAGTTGTGGTATTTCTTTTCTAGAGGAGAGGCTCAAGGGCTTGCGGACAAGGCTGTGCTGGCAGACGGAACAAGGCTTATGAGCAGTGTCAATGCCAAAAAGTCCTCATTTTATTGTTGCACAGGTGAACTTGTGTACCAAAATAGGTGAAAATTATTTGGTGATGGCAGTTCTCCAATTATTTAAGCATATTATTTTTGAATTGCCCATATTCCCTCTCTTTTTTGTCTAACTTTATATTTACAATATTTGTGCACTCTAGTAAAAGTTTATATCAAGCTTGTAATTTGAATTACAAATTTCTACCTGTTACAAATACTGGCTCTGCACAATGTGTGCATGCTAGTGCATTTGCTGCTTAGCTTACCTTTTAAGTATGAAAATGTTTTTGATTAATTTTACAGATTGAAACAGATTTTCCATTTATTTTGGTACCATACAGTACATAGTAGTCAGTGTACTCCTATCTACTTATCAGATCCATTTACTCATATTTCAAGTGCTACTGTTTGTTTCCAGACATGAAAGTGACTCTAGCATGAATTCATCCATCTGCCCTCGGAAAATGCCCATCTGCATTCATGCCCATTTGCAGATGAATTCATCCATCTGCCCTCTGAATATGCCCATCTGCATGCTTTTTATAATTGATATTAAAAATGAACTGAAGGAAAACTAGGATAAGATGTATTATGATTTGAAACACTAGGAGTGTACCCAATACAACAATATGATTGTGAACAAAGAGTATGGATAGTCATGTAGGAATGACAGGGGGGCAGTCTTGGGTGATGCAATTTTTGTGTTTTCCTGGAAGAATATATGAAAGATTAGGCGGGTCGCTTCAAAGAGAAAATTTGTTTACTAGAAAACCTGTCTTTTGTAGCTGCTGTGTATCATCAAGCTATCGTCCCAATGGACCAGCTTGTGTATGATCATTTTGTTTGTTAGTTTGAATGGGATGAACCCAATCAGACCGATTCTCCCATAGACCTGAAATTTGGAATATTTGTTTCCTGTTGTGGGCCAATGTTGAAATAATGTATTGTAATTTATAAAAAACATGAATTTGCATGGTTCCACCTGACCCCTCCACAAACCCATGATCTAGACTATAGATCATCTTTGGGGATGTCTTTGTTCTTGAATATATATATATATATATATATATTGCATATGTTTAAAACAAGATTCAGTGATATCTTGTTTGCTTTCATTGTGGGCTTGTGATATTTTATTTGTACCCTTTATTTGGTCCCATTTGTTCCTGCTGTGAAAATATCTTCTAATTTAAGAAGAGCCTACCCCAGCAAGCTGAACGCAAAACAGAAATAATCAGGTGCTGCTTCTCGACAGTGACTATCGCAAATTACGCCTGCTGCTGGAAGACAAGCTTCAGAGGACGAGCAATGGAATCCCAGAGTTGGCAGAGTACCACAGCCAGCAGTTTTTTGCATTGAACACGAACCTGCCTGAGTGCACCTCGGTCGTCTGCCTGTGTGCCCGCAGTATACGTTCATGTATGTGCGTAAGTGGTGTTTATCGCGGTATATTAAGGCAAATCCTCTGAGGACCTCAGTAAAACATGCCATTAAAAGTATTTTTTACCCTAAAGGTAAGAAAACTAGTAATGCATAGGGTCTTTATAGAAAAAAATCAAGTGGTCAGATTTTGTTGGTGGTCGTACGTGCGAAAGTCGGCGAAAATAATAAGTGACACCTCTGTGCTCAGACTATTGCGGTGAACATTTTATCAAACCGTGTAGCACTTATTGTGGACAGATGCAAAATCTGTTATGCTTTTGATGTACACTCAGTATTTGGTTCGCTCCCAGCCTTCTTAGAGTGCACTTCAAGGACTGGAAGCTAGGAGCTGGATACCCACTGGTGGGTTCAGGGAAAATTTACTTTCCTCCCAAACTCTGCGATTTTCACCGGCCTTTAAAAAATGTGTATTCACGATTTTGGACCCTGTCCTCCCCTCCCCCCACAAAAAACATTGGCCTGGATCCGTCACTGACGTACTGAGTTATATCCTCTAGTCCACGTTGCACTCGGAAGACTGCTCGTTGGGGACTCGCAGACCTGATTGTTGCACGCGTTTCTCACCTGCCGAGGGCTATCACTCGCTTGTAATTTCCTGGTAGGTTATATTTTCTCATGTTTTTGTGAGATTGAATATAAGCCTCATTGATCAACTGATATCTGTTGGTTTTTAAAATTAGATGAATTTTGCATTGCGTAGCCGAGGAGCATGATTATAAATTGGTAAGATGTTTCATGGCTTTGCCTCTCGAATTCTTGACGCAAAATGGAGCCTGTGATCACACTGTGATCACATATTCGGGCACAGCCCCTCGTCAGAATCCTCATAATACAATAAGCGAAAACTTTTGGTCATAGTGTGACCAAGGCTTGAAATTTAGATCTGATTTGGAAATCGAATGCTGGAATAATGCAGTTTAGTACTGGAATATTCAAATATTGGAACTCGATTCGAGGTTATCCTAGCACTCTGACTAAAAATGTATGTGTTCACCTATTATATTATGAGAATTTTGGTGAAGGGATGTACCTGAATATTTATCAGTGTATTAGCCCCATTTTGGAACTATGATTCGAGGAGGCTGGTCATGAAATATCTTATCAACGTAGATAATCTAATAAACAATCTAATAAAAATAACGGTTAATATACTATTTTATATAATGATATGATGTTATATGAAGTGCTTCTGGAATTGTTTGTTCTATTATGAGAAAGGACCGTTTCCGAACTCCGAAGTATTAAAAATAAACGCTTATCATTTTCATAAACAAATGTCACTCATGAGGCTAGCAGCTTGCTTGTCTTAAAGCTGCGATGCGTCATCTTAGGTTTAGACTCTGTGACTACCAATGTTAAGATTAATTGTAGAATCCTTTTTATTTAATACGAACTGTTCCAGGCTATAATTTTGAGGTAGATTTTCTTGATGTGCCCTGATCAGAAACTAACTCAACTTGAAGTAAAAAACAATGTATTCTTAAATCTTGTATATCTATATACGAAAAAATTAGAAAGAGCTACCACCACGGACAGAGGAGTGAGGTGGCCAGTCCATCTCCAACCTGCAACACACAACAAACGTTCCCCCTGAAACAAAAAGTGATCAGGTTTGGGTTCGTGGTGCGTTCCACACTTTTGTTAGTTCATCCAAGGATCGTGGTGGCTGCTCTCTGGTTCCCCAGTTCTGACGCATATCAAGAGTTATTCTTCCGTATCACATTCAGCTATTCTCCGGTTCTCTAGACTACGTGTTTTTATATTCTCCGGAGACCAAAGAATTACAATTATATCAAAGATTTAGATGTCGACGGACACATTTAATCTGATTGATTGATTGAGTGTTCCGGCCATATGGGAGGGGGGCGCCCCTGCAGGCGCCCCAACCGCCGCAGGAACATCGCCAGCCGTCGTGGGTCCGCCAGCGCTTCCCGGATGGGCGGGTCGTCCCGTCCAAATATGTCCCAGCGCAGGTCAGCGCGCGCAGGGCACCGGGTCAGAAGGTGGTGGAGGATCTCGTCCTCTCCATCGTCGCATTCCTGTAACGTGGCCTCCGGGTTCAGGCCGATCCTCTTTCGGTAGCTGCACAGGAGAAGGGAGTGGCCAATGCGCAGGCGCTCCACCTCCACACTCTTCTGCCGTGAAAGGCCCAGGCGGTCTTTCAGGGTGGTCCGCCCTGGGAGACCGCCACATTTAATCTCGAACACGTTTTATCTCGTACGGATTAACGTTTTATCTCGTTGTTTTACCAGATTAACACGCGCATTGACGGGGCTCTGAGCCACCTTCGCTTTGACAGGGGGCGCGGGTACCCCCTAAAATCTCCAGAACCACGGTAGGTAGTGAAAAATGGTAAACGGCTTTGGGTAGCCCATACGCTTCTCCATCGAAATATTTTAACCATTTTGTCAGGTCACTTCAATCGGATGAGTTCACTTTGTTCCGACTTATGTTGTCTTAAACTTTGAGGTCAGGTCACTTGACCTGTACTGGTGACCTGACCTGAGATGACCTAACCTTAAAATTTTGACAACAATTGTAAAAATGATGAGAGAAGGTATGTCAAGTTTTTTAACCTGAGTTTATTTTTAACCCAAGTGTGTTATGTACCTACCTAATAAATGTGTGGTGGCTTAAATTCCGTGGCGGCGCCCCTGCCTAGTTTTCTTTGCCTAGTGTTAGGAGTGTATGTTTTACCATGTACTGCGTTTTTACTGTTAATATACGCGTATGGATACAAGTGCGGCGGCGCTACGCACCGCCGTTTTTATGTTCTATCCGAAAAACCAGACGGGGGGGGCGGGTACCCGCCTCCCGTCAATGCGCGTGTTAACCCGCGCCCCACCGGGGGTCCGGCGCCACCTTTGCCCCACCGGGGGCCATCGATGGCCCCCCTCTAACTCCGAAAATATGGGCGTTGGCGCAAATCTGCAAAGTGCACTAGAAAGCTCGCGTGAATTCAGTAAGAAATTACTTCACATGTTTTAGTGTTCAGGTCAATGGTTTGACCTCCAGAGGTCAAATTAGGTCAAGATCGGCTATTTTCACTCAAATATGCAATGCTTAAGCAAACTGGGCATAACTCTTATGCCCTTAGAGCTATTGAGGTGTGGGAAAGTACATTTGATAGGAAATTGCCAGTACTTTTTCTGCTATGGAAACGTAAAGACCTCCCGCCAGTAGTTTGACCTCCAGAGGTCACCTTGTGACCTAGTATGACCTGAGGTCACGAAAGGTCAGAAATTGACCTTGCCGTATATCAAATGAAAGCCAATGACGAGACAAACACGATGGTGTTTGTTTCAGCGCTCTAGCTTATACAGGTCAAAGTTATTGTCAAAATACTGTTTTTGACCCTTGGTGACCTTGGATGACCTTGGGGATGTCAAAGGGCAAATATGGCCCCTGGAATCCGTGAAAGGGTGTCCAAAAACGCTTTTCTGATCAAGCTGAGCATTTTCAATCGTTTTTGTGACTTTAAGATCATAAGACAGCTTTTCCCATGCTTTTTCAATGGGAGAGGTCACCTCGTGACCTGACCTCAGGGCACGAAATCGAAAAATCCCGGATATACACCTTGTAGACCCTGGAGGGGTCATAAAGTGTAGGAAGTTTCAAATCGATCGACTCCGAAATGTAGCTCTTACAGAGCTCTAAAGCTGAAGTGAGGTGACCTTGGTTGAACTCGTCTGGTGACCTGACCTTGGGTGACCCGGGGTAAAAATTTCAGGGATGGTGGGAAAATGATGCAGTGAGAGGTAGAGCCCTCAACCACGGTGCTGCGCCTCATCGTCTTTCTGCTATCCCGGAAAAACCTTAGGGGGGCCATCGATGGCCCCCGGTGGGGCGAGGGTTAAACGATTAATTAATCTCGAGACACATTAATCTCGAGATTAACATATAATCTCGAAGAGCCACCCCTGCTTTTTATTGGGCCGGTTTCTGGTCCTTGGTTTGCACGAAAACCGGTCAGCCTTCAATAATGGTCTTCAGCAAAGGACACAAAAGACATTTTCGAACGGCGAACAGCGTGTCCCGCTGGTCAGAAAACAGGGGAACTGGTCTCCAATAGAGGGAAATCCGACGGATTGAGAACCATTGCAGGGAGCTGGAGACAAGTCGGTTCCAGTTTGGTACGCCAGTCAGATTAGAAAAATATTTGGGGCTAATATTCCCTTTCCCTCAACTATCAGGACGGAGGGATAACCAGAAGAAATTGTCCTTAGAATATTTACTTCATCCCATAGGAGGATCCAGGAGGGCAAAGGGGGCACGTGCCCCCCCTTTCCTCTCTCTGATCAACTCTCGGTGAACCCTAAAATGTCGCGTCCCATCCCCTCCCCCAGGATGCGAAAATCGGCGCACACGGATAGGATTTAGCGTCCATCTGATAGGTTTTGCCGGTCAAAGGTGGCGCCCCCTGGTCCGGATGGTGCCCTCCCGGAAGTTATCCCCCCTCCCCGATCGGCAATCATGGATCCGGCTATGCTTCATCCATTAGTACGCATGAACAAACAAGAAGAAAATCAGAAAAATTGTTTTTACAGTAAAAACTTCCACGACCTAGATTCGAACCCGTATTACCCGTGTGAGAGTCGGGAATGGAGGCCACTACACCATCCCCGCTGTACGATACATGCACGATTTTAAAACTTTCCTGATTAGTTTTCTCAAGCCGAATGTTTTGGACAAACTTATCTAATATTTGTATTTTTAAGGGTTAATAAAAATAAATTGAATAGGAATACAGCATAAAAACATTTTCTATCCTCAAAAAATCATTTATAGAACTTAAAACTTCGATTGATAGAATAGAGGTGAAGAGCAGGTTACAGTATATTATTGATATTGTTAGCAAATTTGAATAATTGTTGAGTGGCCTCCAAAAATTTAGCTGAAGATAAAGAAATGATTGATAGTTGCAGAATCAGGATTTTTCAAATATTAAGAAACCACAATAAAAATTTTTGCGACAATGTCCCTTTAAAGCTCTTGAAGGTATTTGTGTCCTGACCTTCCCTGATAAAACTTAGGCATGCTTATTGATTGAATGTTTATGGATGGACAGAAGGGAGGTGTGATACAGCTTAAATTTGGATTGACATATATATTACATATATAGACATATAGATGTCATGTAGTTAACTATATGCATGTACATGGCAGTATCCTACAACACTAAGGTCTCGCATCCATGACCACCCTATATTGCGGGATACCTGAAATAATGCCAGTGCGGGCACAGATGCAGGAGCAATAATTGACACAGGATTTCTTGCTGCATGTGGTGTGATATTTCGGATGTGACAGTGGCTTTGATAGCAGCTGTATGTGTGGGGAAAGTTTGTAGGTTCCAAACCCATCTATGATTTCTTTGACCCAGCCAGCATTCAGAATGTTTTGTGAGGTGATTGACTTGTCAGTTGAAAGTCCATATTATTTGGCCCCTTGTTCCCTCGCCCCTGAGCTGTTTCCACTTCCCACATAGCAGCCGGCTTGAGTGCTGGGCGTTATCGGTGGTGGCTGCAAGGACCAGAGGTGCCGCTGGTCAGCCTAACCAACTGCAATGCGCTTTCCTGCTCTTGCCGGCAGCGCCATCTCGTGGTGGAGGGTGGAATTAGTGTTTAACTTTAGTTTAGTGTTTAACTTTAGTGAATTAGTGTTTAACTCTGGAGTAAATCTGCCCCCCCCCCTCCACTGAGCCTCTTTCGGTGACAACATGATGGTTTGTATGTTGTGGAGTGAATGAATACATCTTTATGGCTTTATTTACTCTGATCCAATCACATGTTAAAAGCATGCCTTAAGTCCAGTCTGCAAAGTATGGCAACAGGCCAGATGAGTCGCACCAGCCATTTAAAATTCCTGTACAAATTTGCATTGCCAGCCACCTAAAATTTGTAGCAACTTGCAATATACCAGGGAGATAGACGCACCCATTCTTGCCCACTTGATGCAATGCTACCTCTCTGATTAGTTAGTTTATAAGGTGCCCTCCTGTGTCTTTATAACCATTCAGCCATTATTTTTGTTTTTAGTGTTGCCCCCCGCACCAGTCTTACAAGTTCACACCAGGCTAATAAAATTCACATCACTCACTCCTGTCTCCAAGGGCACTCACACCCACAGGATATTGTCGAAAGTGTCATACTTTGCACCCTGGCCTTAAGTTCTCTAGATGTAAATTTTGTTCAGTGGGACAGGAAATGTGAAACAGTCAGCAGTTCCCTGACATGATGTTAATCATTCAATAGGTGAAAGAAACTTTCCAGGAAAGAAAGCCTTCCAAACAAGCAGCATCCCATAAAGCAAGGATAGTCCCACCACTCAAGTTCAACCTCTCATGGGTCAGTTCATAATTAGTCTACACATAGTGAATGATAAATGTGGAGTTTCTCTAGGGAATTAATCCCAGCTCTTTGGCTGTGCACTTCTGTTGTACCAGTCTGCAGAACGTGGCAGATTTCAACGAGATCTTGTTGGGGCAGCCTTGGGGCATACCTATCGATTTGGGGCAGCTTTTAGTTGAGCTTGGGGCAGAGGGGGCTCTTGGGGCAGGAACTAGTATTTGGGGCAGCAGTCAGTCTGCATAATCACCAAAGGAATAGGAAAAAAATAACGAAAAAAACTACAATCATTAGTTGAACTTGCGCTGGAAAAGCTAATTTGTCTCCAAAGCGTAATATTTGTCATCAAGCGAAATATGGTTTAAAAGATAACAGATCAAGGAAATTTCTCATTGACTTCAAGTTCCTGGAAGTAAATAAGAAAATCAGACAATGGGCACCTTTCAAAATTTAAATTTGCAATTATTTTCTAAATTTGTAATCTAAACCTAATTCTATTTACATGACACAATCTTAGAACTCGAAATAAAACTTCCCGTCTGCAGTTTTTTTGCATTTCCTCCGGCATGTTTTGATCGCTAAAGGCCGGCAAATCCAGCCCCCTCCCAGAACGAATGCCGGTCCTCAGTGTGACGTCATTCGGGTGTAAGGGGATCTTTCTTTGCTTGGGTCTTGTGAAAATATTCCAAATTTTGTGATGCTTTCATGCAAATGTGAGAAAACAAAAGGGAACAAAACGCTTTAGCTGTGGAAACGAACTATTCTATTGGAATATAGTTTTCAATTGAAATATTTTTAAAAGTATTGGTTGATACGGCTTCAAAGCAGGGGAAAATGACGGCATTGGGGAAAAGATTTCGCTCATAAAAATACCTTTCAAATATATCCTTAAACTTGTGCCACATGAATGCAAGATAGCTGCTGTTCCTGAGTTTCTATTGCTTTGGTACGTCAATGATCGTGAGTACGTTGTCGTCGGGTTGGATGCACGGTTTTATTTTAATTCTTGGTGTTTCGTTTAAAATGGAGTAGATTAAATTTGTATCAGTAGAAAATTATCCCCCCCTTGGAGGAGTCTGCCCCAGCAACCAAATTTCTGCCCCCATTGGGGTAGGCTTTGGGCTTCCCCAAGCGCCTGTTGTTGTTGTTGTTGTTGTGTCCCTCCAGCTGCTACCGCGGTGTAGCCAGGCGGCTCTGGAGGGATCTGCTGGCGGCCGCCAGGGCCGCCACGATGTCGCCGTTCGGAACTTCCTCCAAAGACGGGGAGATAGTCCCCGTCAGTCGGTGTCGGGTCCTCATCAAGGCGGGGGCACCGCCGAAGCACGTGCTCCGGGGTGTCAGCCTCCTCCCGGCAGATCGGACACCTTCCCGCGGGGCATGCCGCGGAACTGCAGGCCGCGCAGTAACGGGAGAGGCTTGTTCCAATCCCGTGAAGATACTGGTTAGATCCGGACCAGTGTCTGGCACGCAGCTGGTGTACCTCCACCGCCACCTCCCGGTTGCCAGCCGGAATCGGCGGCGGGGAGGCGCCCCCCCCATCAGGAGGCGGTACCAGCCGGCGTGCCAAGCCTGGACATACTCGGCCCGCGCCGCTCTCGCAGCCGCCCGGGACACAGTGGTGACGTCGAGAGGGACCTGCTCTTAAGGGAGCGCGGCGGCTTCCCTGGCGAGCTCGTCCGCCCTCTCATTGCCCAGGATGCCGCAATGGGAGGGGATCCACTGTAGGTGGATCCCTCGATTCCCCCTGGCCAGCGTCGGAGGTTCCTCCAGATCCGGATCCCCATGGGGGACGTCTGTTCGGTGGGACCAGCACGGAGGGATGCCAGGGCCGATTTGGAGTCCGTGCAAATGACGATGGGGTCCTCGGTGTGCGCCGGGTAGTCGATGAGGTGTTGGAGTGCCGATTGTAAGGCGACCAGCTCTGCACGAAAGCTGGAACAGAGTCGTCCAGCGGGCGATCTAAGCTTGTTTGTTTGACCACCAGGCTCCTCTATGAAAGCTCCGGCACCCCCTGTTCGAGACTCCACCGGCGGCGGATCCATCAGTCCATGCCCAGGTCGCACATTGTGGTAAGGTGGTAAGATGGAAGAGCGCCTGGGTCTTCTTTTCTTCACTGGAAGCTCCGGCGTGCAGGGGCGCACCCACGCTCAGCACAAAGGTGATTGTCGAGGCAGTCTCCTCCCACGGTGGCACGCGCCGGGGGAGTAGAGGCTCAATCGGCAGGGAGATGCCGACGGCGCTCCAGACCGCCCGTCCAACCTCCCTCCACCCCGTCACCGAGGTGAGGCGTCCCCGGACTGTGGCCTCTGCCACCACCCGCAGGGGGTCGCCGGGTGGCAGGGCTAGAGCTCTCGCAAAAATCGCGCTGCGAGGGTCTTGGATCTTGCTAAAACTGGGTCTATGCCGACTTCTGCGAGAACGGCATGGGCCGGGGTCGACCTGGGACACCCAGTCACCACACGTGCTGCCGCCCGCAGCTCCTCTCTAACAGGAGAGCATTTGAGGGCGAGGTGGCCGGCAGCCACGCCTCCGCGGCGTGCTCAATGGCTCCACGCACGTATCCGTTGGCAACGGTGCGGAGGGTTCTCTCCTCCAGACCCCAGGTGCGGCCGGTTAGCTTACGGAGTTGGGCTATCCTGGGCCGGGCCTTTGCCTTCAGCGACCTGCAGTGGGGCCCGAAGTGGAGAAGGCGGTCGAGGGTCACGCCGAGAAGCTTAAGCTGCGGTGCTGCCGCGACAGGCGCCGCTGCCACCTTGATGGGTACGTCTGTCGCGTCCCGTGACCACTGCGAGAGGACCATCATTTGGGTTTTGTCGCCTGCAACCCGCATCTTCGAGGCACGGGCCCACTTGACGAGGGCATCCGCCGCCACCTGGGCCCTCTCCTGGGCCACCTTCACTGTGTTTCCGGAGCAAAGTGCCGCGGTGTCGTCGGCGTACATGAACGGCGTCACGCTTGACAGGGCTCTGAGGGACGCTGCGAGAGGGGCCGCCCACAACAGAAACAAGGCGGGGACAGGACTCCCCCTGTTGGAGACCCGCCCTGTACGCTCTCTCACAGCTGAGTGAGCCGTTAAACTCGACTCTAGCGCGTCTGTCCCTCAGGAATTGCCACACCCAGTTTACCATATGCCGGGGTAGGCCGAGATCAAGCAGGCGGACTCGGAGGAGACGATGATCCATCGTGTCGGACGCCCTGGCGAAATCAAACGCCAGGAGCACGAACTTCTGGGCGGTTGCTCCTGGTGGGTTGGTACTGCGGGCCTTGGGGCGTTGCCATCCGTCTTGAATTGTTTGTACCAGGCGGCCGAGGCTGTCTGCTACAGATCGCTTGGCGCGGAATCCCACCTGCTCTGGGGGTAACATCCCTTTCTGCTCCGCAACGTGCATCAGGCGAGACTGGATGAGGCGTTCTGCCAGCTTGGCGATGTGGCTGTTGTTGTTGTTGTTGTTTATTCCCTCTGGGTCCTTCGCGGACCATAGCCCAGCGGCTCCCTGTGGCAGAGGTAGCCGCCGGCCAAGGTCGCCACCAGGTCGCCGTCCCGCAGCTGCTCCGGGTCGATGTGGATGCTGCCTCGATGACGCAGGCGGGCGCCGGCGAGGGACGGGCAGCGCAGGAGCACATGCTCCGGCGTGTCGGCCTCCTCGCGGCAAACGGCGCAAAGCGCCGCTGGGCACCTCTTGTCGTCGCACTGCGAACACACCGGAGAGGGGTGTCGGCCGATGCGATGCAGGTACTGGAGTGACCGGCCCCAGTGGCCGGCCCTCAGCTGGTGCACGTCTACGGCCGCCTCTCTGTCGTCGCCGGTGACGGGGGCGGCAGGTGACCCCCATGATGCGCTTGTGTAGGCTGTCCGGCCAGCCCGCGATCCATCTCTTGGTAGTGTCGCGGGCCACAGCCTTAGTTGCTGTCCTGACATCTACTGGCACTTCTGCTTGTGGCAGGCCAGATGCCTCCTTCGCCATAGTGTCGGCGCGTTCGTTCCTGTCGAGGCCGCAATGGGCCGGGACCCACTGTAGATATACATTCTGGCCTCTTGTCGTGATGGCGGAGAGGAGATGCCAGATATTTGAGCCCAACGGCGCCGTCTGCCCCGCGGCTCCTCTCGCCAGGGTGGAGAGAGCCGCCTGGGAGTCGAGGCAGACGACCAGCGGGAGCCTCACGTGGACGCCCTCCAGGCTGGTGAAGGCCTCCAGCGCGGCCCTCAACGCGCACAGCTCCGCGCGGGTGCTGGAGCACAGTCGCCCGGCCGCTTCCCGCACCTCTCTGGTCTCGCCGGACGGGAGAACAATGAGGGCTCCCCCGCCGCCCAAGGATGTGCCACCAACGGCGGAACCGTCGGACCAGATCCAGGTTGCCTCTTGTGGCAGTTCGGTGAGGTGCTCCTCCGCTGCGAAGCGGCGCACCGCGTCAGGGGCGTTCCGGCGGCCCCGCGGGCCAACATCCAGCGAGATGTTAACTCCTTCCTTGGTGGTCCATGGTGGGGCAGTGACGGTGAGGCGCTCCTCCACTCTGACTCCCGACAGTCCGGCCTCTTCCATTGCCTCCCGGCCGGAATCTCGCCAGCCGGACGTGGCCAAGCGCCTGGGTGCGGCGGCCTCGGCAACCTCCCGGAGGGGGTCGCCCTCGGGAAGCGACGTCGCTCGGCACAGCATACGCGCCGACAGTACTCGACGTCTTGATCGAGCCGTAGGTAGGCCTGCCTCGGCCATAAGGGGGTCTGTCGGGGTGGACCGCGGACAACCCGTGACTGCGCGAGCCGCCGCGCGCAGCTCGCGGTCGATCACCTCGACGTGGGAGTCAGAGACCGCGGGGAGCCAGGCTGCTGCCGCGAACTCCAGCGCTCCACGGACGTAGCCGTTGGCTATTGTTCTAAGCTGCTGTTCACGCAGGCCCCAGAACCTCCCCGTCAGCTTGCGGAGCTGCGCCGTCCGCGGCTTGACTTTCCTCCTCAGACTCGCGCAGTGCTCGCCGAAGTGGAGGAGGCGGTCAAGCGT
This sequence comes from Lepas anatifera, assembly GCA_034440635.1. Taxonomy (NCBI): domain Eukaryota; kingdom Metazoa; phylum Arthropoda; class Thecostraca; family Lepadidae; genus Lepas; species Lepas anatifera. Next base: position 1,534,596 of record JAOTON010002265.1, on the reverse strand, counting down.
CACGCCGAGGAGTTTCAGGTTGTGTCTTCCAGCCACAGGTGAACCTGCGACCTTAATGACGAGGTCTCTGGAGTCCTGGGCCCACTGGGAGAGGACCAGCGCCTGGGTCTTGTGGCCCGCGATGACCATCTTCCACTGGTCGGCCCAGCGGGCCATGACGTTCGCTGCTTGTTGAGCCCTTGCCTGGGCCACCTCCATCGTGCAGCCGGCACTCAAAGAGGTGGTGTCGTCGGCGTACATGAAGATAGACGTCCGATCGACTTCGCGCAGGTCCTCTATAAGGTCTGCGGACCACAGGGTGTACAGTGTCGGTGCCAGCACCGAGCCCTGTGGGAGGCCAGCGCGGAATATCCTCTCCGAGCTGCGCGTTCCATTGATTTCTGCGCGCGCCCTTCGGTCCCGAAGGAAGTGGTGAATCCAGTAGACCATGCACTTGGGCAGATTCTTCCTGGAGTAGCTTCAGCTGCAGCATGCGATGGTCAATTTTGTCGTAGGCTCGAGAAAAATCAAAGGCGAGGAGGACGAACTTGTCCGCTGTGCGGCCGTCGACGGGCCGGCCCCTTGTCTTGGGCCGACTCCAGCCGTCCTGGACCGTCTGGACGAGGCGCGCCAGGTTGTCCTCGGCCGATCGGCCCCGGCGAAAGCCGACCTGTTCGGCGGGGATGAGGTCGTCGCGCTCGATCACGTAGGTCAGTCGGGCCGCCACCATGCGCTCTGCCAGTTTAGCGACATGGCTGGTCAGCGCGATGGGGCGGTAACTTCCGACCTCCTGTTGGTCTTTCCCTGCCTTTGGGATGGGAATGATGGTGGCCCGACGCCACGCAGAGGGGACTTCAGCTGACAGCCACGACTTGTTTATTGTATGTAGGAGGGCCCGTCGGGCTGTGGGGCCGAGGTGCTTCAGGTGCTCCGTACATACTCCCTCTGGGCCGGGCGCTTTCCGTGGCCTCATATGTCGCAGCTGGTCCGCTAGCTCTTGCATGGTGAAGGGCTGGCACGTCTCGGTCCTCTCGCCGTCGCAGCAGCAGGGGCGGGCTCTCAGGGTGTGAAGCTCCGCTTTGACAGGCCTATCGCGCCTCTTGACTCTGGCGTTACGGCTGACCTCTGCGTAGGTGCGCACAAAAGCCTCAGCCTTGGCACGGTCCTCCGCGAGTACTTGACCGCGGTCCCCGTTGATTGCCTGGCCGGGGCATGGGTCCTGGACGGCACCTTCCATCTTGCGCAGAATCTTGGTTATCCTGCCGACGGCTGCTGGTTTGTTCAGTTCTGTGGTTGCGAAATCGCGGAAGGACCGTTGACGTGCCAAGTCTTCCGCTTCAGCCGCCTTCTTCTTCGCCACCTTCCAGCGCTGTACCGCACCGGGGGTATCAGGGCGCTCGTGTAGTGCGGCCCTGGCCTGCCGACGCTCCCGCACCACCTCCTCCACCTCAGGATCGGAGGCCCATGGCTTTGGGTCCGCACGGGCTCCTCTGGGAATGGCTGCTGTGCTGGCGGCCATGATGAGCTCAGCCAGTCGGGACGCCAGCGTCTCGACAGAGGAATCCAGGGGAGCTCCGCTGCGGCTGCTTCGCAGTTCGCTGTGAAGGCGGGCCAATCTGCTTTATTGAAAGCCCAGCGCGACTTGCGGATCCGCCGCGGGCAGCTGCTGTCAACCACGGCGGTAACAACCTGTGGTAGGTGGTCGCTGCCCAGGTCTTCGCCAGTCGACCAGCTGCATCGCCTCGCGAGGTCTCTGTGGGCCAGCGCGACGTCTGGTGCCGACAGCCTTGTGCGTTCCCCGTATCCTGTACAGGTGGGTGCGCCTGTGTTGAGAGCGGTTCAGTTGTTGGAGGAGGTCCAGTCACTGACCATGTTGCCCACCCCGTCTGGATCCAAACAATTAACACTCCAGTCGGGGTGGTGGCCATTGATATCACCGATAATTACTGTGCGGGCGTCCGTGGGGGAATCCGGAGAGCGTGAAACGGTCAACGCGTTCATCTTCCTCCGAGTTGCGGATTGGAGGGCGGTAGACATTGTGGACATCCAGGTAGGACGCTCTTGGGTTCTTGCCCCGCGGGTTGCAGAAGATGCGCACTGCAGAAGATGCGCACTGCGCACCATTCTGTAGTGGTATCGTTCGGCTGGAGAGGGGGAGTCTCGATCGTAGAGAACGTGAGGCCGTCCCGGACGAAAATTGCCACATCTCCGCCCTTGACCGGCCCCTCCCCTCTCCTGCCCCGCGCCCTCCTCCGGACCGCAGCAGTTTGGTAACCGGGGATGCTGAGCGACTTGTTCGCCGGGAGTTGGACTTCCTGCACGGCCGCCACGTCCACCCTCTTCTCAGAGAGCCAGCGCGAAAACTCAGGGATCTTCTTTCTGAGACCTTCGGCGTTCCACCCGCAGAGCAGGAGGCGGCTTCTGAGCAGGCGGTTGCGGCGGTACCGTCGGTTCTTCGCCCGCCGGCTGCGCCCGCCCCGGGGACCACGACTACCGCGGGTCTTGCTCCCCACCGTTGGCGCTCACGGCGGGGAGGTCGTCACTCATCTACTCAAGCGGGCCGGGGCCGCCGCGGCTGCCACTCCGCACGGCTCCCGGACCCGCTGGTAGGTATGGCGTAGGTGGAGGTTGTGTCCACGCGCGGTTTGCCAGGTCACACGCAGACGTCGGAGATGTGGAGCAGCTGCCGAGACGACGAGCGGGTGGCGCGTCGGTCGGCGGCGTCCCGCCCTTGGAGGGCGAGTGTGGGTCCCATTTGGTTTCCCCGGTGCTCTCCACACCGGAGCGGGGGCGCCAGCGTCGCTGTCGTCCCCAACGCCGTCCACCCCGAGAAGGCGGGAACCCGTTGGACGGCTGGCGATGTGGCTTGTGAGGGCAATCGGCCGATAGCTTCCCAGTAGCCTCTTGTTTTTCCCGCCTTGGGGATTGGGAGGATTGTTGCCTGCCTCGTCTCGAAACGGGACCTCTGCTCTCAGCCACGACTCATTGGTGGGGCGCAGAAGAATCCCGCGGGCGGTGGGACCAAGGTTCTTCAGGTGCTCGTTTGAGATACCATCCGGACCGGGTGCCTTTTTCATTTGAAGACGCTGAATCTGCAGAACGAGCTCGGCCTCACTAAATGCTGAGCAGCAGTCCCTGTGGGCTCCCGCACACTCGGCGCAGACGCTGAGCTCTGGGGCCTTGAGCTTCCGCTTGGCGGCGCGGTCCTGCTTGGCGGCACGCACTTGTTTTGAGACGTTGCTATACGTCTTATTCAATGCCTCGGCTTTGTCCTTGTCAGAGATCAGCAGCTTGTCATTATCCACCATGTAGAGGTAGGGGGTAGGGAGTCAGCTTTTGTAATTTAGCTGGTACAAAGCGGGTACTGTGCTTATTCGATGGCATTTGATCCCACCGTTCACCAAAAAAATGAAAAATCATTGATTCGCTGAAAATTCATCCGCACCACCTAATTAAACTAATTAACATAATGAGCTGCAATAGATTTGCTGTATATCCCAAACAAAGCCAGTTATGGCTGATTTGAAGCTACCTACCCCCCACTAAGTCGACAATGAGCATTTCATGTAAAATATTTTCAGTAAGATAATTACCTAATTTTAGCCAATTAAAATAATTATATTAATTAGCTGCAATAGAATTGCTATATCCCCCGATCAAAGCCAGCTACAGCTAATTTGAAGATACCTATCCCCACTAAGTCGACTATAAGGATTTCATTGAACATGTTTTCGGTTAGACTGTTGCATAATTTCATATAATTAAAGGGAATGTGGCACCTTTATAACGTGATTTTAACTGAGATAGCCAAGTTGTAAAGGATGCCGGAAAACCTGGTACTCTGTATATCATTTGTTTTGAAACTCAAAATTTCCATAGAGAAAAGCTAAAAACTGCCTGAAATGTACCCCTCATGTACCCTTAGCAGCAGGACACAGACTGTCAGTTGTTGGTTTGACGACATATGCTGACGTCATGATGAGCATCAGCCAATCGAAAGCCCTTGAATCCTATTGAAAATGGTAGTGGTTGCCAGATCATGACATAATCCACAGGGAAATATTTATTTCTTTCCGTAGGGGAGCATTTTAAGAATCAACATATTGAGCTTATTGTACATTTTTCAGGTGAAATCATGGGCGCTTCCATGATTTTTGGCTAAAAGTTCCCATTATTACACTAAATTCCAAGATTCGACCAAGGCGCCACATTCCCTTTAAGTCAATCATGGTAATTACCTGCAACAGATTAACTTTGTCTCCCAAACAAAGTGAGTTATCGCTAATTTGAAGTTACTTTTCCCACTAAGTCGTTTACAAGAATTTTTTCCACTATATTTTACCGAATTGTTTCCGATCTGGATATGATCTCCCTTTTTCTGAAAGTGCGGAGGGAGTCCTCCATTCAACGCCAGCACGCACAACACGGTTCATGAATCTCCCCCCCAACGATTTCATATGGACACCCAAGTTAGCGTTGCCAGCAGGAAAGTTGTCATGATTGCACCACCCACTGTCAGCTCACCAGGCTCAGGCTAACACAATCCCAGTGCAGCCGTCAGACCCAAACAACACCACTCAGCACGCGCTCACCATCGACCATCCGGGCCAACCACAAATTTATTACAGGACTTGTCAAAGTTCAGCCTCTTGGCCGAACAAATCCCAAAGTACCCACTCTCTGTGTACAATTTTCGACATGGTTGTGGCGAAAGACATTAGCGACCAGGGGCGGCCGCAGACCCGAGTTTTTTTTGGGGGGGCAAACCCATGTCTGCCTCTCCTGGGGGATGGAGGGTGGGGCGTGCAATTTGGGTGCTCGACAGACCTAGTATAAGCTACCGCTCCAATTACATGATCGCTCTCTGGGGGGGGGGTGGGAGCGAACAATTTTTGCTCGTTAGACCTAGTGTAAACACCATTCTTTTCTAAAAAAATATCCGGTCTTTGGGGGGAAAAACATGTTTGGCCCCCTTCAGCGCTTTGGGGGGCGGGGGGCATGGCCGGAATGCCCCCCCCCTGCGTCCGCCAATGTTAGCGACAGACTGGAAGTTCGTCAAAGAGAACCGAATGGCTCGAGGATCAGAGTAGGGCCACTCGCCCTCAACGGAGCAATAGAAGAACTGTCCTGGTTGGGTGACTTGAACGTCCTCAACGACCGGGTGCCACCACAGTCAGTCGGACTACTTGTTCACCCGTTCGAGGTGCTCGACGACGATGTTCCCATCCTCGCGCACCTCATTTGGGTAGCACAGGAACCAAGCGACGCAGTCTACCGCCACCTCCCACATTACGACCGACAGCACCATCAGTTCAGGCACAGGTGTGCTGGTCACAGCGTCCGCACAGTCACCGTCTCCTCCTCCTGCCGTAGCCTCCTGCTGTGAACGCAAACACACGGCCGGCTCATCATTTGTGAGCAAGCTCGCAATCGAGCCTCAGCAAGCGCCACTTGCCTCGTTTGTGTCCTCAGTTAGCAGCACATACAGATTCTGAAATCGCTCAGCATGTGATACTCGCACGAGCTTGAAAAGCTCTGGTCTTGCTGCGACATCTGCTGGGCGAGAATGCCGGTGGAAAACGAGCTCAGTGCGCACGAGCCGCTCGTCGATGTCTGGGTTGTTCCGGATAGCCACAAGCAGCTCGTCGACTGTTGTGCACGGACCGCCCCAGCGCTTGCATTCCATCCAGGAGGCGGCGCATGTAGTCGCGCTGGTGGTGGCTGGTGGCCGACTTCCGCTGCAATCGCTCGCGCAGGAGCGTACGCTGGTGGGCTGCCCACGACGACTCGCGATCGGCGAGAACCGACTTGATGGCGATAGTGACTCGGTCAACGGTCTGGATCTCCGACTGGTACAGCGTCATATCTGTTCGGATGCCCTTCTCAGAGAACTTCTTGTTGCGGAACTTAGCAACTGCCACGAGGTGGCTGAACTTTGCTGAGTCTCGCTCGGCATCGATGGTGTGTGTTGGCTTATTTTCCAAATCCAGCTCTGGCAGCAAGTGGAGCTGTTTGGCGCGCGGCGGTGCCTCGTCTTCGGCTGTGATGCCGTACTCGCGTCCGCATTGCAGCTTTACAGTCCGACTGCCGTCAGCGCACATCTGCTGGAGTACTTCCTGCTGTAGGACATTCGACGGCGGTTCCACCGGCACGTGGCGATACATGACGCGCCACTGCTGCAGTGTGTCCATCCTGCCTCGGGCCAGGTCAACGTACAGGTGCGGCAGGAGATTGAACAGCTGGACCTGTGAGCACTGATCGATGCAGTGAAGCAGGGGTAACGCCACCATCTAGGTGAAGCATACCAGCACGCGCAGCTCAGTCTCGAAGACCTCACACTCCAGGTAAAGATTGCACGCTTTCGCCAAGAAGTTCTTGCGACCAGTGTCTGCAATCAATCTGCGCAGCAGCGGCATAGCGTTGCACCAGAGACGCAAACACGTAAACTGGGCTTCGTAAAGCGCCACTCGTGGTAGAGCACCATGTGTTTCACCACGCCTTCCGACTCGCAGAGTAGGTCGAATTCGTCGGCGAGTGAGGTCGACGCTGCGCTATTGTCGTGCGTGTCGGAATGTGTCGGAATCGTGCGTGTCAGAAGTGCAAATGAACCTGTCGGGAATGTGCCCCTAGTGGCAGGTCTAGTGAAGGCCGGTGACAAGGGGCAGATGGATTGGGTGCATCATGGTGAGCTTGGGTGGATATCCATGACATTGTCATGTTCAAACAGCTTTACAAGGGTTCATTAGGGCACAAATAATAAAAATCCAAATATTTCTGACATAGCCTAGAGGTAATTGTCCAACTGAAAATATATTATTACAGATCCTTATAGTGACCTTGGGGAGCTAGCTCTAAGCTAGCCATAACTGGCTTAGTTTGGGAGACATACCTATTCTATGGAAACTGATTAACATAGGTAATTAGTTTAATTAGGAGAACTTAGGCAATCATATACCAGAACATTTTTATTTGAAATCCTTATAGTCAAGTTAGTGGGGAAGGCTACATCAAATTAGCCGTAACTGGCTTTGCTCGGGGGACAAAGTAACTCTATTGCAGCCAATTAGCATAATTAATTTAATTAGGTAAAATTTTGTAATTATCTCACTGAAAACAATTTATATGGAATCCTTATTGTCAACTTAGTGGGGCTAGGTAGCTTCAAATTAGCCCTAACTGGCTTTTCTCGGGAGATATAGCAACTCAATTGCAGCTCATTAAGCTAATTAGTTAAACTGAATGGTGCTGATGGGTTTTGTGCAAATATTTTTTCTGCATTTTTATTTCCTCATTAGGTCATATTACATCCAAAAAATACAGTACGACGAGGATCTGAAACAAAAAATTTGTACCCCCTCACCTCTGCAGCATGGCTTCCCTGGCCCGGTGGTCGTCCGAGGCACCCTCCCACTTCCTAAGGATCTTGGTGACTCTTCCTAGGCTTGCTGGTTTGTTGAGCGTGTTGTTCACAAATGACCTAAAGTGTTGCTGGGAGACCCGATTTTCCACTTGTGTGACCTGCTGTTTGGCGCGGATCCACCGCAAGCGCCTCGTCGAGTCGCCTGCCACATTCTACAGACTGGTGGTTGTATGGTTCTTGAGCCCAGCTGAAGCCAGTGGTGTACCAGCTGAGTTATTAAGTTTCTTCCAGTCATTGAACATGTAAAGACTTCGTCTTCCCCTCCTCTTGGTTTTCCCTAAGCAACTGCAAGGTCAGATTATTAAATCAGCATTCCAGTACAAGTGAGCTACTTCCAGAGACCCTGGTCCTGTCACCACCCTCTTAAGAACTTTCATGTAATGAATGATAAAGGAAAACCAAATGTATGTCCCAATAGGGGGAGGATTTTAGCTGCTCCAAACACCTCAAGAAGCCTGCCATTTTGTGCAGAGTGGCCAGCCTTAAATTTTTGGCTGGCCAGTCTGCAGAAAATGGCAGGCTTCTGGATGAGGGGTTTGGAGCAGCTAAAATTCTGCGCTTATTGGGTCATGAATTTGGTTTTCTTCCTACAACGCCATACATTTTTGTTTTATACTTTAGGAAGGCCACATTATTGTTTTAATGATAGTAATTTTAACGATATTAATTTACACATAATTGTATAAATGATAGGAAAGGTGTACTTTTTTTGCTTGCTGACTTCTTCTGTGTATGGTTTGGTATGCTGCTTCTGTTGCACAAATGTGCCATTGACACCTTATCTTGTCCAACAGGTTTTTGGAGACAAGTCCACCATAAGTCTTTATCTTTGAGCAAGACAACACTAGAGAGAAATCCTGGATCTCATCCCAGCCACAGTCAGCTTTGTGTGGTACTGCCTGAGAGCCGGCCTGCAGCATCTGCTAGCCATCATGGGGCAGGTTCTAGGCCGGATGGCTCCAAGCTGGATGGCTCCGGACAATGCTGCTCCCCCTCCAGATGAGGTGGACGAGTGCGGAGGCCGAGTCTTCACTCCGGCCAAGGGTGTGCACAAGATTGCACTGCAGGATAATGAGGAGGTGGTCATCCGCGACAGTCTGGTGGTGAGAGCTGTTAACGGTGCTCCCGCCGGAGCCCCTCCTGCAGTCGCCGGAAGCTCCGACTTTTGACCTGATAGCAGAGACGGAGGTGGTTGCCACTGCTGTACCGCAGGTCACACGCTCCAAACGAATGCTCGACGACGCCAGTCCGTCGTCCGATGAAGGATCCTCGCCAGATACACCCGACGGCGAGTTTGTGGCTCGGGAAACTAAACGGCACGCGTCGTCGGACATCAGGTTCGCCGAGGAACCTTTCCAGCCGACGCTGATCAAGTCCCGGGAGCGCTACCCATTCCTGGACGACGCAGAAACGGCCGATTATCTGTCCACGTCGCGTGTGATGTTTGTGCTTCGGGGTGTTCCGGGCAGTGGGAAGTCGCACCTGGCTGCCCGCATCCGCGAGAGGTTCCCCGAGGCCGTCATCTGCTCCGCGGACGACTACTTCATCAAGAATGGAAGGCACGTCTATCACGCTGGCCGATGTTTGATATTTTACGGCCACTAATGTAGGTATATATTTTTCCAATGACGCACTATACGGGTGTAGGTGTCAGAGGAACCCATTGACTGGTCTAGCAAATAATGCCTTCTGAGTCTGGAGACGGACAGTGAAACAACTATCCCACCTGGCCTTCAGTAGGTTGTCGTAACCTCTGGTTCATGTCTTTTGCAAAGGTTTAGACAATATTTTGTGTATAGGTGATGATAACCAATATGCTTATGTTTGTTACTGGATAATTTGGATAATTGCTGGATGATTATTGTGTGGACAGTTTAACTAGAATTTTTAATCAAACCAGACAGCCTCGATTGTTCGCATGGTCAGCTTTTCCAGATACTTTTAAGCCCGGTTTTAAGGTGGTGGTCTGCCGGTAAGTGTTGTGGTGCTGACGTCACTTTCCCCTGCATGCAGCTACCAATACGACCGTGCCCAGATCCAAGCGGCGCACGAATGGTGCGCACATCGTGTGCAAACCGCCTGCGAGGAGCAGCGGCCGCACATTGTGGTGGATAACACGCACGTGCGTGACTGGGAGTGGCGGGGCTGCGTCCAGCTGGCGGCGCGGCACCACTACCTGCTGCTGCTGGTGGAGCCAGACACCGCCTGGAGGCGCGACCCGCGCCAGCTGGCGCTCCGCAACATACACAACGTGCCGGAGGAGCAGATCAGGTATGCAGGCAGTCCGGCTGCGGCGCGGTGCTCCGCTTGTTTTCCGTTTACAAGATAGTGCATTGCTAGTTTAACCGCCACGGTGAGGGACGAGGGGAGGGGGTTAGAATGGGAATTGCGTGTAGGGGAAAATCACGACCCCGTATATGCAGCAGTATTAGGCATTGAGCACTATTGTGTAACACTGATATTAGACATTGCCCTCACAAAGTTTTATGATGGTTGATATATTTCCTAACCAGCCGGTTCGTGTGTTGGAATCGGTACTGCGGTGTCACGTTGTCCGTGACGTGCAGGCGTAAGTTGAAGGCGCTGAAGCCGTGTGTGCCGCTCTACTTCGGCTGGATGCTGAACGCTGCCGACTGTCGGCTGCTCTGCCACAGAGCCCAGCTCATTGTCTCCAAGCTGTTCCACAAACACCCGCAGTTCGCCGATGAGCTCTTCTCCATGACCAACGGTGGCAGCATTGAAGGTGCGTATTTACCTATAAGGTCGGTGAGGCACTTTGCCTCAGTACCTACTTCATTTACTGGCTTATTGAATTTCTCGCCGACGTATCGGGTGAGTGTTTGGTTTTATGTCTGTGAAATGATAAAAACAGAAATCAGAGTTCGTCCAGCATGCTCAGGTGGATAGATTACATTTTATGCAAAAATATAGTGTCCCCTGATTTTGTGCTAAACACTGGCATGTCAATTCACCCGTAATTAGGGCAATTTGTTTAGGTGATTGCTTATTTTGGAGGGTTCATAGCCTCCATGTTTTTGCCTTTTGATTTCTTTTTACATATTTTAGTATCCGTATACCGCGTCGAACAAACTATATTTCTACAATGGCAACGGTTACGATTCCTGCTGGCTGATGTTGTTCCATCAGTTGATGTTCCCACAGAATTGTCATTGGCACAGGTAGCAGCAGCCCCACTCTTCGCCCTCAGCACTCCTCCCTCTCTTCCCCCACCTAACATTGTGCTGTCCCTCGCCGGCAGAGTTGTTCTCGCTGTACCGACCTCCCGGCGAGCTGCTGCACTGCACGGCGCGGTTCTGCGCGCGCGGCAAGGTGCCCGGCTCGCGCCAGTACGCCGAGCGCGCTGAGGTGGCGCGCGCCCTGGGCCGCCAGAGCGTGTTGCGTGTCACAGGCCTGCTGCTGACGCCCCGCACGCTGGGCGCGCGCCTCACGCTGGACGACGGCCAGCTGCAGGTGTGGGATCAGCCGGATTACAAACACTCACCGGTGAAGTCGGGTCACGGGGCGCACTCAGGGAGGCACAGCGGGCACGGCGACGAGGGGCGACATCGTCACCATGTCAGACACGGGAACCACGGCAGGCACGGCCATCACAACCAGCACGCCGACACTCACGGACACAGCCATCATCGAAAAGGCGATGGTGATGGAGCCCACGGTCAGAACGGAGCCGATCCTGCTGGCCAGGGTCTGACATCCGGAGCCCAGACAGGCGGCTCTGCGCCGTTCCCCACACCACCGTCCCAGTCGCCCCACCCCGGCGCCGGCTCCACCGGGGGTCTTCCGTGGCGGGCGGGGGGCTGTGAGCCGTCGCTGGCTGTTGCGGGCGGCAAGAGGCCGCTGAGGGTCACCGCTGGCCGTCGCGCCCACATCACGCTGGGCTGCCGGCCCGGTCAGCCTCCTGTGGTGACCGGTAATGACCTGATGGCGGTGCTGGATGAGATGGAGGCGCGACCGGAGCTAATGGCGAGTCCCGCCGCCCGCGAGGGACGGGTGACCCTGCACCGGGTCCGGCAGCACGAGTGGTACCTGGACCTGGAACGCGACATAGTGGTCGATACCGTGTTCTCTGCCCGCTACTGAAGGGGTCGGGAGGCATTGACTGACCTGCGAGTGTTGCCATAGGTTCTCATAACAGTGAAGCGCGATGCTTTATGCCTGGCCGGTGGCTGCTATGTAAAATAGAGGCAGTTCAAAACATGCCAAATCCGACAATTAGTGTCATCGTCGCCTGTGCTGCAGCCTACACAGGGGCTGTGTTTTATGAACAAGAGGATATGTTGTGCGGGTTTGTGTGTGTTGGTGGATATGTTTGTGCTGGGAGTAGCAAGATTTGGTTATTTGATCAATATTTCGCTTTTTATTTTTGACATTGCGGCACGAACGTGTGGTGCAGTGTAAGTTTGTTGCACTCCCATGCCGCTGACCCGGGTTCAAATCCCGAGTGGGAATACGGAATATGGAACCTTCTGATCCCAGTATACCCTCTCAACAAGCTGAGAGTGGCGACGCCATATGCCTCAGCAGTTGGTGTGTTGTAAAGCCCTGAGGCGAGTTAGCGCGGCAAAGACAAGCTATTTCACTCTGAATCTCGTGTTATCGGGCATTGCGGGGACAGACAGCCCCTGTCGTTTGTTGGCGTTGTTTTGTGTGTTTACTTTAATTGTTAACTTCACTCAGTTTGTTTGTTGGTGAAGGAGATCGGTGGTTCTAGTGGTTTTGCATATGCTCCATAACCATCCATTTTTTGACAACATTGAGTGCAGTGATTTGGAGTTGGGGCATGCCACTTATGACGTAGCTTATGAGTTTTATGGACGAGTGAAATGGACGCCATTCAAAGGTGGGAGTGCGAGAACTGCGTTTGGGCATTATAGTAGTGATTCGCTTGTATGCTTTGTGGTCTAACGGGCGTCATCCCGTCCGAAGTGCAAATTTTGGTGAGTTCTCTTCGAAACACGTTCAGCCATTTTGTTTTCGCCCACCCCCAGAAACCAAATTATTCGGTGTCTGAGGACGTCCCTGCTTGTGCGCTGAATACTTGTATTTCCTCTCGTGTATTCACGGCTTCAAGCTGACCTGGGGCAGGGGCAATGCGCAATCGTGGCTCTGGTAATGTTTCAGACATACCTATGCTGCTGCGCTGTTCCATTGTTTTGACAACATTTCTGACCTACGCCTTCAAGTACACCAGTGTGGGCAGACTTGCCAGCCCTCCTATTTTAAACATCCGTTTCCTCAGTCATAATACTTGGTGCTGCCTGTTTATCGGTAGTGCAGTGCCACCTTTCTCATTGTACCAGTTTCGGTCTTAGCTGTTGTGATCTCCGTGCCGATTGTTACGTCCGCTTATGCTTCAAAATCTAGCGTTAAGTGAATGGTTTTGTTCACGCATAGTTTTGTTGCACCTGCCGTGTGACACAGTGTACAAAGCTTAAGTTTGATGGTTTTAAAATACATCTGATGCATTATTCGATTGAATCGTTGTATTGAAGGAAAACAGAATGAAAGTTAACCGGAAAACTCTCAGCCTGGTGGCCTGAAGGTGGAGCTGTTCGTGAATTTCGCTAAGGAAAGTAGCCGTAAAGCTCGTCTCTTCTATCGATTTCTCCCTCATTTGGTCTGCTTGTGATTCGTAGTGGCCAACGGTGGTCGTTCTCGTATCGACCTGTACGGACTTCTCCCACGGTCGAGCTTCTGCTTGAATTGTTTATTCGCTATCAGGGGCGCAATCAGGCTGAGAGAACGGGTTTCAACCGTAGGGAGGCACAGCTACATTTGTTGTCTTTCTTTGTAATGATATGTATGAGCCAATGCAAATAGCTTGCCAGTAATTCTGGCCAATACCAAGGCCGGATGAAAGACAGGGATCCGTCTTTGGGGAACAACTGCCAGGGCCAACAGGATGACTGAGATATCGCACTACGCCCGCGGCTGATGCGCTGACTCCGCTGGTATTGTTTCCGATTCCGCCCCCACAGGACTCACAGCCGCCCCTGATTAAGATGTGTTGTGCGTTGTTCACCCTCAATGGTAGCTTTCCAGTCGTGTAGGAGCCGCAGTCAGTGCGAAACCCACGATCAAACACTTCCGTGCTGTCTCGCCGCCTGCTGCAATGTCCCGTCCAGAGCTTCGTTGCCTCACAATGCTCAAATTTACAGATAAAAAATAGGGCAGAAAGAACAGCTATAGGGACTTCCCCATGCGCGGAAATAGTACATTAGCATAAAAAGATTGCACCAAAAAGAAAACAGCTGAGCAGTTGCGCAACTTACGAATGAGAAGTGTTATGACGGATCTCGGGACAGGTCAACGGCGATGTGTTGGGAGCGAATAGTGTGGTGCTGACCGCTGGCTCCGGCGCCTCCGCCTGATGATGCGTTGCCGATGGGTGCTGCCGCTGGTGACCTACCTGCTGCTGGGTGTGCTGCTGGGGACGCTGGTCAGCATGTGGGCGCCCTCGGTTCAAGGTGAGAGATGGGACGGGGTGGAGCTCGCGTCGAGTACTGCACCGTGCTCTGCTGGGCTGCAGATGTCGTGTGAAGCGGTACACGTGTTGGCAGGAGCACTGTCTGAGGTACCCATTTGTTGTATTGCGTAACTCTTTAAATGTGGAACTTTGCACGTGCGCGTTCCCTGCAGACCGTCGTTTCAGTGGTGAATGTGCTCCCTTCCCTGACCCCACGTGTCTGGTGGGCCTCCGCAGAAATGTCCCGAAATCTGGCCGCCCCCGCCGTGTTCTCGGCGAAGGAGCTACACCAGCACCCCCTATGCGGCGAGAGCGTGGAGCTCAGACGCCACCTCACGCAACAGCTGACCGAGGTCAAGGCGGAGCTGCTCTCCTCCAGAGGTGACTGCGTAATGGGCCTGAGAGCTTTGCTGCGTGAGTGGTCTTGTTTCACTAGGACACAGATATTATATGACGGACTTGAAAGGCGGAAATCCAAGAAACTCGTGGGACGGGTCACCTAGTACGAGTACCTCGTGGTTTCATCCTGTTCACTTTTCCAATTTCTGTATTTGTTTTTTACATGTATTATTATGTATCATATTTACATTATTATTATTATGCATTATGCGACCATCCGCTATCAAAGGTATGCCATGCACTACACCTGAATATAGTATAAATAGCGCCGACTTCACCGTCAGAAGTAATGAGGGCGGCCGTGCGCGGGATTTGGCAGAGCAGGGGCGCTCCCCGGACCCGCAGGTGGTGCTACAGCTGACGCGGTTGATTCACCGACTGGACACCAGGGCGGCGCTGTCGCAGCTCAACTCCGACGAACTGGACAAAACCTTCAACGACAAACCAGCGCGGTGAGAAGACCGTGGCTTCCTGCCGTTTTGAATGTGTCTAGCTTTCCTCTAACGACATTGAGCTTATGTCTGTTTTCTTTAGTTGAATATGGTTTCTGTGTTATCTATGCGTATATCTACGCTACACTAGAAATGTGTGTGACAAGGCTATATACATACACGGGCTATATTACCACTCCGTCGCTCAGTTATATAGTTGAAACTTCAAAAGTGCGTATTTGGGGGCAAGCGCTGTATGACCACATAAGTATTCCCCTTTAAGCCCAAATAATCGATCAACGCTTATCACGTGCCATAGAAGGATTGACATGCATCGATCTGCAAAACTTCTGCCTGATGTTTAAACTACTGCTGGCAGATGTGACAGCGCAAGAATAGGAAATGGATCTCTAAATATATGGACCCCCTCGAACAAAGCTTACCAGCCCAGATTGAGTTTTTCTCGTATGCCATTTATATTTTAGCTAGGTTGAACTATAGAGAGTTGCAACAGGGTAGCTACCATACCCAAAGCAAGCTGAAAAGCATTCGTTGAATATCAGGTCATTGGAAGATGCACATTTGAATACAAATGTTGGCGAAAACCATCAGGGGGTGGATGTGGCCTGAAGTTCGTTCTCTCGCGTGTTTCAGCCAAGATGAGGAGAAATACGTAAACATGGACGACGCTGATGACCAGACCGATGGACAGACTCCCTCTGAGCAGCTGCGGGAAGTTTGTCCTGAAATCTACCACGGCGCGGCCGACGATGCGCCTCTGCACCGGGCGGGGTTTGTCACAGAAAACTGCAAGGTGGGTCAAATCGCTTCCTCTTTCTGGGACTTGCAGTCAACTGCTTTCTTGGATTGGTGTTCAACGGGTGAGGTGGTTTTTACGTTTTGTGATTAAACTTCAACCAGAATTAATGAAAGCCGCTTAGCTCAGCTTCTTTTGTCGTGCTCAACTTCTTTAGGTCATGCTACACCACATAATATTTTTATTATTAGACAAACATGTATGGTGGCAACTTAGAAACCTGTTAAGGCACTGTATGTTCGCAGGCATTGTCCATTTAAGTCCAAACAATCAATGTATTTAATAGTCAATTTTTCGAGTCTTATAGTCTTACAAATAAAACTAATTGAAAAATCATCCGTGCGACGTTATTGCCGACAGAAATATTTCAGGGCTTAATCAGGTCTCGACGGAAGTTGTACATTTCGAGCCCGTCTTCCGTTGGGAATGTTTATTCTGTCTGGTGCATTCAACAATCGGTCCATGAGCTATTTTCAAGTGTCACGATTGGTAATCCTTACGCCTTTGTATGGGTTTGTACATTCAGCAGCGTAGCTGCTTTTACCGCAGCAATGATACGATGCCTATTGTAAGATTTCTATCATTATTGTCTCTTCTTGTTCTCGTAGTAAGTGACCGATTCTGAGTTGACTTGTACTCCCGCATGAGATAACTCCTCTTCACTGCCGGCAGAACGTGGTGCCGCTACGGAGGGTGATTACCGTCCTGCTGCCCGTTAGTCAGCAGTCCCTCTACGGCGACGTGGAGCGGGTGGTGGCGCAGCTGACAGAGCTGCACGCCGGCCTGCCGGTGCTTCTGACTACCTCGGAGCAGAGCTACTCCTACCTGTCAGACAAGCACGACTCCGTCACTGTCGTAGAGGTATCGGCGCCGCCGAATGGGTTATTACAGAGATGATTAATTTGATCTTGGAATAATAAATGCATAAAATAAATATTTCCCAGTTTAACGTTCAATGAGCCTGCTGTATGTTTTAAGTTATTTGAACAGATGTGCATAAGAAAAAGGCTTGGAAAACTTTATAAATCAAAGAGAAACAACATTTCATCAGGCGACTAAACTTGGATCAAAGTATGACGTCATACCCTGGCCCCGGGACAGGTGCCGGCGGAGTCCCGCGTCGTGACGCCTGGCACCCTGCTGAACCGCGCCATTCGTGCGGTGGAGACGCCGTACGTCCTGGTGGCACGTGACCTGACCCACGTCACCGACGACCTGCTGCTGGAGCGGCACGTGCGGGTCATCTCGCGTCTGCCAATGGTGGACGTGGTGGGCGGGGCCCACAGGAACCGCACAGGACACTGGAAGCACGGCTGCTACCAGACCAGCATCGCCGCCCACGGCCTGGACTACCGCGCCGGCTACCAGCACTCAGTGCTGGAGTGCATGCTGTGCGACTATGTGGGCTCGAATTTCGCCGTGCAGACGGAGGTGCTGAAGAAGCTGCCGCTGGACGTGACGCTCTCGGCTGAGACAGCCTATCACGACTGGTTTCTGCGGCTGAGGAGGGGCTCTCGACTGGCCGCCGTCTGCCCGGACATCATGTACTTCACCGGCGGCGACGATCGCGTCAGTGCTGCCGCCTGGCGACCGTTCGCCACCAAGTGGCATCTGTCGGCTGTGACGCCGCCTGGTGGCGATACAATCAACTTCCGGTGCCGTGATGTCGGCATACGGTGTAACCCAGTGAAGACAGCGCGGTTCTACAGCCAGCCGCCCTGCTGTCTGGCGCAGCTGGAGCGCGCGCTGCAGCTGGTGGCCGAGATGCTGGCCGCGGGACACGTCCAGTACGAGCTGGAGGCGGGCGCTCTGCTGGCCGCCGTCAAACTGGGCTCCCATCTGCCCTGGGGCATCAGCACGCACTTGGCGTTCGCAGCGGATGACTTTTGGTACGTGGCGGAAAGGCTGCAGAAGCTGCGACAGCTAGGCCTCATCACGGAGGAGGTAACGGCGTCGGGCCGCAGGGTGAACGCCTCGGCCGCGCGCCGCCCGCCACCAAAGGAGAAGCAGATGAGTACGATGCTGCGGATCCACACGCCACACATGCTGATCTCAGCCCGTCCGGAGCGTCGCTTCAGTGGGGGTCTGCTGCCGCGGCAGCTGCGCAGACGACCTACACTGGTGCGGCTCGGTGGCGTCTGGCTGCGCGCGCACACCAACCCCGGACGGTACGCGCGGAACCGGTACGGCTACGACTGTCTGAAACACGCGGTACACTGGCGGTACAGCGGCGACGAGTTCGCCGGCGAGTACAGCCGCTACGCCGCCGGGTTGTGGCCCACTTGTCCTAGCCACCACCACGCATGTTTGGACCAGCTGCCGGTGGATGGCAGCATCGGCGTAGTGGAGACGTAATTAAATTGAGAATGATGTTTCGCGACCCATTTCTTGAAATAAGCTCTCCTTTTGCTCTGCGACATGAAAGTAAACATCCTTCCCGCAAAATTATCCCACACACCTTAGAGGCGGGCAAAGGTGCTTTGCACATCACGCCTTATAATAAGCCCTTGACTGACTTGGGGAGGCAAGACATCAATATTTTTGCGAAGGCCCATGGCACGTAGTAAATGTGATTCAATGAATGCACACATCACGCAGCAGTACACACATCAATAGACCAGAAGTATTGTATGCTGTCAGCCCAAGTTTCGTTTTCCTCGTGAAAGGTGTATTAACAAATTCATTTTTGACGAGAACCCTGGGGTGGAATTGAGAGTTCGGTACGCCGGTAGTCTAAGCTGACAAACTATGTCATGTTCTGGGCATGTGTTAGACTCTGTCCCGCTTTTATTGCGTGGGATATATGTGAACCGGTACAGATAACTCCTTCATGCTTTTCTGACTACGATCGAGTAAAATTTAGGCGCGTTTTTCAGTCTCATAATCTGAAAGCCGTGAGTTTGATGCCCACCGGGACACCAGTGTGAGTATATTTTGACGGCATGTTAGTGATATGGTGGGATTTTGTGAAAGTCTGACGATAAACTTCGCTCGCAATGCTTTAATCTTATCAATGAATCTGATACCAAGAAAACAGCTATATGAGTTTTGATATTTTTATCTTTTTTCGTTTATTTTTTCCGTTTTTAGACAAAAAACATATACAAGAAAGATATGAAGAAAACAGGAGTACAACAAGAAAGGCCCCAACAGCACCGCGGACCCACGAGCATTGTGAGAAACCGGCAGCATGTGCGCAAATAAAAATGAAACTGCACACACCACTCTCCGTGCTGAAACACAGTGTGAAAACACGCTACATCAGGAGCCATGTGAAAACACGCTACATTTTTTTTTATGAGAGAGATGCCCTATATTTCACACACCATTCAAACATGACAATACAAGGTGACAAACCGATGGACGTCGATCGAGGCACAATAAATCGGTTTGTCTGACAGAATCGTTAATGATGGAGACGATCTAGGCCCGTACACAGCAGGAGAGGGACACTTTCAACGCACAAAATTCCAACCTTGATCGTGAGTCGTGCCAAATATATCATGAGCAATGCCACTGATGCAAGACACCAAAGGTCTGATCGCAGTTCACGAGGGCCGACTTCTTTATTCTGTTACCCTTGGTTACATTCAAATCCAAACCGTAACGGCCACGTGCATCTGTACCCGCGGAAAGTATCCAATGACCTCGCGCACTCACGGAAGGGAGTGGGCCTAGACCAAGTGCAGAGTGTTGGTGCCGCAAAATCGAAAGTCGTTACGTCGAGCGGATTAAATCAAATATCCACACTACATCATTCATAAAGAGCAGGACCCATACACAAAAGTAGGAATACAAGAAAACCTGAAAAAATGATTGTGTAACACTCATGCACCTACCCACACACACACCGATACACAAAATCTACCTTATTCACATTTTGACGCACACGACAAAAGAATTCCCAGCAAATAGCGCTGACTCGCGTCTGTACCCCGCACCGTCGCAGCGGCCCGCGCCTTTTACGGTCACGCGGGCACAACAGCGTCTGAGTGGCGTGCGAGGGCCCTGTATATGTGCAATAGAATGACGTGCCTAAGTTTTAGCCTACACAAGAGATAGAAAGCAACACATGAACCTTATTACATGTTGAATAGGAAGCAACACACGAAATAGAAATACGCGCAATTATTACATAAAACGTGCATATGTATTAGGTGTACAGTAGACCGGTAAAAAAAAAACGTTGCTCCTCATGGCTGTTTTTGTTCCTTGCCTAGTCAGTAGTAAATCCATAAAAATGAGGTCAATAGATCTATGGCAAGTGCCCGCGCCTTGATCTTCCCATTTTCCATTAGTGGCCCCATTGCTTTGCGAGAAAAGGTCAGATTATTTTCACTATTTGACCTAGCAAGGTCATATTATATATCACTCGATTTTCAATGATGAGAGGAATCTAATGAGCCCAAAATATTTTCCCTAAGTCTTCTCTGAGAGAATATATAGGGGAAAACTAAACTGTTCCACTATTAGCCTATCGGAAAGTTTTTGACCTCTGGTGATTCAATATTGGTCTGATCTAAAAATGTTGGTTATAAATCCTCTTAATCCTAACAGGACAAAGAGGACGTTAAAACATTTTTAGGTCAAGTCAATACTGAGATTACATACTTTTCCAAACTCAAATAATTTTCCATAGACTAATAGTGGGGCAGTTTAGTTTTCCCCTATAGATTCTCTCAGAGAATACTTAGGGAAAATATTTTGGGCTCATTATATTCCTCTTGTCATTGCAAATCGAGTGATATGTAATATGACATTGCTAGGTCAAATAATGAAAATAACCTGGCCTTAAAGTTATGCATAAATATTACAAATATAAAGACTCGCCTAAGTATTAAAAGTAGAAAGACGTGACCAAATATTACACTGGTGTACCGCTTTAACACCGTATCATACAAACAGAAAATAACCCAGATATGAAGGATATTTATGAAAGTTTGGGTTTTACATTACTTTACTTCCAGTGCTATCCACCAATACGCTTTGGAGATAGTGTTTCATGAAAATTTTGCCGATTGCTCCATCCACTCAAAATATGGTGATATTTTACTTTACCTTCCGAAAAATCAAATGTTGAAATACGACGTCAATATCTACAAAACTAGTGAGAAGTTCACTTATATCCCGTCTTTGTCATCGGTGTGTCTTGCGGAGTGACTGTCTCCGTCTTCTGATGGCTCTATCTGCAGCATGACGATGCAGTAGGTGATGATGGTGGAGCAGATGCTGAGCAGGGTGCTCCGTCTCAGTCGCAAGAGACCGAGGTCACCCAGGGTCTCCAGGTCCCGCTGCACGGCCGTCAGCGCCAGTGCGAGCTCACGTGCCAGCTCCGGACGCCCCCACTGCAGGTCTAGAAGGATGTCCCGGGTCTCACCGACCGTTCGACGCACCCGCTCAGTGGTCTCGCAAGGACAGAGCAAGGAGCCGGCGGTGGCGGCGAAGAAGAGACCCACTTGCAGTGCGGCAGTGGTCGACGCCACTCTTCTGACCTGCATGAAGAGGTTGATTTGAGATATAGCGCCGAACGTCAGGAACAGGATCAGCTCCACCGCCATGGTGGAGACAAGGGAGCCAAAGCAGCGCGTCAGGCGCTGGTGGTACCGACACAGTTCTGTCAGCTCGGCGATGTCAGCACCATCACTACCGGTGTCGTTAAATACTCTTAGCTCGTTGTTGATGATGTCTAGTGCACTAAACAGCAGAAGACCTGAGAACACGAATTTTGCTGCAATAACCGCGAACAATACTTCAAAAGCAGCTCTACCTATGGTGTTAAGGGAGGGAGGTGCAATACTTTTACTGGGGTTACCAGATAAACAAAGGTTATGTTGTATGACCACAATGGCGATAAAAGTGGAAATGAGAACGCCCCAAATGTATCTGGGTGCAGCGCACGGGGGACGCCGATGACCTCGCCTGTGTGCCAGATCGGTTACCTTCTGCACGAGGGCGCAGATGGACGGCAGGAGCTTGGTATATTGACTCCGCTTCAGGAACGGGACCGAGACGATCATCCACACCAGAGCGCCGCTGACCCCGAAAAAGTAGGAGTCGACTGACGCGACGATAGGGTGCTGACCATGCTGTATCAACTGCAGTCCGTGGCTGAAACAAGTCCACGTGTCGAGAGCGCCTGCAAATGTAACAAAAATCAAGACCACAGCGGACCAAATCATTGAGATGCGACTTGATCCATAGAGGCCGCAAATGGTGAAGAGCAGAATGAGGGCGCGGCCGCTGCTGGCCAGAGCCGCCGGTGCTGTAGTCGGGGGGCCGGGGTCTCTGTCAGGGCTGGGACGCTGAGGGCAGACGACAACCGTCCAGACCTTCGACGGCATGGCGAACGGCTCTGGGTGTCTTCAGCTGGTGCTTGGTTTCAGATGCTTAACTGAATGACCGAAACTATTTAGTGCTGAAAAGTTAAGCCGATATAACTTTGATATTCTAACAGTTTGTGCTGTAGTCACTAGTCTGAGCTCTAAGGTGTTTTGGAGATGTCTTCACACTCAAGGTCTATACCTCGCGTGCAGAAAACGTTTCTTAAACGTACCCTGGCTTATATTCAGTCGGCGTGTTCGATTTATTGATCACAGCACGTAGTTCATCACTGCTATTTCTCTGTTCACTGTATCAGCAGGGAGACCCACTAATCTAACACGATGCATGAGGAAATATGGGCACACGCTACGGTCTTAATTTTTCTTCAGCACACACATCAGCGGGTAATTGCGGGTTGCACCCTTGAGCGGTCGATCCGGGCTCGCTAAATAAAGTACAACGAGAGACATAACAGATCACCTCTCAAACTTGTCCATGATACTTTATTTCACCTAGAAACTAATTATGAAATATGTACTACCGTTAACCCCATCACAGTCTGGGGGTGCGTTTTCCTCCCACCCTGCATGTTTTCCGGGATATCTCCAAAACGGCTCGCGATAAGATTTTGAAACTTTTTATTTTCCGAAAAGGAAATTCAGTAGACTGCCTGCAAGTTTTGCGATAGTATCTTTACCAGTGGCGGAGGTATGGCTTGGTGTTAAGGGAGGATTTATTCGCAAACCTAGTGTTATGTATGGTGCGTTCTTCGTATAACAAAACCGTCTGCAACAACGTCGAGAGCAGTTAGGACGTTTGAATATTAAACATTAGATTCAGAGTCACATTCACACACATTCAGAGTCCTCCCGCGGGTTTGACATGGGCGGATAATGGTTGGGCAGTGTTACCTTTTGGTGCGAAGGCTCAACATTTTCGGTCAAGTATGTTTGGTTCGAAATTCCGTTGGTGACAGACATCTTTCGTCACCGCCTTTCACACAGAACTAAATGGCCCATCTGCAAGGATCTCGTCAGCAGACGAGTGCCCGCTTTGTATTGCTGATGGCCTGATCGATGTGGTCCTCAAACGTTAATTTTGAATCGAGCTACACTGAGATTCCGTGTTGAAGTGATTTTGAGGAGCGTTTTGAGTCTTGTACCTACGCGGTGAGGACGGGCTGCGTTTTGGTATCATGACGTATGCTTGAAAATTTACCACGCTGAGTTAAAGCTTCCAAATATGTGGCATTTCGTCTTGCTGGTTGAGATCGGTCTGTAGTTGTTAGGTATCTGCGTTGAAGTGGTAATTTGATACAGTCGACAACGATGAGATTACTTGTCTTAATTTTGGAGGATAAGTCATTGACTAACAGGGCCAAAAGCAAAAGTGCTAAGATCCCCGCCCTTTGGGCGTACGAGAGCGCAGGTGCATATATACATTAGGGTGCATCAAACGCCCCATGATTTTCATTTTGGATAAATTAGCTTAGCGGCCCGTCACATTTGTTGTTTCAGACATGAAAACCTCAAATCCCAATTTTGGGAAAATCTATATTGGGCTAGGGGTGCCACCTAGCGGTCAAAGTTCAAACTTTTGCAATTTTTAATATTAATTGGGTCTCCCGTGGAAATTGTATTATCATAAAATAGGACCCAGCAGTGGTCAAATACTGTTTTCCAAGCTCCAAATTACCTGTGCAGTCACTTTCGCGCATTTTGGACGCCAGCTAGGTGCCACCGACGGTAGAAGTTTGCAACGTTTTGCGTTTTGGTGAGTTTTTATCAAAAATAATTGTTGAACCATCCTGGATTAGAACTTTGTTGTAATTATGAACTACTCCTGTAGGTCAAAGTATCTGGTAAAGGCATTTACAACTTTTGGCAGTGAGTGACATCTGGTGGCCGAAATTAATTTCTAAGTTTTAGGAAATTAATGACTATGACAAAAATGAGTAAGAAGTTTGTGAGTTCCAACAATAATTTGTGTTGCAAATTCCTCTCAAGTGTCAGATATCACCTTCAAAATTTCGGACCAATATTTAATCTTCCTTTTCCGTTTTTCATCAAATCATCCATTTTCTTCCATACCGTTTCATTGTTTTTGGTAGTTCTCACACGACCTCCTCTTATTTTAGAAATTCACCGGAGCACAGTGGGCGGCTAAGTTGGGATATTTCGGGAAAGAACCCAATCGTTCAGCGATTTGAGGTATTATCTATTACAATACAAGGCCAGTTATACAATGCTGAGACCAAAACATCTTGATTCATCAATATATAAAATGCTTGAAGGTTCCAGCGTAAGTACCTTCATGAAAACACCGTTGTGGGAGCTAAGCCATGTACGATGATTAACGCCAGAGCCGATGTTTCCAAATTAACGCGAAATGTCTTAGACTATTGTAATCATGTTACTTAGGTTATTGCTTATGTTATTATTGTAATAACACACCGATCTTTCGATTACAAAAGAGATTTGTAAGAGACATTCATAGCACAGCTACGGCCTGTTTGATTGATTTTGGGGCTTATCGATGCACCAACTGCAGGGTCAACGGCGTCGCCTGCTCTTACCCTTTGGAGAGGTTTCTGGGGGTCAGCTTGCCTCGTTCAAGTAAGTCACCGGGCCTAACCCGGGTCGGCTGCGTGGAAGCCAACTGCGCTAACCACCCACTGCCGCGCTCACAACTCATGGCCTCGACAAGACGTCATGTTCAGTTGCGCTAGTTTTACCACGATAGTCACACTTGACTGTTTCTATTTCACTATTCACACAACCCCACTTTCTGAGCACACAGATTACCGTGTTTCGGTTTCCTGAGCGTAGATCAGGTTGCCTTTTCGTTTTTCCCAACCGCTTGCAGAATGTTCTGCAAGTGTCGCTAGACTACGCTGTCATTTGAAAGTCCGAGGCCATCTTTCCTCCCTTTACGGCGGTATCATTGGGAACATGTATGGCCCGGGCTTTACCCTTCTGCCTGGTAGGTAGATGAGTCAGGCCCGTCACTGACATCCAGCTCTAGGAACCCGGTGTCTAGCTTCAGGAGTCGAATAGACCACGATTCAGGTTCAGCCAGGTCTACCAACTTATTCTCTGCTCACTCTCGCGAACTCGGGGCCGGGGTGGCCTGGTGGCTTTGTTGCCAGTCTTCGGATCGGATAGCATGGATTAACGTGGGTTCAATTCCCACGGCGGAAACCGCCTCGTGTCCGATTTACCCGGTGGAGAGGATCCTAACACCCACGCCAATACTCCTGTAATTGGGCAAGTGTGCATGTTGGGAGTGGCCCTAATAAAAAATAAATAAATAAAATAAAAACACGGTTTCCCGGACCCACTTCTTCACAACGAGAGGTGCCTCTGGTATGATCTGACTCACCACCAGAAAACGTTTTGCAAGCTGACTTCGTACAGGCGAGATGTCAAGTTGCGAAAAGACAAGAACCATCTCTAAGGTGAAGTACCGCTGATGGCGGAAAGCCAGCAGTGCACCGGTGCCAACAACTTCGTTCACCCAGTCCCCATAACAGGATAAGTGGTGATTAAGATTCAGATCATGCCATGGGGAACCCATGCGCCCTGGCATATCATGCATTACAAGCCATAGACGGAGGTGATGAAGGTCCCGAACCGCCAAAGCTTACATTAGTTCCTGCGTTGGAGCTTTTTCGTCCTGAACGTTGGGAATGTGGTGCTCGGACGTGCATATCTTCATCGCATAAGGCAGTCTGCTCATCCATCTAGCTCTACGCATTCTCGAAAATATACATCGGATTATTTGAGCCAAGGAAAATAATTCCTAATTCTTTGAACTCCTCGTGGTCATCACAGCTTTAATTCGGACAGACAGTTGGAAGGAGCTTCTCTGAGTTCCATCAGAAACGGGCGACTTTCGGGAGTTGAGTTTATTTGAAATAAACTCAACCGTCTTTCATGTTTCGCTTATCTTGATAAATAATCAATTTAGAAATATTGTTCATTTTTGGCCCGTTTTCTTCAGTGTTTAATGAACGTAAGTAGGTTTTGTTCGAATTATTGGTTAGGCAAGCAGAATTTCTCAATATCGAGTCTGTTTAAAGCACTGACGTGGACTTTTCCCGACTTAGTGCCTGTCCGCAGACCAGAGCAAAGCCTTGTTCAGCCGGTTTTGATTTGGATGCAGGCGGCTGATCGATGACCTGTGTTCGACCTGTTGGGCAAACACCATGTTCACCACTGCGTCTGAACACTCCTGCCGTCAAGGCTCAACCGTCAAATTTGATATGGGAGCCGTATTTTCCATTCGTTGTCTTACCACCACGGTGAAGCAGTAATTAGTTTCCATGTCCGCTCCCACAACTTGTTTCCCTCAATCTTCGTTCTTAGCCTTGTGTGTACGAGAGGCATCAAATTACAGTAAAACGGTAGTTTATCACTAAAAAATTAGCTGCAAGCAGGACCAGTGTCCTCAATAAATAAAAATGGATGAACAGAAACCAATGTAAATTTTAACTTCGGCCGCCAGGTAGTGCCATATAAAGAAATCCAAAATGCATGAAATCCGTCTCGCAAGTACCTTAGGTCGATTCCGCAAAATCTCGTTTCAGCTGACCAAAAACACAATGATTCTGTCCCCACATTTAATGAAACAAATTGTAAAAAACTGTCAAAATTGATTTTTCACCGCTAGGAGGCACCCCAAAAGATGTCTAAAATCCATGAAATTGGGCAGGCATGTGCTTTAGGCCAGCGCAACAGTGTTTGGTCACAAAACAGTCCACTAATGAAATGAGACGACTTCTGCGGCCAATCCAAAGTATATCTAAAAATGGTCAAAATTGAAAACTTTCCCAGGTGGCACCCAGCCCCTTCGAAATTTCAAAATATTCATATTTGGACTCACTAGGTCCAAGGCAAAAATTGGCCGGGCCGCGTAGCTAATTTCAAAAGTCGGGGCGTTTGATGCAC
Organism: Lepas anatifera; assembly: GCA_034440635.1. Taxonomy (NCBI): domain Eukaryota; kingdom Metazoa; phylum Arthropoda; class Thecostraca; family Lepadidae; genus Lepas; species Lepas anatifera. Next base: position 1,507,793 of record JAOTON010002265.1, on the reverse strand, counting down.
CAATATACATACATAAATACCTACGAGTTCAGAATTTCTACACAACAATTTACTATTAGTCATCATACGCGCTTTTATTTAGCTAAGTAGGAAGAGAGCCATTTGATGTCAGCCTGGAGACGTGGTACGAACGTTTTAACGGAAAGTTTATATGGCACCTAGTGGGATTTGAACTGAAATAGCTATGTGATAGAGCATGCTGTGAAACCGCTTAATCGATATTTGATTTATCCCAGAAATTATCGTTCGCGCGGAAAAGGGGCAAAAATGCGCCACCTATCTCGGTCATCATTATAACATTGTCTCGGTTTACTGTTATCTATGGAATTATTTATCGTGAACGCTCTTGAACCGTTCATTGACCTTTGAATTACCAACGCCGTTCAAGTACAGCGACCGGAATTTACCTTGTGTGATGTTCAAGAGTATGAGTAGTGTCACTGAACACGCGCATTGACGGGGGTCTGAGCCACCTTCGTTTGACGAGGGGGCGGGTACCCGCCCCCCTAAGATCTCGAAAACCACCGTAGGTAGCGAAAAACGGTAAACGGTGTTGGGTAGCCCATCCACTTCTCCATCGAAAATATTTGAACCATTTTTTTGTCAGGTCACATTTGAGGTCACAAGAGGTCAAAACATGCCGCCATAGGGATAACATGTAAATTAAATTTTTCGGCCATTACATCTGAACAAGCAAAGATCGAGCAAAACAACTTAGACTATATGAATCCTCGCAGCAAGCCGAATCGAATGATATATAATTTGACCTTGCTAGGTCAAATCAAGGATTTGACCCGACCTGAGGTCAGGTCAGGGTCAAATTATATAAAATGCATATCATTAGAACCTTAAAGCCAAGGCGAGTCTAATGCAGCTAAAATAAACGCTCTATCACCACCCGTTACTGAGTTATTTAGTAAATAAAAATGTAACACACAACGTACGCGTGACATGGAAGGGTTTGGGGATGATGACTATTCAGAGGCCGGGAAACCGACCGGTGGCTAAACAGGTCACCACAGCCACCTCATTAGTAAAAACCATTTTTCCCATGTATTTCCAATGGAGAGGTCATGTCTCGTACCTGACCTTAGGTCATCGATATAAAAAATACCGGAACAAATTTTAGAGAACTCGGTGGTTCCATTATGTGATATGAGTTTCAAACGGATAAGTTCACCCTGCTCCGACTCATGCTATCTTAAACTTTGTTTTACGTCAGGTCACTTGACCTGTACTGGTGACCTGACCTGAGATGACCTAACCTTAAAATTTTCAAAAAAGTTGCAAACATGATGAGGGAAAAGGTATGCCAAGTACGGCGGCGCTACGCGCCGCCGTTTTTCTCCTATCTCCGAAAAACCCGAGGGGGCTGGTACCCGCCCCCCGTTAATGCGCGTGTTAATGCGTACATAAGACCGCCTCTAGACCGTTTTACTTGATATTGGCATGTTCGGTTTATAAATGTGATCTGTCAAGGACACATGATTGACCAAGGTCCAAACATTATATACCTTCGTAGAGCCCAGGAAACAGTTCACAGTTTAACACTACAACTTACCATGACTATATGTATGATGTAGAATCGACCTTCCCTCGGTATGACAAAGATCTAAGTGACCGCCTGAAGTTGAATGTGAAGATTTTTGTGCAAAGCCAAAGGGGCAGACGCTTTGGATCCGCAGTCATAGTAACTCTGAATGCAGTGACGGCCAAGATCCGAATCTAAGGTGGGGCACCACGGACTTTTCAACCCATTTCTTTCCAGTCAACGGCATAGGATTAGTGTTCAAATTTCCTAGTTAAGGGGGGGCACCGTGCCCCCCCAGTTTCGCCGCCAGTGCGTTACTGACGTGAATATGGAATGAATAGCTTAATGCTTGCACGGAATATTACTCAACCGTCGATGTATAATCCGCTTCTCCACATAACCATTGCACCTGTACCTTCTGAGCATTTGAGTAACTGATTAAGCCTCATTCTGTCCGCGCTATAATCGGTGCCCTTCAGTTGTGCTACATCAAAGGACCATGGTGGTTTGGACCACCGAATGACGTGCAATTTTTCTCCTTCTAGGCAGATTAATGTCAGGAAATAGTGCTGTCCGTAACAGAAACATAAGTGGGATTATGCGCCTCCTCCGTACTCAGGCCTTCACTACGGCATTGAACTAAGAACGGTTGTGCTACCGTACACACTGAGAGAGCATGTATTGTTTCCGTTCGGCGCTACCGTTAGCATGTACAGTGCAGGTGGTCCTAAAGCGCCCCCTCCCACTCGCCCAGCTTTCTGAGGTGGCCGGAGAACCGTTCACAACCGAAAAAAACTACTTTACATTTGGGAGGATTTATGAACACGTCACTTGGCGAAATAATTTCTAAACCGGTCCATCATTTTTCAACTTACCTATAGGCTTTCAAAGTCAGATCTATATTTTAAGTTCACCGTAATCGCAGATTCACACTAACTCGCCTGCAATGTCGAACTAGCGGTGACGCCATAATTTCATGCAATCGGATGATATGTCAATGTCACTTCACATGAAGGTCATAAGTCAATGCAGTATCAGCATTTTCAAATTTTCAAGGCCATTGGTCCCAGTGTTTTCTGTCAGGTGGTGTATGACGTATAGTATGTGATGAAGTCATAGTGTTATTCAGTACTAATATTTATGTCACAGGTCCATTTCAAAGGTCAGGGTCAAAACAACATTTTCCGCCCGACAGTTGCTAGATTGCCAGTTTATAAGGTACATGTTGGGAAAACAATCTTGCGACGTCACTACCCTATGACCTTGAATCACATTGAAACCAAATGTTAAATGTGGGACCGTCTCTTTATGACCTTTGTCCGCTTTCAACGTATTCCGGATGTGTTATGCATGACAGGCATTTCCGATTGTCACCACCGGCCCAGATTTTACATTTGTACTGTTTTATGTGGAAGATATTGGCCTAGCCACACAAACATCCAGACGGACATTTTCTAACCACCTTTGTCTCCGACATCTCAGATGGGGCACTTTAGGGCCCCTCCTGCACGACCCAGACCCCTCTCCATGACGTGTTAAACGTTATTAACATGCACCCGCTGGGGCGAAATTCGCCCCATCCTGGTTTCCCCGATAGCTCCAAAACGAAGAGACGCAGAACAACGAAACTTACAGTACGTTATTCCTGATTAATTTTACACATCTGGCCCAATTTTGAGTTAACCCTTGCCCCGGTGGCGGGTACGAGCCACCTTCGCCCTGGTGGGGGCTAAAAAGACCCCCCACGATCTCAAAAACTAAGAGAGCTAGAAAAAAGCGCAAAACGGCAATCGAAAGCTCTTCGAAAATGATATCGAAAATACTTCGGTCATTTTCTTGTCAGGTCAATATCAAGGTCACCAGAGGTCAAAATAGGTCAAAATCGCTAATATGAGGTGTACTAAGAAAACCTCCCATATCTCAGAAACTATGATAGCTAGAAACATTTTCTAACACCATTCGAAAGCTCTTGAGATGCGCTTTCATTACAGTGGCATTCATTTTCGTGTCAGGTCAAAGCCTAGGAGCTACAGGTCACTAAATATTGGGCATATTCTTGGGAATGTCCATAGCCACCCATGCATAAGGGCGTTTACTTTTCGCTAATAGCTTCCAAACCAAACAAGATACAGCCATAGTTTATGCACCATTGCAATCCTCTCGTCAATACGAATCGAATGATATATGATATTCTATGCCAGGTCAAATTTAAGAATTTGACCTGACCCAGGTCAACAGTCTGACCCAACTTGACCTGGTATAGTCATGATGTATATCATTTGACTTCCAGTGACTATACAAACACTTCGGTGACAAAATAAAAGCTCTATCTTAGTTTATTCAAAATTTATAGAGGAAAACCAAAAATGTTTATTTGACCCAAGGTGACCTTTTAAAGGTCACAAGTCAAAAATTTTGGTATCAGCTTCAGAAATGGGCTAAGAGCAAGTCGCAACCGATGCTTGAAGTTGATTCCATCCATACTTACTGAAAAAGCTCATTTCGTGATTTTCCCCATGCATTGTCAATGGGAGGTCATGCTCGCACATGACCTTAGGTCACCAATATCAAAAATCCCGGAACAAATGTTGTAGCTCCTGGTGGGCCCAAGATGTGGTATGCGTTTCAACTTGATCGATTAACCCTTCTTTAGTTATGCCGTCCTAAGTATTTTTAAGGTGAGGTCACTTCACCTGACCTGGTGACCTGACCTGATATGACCTTGAGCTGAAATTTTCAGGAAAGATGAAAAATGATGAAGGAACAGCTAGACCAAGTTTGGCAGCCGCGCGCCGTTTTTTGGTCACTTTGGAAAAACCCGAGGGGGTCCAAAAGACCCCCCACCCGCAAGGTTAAGGTCATGTCAGGTCAAGGAGCTATTTAAGGTCAAGGGACCCGACCTCAAAATCTAAAATCACGAGTTTGAAGCGGCGTCCAGGGAACCGATCAGTTTGAAATTTACACAATATGATAAGATCATTAGGGTCTACAAATCTGCTACCTCGGGAATTTCGATATTGTTGACCTAAGGTGGGATCAATTTTTGGTCACCCCATTATAAATATATGGTGAAAAAAGAATGGGCTCGTTTTCAGTAAATACTAGACAGATAAAGCTGAAAATCATCAAACCGTCTATTCTTACCACGATCTTGACCATAAAGTGTTCTGAGTTTTTGAGCATCTGACCTCTCAAAGGTGACGGGAGCATAGAGTGATTGTTTTACCAATAACTTCTCACTGCATTGAGATAAAGCTTCGATTTTGCTTGCATTGTGCTTGTATTGTCACGGGGAGTCTATTGATATGCAACATAACCATACCAGGTTGCTCTGTGACCCTGACCTAGCTCGAGGTCAGGTCATTTTCACTATTTGGCCTAGAAAGGTCATATTATACATCATTCGATTTGCTGCGATGAGAGGAATCCAATGATGCATAAACATTTACTCTAGTCCCCCTGAGGGCAGATCTAGAGGGAGAAACGTTCACTGCTCTGTTGTAAGCCTATGGAACCTTCTTTGACTTATGCTGACATCAATATTGACCCAACATAAAAAATTGTCTATAAAATATCTTAATCTTGTCAAGAGCTTTCGACCGCAGCACGTAATTTTCCTTTAGCTTTCGTGAGGAGCGAGATACGGAGGGGGCGAAAAACGCACCCAGCGGGGCGCGTCATGCCAGGGACCCCAGCGGGGCGCGTGTTAAGGTCTGAGTGAATGTTAAGACTCTATGTTTTCCACTATGAGAGCGATTCCCTGAAAATTCCAGCGCAGAGCACTGAACCAACCAGTCATTATCAATCGCAGATCGATTCGCAGCGCCACCCAGCACACCCGGGCGAGGGGCTGCTTATACCTGCAGCGATAGTACCATCCGCCCATTCACGAAAGTTGTTAGCATTGGTGCCGGGTTGGCATCCGCCGCGCTAAGCAATTCAACATGTTTTTTAATCGGTTTCACGGTGGGTGTCAAAGCATGAAACTCACTGTGGCCTGATTATTGGATCTGGAGGGCTGATGTCGGTAGCACTGTCGGTTCCAGGGAAGGGGAGATGTAACAAAATACATTTTCCAAGTCCTCCAATTTCCTACTAAAAACATGTTCACGATTTTCAGCTCTTTTTTCCTCTTCACCCTAGATCGCCGGTGGTCGGCCGGTGAATGAGAATGACATTTTGGACATACACGGGCTCCATGCCGAAGAGGAAAAATACAACCTTCTTACTCGCCACTGCTTTTGGACCCATTTTTGACATGTTATTCGGCTCTCTTTCAGTACTACAATAATTCATCATGGCCAAACTGGGTACTCTTGTGCTCGAACTTCAAAGTCCCGGCGCAGACCCAGATGGCCCAGTAAAGTCCCAGCAGGGACCAGCATGCCAGCATTCTCTCGATATCGGGGGTGGCACCGAGATAAAAACCTCTACAGTACACTCACAACCAGAAGAGTAGTAACTATATCTGGACGCGGGCAGATTTTTAGTCTGCCCGAAATCCCATACATCACGTATGGATAAGAACTTGTTCTTTTTTGTTTTATTTTTTCTAATACTGTCCTGTCTGTCGTCTACATAGGGTAGATTGGAACGGTTCGCATCAGTTTTTATTCAGGGCTCTTTTATATACTGTAACTACGAACCGAAAGCGTCAAACCCGACTGCTATCTGCTCTCAAAGTCCCCAATGGGATCACTCGCTGGTATTTCGTCAATTGAATGGCAAAGGGACCCCTTTCAGTTGTTTCAACTTGGTCCGTTTTATATATATATATATATATATATATATATATATATATATATATATATATATATATATGATGCCTGTACCGAAAAACGTCATTCGAGACCATTCAGTAGCACGTATTGGTAGGATTCGGTACCGAAGATTCGGTAGCGGTAGATAAATCTACCACCGGTAGTACCGAAATACCGAATTTTTTTCCGTAGTCCCAGCTCTGTTGATATCACATAATAAACCAACCAAGTACCACAAGTTGTGGTAAAATGTTTCCAATATCTATGACCTAGGGTCAGGTACGGTCATGACTTTCCATGACTTTCCAGCTTTCCATGATACGGATTTAACAAACAGTAGGTCAAGCTGAACGAAATTAGACTATACTACACACTTTGACAGAGCTTTCCATAGGTGAGTCCCGGGGCGTAGCCAGGATTTTGCTCAGAGGGGTGGGAGGCGGCGCCAAGAAAAGTGCCCCTGCGACAGCTCCAAAAGGGCCCTGATGGGTAAAAAGAGCCCTGCTTGTTACAGAAACGTGTCCTCAGGTTGGGCCCTTTGGGGCCCTCGAGGGGGGCAGCTGTCCCTGCACACCCCCCTTGGCTACGCCCCTGGACGAGTCCAGGATTGCCGATCGGGGGGGCGCCATCCGGACGTCACTTTAGGCCGGCAAAACATCAGGTGGGCGCAAAATCATATCGGTGGGCACCGATTTTCGCATCCTGGGGAAAGGGTGGAAAGCAACATTTCAGGAGAGCGCCATCGGCACGAGGGTCGCAAACTCGGCATGAGAAGGCCGAGTATCCTACAGGCCTTTGCCACAGTGTAATCTACGTTAGACGCGAAGGCCAGGCTGGCGTCGGGCATGATACGAGAGGTCCCTTACCTCCGTTCGCCGCTCTAGCGGTGTACCATCCAGCAGGTACATGGTATGGATTACAAATTTGCGTAACGTAAATGAGATGACAGGACATATTACGGGACTAAATTGCAGTCGCCAGATTGTGGACCATGCCACTAAATTATTCATGTCTGCCTGAAAGGCGTCACTATCTTTTTTCAAATGAAATTCGATGGTACAGTTGAAGGGCGAGCGCTGATTCCCCAATCTCATCTCACTAACATCAATACATTCACTTACCGTTACAGTGGCGTCACACTGCTTTGTATTCTCCAGTTACGCTACCTTCTTCACAGAACTTGATTGACGAAATTAGACCGCTGTTGCATAAAGCAGACGATGGTTCTCGCTAGTGAATACCGGCCTGATCGAGCATGGGCAGCAATATATCGCCACACGACTCTCAGACACAGGCTCACGATAGCAAGATAGAGATATTCACATTTCTTGACCCTGGAATTGCAGATACATTGTCTTTGGAATTTGCTGAAAGACTTTCGTAAAGTCTGTACAAGTATACAAAACTTCCGCTTTCACCTTTCGCATAAACATCTAGACGGCAAACGGGTGGAAACAATTCAAAGTAACTAAGGTTTCTCCACCAGGAACTCCGGATCCTCTACTTACCATGACGACTTGAGCCTGCTTATGAGGTCCGATGACGTCACACGCCGGGTCCTCATTGCCTATCAGCGTCGAAAATGGAAGCATACATGTTACTGACTTACCTGATCATTGTCCTACTGACCTTCACACTTACCCGTTCTAATTTACCTGAAAGTTGTCAGCCACTTCCTTTTCAGCTTGGTATCTCTTGGAAAAGAGAAAAAACTTGCAATGGTTTTTACAACTGCGATGAGAACACTTGGGAACAAAACAAAAAGGCATTACACTTGTTCTGAAGAAAAAAACAGTTAAAGGCCAGGAGACTGAATCAGTAGCTTAAAGGAGCATTAAACATTGTCTGAGAATAATCGTATATATATATATATATATATATATATATATATATATATATATATATATATATATATATATATATATATATATATATATATATATATAAGCATAATCGAGCATAATCGTCACCAGCGATTATCAGGCGTGTTATACAGACAACCGATAGTTGTATGTAACGCGCACCAAAAATTAGTGGACTGTACCTATGACACTGAAATTTGTGTTGCGGTCGAATCAATCACTGAAATTATTACATCTGTAATTTACAGCAATTGAACACAACGGTCAAAATCCCCCCCCCCGTTTAGACCTTTTGTCGGGTGGCAGGCAAGGTAATAACCCCTCCCCCCGCCACCGCTTGTGTGCTCACGGTACGGTACTGCACGGTACCGATCCTGCAAGCTGCTCAGACAAGCACAAAGGCACGCCCAAACATGCCAAGCCCGTCGGGATGCGACGTGGGAGGAGAGGAGCAAGGCTCCGGGCTGACCTACCCTATCTGAGATCCTCGGTATGTAATACGGTATGAGTAAACCGACCCACGATTCTCTCAGACAATTGAACTTGTAATTTTGAGGACTGGCATGCACTGAGCCACCCGGACCGACCCTCACCTGCCAGACGATTCAGCTCTAATGACACAGCGGGGACCGCCCGGCCCGGCTCTGACCGCATAGGGTCGCGTGCTCGGCCCGCCTCGGGCGCCAGACCGGCCGGCCTCCGCCAATCAGCGGCCGGCTCGTTCACGGCAGCGCCACGTCCATGCATTCACTGCAGGGGCGGACGCAGACCCTAGTTTTGGGTGGGGGGGCAGTGAGTTTGATGGAGGATGGGGGGAGGCGGAAGCAAAGATTTAATCGCTCGAAAGACCTAGTGTAAACACTTTTTAATTTCTCCAGCCTTTGGGGGGGTGGTAAAAGATAGTTTGGCCCCCCTTCCAGCGCTTTGGGGGCATGCCCACAATACACTCCTTGTGTCTGCCAATGATTCTCATGAGCTTCAGCATATTAAAAAAACAAATAGTAGTAAATCGATAAACTGAAAACGCTAATTCGGATAATGTTCAATAAATTGTGCAAGCCTGGGATGTTAAACAGAAATCCACCATTTAGAAGATAGGTATATACGGAAGACAACCAAGACTGAAACAATTCAGATTATTGGATATAAGCAGAAGCAAGTCGTGGAGACTCCCTGGAGTCTCGACGACTCCCTGGAGTCACCTTTTACGACACTCAAACGGCATTTATTAACAAAAAAACGGTAATTTCCCTTGAAAAAAATATTTTTGTTCTATGTTATTAAATTTTGATAAACCATAGGTATAACATGTAGATGAAGGTTTACGATGATTGCATTTGAGCTAGTAAATATAGATCAAACATATTCAAGCCAACGGAATCCTCGCGGCAAGTTGAATCGAATTATATTTAACCCGACCTTACTAGGTCAAATCACGTCAAATCTAGGATTTGAGCTGACCTGAGGTCATGTCTAGGTCAGGTTAGGTCAAAATGACTATCATTGGAACCGCAAAGATAAGGCAAACATAATGTCATTAATATAAATGATATATCATCATCCATTACCAAAGTATTCAGTCAAAAGATGTTCCCATATTTTTTCACGATTCAGCTCGAATGACGCGGCGGGGACCGCCCGCCAAGGCTTCGATCACACAGGGTCACGTGCTCGGCCCGCCTCGGGCGCCGGCCCGGCCGGCGTCCGCCAACCAGCGCCCGGCTCGTTCACCGCCGCGCCACGTCCATGCATTAACACGCGCATTGACGGGGGGCGGGTACCGGCCCCCCTCGGGTTTTTCGGAGACAGCAGAAAAACGGCGGCGCGTAGCGCCGCCGTACTTGGTATACCTTTTCCCTCATCATTTTTACAACTTCTGTGAAAATTTCAAGGTTAGGTCATCTCAGGTCAGGTCACCAGTACAGGTCAAGTGACCCGACCTCAAAAAAAAGTTTAAGATAGCATAAGTCGGAGCGGGGTGAACTTATCCGATTGAAACTCATATCACATAATGGCCCCACCGAGTTCTCTAAAATATGTTCCGGTAAAATATCGATGACCTAAGGTCAGGTACAAGGCATGACCTCTCCATTGGAAATACATGGGAAAAATAGTTTTTACGGAATAACTCAGTAACGGATGGTGATAGAGCATTTATTTTAGCTGCATTAGACTCGCCTGGGCTTTGCGGTTCTAATGATATGCATTTTATATAATTTGACCCTGACCTGACCTCAGGTCAGGTCAAATCCTTGATTTGACCTAGCAAGGTCAAATTATATATCATTCGATTCGGCTTGCTAAGAGGATTCATATAGTTTAAAGTCCTTTTGCTCTATCTTTACTTGTTCAGATGTAATGGCCGAAAAACTGATTTTACATGTTATCCCTATGACGGGCATGTTTTGACCTCTCGTGACCTTAAATGTGACCTGACAAAAAATTATTTAAATGTTTTCGATGGAGAAGTGGATGGGCAGCCCAACGCCGTTTACCGTTTTTCGCTACCTACCGCGGTTCTCGAGATCTTAGGGGGGCGGGTACCCGCCCCCGTCAATGCGAAGGTGGCTCAGACCCCCGTCAATGCGCGTGTTAACATCAGGGGCGGACGCAGATCCGAATTTTGGGGGAGGGGACAAACCCATGTCTGCCGCTCCTCCTGGGGGGCGGAGGGGTGAGACGTGTGATCTGGGTGCTCGAAAGACCTAGTATAAGCTACCTATCCAAGTACATTATCGCTCTCCTTGGGGGCGGGGGGTTTGAGTGTGGGAGCGAATATGTAACTGCTCGACAAACCTGGTGTTAACATTTGTTTTAAAAAAATTCTCCGGCCTTTGGAAGGGCCAAAAAAATAGTTTGCCCCCTTCCAGCGCTTTGGGCGGGTCCATGTGTCCGCCAATGATTCACATGAGGTCAACATATTCAACAAACAAAAAGTACTTAATAGATACCCGGAAAACGCTTATTCTGGCAATTTGCAAGGAATTGTGCACGTTTCAAGGAATTGTGCAGGGTTCAGTTTAAACAATTTTTCCCATATTTTTCCAATGGAGAAGTCATAGCTCGTACTTAACCTTAGGTCGTCGATAGCGAAAATACCAGAATATATGTTGTAGAATTCGGTTGGCCCATTTGTGACATGAGATTCAATTTGATGGCGTTCTGACGGCACCGGTTTCCTTTGAACATGATTAGCTCAGTCGGTAGAGCATCGGTTTCATAATCACAGGTTCGTGGGTTCGATCCTAATTACCATTGATGCTTTTTGTTGACTTTCACAGCGCGCGTGGTTCCTTGCGCAACGGCAAGGAAGAAGTATGAAGAACGAAGTATGATTGGTGTGTTTTGGGTCACGTGACCTGGTCACGTGATCACGTGATCGGCCCGCGTGGCTCTGAGACGATGTCGGGGTTGCGCCGGGGACGGAGAGCCATTCAACCAGACTCGAAGCTTGATGTAAGGTCTTACTCGGTACCCCTTTCCCTGCCGGTGCCCCGAACTCTCCGAGCGGCATTCCTCGTCACCGACGGTGCCTCCGGACCATCCGAGGCACCGGATTTGAGTCAGCGATCCCGAGTCAGCGATTTGAAGGACGAAAACGGAGTCGTTCAGTGCAGTGCTCCCGTGAAAGCAACATTGTTAAATAAGTTTTTTGCTTCTGTTTTTACCAGAGAGGACACTGCAGCTGTTCCAGATTTCGCAAATCGCTGTGTAGGCGAACATCTGGTGGACTTTGTCATCACTCCCGAACACATTCACCAGAAACTCCGTTGTCTCAAAACCACCAGCAACCAAGGTCCTGACAACTTACATCCTCGAGTCCTGTACGAGGCTGCTGATGTCCTTGCTGCACCACTGTCAACTCTGTATAGGAGAACCCTTGATGAAGGACTGCTTCCGCACACTTGGAAAAGAGGGTCGGTGGTGCCGATTTTTAAGAAAGGTGACCGCCAGAGCGCTAGCAATTACCGGCCCATTAGCATAACTTGCATCCCCTGTAGAGTACTGGAGGGTCTCATCCGTGACCAGGTGATGCAGCATCTGTTACGGAATCACCTGCTTTCTGCTGCTCAACATGGCTTTCGCCCCCGCCGCTCATGCGACTCCCAACTTTTAGAGGCTGTTGACGATTGGAGTAGGAGTATCGAGGCAGGGCAGCCAGTTGATGCAGTATATTTAGATTTTCAGAAAGCCTTTGACTCTGTGCCTCATGAAAGACTGCTCTGCAAACTGCAAGGTTATGGCATCTCAGGGAAAATACTTGCCTGGATAAGGGACTTCTTGAGAGATAGAGAGCAGCGAGTAGTGGTGGATGGATGTGAATCAAATTGGGTTCCTGTGGTGAGCGGTGTACCTCAGGGATCCGTGCTGGGGCCCCTACTGTTTGTGGTGTATGTGAACGATCTGCCTGATGTGTTCCATACGACTCCAAAGGTGTTCGCGGACGATACAAAGGTGTACGCTCCACTTAGCTCGACCAGTTCTTCACTGATTCTTCAGGCAGACCTGGATCGTGCTGTTGCATGGTCTGACACCTGGCAGTTGTCTTTTAACAAGGGAAAGTGCACTGTACTCCATCTCGGAACAACCAATGAGCAGCACACATACACAATGAGAGATAGTCTGCTCGCCCATTCTGCCCAGGAAAGAGACCTAGGAGTCATTATCGACGCAGACATGAAGTTTCGTGCTCAGGCGGCATCTGCGGTGGCAAAGAGTTCCCAAATCCTAGCATTGATTCGTAGATCATTTCGTGCAATCAACCTGGTGTCGCTTCCGATTCTCTTCAAAACTCTTGTGAGACCACATCTTGAATATGGGAACTTGCTCTGGGGGCCCTTCAACCGAGAAGACCAGAAAAAGGTCGAGAGAGTGCAACGGCGTGCCACCCGAATGATTCCTGAAATACGACATAAGCCGTACAGTGAGAGGCTGCAAGATCTTCGACTTCCCTCTCTATACTACAGAAGGCGACGGGGGGACATGATCCGCGTGTTCCAGATATTTCATGGCGACATCGATCTCGACCCTGAACGCTTCTTCCAGCGAGACGCTAACTCTCGGACGAGGGGACACGAATACAAACTGGTTAAACCTCGTGCCGAGTCTCGTATCCGTCGCAATGCATTCGGCATTAGGGTTGTTAACGACTGGAATGGTCTCCCCAGTCATGTTGTCACTGCACCTACTGTCAACACATTCAAGACCAGGCTTGACAAACACTGGGAGGACTATTAGTATACCATACCTGACACGGATTAGGTAGTGAAACCACACTTACACGAGCTCACTAAGACCGGACACCTACAGGCCTAGAGCCTCATTAAGTCCGTATCCTTCAAGTTCAAGTTCAAGTTTAGTCCAGCCCAGAATACTTAAAAAATATAGTTTGCAATGGAAGAAAGCTGGCCTGGTTCCCATACCATGCAGTTACTTATGCCAGCTTCTGCAGATTTTCATGATTTCAGTTTTTTGGAGGTGGGAGGGGGTAATTTGGAAGGAACCCACCAAATTTATATATGGATTTTGCTCTGATGGCCAGACAAACAAGATTGGAGGGGTAGTTTTTTGATATTCGAAAGTGTTTTTAAGGATCATGGCTACTTGTAGTTGAATACAAACATGTAATATTAGCTTTCCATGACTTTAAATGCATGTTTACATGAAAAATCCTAAATTTTGAAGCTGTTGGCTATCTCAAAGTTTTTCATGCATTGCCGTGCTCATTTCCATGAGGGTACGTGGTTTAGGATCTGAAGTTCATGAGGCTAATAAATAACCTTAAGTCAGTTAGATAGTAAATGTCAAATAAATATCATGTTTCCAAGGAAGTTAAGAGTAAAAGGAATGAGTAAAGGTTGCACTAGGCTGTGTTTTTGTTATATCTTTGTCCCCTTGACATAGATCATAGGCATATTTAGGTAAGTGAATAAAATGAAATAGGAGAAATAGTTTGGTACTTAAAACTCAAATTAATGTGGAAAGGTGAAGAGTTTTGTTTCTTTGGCATCTACGAATCCACTGATGAAGGTATGCAGCTTTTGTGGTTAATTCTGGAGAAACAGGCATTGGATTTAAAAGAAGATGGAAGGGAAAATCAAATGTTTTAGTCTAATTTGACCAGTCTGCTGGTAAAATTCATTTTTCCCTTATTAATATCATTTAAAATTATTGATCAACAGTGAGCATAACATACTGTGTGGAAATAAATGTAAGCTGCCGAAATTACAACGAACACCACATCACTTACTTCTTTGTTTTCTCCCCACACTGTTCTGATCTGCCCGCTGTTTGATCCATGCTTCAAAACGACCTCCTTGGCCAAAACCACTGTTCCTGAACTTGCAGGGCAGCCCAGAATGCTTGATTCGCTGATGCTCCTTAAAAAAACGTTTCTCGCCAAAATACCCACATCCCTCAAATCCACATTTAAGCTTGACACGGGACGGTGGAAGGGGCTTCAGCTTAATCGGAGCCATTTATCAGCCCTTCAACTATGGACGATGAAATCCAGGCTCAACCAGTTTACTCAAGATGTATACCAAAGTAATGCAAGAGAAAAATAATCAAAAACACAACCTTGCAACGCATTGCCTCCACCACACCACGGGATTCTAGGGCCTTGCCCTCCGCCATATCCACAAGGGGTCGGCACTAGAAACTGGAGAAAATCCGTGACGTAGGTGTGAGGTCATCACCTGGTATGATGTCACACAAGCGAGGAAGAAAATGTTTTGCTGGGCGTAAATTGCGGTGAACCTGGCGCCTCATTTTCAAGCACTTGCGCGAACAACGGATTTGTCTGTTATCCAGTGTGTTTTCATGACAGTTTTGTGCAGGTGTAAGATACGAATCTTCGATTATTTCACTCTATTTTTCTTTTTAGTTGCTTGTGATAGTGGTATTGGCCCCGGTCATCGAAAGTGTTGGCACCTGGCGGATTTTTTTGAAAACGCCAGTAGAGGGACTGACGTCTGGCGTGGCTGCTTCATATTCGGCGCATTGTTGAACGCGGTATAGATTTTGAACGTTTATTTTCAGTCGTGGTGAACTCGTTGCTCTGAAAAAGTGAAGTTCATGTTGGGTGGACGTGAATATTGAAGACTGGCGTTATTTTCTTGTTTGTTATCCCTCGCCCCACCGGGGGCCATCGATGGCCCCCCTAAGGTTTTTCCGGGATAGCAGAAAAACGACGAGGCGCAGCACCGCAGTTGAGGGCTCTACCTCTCACTGCATTATTTTCCCATCATCCCTGAAATTTTTACCCCGGGTCACCCAAGGTCAGGTCACCAGACGAGGTCAACCAAGGTCACCTCACTTCACCTTTAGAGCTCTGTAAGAGCTACATTTCAAAGTCGATCGATTTGAAACTTCCTACACTTCATGACCCCTCCAGGGTCTACAAGCTGTATATCCGGGATTTTTCGATTTCGTGCCCTGAGGTCAGGTCACGAGGCGACCTCTCCCATTGGAAAAGCATGGGGAAAAGCTATTTCATGGTATAAAAGCCACAAAAATGATTGCAAATACTCAGACTGCTCAGAACAACGTTTTTGGACACCCTTTCACGGATCCCAGGGGTCATATTTGCCCTTTGACTTTTCCAAGGTCATCCAAGGTCACCAGAGGTCAAAAACAGTATTTTGACAATAACTTTTGACCTAATTGAGCTAGAGCGGTGAAACAAACACCATCGTGTTTGTCTTGTCACTGGCTTTTATTTGATATACGGCAAGGTCACTTTTTGACCTTTCGTGACCTCAGGTCATATTAGGTCACGAGGTGACCCCTGGCGGTCAAACCACTGGCGGGAGGTCTTTACGTTCCACATAGCGGAAAAAGTACTGGCAATTTGCTATCAAATGTACTTTACCAGGCCTCAATAGCTCTAATGACATAAGAGTTATGCCCAGTTTGCTTAATCATTGCATATTTGAGTGAAAATAGCCCATCTTGACCTAATTTGACCTCTGGAGGTCAAACCATTGACCTGAGCACTAAAACATGCGAAGTAATTTCTTACTGAATTCACGCGAGCTTTCTATTGCACTTTGCAGATTTGCGCTAACGCCCATATTTTCGGAGTTAGAGGGGGGCCATCGATGGCCCCTTCGGTGGGGCGAAGGTGGCGCCGGACCCCCGGTGGGGCGCGGGTTATAATCTTGGAAAGTTCAAAGAAAATGAAAGTCAGACGGATAACCATTGCATCCAGTCAGAACTGCTGCGTTCCTCAGTGTGTATCCTTCCGAAGAAAGTGTCCAAGTCTCAGCTTTCACAAGTTTCCTCATGATAGGTGCTGTCCAAGCAGTGGAAGTCGAATCTGATAATTGGGAAGAAGATGGTCTCAAATGCTGCTGTCTGTTGCAGACATTTTCAGCCATCTGACTTCCATTCACATCCACCTGGTAAGCGGCTGTGAGGCCAGTGTGCAAAGTATGGCATTTTGGACGAGATCTCGTCCGTGCGAGTTCCCTTGGAGACAGGACCGAGTGGTGCGAACTTTATCAACCTGGTGCGAATTTTCGAGGTTAGTGACACTTAAACTAAACAAATAATGGCTGAATGGCCATTAAGACACAGGAGGTGCCTTATAAAAAGTCCTTAACTGACTAATGATTGAGGTAGCATTGCATTGTAGGGGTAGAAATGGGTGCATTTTTCCCCTGGTATGTGGCATATTGGTGCGAATTTTTGGAGCCTGGTGGTGCGAGAACTTTAGATGGCTGGTGCGACTTGTCTGGCCTGCTGCCATACTTTGCAGACTGGCTGTGAGGCAATCTCCAGTTCCGCTTATGCCTCCTTCCACTCCCTTGAGCCTGCTTCTAGCAGGAGTAAGCCTTAATCCTTGGGCCGTCATCATAGGCGGATCCAGGATTGCCGATCAGGGGCACCTTCCCGGGGGGCGGCGCACCATTCTTAACCGGGAAACCCTATCGGTGGGAGCCGACTTTCGTATCCTGGGAGGGGGATGGTGGTGGGAAGGGAAATTTCAGGGGGCGTGGCCATTTCAGGGGGCGCCGAGGGTCGATGGTGGTGGGCACATACCCTCTTTGCCCCCTGGATCTGCCTATGGGGCATGTGCCCACTTTGCCGTCCCCCTGGATCCGCCTGTGGCTGCATTCCTTTTTAGCCCGGAAAACTGACATCTTGAAATAATTCGGTAGATATACGCCTTTATTTGTTTTAAGCCGTCTGAAATTTCAGTTTGAATGTACGATGGAAAATGCGTTTCCAAACACAAGCGTCGCCACCGGCAAAGAAGTGGGGGGAGGGCAGCAAACTTCAACCTGATGCTGACTACAAGCTTTGCTCCTTGGGACCAAAAACTTTTCGAATTTGCATTCTTCTCTGCCTTCCGCAGTGGCTGTTTATAAGCCGCTGCCACATACCAAACATAAAACACGTATAATTCACCGCTTACCATGCTATTCCCGGGGCCCACTGACGTTGTTTACATTTTGGAGTCCCTCTTTCGCGGCCATCTTGGAGGGCACACTAGCGCCGCTGGTGAGCGTGACCGGGGTTGGGAATGACATGATATTTTGGATGGCTTCTTGATGTATGACCAATTTATGGCTGAATTCCAAGATTTTCTAGGACGTCTTTCAGTAATTTATGTTCCCAAACATGCATAAATAATATTTTAGCAGCATGGCCCATACTAGAGGTTAAATTCTTGTGAATGATATGTGTATTGCTTTGTAGTGCTTAGGACAGATGAAGGGAACATGAGTTACAGATAAAACAAATGTAAAATAAATTTGATTTTGCACCCAACTTCTGTTAATCTAATTGGCTTATATAGACATAGCATTCATGAGCCCTATCTTAGGAGTTTGAGTGTTTCATTATGCCTTTTCTTAATGGCTCTGGCTTTTTTGTTCTCATGTTTGTTTTAAAGAAGGTACATTTTTGTGTCTTGTTACGTTAAAAGCATTTTGAAATATTATTTAAACTCGCTCTCAGCAACACTGTTGAATCACCGCCTTGTGTAACAGTTCCTAGTCCCCAGTTTGCAAAGTATGACACTTTTGACGAGATCTCGTCTGTGCGAGTGCCCTTTTAGACAGGAGCGAATGGTACAAATTTTACCACCTTGGTGCAAATTTGTGAGTCTGGTGTGAGGAAGGCAACACTAAAAATCAACAAAATCATGTGGGAGAAGGGAAAAACTGAATTCTTCAACCATGGTTGTGTTTTCCTCCCTGTTATATAGCAGATTGGTGCAAATTTTTGGTGACTGGCAGTGCGAATTAGTGTGATAATTATAGGTGGCTGGTGCGACTTGTCTGGCCTGCTGCTATACTTTGCAGACTGGCCTAGTCCTATGTTCTTGGGCAGGTATAGAAAACAGGGATGTGCCTACTTAAGATATTTTGACTAATTATTTTTTGGTGCTTTGTGTCATGGGCACAAACTATCTCACATTTTTTTACCATGGCCTCTGAACAGTGAAACTGCTTCAGATTATTATGTTCATGCACAATGTTTGTCTCAACAATGCACCCTTTTGGACAGCATATGGAGAGAATTTTGAATATTTCAAGTTTGATATCCAGCACTGGCTATCTTATAAGAAATTTCGGTTTAAAATATCTGAGTGACTTGGATCTTGGAACTCTGGCCTCAAACTCTGGCAAGGTGAAAAGCTGTGGTAGCTGCTGAAGAATGTGTTATGTTTTATGCTTGCTTTCTTTTTAATACATGTCTTTTGCTTTTCCAGTAATGTAACATCAGGTGTCACTGGAAGACTTCAGCAAGATCTACATCAAGACCTCAGGATGTACATCCCATCACAAACCAGGAGATAACTTTTTAACACCAGTCAATGAAGGGGCTTGGAGCTGATCAAACACTGGACTAGAAGACACATCTTATTTTCTTGCCAGTTATGAGTGAGAAGAGAGATCTCCTCTTTGTGGCCTGCCATCAGGGCTACCCATTGGTGTATGTGTGGCTGCTGAGCTGGGAACCTACTTGCCCAATCTATAGATTTCTGAGTTCTTAGTCTTACACCACAATGTGGTTAGCTTCTGGTGCCGATGACAGCAAAACAGCTTGCTTGCCAAATGTAGATGTCGCCACAGCGTAGTCTCAGTGGCGGCATCTACATTTTCTTAGGTAGTGCCATCGGACCCACTTTGGTATTGCACAGTCTAATTCCAAAAAGTGTTCTTCGTCCGTGTTTGAATATCGATGTTCCCTGGAAACTGACTGCGGCAGTAAAATCAACACTTTAACCGTAAATGACCTGGCTCGATTCGTATTTCATTGAGCAGCCGCATCTCGTTTTTCAGTAATTAGCCGCAACATTGACTCGAATTTTAAGTAAGTTATTTTCTTTCACGCGCGTGACGTGCTTTTACTGCATTTAGAACAGCGTCCTAACCTGCTGCTGCTGGCGAGACCGCCTACAAGGCGGTCGCATTTGTAAGTTGCTTAATCCTCTCAGTGATTTTGAGTGGGCACATTGTCAAAATATGCTGGCGTCACGATTCAGAGCTTCTTTGTAGCTCTTAAATTTTCTGGTTTCCAATCTGTTTACGTGGCATGTGTTCCCTGACGTTGCAGTGTGTGTTATCTTCATCGACGGGAATGATACATGTCAAATGCGTGGCGGCGTGGTAAATGGTATTTTGCAAGGAACGTGTGGCCTGGATTTTTATCCAACATGGATTTTCATGCGTATTTCCTCTTCTGCTATTTAATCTTCTTTTGCACTTTTGTTTCACAGGACAAAGGAGAAGTGCATGATACGTGTTTGTCGCTCCTTAGCACGAAAATTTGAAAGAGAAAAATACATCTAGCACGGAAATTACATATAGTTTTGGAAACATAGTTTTTCAAGCTACAACTAAATATAATAGAATATTTGCGCTGGACATGGCTGGAAGTCTCTTCTCGATCCAGGGGATCCTGGGTAGGTTAACGCTGGTACGGCCATACAAGCCCTATACAAAGCCTATGGGAGACCCAAATTCCAAGGGGTCCTGACTTTCCAACACCCGCGGGATTTCCACCCATGGCGCTGGAATATAAAGTTAACAATGCCCCTGGTCCACAAACGCAATCACGTTGTATTTACACTTTCTCCACACTACCTAGACGTGCGACGTACTAATCTGACGAAGCCAATTACGATAACCTGAATGGAAAGAAAGTATATGTGTAAATAAGATGTCTCTGATAACCAGGGCTGCCAAGACATACAGTGAGACGCCAGGTTTTGCGTCGAGTGAATGAAAAAGGCTGACGCTCCAAGGGGAAGGGGGTGCGCTGGGGCGGTTCTAGTCGGAAGCTGGGTGCAGGGTAAAAGGGATGAGTAGTTCTCAATCGGGGGGGGGGCATATACTCCGTTTACCCCAGGGGCGTAGCCAGAATTTCGCTCAGGAAGGGGTAGCACCCTGAAAAGGGCCCCTGCGACAGCCCCAAAAGGGCCCTGATGGGTAAAAAGGGCCCTCCTCACGTTACAGAATAGAGTGCTGAAGAGGGCTTAAGAGGGCCCTGTCTGGTATAAAATAACAAATTTGGCCACAGAGCATAGTGCGGACGAGCCGCCCTTCGCGCGGCTCGTATCCTCAGGGGGCCCTCAGGGAGGAGCGGCTATCCCTTCCGCCCCCCTTGGCTACGCCCCTGGGTTACCCTGTTTGCAGGGGAGGGCAAGATAAACATTAGAAAAGCATCATTTGCATTTCAGGGGACAAATAGGATAGGCGTATCCAGGATTGCCAACCTGGGGAGGGGGCACCTCCCCGAGGAACGCCACTTTTGAGCCGTCAAAACCTATCAGATGGGCGCAAAATCCTACCGGGGGCGCTTATTTTCGCGTTCGAGGAGGGAGGGGGTGGTAGGAAGCGGAATTTCAGGGGGCGCCATCGACCTTTTAGGGGGCGCCGTGACCATTTCAGTGGGCACCGAGGGTTAATCGAAAGGAGGGCACTTGCACCTCTGCTCCCTGGATCCGCCTATGGGGAGCCAAGAATCGTTTGTGGAGCCCAAGAATCAATTGGGGGAGCCAAGATTAGTTTGAGAGGATCTTTCCGCTTTGATCTGTCAGATGCATCCATGGTGGACCTCCACTTTGCACCTCGGCAGCCTGGATACTTGCTGAGCTGAAATAATGTTCGTGAAAATTGAAAAACTGGCATCTCTAGCTGGTTTAAGAATTGCTAACAGATGTCACTAGCTTCGGTGTTTGCGTTCGTGACTCTGTGTCTCATTTTTAAATCAAATTGAACGTGAAGCTTGCGACCAAATGCTATTTCAAAAAAACAAATTATCGAGATATTCGTCATATTTGTCTTCCAATTTTGTTCTATATGTATCGAAAAAAAAACATAGATAACAATCGTTTCGGAACATCTCCCCAAACACCGAACGTGCTCATTATCCAGTTTCTAGCAGGAGATGGCCATCTGGAAAAACTGCACTTGGGACAGACTACAAGTACCTATTAGTGGATCTGGTCTAAAAATAAAAAATTGAGCATGAGTGTCGCTACTTGCATCCCTTATATCCTCTTATATTATACTATTGCGCAATTCAAACGACCAAAAGAGAAATATACATGTTTTTAGTCTCGGAACACTTTACAACTATGAACATACTGCAAGCGTACTTCATTCTGTCCATCACTATCTGTTAGATTCTGGCGCAAAGCTCGCGAAAGCTCATAGCACTGAGCCCACTAGCGCCACCAGACGGGAAAAGCCCAGCAAAAACTCCAGTTTCTAGTGCCGACCCCACAAGGCAACACACCAAACCGCAGGGCTGCTTTTCTTCAAATCAAAGATACCTTTTACACCGGCTTTGCCGCAAGGGCGCTGTTCAAACAGCGCCCTTGCGGCAGCGTTGAGCGTACTTCCAAACGAAGGAAACGAAGGAAAAAAACTGTTTTGCCTGTCGCCTTTACCTTTACGGCGGCCTGTCGGGCCAAGCTGTCGCGTGCTATGAGCCCTGTTCCACCTGTCAGCACAGTTTTGTCAGCACCAATCAGCGGGCCGCGTTGCGCCTACGTCACAGGATTGTAGCCTCTCCCCGGGAACTAGTTCTAGAGGTTTTACGGGCTGACGGCCTGCTGTTTGTGCTGATGAAAAACCGTAAGTGCACGAAGTGCAGCCTAATATTTTTTAATGGTTTAAAGGTTTAAGTTCCCTTTACTAAGCACAAACAAGAGGCGATTATGGCGCTGATGTTACTTTTCTGGGGGAGAGTTTAGAGGTCCTGCTGACAAAACTGTGCTGACAGCTGGAACAGGGCTATGGAATACAAATCGGGCCCGACAGGCCGGTGAAGGAATTTTTCCAGCAGAGGATTTTCTGGGTGACGTTTAAAAGGCCCTCTGTACATAAGGCCCTCTATTCAAAGGTTCCTCGATTCATAAGTCCCTCGATTTTCCATCGGTTCTTGCTGCACACTGGCTTGATATGGGAGAGGTGCAAATTCATGAAAAACTTGTTGAGTGAAAGAGGTGACAATTCTAATATTGAGTTTTTTAGAACAAAAAATATTTTCTGCTTCCTTTCAAGGTTTTTTTCTCACAGATTGTAAGATCTGTCGCAAGACCATACCGTGCCCTAAAATCTGTCGGGCACTTTATCACCCGAGAGCCCGACTTTTTGCAGCTCTGGTTACATTTGCCCCGTGTTACAATTAACCCCGGTCTCCCCTACCGGTAAAGTCGTCTAGAAATGTTGACTTTGAGAGCAATTTTAAGCATAGGCGGATCCAGGATTGCCAATCGGGGGGGCACCTTCCCGGGGGGCGGCGCCATCCGGACCAGGGGGCGCCACTTATGACCGGCAAAACCTATCAGGTGGGCGCCGACTTTCGTATCCTGGGGGGTGGGTGGGAAGCGACATTTCAGGGGGCGCCATCGACCTTTCAGGGGGCGCCGAGGGTCGATGGGGGGAACGTGCCCCCTTGCCCCCTGGATCCGCCAATGATTTTAAGGAATTTGCAGGCCGAAATCGCAAAAATGAGAATAGGACTTCTGAAACAATTTTTTGTGACCTTTTGATCTAGCCAATAATTTTTTCGCGTATCTCCCTTTAAAGTACGCATACTTACACTAAATTCCAGGATTCGACCAAGATGCCACATTCCTTTAAAGTTGGAGGTATTTCAAGGTTTTGCGAAATTGCATCCTTTGCGAAATGCTTTCACAATATTGCCAGTTTCAACTATAAACCAGCGGAAAAACAGACAAAACGAAACAAAAACACTTAACCGTGCCACTGCACTAGTGCCGGGAGGGGTTTGTTTGAGCTCCCCTTTGGTTTAATTTTCCGTGTGCGTTCAGAGGCATTTTTCTGTTAGGCGAGGGAATGCTTTTCGAGCAGACGACGGGGAATATTTTCAATGGAAATCGACACTCCATTTTTACACATCCGTGCACTCCATACTGATTCAAAAAGACGATTACAATTATGGAAAACACTAGTATCGAGAACAACGAAATTCAAGTGGGACCTCTGAAGTGGATTGGCGGACGTGGTGTTCGGACGCTTTATGCGTGGTCGTCAAATACAGGTACCCTCACTCGGTACCCCTTAAACCCCCCATTTTGTCGATGTTCTTAACACGCACATTGACGGGGGCGGGTACCCGCCCCCCTCGGGTTTTCCGGAGATAGTAGAAAAACGGCGGCGCGTAGCGCCGCCGTACTTGGTATACCTTTTCCCTCATCATTTTTACAGCTTCTGTGAAAATTTTAAGGTTAGGTCATCTCAGGTCAGGTCACCAGTACAGGTCAAGTGACCCGACCTCAAAAAAAGTTTAAGATAGCATAAGTCGGAGCAGGGTGAACTTAACCGATTGAAACTCATATCACATAATGGCCCCACCGAGTTCTCTAACATATGTTCCGGTATTTTTGATATCGATGACCTAAGGTCAGGTACGAGGCATGACCTCTCCATTGGAAATACATGGGAAAAATGGTTTTTACGGAATAACTCAGTAACGGATGGTGATAGAGCATTTATTTTAGCTGCATTAGACTCGCCTGGGCTTTGCGGTTCTAATGATATGCATTTTATATAATTTGACCCTGACCTGACCTCAGGTCAGGTCAAATCCTTGATTTGACCTAGCAAGGTCAAATTATATATCATTCGATTCGGCTTGCTAAGAGGATTCATATAGTTCAAGTCGTTTTGCTCTATCTTTACTTGTTCAGATGTAATACCCGAAAAACTGAATTTTACATGTTTTCCCTATGGCGGGCATGTTTTGACCTCTCGTGACCTTAAATGTGACCTGACAAAAAAATGGTTCAAATGTTTTCGATGGAGAAGTGGATGGGCAGCCCAACGCCGTTTACCGTTTTTCGCTACCTACCGTGGTTCTCGAGATCTTAGGGGGGCGGGTACCCGCCCCCCGTCAATGCGAAGGTGGCTCAGACCCCCGTCAATGCGCGTGTTAAAAACTTTATGATTTTGGGCACCGGGCGTTGCCCCCCCCCTAACCCATCGGTCGGGATCTGACCCCCGGTACCAGAAAATGTGAAATGCACTCACGCTTTGTGGTGAAGCTGAAGATACCGTTGTAAAGTATGTAAAGTGGAGGTATGTGGAGGCAAGATAACCTTTCTTAAATCTTGAAACACTATCTTGGAAGATATCTAGATATCTATTTTCCTTTTATGGTGCAGCACTACCCTGGTGCAGCACAAATGTCTGGGATCCCTTGACGGAACCGGCGCAAATAATCCAAAAATGGCGTATGGGCGCTGGGCATTTATCATTGGTCCACCACTGTCGGAAGCGGTTCTGGGCAAAACGTTCGGAGGTCATTTAGGGCATAGCGTGAAAAATTGTGTTCTTGAAGATGAAAGCTTATCGGGTAGAAATCGGCTAAAACTACGAAAAAAGACCGCCTTGGGAGAGGAGATGGACCTTGGATTTAACATTGGACCTTGGATTTTAAAAACATGCATATTGTATCCAAAAATTTCACCCTGTGAGCTTTTTCTTTTCTTTTTCCTTGCTTGTCGACTTTGTTACCCCCAAAACTTACCGCCAAGTTAAATCGTGGCAAAGTCAAGTCTCACCGCATGACGCTGTTTTTTATTCCTCCCCCAAACCGACCGGCTAGATCCGCCACTGCGACGCCGCCTTTGGGGTCTCCACCTACCACGAGGATGATGG
Source organism: Lepas anatifera (assembly GCA_034440635.1). Taxonomy (NCBI): domain Eukaryota; kingdom Metazoa; phylum Arthropoda; class Thecostraca; family Lepadidae; genus Lepas; species Lepas anatifera. The sequence continues at coordinate 1,482,490 of JAOTON010002265.1, read as the reverse complement.
CATCGATCCCCCAATGGAAATTTTTGGAATATGGATTTAAGCTCCCCCTGATGGTTAGTCTGCAGGATGTTTGGACGAGATCTCGTTGGGGCAGGCTCGGGGCAGACGTATCAGTTTTGGGAAATTTTTGCGTATCTTTAAGGCAGGTGAGGAAACCTAGGGACAGAGACTGACCCTTGGGTTGCACTGACACACTTACGTGGACACGGACAATGGCAGACGCAGGGGGGGTGCATTCCGGCTATGCCTCCCCCTCAAAGCGCTGGAGGGGGCCAAATTATCGTTTGGCCCCCCAAACGCCGGATAAATTTTTGAAAAAAGGTGTTTACACTAGGCCTGTAGAGCAAAAAATCTTTAAAAAATCCCCCCCCAGGAGAGCGATCATGTACTTGGAGAGGTAGCTTATACTAGGTCTGTCGAGCACGTAAATTGCACGTAATGTAATTTACGAGCAGTAGTTTTCATTGAAATGAAATCTGAAAGAGCAATGAAAAACAATGTTTGGGTGGCCCTTTAGTGGCCTTTATAGACCAAAGCAGCGATATCGGAATAGCGGTAGCGCCAGTAGCAGTAGCGGAAGCCGCTACCGCTGCTGGCGCTCCTTTTCACAATCACTAAACTAATAATCCCTTCTTCACTGCTCCGCTCTCGCTGCTTTTCATTATAAAGTGTATCTCGGGGTTCCGAAGAGACTGTCTCGGAAGCCCCCCAATAACTAGTCTCGGGGCCCCCGACCAAGTGTTGGTCTCGCCTCCCCCCCGCTCAGAGTTAGTGGTGTCCCTCCCCCAGCGTTGGTCTTGCCCGCCCGACTAAGTTTTGGTCTCGGGGCCCCAAGAGTAATCGGTATGGTATTGGGGGGCCCAAGATTGGTGTCGGTAGTGGGCTCTAAGATTCGTCCGGGGGGTTGGAGTGGGATTATTCTCGGGGCCACAGAGTTTGTCTCTAGTGACCTCCCAGAGTTGGTCTCGAGGTACTCCCAAGTGTTGGTCTTGGGGTTTCCCAAGAGTTGGCCTCGGGGGCCTCCAGTCTTAGTCATCTCACCCATCCCGCAAAGGGAGAATAAGGAGATTAGGCCTGCTCCCCTCATGAAAAGTAGTTAAAGAGGAATCTGTAAAAGTGTTTATATTCGCAAAATATGCGTTATATTTAAATATGACGTATATTATATTTAACGTGATAGTTAAGGTAACTAAATGTAAAGGTCAAAGGTCATTGTTGAAAGTCAATCTTCATTTCCGGGAAGACTGTTGTTATAATTCTAGTTATAGTATCGGTACATTAGGGAATATATCATATTGTAACGGCATAGGTCAATGCCGTTGACCCCAAAACGTCAGGGAACATTTTTGAGACCTTACTTCCGTGGCCCTGGTCTGCTTTTAGTATGTTTCCTTTTTCCCGCGTAATTACGGCATTTCTAAATATATTCTTAGCACTGTCAATATTTGACCTTCATGACCTCGTTTTATTTTGAAGATATTGCCACAGGTCAGTGAAACTTGGCTATAATATAGATCACCATAGCCCTAGCATACCTTCACACAACCGTGTTTGTAAGCCCCTTGGTTTTTTAGACATCGGGGGACCTACCAGGCTCTCATCCAGGGCCATCCTCCAGTGCCATACTCCAGTGCCAGTGCTAATAACAAGTCCCAGAATCCCGACAACGGCGGAAGAAGCGACAGAACCGTCAGAGGCACCGGGTCGCCATGGAGCTGCTGGGAGACTCTGAAACGTCTCGCATGGAGATTACGGGCGAACACTCTGCCGAGGAGAGCTCACCGGGCACTGCTGCCATCGCTGCCATAGGTGAGAACGGCTCTTTGGCCGAGAACAGTACAAGGGTTATAGTGGCCTTTAATTAGCATTGCGAATATTCCGAGATGCCTGCTCTCAAGTCAAGGTGGAGAAAGTCAAGTCATGTGAAGGGATGTTGGTAGACTTAAAAACGCGCTAACGATTGTGGCATAATACGGATACAATATTTGCGGAAAAATCCCGCTCAGAAACTCGCACTTCACATACATTAATTCATAGGCAATAAGTGGAGAACTGTTTTATGGATAGTTATGCATCATAAAGGTATTCGCACGTTGCGTAATCCACATGCTTATCAGTCGTGTCTATCGTTAACCGTTACCTCGTGCCTGTGTATGTGAGCGCGCTGTTTAGCCTATTCCTTTGTGAAATGTATGAATGCATGAGTATGACTTGAAGACCCTAATGAAGAAAATTTGTACCTAAGCCATAGTGTTTTTGTTAACGGTATCGCCGTTTTTCAGTCGTCCACGTTCATATGATTAAACTTCAATTGTCAATATAGATCCTGGTACAAATCGTACTTATCTTCGACACTGCTTCGTCCTTGCCTCGACCTTTTAAACGAGTGAGTGGCTTTGGTTCACCGCCGAGCGCTTTTTGGCCAGGTCGTCTACTGAGCCAACGCATTAACAGCGAGGTGCAGGAGTACACGGCCGTACTGGGCAAACTGGTAGAGGACCTGTCCCGCCCCAACCTCGGCTGCCAACCTGCACGTGACAGGTACGAGAGCCTGTCCCAGAGACAACGGCAACCTTGGCTGTCAGCCCGCACGTGACAGGTACGAGAGCCTGCCCCAAGGACAACGTACGAGAGCCTGTCCCAGAGTCAGCGTACAAGAGCCTGTCCCAGAGACAGCTTACGAGAGTATGCCACAGGCAATGGTAACCCACTGTCAGGGCACGATAGTTCTCGGTGGGTGTTGTCGGTGGTGCTCGCGTAGGTGGCGCTTTACTCGCGCTATGCTGGATGCAGATGACGCTACCTTCTGCGCTCCCTTTCATGTGGTGTGTATGAAATCTGGGCAGGACTCAAACTGTCACAAGATTCCTGCCCAAATCCTCCCCCCCCCGTTGTGATCTGTACTCCCGGCACAGGAAATTTGAGAGTGCAGCTCGCCGCCCGCGTTAAAATGGGGGCGGCAGCTGGTGTTACTTGCGTATTGTGTTGCAAATGCAGGGTCTAACGGCACACCAACTGTTGAAGTTATATACTGCCAGCTGGCACCCAGCTGGCAGGAGCTGTAAGGCTCCTGCCATCACGCATCAGAACATTCGTCAGAATTTGAAGGCAGTCACTTGCCTGAGCAAACAGAGGCTCTGAAAAATGTTATTAACACCAGGCTTTGGCAAAAGTACGCTCTTGCACAAGTTAAAACTCTTGACAATGTGTATACTGGCCTGTCTCCTCGAAACCTGAATATTCGGGCACAGCCCTTCGTCAGAATCAGGTAGTTCAAATTTCAAACTCACAGGCGTAGTGTAGCCAGACCTCAAATTCGAGGTCTCAAATTCCCAGTCATAGTGTAGCCAGATCTTCAATTCGAGGTCTGGCTACACTATGGCTGAGAATTTGGGATTTGAACTACCTGATTCTGACGAAGGGCTGCGCCCGAATACATAAGCTAAATGTATTTTATAGTCAGGTTTCGAGGAGACAGGTCAGTAATCACCTTGTCAAGAGTTTTAACTTGTGCAAGAGCATATTCGCTTATAACCACCCTCCTCGACTCAGCGCTTCAAAGCCTATCAAGTTAAAACTCTTTTAATTTTGTGAAAGTGCAATGCATGCGTGAAGGGCACAGTCATTGTCCCTTAATCGGGTGCTTTGACAGGCTAAGGCCATGTTGACTCTATGGTTCGCGATGCTGAGGGATTAAGCAGGAGGTTGTAACCTGTTTTCCTCTGTGGGGTTTTTGCTCAGCTCAGCTCCCGTATTGATTTCAAATGTCCAATGACCGGGCGAATCCCGGGGTGTCCGTATGAATGCAGTGGTACTTGCTCTTACTTCGATCATTAAAGGTAACGATATCCTCGCGTTACCAGGTATCAACGAGGGTACTTTTTAAGCGACAGAATCCATTGGCTTTTAAAGTTAGTTTTCTGTCTCTTCATGGTTATGTATTTTGTAGTGCGCCAAATGGTCCTTCACTGATACAGTTAAGTTAGATTTGTTTAAAGTATGTATCAGATGACAGAAAAATATTGATTTTCACTCACCGAAACCAATTTATATTCCGAGATAAGGAAGTTTCCCGAAATGAAAATCGCTCTCAGAGCCTGTCGATCGAGAAAATGACTATCCCCAAACCCCAGATTAAGTAGGCTAGATGCCAGAGTGAGATGTCATTGTCTATTGAAAGGCTTGTTTGCGCCTCAATGGGTAGGTCTCGGGCTCAGTTGTGAACATATTCAATATTGTGGTTCCTGAGATGCTCACCAACTTTTTTGGCAAGGTCGTGTGTCTGTACGTTTGGTATGCATTTAAGACCAAGTGTGTTTTATGTTTATTTTTCTTTAATGTTTTTATCGCTGATGAAGAGATGTGATTTACGATTTCAGAGATGGCCACGTGTGTTTTGCGTCACTGTTCAGGGAGCAGTAGTTTGCTTCGGGATGGGTGTTTTTCGGCAAATTACGCTAATGAAGTGCATATAATGTTATGCCTACAGTGAAATTTATTCTTAACCATGGCTTTAGGAGGAATCTGCAGAAATATTCGACAACGGCGCTGAAAATGCTAAACGTCCATGCCTTCAGCATTCTTTCTGTTTTCGCGTATTATGAATGCTACAACAGAAAGAATGCGCGTGCGACGATTTAGTCGAGTGCCAGTGTTTGTATTTGATTGGCTGGCGTGTGCTGGCGTTGGCGGGGGGGAGGGGGCGGGGCACCCTGCGGTGACCTCGGTAGTTGCACTGCAGCTCTGAGAATCTGCCGCCGCGCCGTTTTTTGCGGTCGGCCTGTTTGCACTAGTTACCGTCGATAGTGGCAGCGAGCGGCTATCCACGACAATTGAGCAAGCTCCCAATACACTCTTTGTCCGTGCATGGGTTTTTACTGTTTCCTGGACACATAGGGGCTGGGTCAGCATAAGATATCATAGCGCGATTGGACAGCATGGCAATCAGCGGTGATATTTCTTATTTCGAGAGACAGCTCCTTTGTATGTTGCAGGTGAACAAAGTGGTATCTCCAGTTCAATAGTTGCACAGTTTTCTGTTTGCTCAAAACTGCATTTCTAATGATTGAACTATTTTCCTAAAATACCTAGTATTCACTAATGCTCAAAATTAGCGATTTAGCGTAGAAGTTTGGCTCCACGCTTGAACGTAAACTCTGGTCAGAATAAAATATGTCCTATTTTCTCCAATTTCTGCATTTGAACTTTAAAGTCAATTATTTTCCGAGTGTGGGCGACAGCTATTACTGACTCACTGTTTAATGCATACTCTCAATCCAAATCTGACATAAACACAGTGTATGTATACAAGGCTGGATATATATTCTCAGGGGCGTAGCCAGGATTTCGCTCAGGGGGGGGCGGCGCCCCGAAAAGGGCCCTGCGGCAGCGCCAAAAAGGCCCTGATGAGTAAAAAGAGCCCTGCTTGTCACAGAATCGTGTCCTCAGGGGGGGCTGTTCCTGCCGCCCCCCCATTGGCTACGCCCCTGTATCTTCTCAAGCTAGGGGGTCCTGAATGGGTTAACGCTGGCACGGCAATGCAAAGCCTATGGGAAACCCAAAATCAAGGGGGTCCTGACCCCCCAACCCCCGGATCTTCGCCCATGTATGTATATAAGTATGAAGTTTAGACACCATGAGAAGCTGCAGTCTGGTGCGCGCCGGTACAATGGCCCGTCTGCGGGCGGTTGCGGCGCTGCTGAGAGCTGGTCTGCGCTGCCGGCAGCGGCGGCGGCGGTGATGGCGGCAGTGAAGACCCCACGCACAGCCGCTGCAGTGCCGCCATTCTGCTCCGCATGCACACCCTCATGTCCGACATTGGCCGCGCGCTGGACAAAGCCGATGCCGACCAGTGAGGAACCGCCGCCGGCTCTCCGGGCTCCGGCTGTGACGTCTTCTTAGCCTGTGTTTGGCTCCAGCTGATTCTTCCGGATGGTTTTCATTCATTTGCGGGTTACGGAAGTACGGTTTTTACCGGTGCATACCTGGAGAAATGTAGCTGAAGAAACGTGTCTAATTTTGAGTTTGTTCTTTTCCACGATTGCTTGCTTTTTGTGTTCATGATCATGATTACCTCCGAGCCATTGGAGTGAGGGCATCCGTTCAAGGTCAGAGGCAGAGTGAGCTGGTTCGATCGCTTTTGTACCGCACTGAAAACTGTCGCAATATTGGGGGGGGCTGAAGCGTTTCCTTCCTGCTGATAAGCCACATCTGGGTACAATTATGTCGCCTTCCGGTCCTAAGCTGCAATCCGATACTGCTGCGGCTCCTGTGCTTATTTAGCCAGAATGAAACACATCACAACAACTGGGCATCGTTTCTGTTTGCTGTTCTGCAGTCAAATATAAACATTAGCTGCATCCTGCAGGCAAAGATCACTCTATAACAGTGCTTGAATGGCAGGTCTGTTTAACACTAACACGAACCCCAGTTTTGTACCTCTTCTCATTAAAGTATTACGCGTTCACATCTCGTGGCTTATTTTGTCGCATAACTGACACATCACTTATCGTTATTACCAGACAGTAGAAGACGCCAGACTCAGCGTCAGACGTAACTGTCATTAGGGAAATGGCGATGCGCAATGTATATTGTCGCGTGAGTTGTATCTACATGGACTTACAGGAACTGAACATTGTCATGAAGCGTCAAGCTGTATTCCATTATCATCACTAACGTTAATGCGCAGCGTTTACAAAATAAACGGTTTCTCAGAGCTCTCTTTCTCTTCTTGCACAGTGACGGGACGGAGTGCTTCCCGTTGCAAGTCTCCCGGCTGGTATATGGGGGGCGCCGCTGCGCCATTTGTGTGCTGTTTTGCTGAAAGGACCTATTCGCTAGTCCCAGGACTTAGTCTAATCGCTATAGATATGGTATAGCCCGAACTCGCAACAATAGGCTTAGTCTGTCAACAAGTATCTCTGTCTTCGGCCACGCTGTGCAAAGTAGAAAACAGTCTGAATTCCACCTCAGCCCAAGGTCAAGCTCAGGTCCTGCACGGACCGTGCAGGAGCGTTCAGGGACGCCGAGAAACAACCCTCCTACTTGAGTAAATACCACAGCGTCGCTTCGATTACTGTAGGTGTTTGCTTGGGTGCTGAATCGCAATTGTGGAACTTGGGTATTGTAACATGGCGGGTATTGTGTAAGGCGTCGGGTATTGCTACATGTAGCACTAACCGCGGGCAAGGCCATACATCCTGGGTAAGATGGAGTCATTATGCTGTGCCGTCTTAGCGGACAACTCCCCACAGAGATGGAGGTGGCGCTTTGTCTGATACCGATTGTAGCAGCATGAAGCAACCCCAATCCGGGACGTTCCCATAAAACCGGAGCGTTTCTGTTTCGGTCGTTTCTGTTCTTTTTGAGAAACGCTCTAATTAACTCACCAAAAGGTAGAATTCTACGGAACCGGATAGTATCTACCTCCTCGGAGTAATTGGACCAAAAGCTGGGATTCACGGAACCTGATAGTATCTATCTACTCGCATTAATTGGTAGGGACAAGCCAATTATTTTCCTTATCTGTAAACTGCAATAAAATGATGTAAACAATTTAGCAGCTCAACAAAATCAGTCCACATAATTTGTTTTACTCTTCACCGCATACTATACGGACATGAAGCGATTGCAGTGTTGCGTGGCTTGAAATGAAGTTATGCCAGCTTAACACGCGCATTGACGGGGGTCTGAGCCACCTTCACTTTGTGGGGCGGGTACCCGCCCCCTAAGATATCAAGAACCACGCTAGATAGCGGAAAGCGTTAAAAAGCGTTGAATAGCCCATCCAAAGCTCTATAGAAATAATTTCAATTATTTTTGTCAGGTCACATTTAATGTCATTAGAGGTCAAGGCATGCTACCATAGGGATAAAATTTACATGAAGGTTTTCAGTCATTTCATTTGAACTAGTCAAGATAGAGCAAACAAATCTAGACCATTGGAATCCTCGCAGCAGGCCAAATCGAATGAAGCATGATACGACCTTGCTAGCTCAAATCAGGTCAAATCCTGAATTTGACCTGACGGGGGGCCAGGTTGAGGTTAACTTAGGTCATGATTCATATAATTAGAGCCGCAAGTATGAGGCGCACCTAATGACGTTCAATTAAACGTTCTAACACCATCCATTAGTAAGTCATCCGGCTTGAACCATTTTTCCCATGTATTTCCAATAGAGAGGTCATGGCTCATACCTGACATTAGGTCACCGATACAAAAAATTTCAGAATGTTTTTTTTCAGAACTCGGTGGGCCCATTATGTAAAATGAGTTCCAATTGGATAGGTTCACCCTGTTCTGACTTATGCCATCTTAATTTTTTAGGTGAGTTACTTAACCTGCACTGGTGACCTGACCTAAGATAACCTAACCTTAAATAATGTTCTTAAGTTGTAAAAATGATCAGAGAAAAGATATACTGAGTACAGTGGAACTCCGCACCGTCATTTTTATCATATCTCCAAAAAGCCCGAGGGGTGGGTGCCCGCCCCCGTCAATGCGCGTGTTAACACGCGTCCCGCTGGGGGGCGAAATGTGCCCCCTCCTGGTTTTCCCCAGATAACGCAAAAACGAAGAGGCGCAGAACAACGAAACTTACAGTATCTTATTCCTGATCGATTTTGCGCATCTGACCAATTCTTTTAGGTCAGGTCATGACAGGCCAAGGAGCTATTCAAGGTCAAGCGATCCGACCTCAAAACCGAAAATTACAAGTTTGAAGCGGCGCTTAAGGAACATCAGTCAACCAATCAGTTTGAAACTTTCACAATATGATGAAGTCATTAGTAGGGGGTGGTGATAATCCAAACTTCTTTGTTTGCCCCCTCAATTTATGAAGTCGACCATGCTGAATCCAAAAAACATTTTTTTATTTTCGTCAGATGAGACCAACCCCCCTGTACATACCCTCTGAAGTTTGGAATGTAGGAATAGGCTCCGTGCGTGTAGCCAGTGTAGTATAATGACTTGCAGTGAGTCATCGGATGACTCTAAATTCGACCAACACTGAGAAACAGTAGCATTGGTGTTAATCATAGCAGTACTCTGCAGTTGATGCCTGTACTGGTTGTAGATGGGAAACAATTTACGTTCGCAGGTCTTTACAATGACCACATTTTTAAAGAGAAAAAAATTCCCGAGTAATTAACTGTACCCACTAACATGGTAATGATACAGAACAAACTTGGCGTTTTGATTATTTTTATCCCTTTTATACATGCAATTGATACACCTGATTGTCTCTGTTAAGACTTTTAGCCCTCCAGAGATGGAGTCCACTACGTATTGTCCCATGCTGACCTCTGCCTGCAGTGTAGCGCTTGTTGATTTGTATCATTTGTAGGCTTTTTAGCCAATCACACCTGAATCCTTACAAATAGAATATCACGAGCGGACCATCGGATCGGAATTGATAGCCTGCGAAGATGCCAATAACAATCGACCGTGAAAAAGCAAAACATGACCTTTGCCAGATTATTCTTTCAAATACTTCAGTTCTCCACGCTAAGCTCAAACGACTGAACTCTGTAAGGCCATCTTGTATCATGTATCACTCACATTTCCACACTATTGAGGTGGCTTTTAAAGTGGTGTCGCGATGAGTATGAAGTGATTAGAACCTATGGAAGGAGGCCATCTGATTGATGGCCTTGCTGAATTCAGCAAACGTAACATCTTTTCTACAAGAGATGTTGTTCAGATAAACCTTTAAGTTGGTGGGTTCTGTGCCCTGGGTCTTCGATCCATCACCATAGTAGGTGACAACAGCCTGTTCATCCGAGTCCATAGCCTCTTTCACAATTGCGTCGAGGTCCATTGCCTCGATGCTTTTACCTGCTTCCCGGATGTTTCTCGGCTCGAGTGCGGTGTCGAGATCAATAATGTCGGGAACATCAGGAGCCTGCCAATGCCTGTCAAACATCCGGTTACGGACAGTGATAACGGCAGCCACGGCTAGAGTTTCCGACATATGATAACAGCTCTTTAGATGTCGACTGTTTCGTAGAACTCTGGTCTCACTTTTCGGATGCTCTCTGGAATATGCCGATATGTGTGCGGTAACTAATCACCTGGCTCCATAACAGAAGTCCCAGACGACAAAGGGCGCTTTCTTGAAACAATCTTCTCAGTTTTAATTCCAGCGTCATCATGATCAGGACAGAAAGTCTCATCTAGATCCACATCAGCTGCTCCACCCTGGTCTGATTCTGGATTGTCCCGACTTTCGGTCCCCTTGCTTCCAGCCTTTTTCACTTTTTCGGCCTTTTCGTGCATTTTGTCCATGGCCGCTAAGCAATTGTGTCTTCGTTCCATTGTCTTCATCCATTTTTGGTCCACGAATTATTCACAGAACATCTGCCTCTGACCTCTCTGGTCCTCTAAAAACTGTCATTCTTCATCTGTCATCTTTACCCCATGTCATTTCTCAAGCCTCTTGCGGGTGATGAGTCTTCACAGAAAATATCAAACACTTCATCGGCTTATTTGTTGAAATATCCAGCTCTTTGGGAAAAGCTTTCATTCTGACGTTGTTTTCCTGTCTGAGCTATGTTTATAAAATCCCCATAGAGCTCCAGTGTGTTTTTTTGATATGCTGTGTTGTTGTTGTGTAAAGACTGCAGTACAGGCAATGCTCCCGGATAACCTCAGCTAAAATGAGGGCCGCCTCGTTTTAAGAGAGCTGGACTTGTCCACCCCGTTTGGTTGGAACGAAGTGAGTACATCATATTCTGGAGCACATCACTGTTTGTGGGAAGCATGCCTTGCCTGAATTTGCCTCTCTCCACATAGTTCACTCCGCAAATGGACCTCTTGGAATGAGATCTGGTCATCTTTACAGACATTGCCAACATTAATACGCAATTATTCTTAGGATCCACGGACTAAGAAAAGAGCTCAGGAGCAGGATCCAAAAAGAGAAATTGGGTTAGGCTAAAAACAGGGAAACCTTTTATCCTAATCTAAAAATGAATAAGTAACCCCGATCACCTCAGTACTTTTTCGGTTCGAAATAACTTGTAGAATATCGGCAAGGTGAGCAAATTTTTACGCAATGTTGTGCGATAGTTATTAAGCTAAATTCTGTGAAGTATATAAGATTCAGAACTTTAACTTTTAAAATTAACGTAATAGAGCTAGTAAGTTCATCGAATTAGTTAACAAGGAAGGCGTCAGTCGTCATGAAGCACACCATGTTGCTTTCACAGGGCACATCATTCTTCTTAATTCACTCCCCTTGAACTTTTTACCGGCCTAGTTTAGTATTGCTCGGCACCAAAACAAAAATTTTAATTTGCGTTTAGTCTACCTATCTGGGCAGGCTAAATCAGGGATGTAGGGAAAGGGACATGCATTTGTTCCTTAGGTTTTCATGACCGTCGTTACCCGCCATCTGTTTCTGGTTTCCTGATCTAGTGCCACCGATTCTTAGGTGGAACTCATGCCCTCGCGAACTTGACCCTCATGAAAAACTGGCTCCGCCCTTGTCAGACAGGTTAGCAGAGCAAGAGAAGTCATTCACTGAGTCATTATCACGTTGGTCATTTTTTAACCTCCATGTGAATAAGAAACCACAAAATGGCTGTCAGTGCCGGTCTTTTGCTTGTGCGGTAGGTTGAGCTGGTCTATTTTTTACATTACAAACTTCAGGGGGTATGTACAGGGGGGTTGTCGCTATTTGAGACGGATGAAATTATGATTTTCGAATCCAGCATAGTCGATTACATAAAATGAGGGGGCAGAAGCAATGGAAAACTATTTTGAGAAAATATCACCACCCCTTATCATTAAGGTCTACAAATCTGCTATCTAGGAATTTTAATATTGTTGACCTAAGGTGGGGTCAATTTTCTGGTCACCCCATTATAAGTCTATGGTGAAAATATAAAGGGCTCGTTTTCAGTAAATATTGGATCGATAAAGCTGAAAATCATCAAATCATGTATTGTTACCACGATCTTGGCCATAGTGATCGTTTTGCCAATAACTTCTCACTGAATTAAGATAAAGCTCCTATTTTGCCTGCATTGTGCTTATATTGTCACGGGGAGTCGATTGATATGCAACATGACCATACCAGGTGACCCTGTGACCTTGACGTGGCTCGATGTCAAGTCATTTTCACAATTTAACCTAACAAAGTCAGATTATATATCATTCGATATTCCACGATGAGAGGAATCTAATGATGCATAAATATTTGCTATAGCTCCACTGAGTAAAAATATAGGGGGGGAACCTACACTGCCCAGTTTTAAGCCTATGGAACCTTCTTTCACTTGTTCTGACCTCAATATTTACCTGGCATAAAAATACTACTTATAATTTCTCTTCGTCTCGTCAAGAGCTTTCGAACGCGAAATGAGATACGGAGGGGAGGGGTGAAATTCGCCCACCCCCTCCCCAGCGGGGCGCGTCATGCCAGGGACCCCAGCGGGGCGCGTGTTAACCCTATCTCTGTCAGAGGGCTGATTTTACCCACCCTCAATGGTCTTCCGGGACATCTTTTAGAACAATTCGCGATATGCCTTTGAAACTTTCTGAATCTTCTGAACACCAAATGGGGCAGATTCCCGGGAAGTTTTGAGGTAATATCTTTATCACGGCTCGGTATTTTGGGGAGGATCGGTTTGCAAACCGAGTGTTATCGTGCACGGAGCGTGCGTTCTTCGCACAAGAAAGCCGTCCGTTTGAATGTTGGGAGCAGTTAGAATGTTCAAGTATTATAAAAGATGTCTCAGGTGATATTTGATTAGAATTTCCATGTAATTTTTGACAAGTGGCTCCAGCTTTCAAAATGGTGGGCGTCTGATGTACCTGGATTATACCGTCTCTTACAGAATGAATCGAATTCTTACAGAAAGGCCGGTAGAAGAAAAGGTAACCATACTTTACTCCAAACACCATATTTTAGGATAATAAGAAGCCATAGACGCGCTCAGGCACATGGGCGTAGCCAAGGGAGGATGGCGGGTGCGCCCGAATGGGAAGCGAATTTTGCCTAAAAATGATTCTAACTCAACTCTGCCAGACGCTAGAGCCAAAAAACTCTAATATGCAGCCTTCTTTGACCTCTCATGAGCTCAATATTGACCTAAGCCAAAAAGTGACTGATTTTGTTTCTTCATGAATTTGTATGGGCTATCCAGCAGCATTAGCATTTTTCGCTATCCCGCATAGGGGCTGAGTTCGAGGGGGGTGTTTAAACCCCCCAGCAGGGTGAAGGTGGCTCGGAGGCCCACCGAGGCATGTGTTAAAGGGCGGGTGAAATTCACCCCTACCGGTTTTCCCCAAACAGAGAAAAAACGGAGAGACGCAGAACATGCAACTTACCGTACCTTATTCCTAATCGATTTCACGCATCTGAGCAATTCTCTTAGGTCAGGTCATATCAGCTCAAGAAGTTATTCAAGGGCAAGTCATCCAACCTCAAAGCTCAAAATCACTGGTTTGAAGCGGCGCCAAAGGAGCATCTACCAAGCGATCAGCTCGAAAATTGCATTATATGATGAAGTAATTGCGGTCTGCAAATCTGCTAAATAGGAATTTTCAGATAGTCGACCTAAGATCTTGCCTTATTCTTTGTCACCCTTTTGTACGTCTATGGTGAAAAACGCAAAGCGCTGTATTTCAGAAAATATTGGGTAGATCAACTTCAAATACCATGCATTTTCAGCTCCATCTTTTGTAGCATCATCGTCGGTATCGTGATGGAGATGACATATATGTATGTATATATATATATATATATATATATATATATATATATATATATATATATATATATATATATATATATATATATATATATATATATATAGGTATATATCCACCTGCCTATTATACTTGGGGCTGATTACTACTGTGTGTAGGAAAAGAGGTAAGTGAGTTTTTCAGCTTCTGACCTCCCAAAGGTCATGTGAGGTCACATGAACATACAGTGTTTATTTTGACAATAGCCCCACACTGAAATACGATAGAGCTTTCATTTTTTCCTTCATTGTGCTGATCTTGTCATGGGGAGTCGATTGATATGCAACATGACTATAGGTACAATGTCACCATGTGACCCTGACCTAGCTTGAGGTCAGTTTATTTTCCCAATTTGACCCAGCATGATCATATTATACACAATTATTCTCCATGATAATAGGAGTTCAATTTTGCCTACAGATTTGTTCTAGCTCATTTTCAAAGTAATGTGGTAGGTACACACATTTATTGTGGCGCAGTTGAAATATTTCAGGGGAGCTCTGGTTTCAAGCGACTTTTTGGGATTAGCTGAGATTAGGGATTTTTGGGATTTGGGATTATCTGATGTGAAAAATAGCCTTACCAAACTATTTTGATATTGACAGTCGCTGCTTCCACCGGTCAACGTTATTTACGTATGTCATAAATAGGAGGAGGGGGTCTTGAGCTCCCAAGTCTGCTCCCACCCCATCTACCCTCTACTGCCTTGACCTGTTCAGGAAAATGCTAGTATTTGGCGTAATAAGGTCAATCCATTATGGCTTAAAGCTTTAGGTTCCTTTTGTATTTCTTTTAAGATATATATATATATATATATATATATATATATATATATATATATTACTTCTAGTAACCTGAAAGTTGTAACCATGAAATAATAAACAAACTTTGCTATCCTCTCGAAAATGTTATATTACATTAGCAATAACCTACGGACGGGTTATCTTAACACGCGCACTGGAGGGGGCCTCGGAGGCCCCCCACCTGTTTTTCCGAGGTGGCCGGAGAACCGCTTGCAGCGGAAAAACGAAACTTGGCCACATTTAATAGAATTTAATAGCGCGTCGATTGGTGAAGATTTTTTGAAAATCGGTCGAAAATTTTTTGACTTATAGGCTTTCAAAGTCAGACCTGCATTTTGAGATCGCCGTAAACGCGCGGTCGGACCAGTTAGCTTGCATTGAAGACCGAGTGGTGACGTCATAACGTCATATAAGCGGGACTATATGTCAAGGTCACTTCACATGAAAGTCAAGGTCAAGGTCAAAGGTCACAGGTCAAGGTCATATCTGCACTTTCAAGGTCACTGACCACGGCGCGTCCGGCCAAATGAGGTTACCCCGTCTGACATATATTATGCTATGACGTCATCGGTAGGGTACCCCAATACAAAGGTCAAGGTCAAAGGTCAAGGTCAAAGGTCATTGGGAAATGTCAATTCTCATTTCCCGCCAAACAGTGGCTACAGTGTTAGTCAAAGTGTAAATAATAAGTAGTATACCATATGGTGATCTTAAAGGTCAATGACCTTGAATGACCTTGACCCAAAAGTTGTGGGGAAGCCTTTTGAGACCTCTTCTCTATGAACCTTGTCCGCCTTTAGCTTATTCCCCGCCATTCTCCTGCATAATCACAGCATTTATCAATCGATACCAGCATGGCCAATTTTTGACCTTTACGACCTCGTTTGACCTTGAAGATATTGACCTAAGTCAATGAAAATTGGTCATCATGTAGATCACTATAGCCCCCACCCACCTACCAAGTGGCGTTTTTCTAACCCTCTTAGTATCCGAGATCTTAGGGGCCTACCAGGCCCCCCTCCAGTGCGCGTTAGTGCCAGACCCCCCTCCAGTGCGGGTGTTAACACGCGCCCCACTAGGGGGCGAAATTCGCCCCTCTTCTGGTTTTTTCCAGATAGCTCAAAAACGAAGAAAGCCAGAGCAACGAAACTTACAGCACCTTACACCTGATCAATTTTACACATCTGACCAAATGTTTGAGTTAAGGTCATGTCAGGTCAAGGAGATATTCAAGGTCAAGTGACCCGACCTAAAAACCTAAAATCACGAGTTTGAAGCGGCGCCCAGGGAACATCAGCGAACCGATCAGTTTGAAACTTTCACAATATGATAAGGCCATTAGGGTCTAAAAATCTGCTATCTGGGAATTTCGATATTGCTGACCAAAGGTGGGGTCAATTTTCTGGTCACCCCGTTATGTCTATGGTGAAAAATAGAATGGGCTCGTTTTCCTAATTACTGGATAAATAAAGCTGAAAACCCTCAAACCGTCTATTCTTACCACGATCTTGACCATGAAGTTGAGGTTTTGAGCATCTAACCTCTCAAAGGTCATGTCAGGTCACGGGAGCAGAGAGTGATTGTTTTGCCAATAATTTATCACTGAATTAAGATAAAGCTCCCATTTTGCTTGTATTGTGCTTATGTTGTCACGGGGAGTCGATTGATATGCAGCATGACCATACGAGGTCACTTCCGTGACCCTGACCTTGCTCGAGGTCAGGTCATATTCACTATTATACCTAGCAAGGTCATATTATACATCATTCGATTCGCCGTGATGAGAAGAATCCAATGATGCAGACATATTTTCCCTAGCTCTCCTGAGGGTAGATCTAGAGAAAGAAACGTCCACTGCTCTGTTGTAAGCCTATGGAACCTTCTTTGATCTATGCTGACCTCAATATTGACTTGACATAAAAATTCTTCTTATAAAATATCTTTGTCTTGTCAAGAGCTTTCGAACGCCGCTCGTAATTTTCCTTTAACTTTCGTGGGGAATGATATACGGAGGGGGCGAAAAACGCCCCCAGCGGGGCGCGTCATGCCAGGGACCCCAGCGGGGCGCGTGTTAAGCCACTTCTCCATTTTTCGCTGTCTGGCGTGGTTCTCCGGGTGTGGTGACCCCAGCACCAGTCGACTAGGGTTTGCTCAGTGCCTCTTAGATTTTCTTTAACCCGGCATTTCCTGGGCTATTTGTACCCACCACTTCCTGGGAGTTGGATTGAACCCCTACAATCTCGGGAACCGGAGGTGATGGGGAAAAGTCGAAACGGCACCGGAAGCGCCTTACCGGCTTCTACTTTGGATCCAAGTTTAACCATATTTGTTGACCCGTGACGTAACAGTGGCTTAGAGGTCAATTTAGGAAATATCGTATAATTTTAGAACTATTAACCCTATTTCCGGCAGGGGGGCTAATATTGCCCCCCTTCAGGTTTTTCGAGAATATCTCCGAAACGGCTTGCGATAGAACTTTGAAACTTCCTGACTTTTCCTAAAACTAGTACAGGCAGGTTTTCTGAAATTTTCAAGATTATATATTTACCAGGGGCGGAGCTATGGCTGGGCTTTTGGGGAGGTTCTATCCACAAACCAAGTATTATCGTATGCGATGGGTTTTTTTGTAAAAAGGAAGCCGTCTCTGCTGATCCTGATACCAGTTATATGGTTTTATTATATCATTTTTTATGTGAGATGATAGTGCATTCACAATTGTCACTATTTGTATTCATCAGGGGCGGTTACAGCAGTTCAAAATGGGGGGAATGTTATCAAGAAGGACTAAACGTTAGTAAGTGAGAAGACTGCTTACAGCCGTGTCAGGGCGAATACAATTGGGTATATGAAAATTCAAAATAGTTGTAACGCAATTCTAGATTACCAGAGGCGTGTCCAGTCACTGCACATTTTCAAAATGTATATTTCCAGCCAGTATCACCGCCGCGACTCAATATCGTTGTATATTGAAAATGTGTTTCCAATCACCCCCACCCCCCACGACGAGTCCTTGATCCGCCTATGTCACCCCCTTTCCCAGAGCTGCTATGGGAGGGTAAAAATTATCAGAAATTAAATTTCAACTAGTCGAGGGACTAATATACTCATGCATACCATTCGCATATTGTTGGTATGTATTTTACCCCACTGTTTTACCTTACTGCATCCGCCCCTGATGAGTTTTTCACTTTTTTTCTCATTTATTTATGTGTCAAAGATGCCAAGCAGTATATGACGGCTTCTAATCCGCGTAACAAAAACTTTTTAGGTTGTATATATTTCCCCTCATAGTCCTGGTCCTGGAACTGCCATTGAATTTCGAATTTTTGCGTAACTCGAGTATATGAAAATTTTGGGTCAATTATTTGTAAATCTGAACTAGTTTTGTGAAAATCGTACAACAGAGACAAGGGTTATGGAAAATCTAAAAAATACACAAAAATTGTATATTTTGCACGACCTTCTCCTAAAAAATAAAAATTTTGAAATTTTCTTTTTTCAAAATAAAGTTTAGCAGCAGAGGAATCTATGGCACTTTGAATTTTCAAAATCGGCCGGTTAGATTACGAGATCTTAGGGGGGGCCGATATTGCCCCCCTGCCGGAAATAGGGGTAGCCGGGAGCCTGACGGAAATAGGGTTAAACATATAACAAAGTTAAATATATCAACGCAGTTGTATTGTCCCAAGGATTCAACAATAATGCGGCATGAACATGTGAGATTAGGTACATACATCGTGCCCATTACCTGATCTTGACCGTATGCTAAGCTCAAGTAATGACCTTTCAAGGTGATGCTGCATATCATTCAAATCCTTGGATCATGCCTGTTGCTATGATATCAAATTTATTGTTTTATCTTGTCTTGTTCAGAAGCTAAAGTTACAAACATTTTCTAAAACTGAATTTTGGTGACTTCTGGTGACCTTGTTTTTAACCTGACTTCAAAATGGATTGCAGTGTGCAGTTTTTTATGTTCAAAAATTTCCGAATTATGTTTATAAACATGATCCAGCTTTACTAGGAGCCGAGTTCCACCCTGGTTTTGTCAGTCTCAATTTTGAAATAACATAATTGCCTTGCATGGCTTTAGAAATGATGTCATTACTACTTGACCTGATCTGATGCCAATTTTTACTTATAAGTGGTAAAATTGATCACGCTAGAGATATGCAAAGCGGCACTATTCGCGAAAAAAAGAGTGGGGTTCCGATTGGTCGCCGAGGCGGTAGAGGGTTAAAATGGTCGCATTTGGCTTCAATTGGCTCCGATTTAATGAAAAAATTTCGGGTAACCATAATAGCACCTCAGAAGTAAGGACCTAGAGTTTTTTGTAAATTTGATTTCAGTGTACCTATTTTTTAGATGATCATCAACGCGTCAAACAGCCGTAAAGCATGTCCAAAAAAATTTCACATGGACCAAAGAGTTTGAGTCAAAAGCTGGTTTGATCGTAGACCATTCATATAATTCATTGGAACAGACATTGATTTATAATTTTTGTGGTAATTAACTGCTATTTTGAGGTTTTCCCAATTAAAGCTTGAACTCCTCTCTTTCGCAAAAGCAGGTGATAGCATATGTTTTATGTTGTTTCTTGTGAATTGTGTAATGCACATAGCTTGTTGCTCTCCTGGTTCTGACTATTGCATCCCATGAGCTGAGTTACACCGCCATCACCGTCAACGGTCAGCAGAAGTTTTGAGTGTGGTTAAACGTGCCTGCTGAAGTTGGTAGCGCCTATTTTGAATATAAAGCCCTTATTTCCTGATCAACCTGTAGTGCTTAGATTTTCAAACTTGAATTTACACCGAAGATCGGGCTTAAGGCTACAGTATCTCTGTGACGAAAGCTAGCGGCCCCATACTCGGATCTAGGGGGCAAGGTGGTACCTGCCCCCTCCTTCCCCCTCCAGTCGAGCCTAGCGCCCCTAAAATGGCCACGGCATCCCCTTGAAAGGCCGACGACGCTATCGTGAAATGTCGCTTCCCACCTTCCCTCTTCCAGGATGCGAATATGGCGGCCCCGTGATGTGATTTGGCGCCCTCCTGATAAGTTTCGGCTCCCGACAGGTCCGGATGACACCCCATCCCCATTGGAAATCTTCCCCTCGGTGGCTGTGATATATTCAAATATGTTTTCTAGATCTATGGCCTTCGAATGATTCCCAATTTATAGGTGCGTCTCTTGAATAGATGGCGCCACAGGCCTGCTCAAAAATGGTCAAAACGGCGAAGTTTGCCCTGCGTGTTTAATATATCGGCATACTGCGGCCCTTGTCAGTTGCAGATACTTCTTCCTCGCCAGCAGTTAGGGAAACGATCGGAAAAATAAAAATGGTGGTAAGATTCATATAGTAAAATAGATAGACCATCCCCAAAAGTACAATAGACATATGTACGAAAAATATGTGGGTAAACAAAATTCGGAATTTTTGTTCCGATTGGGCTTAGTGTTTCAGCTTCAACATAAGTGCCCGTGAGAACCCTATACGATTATTTCAAAAGAAAATGGAAGAGGTCTTATGCGGATTTGTTTTTGGGGGCGATTCATGCTGGAATTTCTCACCTAAAATGGGCCGATACCTGCCTGCTGTATCGGTTAAGGTGGCAAAGATCCCGTACCTGCACGTTCTGCATTAGCTAAACTAGTGTCTACAATAAGATAGAATTTAAAAGCTTAGTTAAATGCCGTCTCTATTACGCTTCCAAACCTAGCCTTTGGCCTCTTTCCGTTACATGATATTCTCGGTGGGACCTGAAGGGGCCTTTTGGCAGGATCTATTTGCTGGGAGCCCTATATGGATCAACTATGGTTATCAGGCCGTCGAACCTTTGCAGCTAATGCCCGCCTCCTGCTATCCAAATATTTGAAACTCCTATCTCAGCTACTGTCACGACCCAGTGGAAGAAACTGGTCCGTGCCGCCAGTGTCCTGCCCTGCCCTGCAGGCTCCGCCGGTCCTTCTCCGTCCCAGCCATGGCCGGCCGCGCCATGACACTTCACTATTGATTTGTTTTCCCTTGCAAGTGCAGCGTCGAGGCCGGCGGCGCAAAAACGGCGCGGTGGCGGCGCTGGCGGCGCGGCGGCGGCGGCGGCGCGGCGGCCCCACTGCGCGCCCGCAGTCGGCGCTTTCCATCGGCACAGCGCGAGAGGTGCGGCGGCCAGCGCCGGAGATGATAGCAAGAGTCGATCAGTGACGTCACAGCTCCAGCAGATTACACCGTCTCTGCCGCTGACGACGGCAAGTGGACACACACCGCCGGGAGGAGCAGCACCACCGCCGACGACAGTGAGTCATGACCAGCGCCGCTGCGGGGCGGCGGCGGCGGCGTCAGAACTGACCTGCCTCATCACCGCTCATGGTGCGCCAGCGGCGGCGGCGGCGGCGGCGCATGGCTCGGAGCCGCACAGCGCCGCCGCCGCCGACGAATGGAAAGCCCCGAGTGGGGCAGGTCACGTTGTGTGTAGTCTCGACCGCGTCTGGGAAGTGATTCAGACCTGATTCATGAATGAATCATGGATGGGCACATAAAAAGGAATGTCCATTTATTAGAGAGAGTTTTTATTTTCAGTTTAACTTCCTTATCCATATTTTCTACTAAAAAACTGAGACACCTAATTGCTAATCGTTGGTAGACTATTTTGCGCTCATTTCTCCCCAGTTCAAACCGGGCCTGGCTACGCCCCTGCTCTGTGACGGAGGATGCCATTACACGGTGTCATGCAGTGCCTGGGGCAAAAACGAGGCAGCTCCGGTCACTCCCTCTGCCGGTCGCGTTCATGGCAGTGTGTATCTGGTGCCGGCGCAGGGCTCCGCCACCCGTGCCTCAGTGGCTGGTCCGCCATCAGCCCTGGGAATCTGGTGAATAGTTCAGGGAAGTCTAGAATCACGGCTCCCGAACGTCTCCCGGGCGCGGGTGCGAAGTGTTGTAGTGCGGCGCTCTCCTGACTGTGTTGACGCATCCGAGACAATAAGGTAGGAGCGCGGGAGGGGTCGGCGACTGGCTGTGCCCGGTCGGTGGCGGGTGTGTTGTGAAGGTGCCATCGATCGGCAGAGCGGGGCAGTGTCGGTGACTGCGTCACTGTCGCTGCAACGCCGCTGCAGCCGCCCACCACCCGTATTCTTCTCGATCGAGCTCGTTAAAAAGCACGCCAGTGGCATTAGTTTGGCAAAGTAATACAGCAAGTCTGCTGTGCTGCGCCGCCGCCAGAACAGGGGCGGGGGGGGTGGCTTTATCAAGGATTGACAGTAGCGGTGTCAATTATTATTTTACGGGTTTGGGAAGGCTCGTGCGCGTGATTGGTGTATTCATGGGCGTAGCCAAGGGGGGCGGCAGGGACAGCCGCCCCCTCCTGAGGGCCCGAAGGGTCCCCTAAGAGCACGGGCCGCGCGAAGCTCGGCTCGTCCGCACTTTGCTCTGTGGCCAAATTTGAAATTTCATACCAGATAGGGCCCTCTTAAGCCCTCCTCAGCACTCTATTCTGTAACAAGCAGGGCCCTTTTACTCATCAGGGCCCTTTTGGCGCTGTCGCAGGGGCCCTTTCGAGGCGCCGCCCACCCCCCTGAGCGAAATCCTGGCTACGCCCCTGGGTGTATTGGTGGTAGATTATGATTTATCCGGGGCCGATATCTTTGAATATCAGGAAAATACATATTGAACCTCCCCTTGTTTTCGTAATATTAAATCTGTCAGCATCTCATGTTCAGCACGTTCCCAGCTTCAAGTTCCCGTCACTAGGGCAGTTGGGCGCTTTAACGCAAGTTTTGTGAAATTCAAGTGACAAGTACGTAACTCCCAAATATTTACTTCAAAATTGCCGAGCTCCCAGTAAAAATAAAAAGTTACCGGAAATGACAAATTGATGTTGATATAATTTATAGATTTCAAAATACTTATTTTGTGCTGGATGAATCTAATGAAATGGTGCACAGTGCATTTTTTCTACCAGCAAGCACATTTCTCCTTTGAAAAAATTTGGAGGTCTTCAAGGAAATCCGATCACGCTCGTATAACCCTCATTGATAAGCCAGACCAGTCCCTGGCAGCCCGAGAAGACCACGCGAGAGGAAACGCCGGCCGGTTAGTGGGGTATACCCTGGAGCCGGAGTCGATAGTGCCCATTGACTGGTGCCCGGGCTGAAGGGAAGCAAGGTTCACCGAGACCCCGCTTCCGGCGGGATAAGATAAGCTAGCCAACAGTGGCGTTGCGCTCCCCCTCTGGTCGGTGCTTTTCCGGATAGTCCCCCCTCCCCATTCTAAGGCCCCGACACACCACACGTCACATGTCAGTAACCGCGCGGCTGCTGATGTGTGGTAATTCGGGCACCAGCCGTCTTATTCGGATCCAGACGTGACTCGGGATTACTCCCACTGTTTCCTATGCTCAGGGTTCACTGGATTTTGGTAAGTGTTCGTATTACTACTCCGGATGTAACTGGTATAAACCCTCTAAATTGGCAGCTTTACCTTCAGCTGCTATCGCTCGTCAAGAAAAGTAGGACAATTTCATCAAGACTGCCTTCATTAGAATTAGCATAAGCACTTGTTTTCGAAGACATTGATCGACGGATCTGACAATGGGCGGATTGTGATGCAGTCTCCCTGTTGTGGTGTGTTCTGGAAAGTGACCTGATGTATAAACGGTAATAGGGCATAGGGAATGGTCTGCTTATCTTTTTGTTTACTTGGTTATCATAATCACCTACAGAGATATCCATTAGGTACTAGGCGGGTTCAATATTCAGATATACCTATTCACAAATTAGTTTGGTTTAGTAGGCCTGTTCAAGTGATATTAACCAGTTACTTATTTACTTACATTGTAATCAAATACTTAGTAACACACTGACGCAGGGGCTTAGCCAGGATTTCGCTCAGGGGGGGGGCGGCGCCCCGAAAAGGACAGCTGCGACAGCGCCAAAAGGGCCTTGATGGGTAAAAAGTGCCCTGCTTGTTACAGAATCGTGTCCTCAGGAGGGCCCTTCGGGCCCTCAGGGGGGGCGGCTGTCCCTGCCGCCCCACCTTGGCTACGCCCCTGCACAGACGGTTCCATCTGTTCGCCGCGGAGCCGGGGTCCTGGTGTTTCAGCAGATGGTTGTGTTCGGTGCCTTGAACATCGACGGAACTGCACGTGCGTTTGAGAAAAGTCAGCTCCTTACGTCGATAGCGACGAGGGCGCTGGTGTTGCCCTGTAATCCGTATTACCTTAATACGACGCTCATGCTTGGCCTGCCGGAAATCGATGGAAATATCTCGAGAACTTCGGTCCTGGACATTCGTAAGAGGACGTTTACGCGTGCCGGGCAGGGTGACGATTTCATCGGTACGGAGCCAGGCTCCCTGTCGCTGTGCATTGCATATTCACTGTGTCGTGTGGGCGCACTCTTGCACGTGCACTGCCCCAGCCCTGCTGGCAGGGTATGACCGCGGCCCGCGCCATGCTGGCAATGGAGGTCAACGCTACTTTGAAGACTCGTTTAAACGGCGTTTTGCCTTTGAAGTTGTCACGTGACTGATGCTGCAGGTTTTGCAGTGGAGCTGTCTAATTTCTTGGAATAGAGCTGCCGCAGCTCAGATGGTGATTCCCAGCTGACACCCGATCCGTCTATTTTATTTATTCAAGTCGCTCGCAACGCTCTCACTCGCCAAATTACCGTGCCTTTTGGATACTCGGGCATTTCACAGTCTTCTAGCCCCTTGCTGGATCAGGCAAGGCTCGAAAGGTGGTTTCCGGTCGTAGAAAGTGAGCACACGCTAACAGATGCTTACTGACCCGGGAGTCCGATTATACATCTGTCAAGGTATAACCCTAAAGATAGTGTGTGGTTTGGACAATATTACCAGTTTGAATATATGTATATGCATTGTCCATTTACCGTTTTATAATGCGGTTCTGTCTGGTAGTCCTCTTATTTTATGATACCTACAATTTCTTAAAAAATTTAACCTGTTATTATTTTGTTATTGATCTATAATTATTTAGTTTTGCCTCTTATGTGATTTCTTTGACGGTTTGGATGAATGGATTGCGTTTGAATAACACATTTGTGCGTATGGAGTGCTCATGGCAGAATCCCTTTCCGTCAGATACAACATGGCGTCTGACCAGCAGTTCTGTTTGCGATGGAACAACTTTCAAAACAACATCATCTCATCGTTTGAGTACCTGCGCTCGGCGGAGGACTTTGTCGATGTCACACTAGCCTGCGAGGGGAAGAGCTTGAAGGCGCACAAGGTCATGCTGTCCGCCTGTAGTCAGTATTTCCGCGAATTACTGAAGGTGAGTCGCTGTATTTTTCTCTCTCGTTTGTACTGACCGTTCTGTATTCAGTTTGTTGGCCCTGGGTGATGCAGCACCCAGATGTAACTGAGACATGTCTTCTTGGAGACCAATGTCTGTAAATTTAACTCCACTTTCCACAAACAATGTTATCGGAAAGATAAGAACGCATGTCTTCATGAGCAGCCAAGTGGATTTTGGAACGCAAAGACGACCTTACTGGCCTCTGATCAGCGATATCTGTTCAGAAAAGGTTACAGGGTCAGCCAGTGTTTCGCTGTTTGAACCGACCCACTCATGCACGATGCCCTTGTCCGCTTGACAGCACCGACATTTCCACTGCTCTACATGAAACATCTGCAGGTGCTTCCCTTCGAAAAACTGGCTGTATATTATCATTTCCCAATTAGATACAAGAACAGTTAACCAAATAACTGCAATAACTGCTCTCTAATGCTTGTACTTCTAAGGATTTGTTGATATTTGGAGGCTAATGGGCATCACGCTACATCAGCAAGTGTGGCAGCTACCTAATCACTGTGCGATTGACAGTAATTGCACTGACGTTGCGACAATTAGGGCAAGAACTCAAATATTATATATAACTTGTTCTAAATGAATTGGCTTACTTTGACCAGATTGACATACCTATATAATTGTTCAGGTAAATGGAGGCAGATTAATAGTGAATGTTTGTTTGAAGTTGTGACGCGGGTAGCTTATTTCCCTGAAAGATTCATATACAAATTTTAGTTTCACAGATGACACTTTTTAATTGTAGTCGGCTTCGAAAGGAATGCAGCCTTATTTGAAACGACTTGATGTGGGTATGTATTGCTCACTGACTGACCCATTGCTTGCTTACAAGTTGCTCTCATCATATCGTTGTTGCCTGTCTTTAAATACGCCCTTAGAGGTTTTCTGTGGGGGTTTCTTATCCATAGATAAAGTTGATATCAAAGGTGGGCGACATAAAGGAAAATACCGCATGCTCGTTTTAGTTCATGAGATGTCCCATCGCTACTGGTACGTTGAAACATCTGCAGGTGCTTCCCTTCGAAAAACTGGCTGTATATTATCATTTTCCAATTAGATACAAGAACAATTAACCAAATAACTGCTATAACTGCTCTCTAATGCTTGTACGTCTAAGGATTTGTTGATATTTGGCGGCTAATGGGCATCACGCTACATCAGCAAGTGTGGCAGCTACCTAATCACTGTGCGATTGACAGTAATTGCACTGACGCTCTCTATCAGCTCTCTATCTATAGGGAAAAATACAGAGCCATCGAGGGAAAAGCGCCGCCAATTCCAGTCACCTTCAAAATATAACCATCTGGAATTTATGTAGCACAATTGAATATGATTTGATGCAAGAATTCAACGAAATAATCCAGAAATGAGAATTTTGATTCCGGGTGTGAGGAAAGCGTGTAAGTTGTATTACTTTACTTGAGGCTCTCCATTTCAAGCAAAACATTTGCGTAGTTGCAAACAGCTGTGTGCCACCTGGTGAGAGTGCTGTGGGCTCCGCCGGACTGCCAGACCAGGGGTAAGGATACCTATACGTCTGGGTCTCAGATCGAGCACCCGCCGCATGAAGAACCTGCAGGCTAAGTACGGTACGGCAAGGCAAGGCGAGGAAAAAGGTCGAGGTGAAGTACATCAAATGGCGTGCTGGATACGGTTCATGACATTGATGAGAGCTGACAGTTAAAGAGAGCAGATCATGGACACGCACATCAACATGGATGGGGAGCGGGCACACGTCTCCAAGCGTTGTGGGACTGGATGTTATTTTCTCCTCGTGTTACCTGTGCGGACGTACGTAGATGATTCCAATTCTATTGTTACCGCCGGATCAGGGGTGAGGATACACACACCACTGGATCTCAGACTGAGAAGCCGCCGCATAAAGAGCCTGGACGCTAAGTGCCTCAAACTTCAGACAATCCGTAGCGGAGCGAAGTTCAGCTGTACTTGGCACATCTTTTCATTTTATCAATTCTGCAGGATTTACCGAAATTTTAAGGTCGGGTCATATCAGGTCAGGTCACCAATGCAGGTCTAGTGACCTCACTTCCAAAAAAAATTTAAAATAAATAAGTAAGAACAGAGCTAATTTCTCCAGTTGAAACTCATATCACATGATGTGCCCACCCAGCGCTACCAATTTTTTCCTGGGCTTTTTTCTTATCTATGACCTAGGGGCAGATACGGATCATGACCTCGTCATTGGAAATGCATGGGGAAACCGGGAATAGGGCGAAAAATGTATATTTGTATAGATACAGCTTATAATAACTTCAAATTCTCCAAATCATAGTATCCTAGACCCCTTTCTGACCCCTCTATGTTGCAAGTTTGGACATGTAGCCTCTGAGAAGTCAGCTGGGGCTACTTAAGTAGGTTGTCAGACTTGGGTCAATAAATTTTGCGGGAAATGATGATAAGGGTTATATTTTGATACCATTACGTTCGGACTATTATTGCAATTCGATTGATATGTATATTGATTATGTTAGGTCAGATGGTGACTTTGACCTGACCTTAGGCCATGACAATTTTTTATTCTGGAAGGGAGAGTTTCTTGTTCGCAGGGGTTGCAGATTCCGTGGCTCTTCACTTTCCACCAGTTACGACGCTCACGTATTACCTCGCTTCCCGCTTAGGTCACTGGTAAACCGTGCCCGGCTGATGGCCACTGGCATGATGTGGCCCGCTGGGGGAGGCGTATTCCTCACCATTCGTATTTCAGTTCCCGGAAAAACTAAAGCAAAGTTACGCAGAGCGTTTGAAAGCTCTTGACGAGACGAAGAGAAAGTATTCTTATTATTTCTATGTCAGGTCAATATTGAGGTCACCAGAGGCCGAGGAAGGTTCCATAAGCTTAAAGCAGCGAATTGCAGGGTTTCCCTAAATAAATTTAACTCAGCGGAGCTAGAGAAAATATTGAGGCATCATTGGAGTTCTCTTATCGTGAAAAATCGAATGATATATAATATGACCATGATAGGTTGAACGGTAATGATAACTTGACCTCAAACTAGGTCAGGTTCTCATGGTGTCCTGGTATAGTGATGTTGCATATTGGTCGAATCCCTGTTAGAAGATAAACACAATGAAATCAAAATGGAAACTGTATCTCAATTCTATGCGAAGATATTAGCAAAATAATATATGCATGCTCATGTGGCCTCATATGACCTTTCAGAGGCTAGATGCTAAACAACTCAACATTATGGTCGGTGTTTTGAATACATGGCATGAGGACTTTGAAGGTGATATATCCAATGTTTACTGGAAAATATATATTTTCCCCATAGACTTAAAACGAGGTGACCCAATAGAGACCAAATCTTAGGTCAACCAAATGGAAGTTCCGAGATAGCAGATTTGTTGATCCTAATGACATCATCATATTTTTAAGGCTTGGAACTCACCGGTTGGTTTTATTTGTAAGTTGAGAGATGAGTCTTAACTCTCGCCCTGGTCGGGGGGGGGGTTTAAACACCCCCGTCAGGTTTTTCCTGTTGCTCAAACAAACGGCCGCGCGAAGCGCCGCTTTACTTTGCACACCTTATCCTTGATCAATTCCACAACTTTACCCAAAATTTTAAGGTTGGGTCATCTCAGGTCAGGTCAGCAATGTAGGTCAAGTGACCTCACCTCAAAAAATGTTTAAGGTGGCATAAGTAAGAAATGGGTGAATCTATCGGATTGAAACTTATACCACATAATGGGCCCAGTGAGCCCTACAACATATATTCCAAAATTTTTCATATCGATGACCTAAGGTCAAGTATGGACCATGACCTCTCTGTTGTAAATACATGAACAGAAATTGAGCTGTATTTGTGTAGATACAGCTGATAATACCTTTATATTCTCCAAATCATAGTATCCAGGGCTTCTTTCCAGGTTTGTGTTGCAATTTTTGACCTGTGACCTCTAAGAGGTCATCTGGGGCTATTTAAGAAGTTTTCAGACTTAGGTCAATAACTTCGCATGAAATGATGATACAGCTTATATTTTGATATCATTGTGTTTGGGTTGCTATTGCGAGTCGATTGATATGCATATTAACTATGTTAGGTCAAAAAGTGACCTTGACCTGACGTGAGGTCAGGTCATTTTTCTGTTTTGACCTAGTGTGGTCATATCATACATCATTCGGTTCGCCGTGACGAGAGGAATTGAAAGGTGCCCCAAAAATGATTCTAACTCAACTCTGTCAGACGCTAGAACCCAAAAACTTCACTCAAAATCCCACTTTTTTGACCTGTCATGGCCTCAAGATGGACCTGAGCCAAAAAGTGACTGATATAGTTTCGTCAGGAATTTTTATTAGCTGTCCACCAGCGTTCCCGTTTTTTCGCCATCCCGCATAGGGGCCCGAGTTCGAGGGGGCTGTTCAAACACCCTCCCACCAGGGCGTGGCTCGGAGGCCCACCGGAGCGCGGGTTAAGGTTATCTCCAGATCATGCGGGTTGACTACAACAGTAGTGTAGAATTGTAAAACAAGTTTAGGGGTGCTTTTCTAGATTAACTGATTGTAATTCGCTAAGCGGCGGGAAGGGGGTAAAGGCGGGAGAGTGGAAAGGCTCAATCACGGCCACAAAACCGGAAATGTTTGGAGGCAGCCACTTTTCTAGGATATGATGAGTAGGTACATACCTTGGCTGCTGTTTTATTGTGAGCCAAACCAGTGAGGCAGACTCATATATAGCTTAAAAGTTTAAGCTGGAGAGGGGGTGCTTTTCGAAGTTTAGAGGGTTGTTCTTCTGATTTTTAGGGATACTCGCGCTTCTCTGAAATTATTCAATTTTACACTCCAGAACAATTTTACACTTCAAAACATGTCAGTGGTCTTAACGAAGCTTCCCGGCGCCGAATCAAAATTGTCATCTTTGTTGAATAACAGAAAAGGGTGAGGCCAGCGAATAAATAACCTGCAAAATCAGTAAAAACAAATATCTTTTCGGTCTCATCTTCTGCCATTCAACAAGAAGAGTCAAGGTCGCCTGGCCGCTATCTCCCTCGTCGCCTGTCACGGCCGCCACTTCTCCACTGGTCGAGCTCATGGCCATGGCCATCTGTGCGTCTCAGTCGTCGTCGGCGGCGACCAGCTCTGCGTTATCTCTGCTTCCGCTTCTGCCGCTGGCGCCCGGTCACATCCGGGTGTCGCCCTCAAAGTCGGCCGGTTTTTGTCAGGAGCTGGGCCGGGGGCGCCGCAGATCCATGGGAGGTCGCCACGGTCGCGGCACTGCTGCCACCGGCAACGCTTTGGTCGCCAAGTGCAGTACTACTCAGTACTGGTTATGACGTCTGGTGTATTTGCACTGGACATGCTATGTTTGCATGCTCGGCGGAAGGCTGTGAGTGTTGAAAAAATGGGCCATAAGCGTCGCGCCGCTAGTGGTTTTTCAACCACCCGGTGACTACAAACTTTAATCGCTAGCAACAAATACCCCTCGGATCAGGGCTCCTTGTTACCTCTCCCACATTCTCGTTACAAAATGTTTGATTTTTGTCCGATTTGGCGGAAATTGGGAGATTTTCCATGAAAAAGGCGGAACCAGCCTCCTCCCTTCCCCTCTTCCGACGCGTATGGATGAGACAATGCGTTGATAAAAAACTATTTTCCTTACTGAAGTTTTCAGGTCGCTATTTATTCATGTTGCATCCTGTCACTTCAAGTCTTACAGGCGCTGGGTTAATGCAAGCCTTGTATTTTCCGTAATAGCACTCTCACTCCGGTCACACCCCACTCCCCTAAGCACTTCCCTATCTCACTTCAAAACCCAAAACATCGGAATAGGGCTCTTTGTTACCCTCTGCGCATGCTGGTTGCGTATTTTCATATTTGTTTCCCATGTGACTGAAATCGGCAGGATTTTTGGTTAAGTGTTGGGGACCAGGCACCACTGCCCCTCCATTCGGGTGCTTATGCTTTGTTACCGTTGCGCCTAGGCGAATTTGTATCTGTTCTTTTGTCTGGCGCGAAAGAAAAACTGGCAGCTGATGAGTGTTATTTGTCAGCTCACAATTCAATCATGTTATCATTAAGTGAATGTTTAGGAACGTAAAATGAACTGAAACACATTTCTTTGGAAGAGACTATCTAGGAGACAAGAGAGTGGCCGGTGTCCCGAGATTTAATCTTGGCCCTGCGCTTGAGAGTTAAGTCGTTGTTGCGATCAAATTTGGAAATTTTTGATCCACCAATGGAGATAAGCAATCATTTTACTGTCAATGCTGCTTATGGAAGTGAAATTGTAAAAAAATTAAGAAAAAAACAGAAAAATTCAGGTCACCTTCAGAGGAGCAATTCCTAATATCACGAACGCTAATGTTGGTAGTTTGCATAGTATAGTACGACTTGGTAGCAGAGTTGTGCGACTTGCGAGTCAGAGTCGGGATTTAACTCAAATTCTGACTCATTCGATTCTGAGATGAGTTGAGTTGAGTCGAAAACATTTGACAAGTGAGTTGAGTTGAGTTGAGTTGAGTCGGTCCACAACATGTCAATGAGTTGAGTTGAGTTGAGTTGTGAAGACAGCGAGTCAAATGAGTTGACGAAAAAAGTTGGCTCAATAGATAAACATGATGCCAAGTAAAAGTGTTTGAATCTGCCTACCTTTTGCAAACCTCCTTTAACCTCCTTTAAATACCTTTACCCTCCAGAAATTTTGATTATTTAAATCAATGTTTCAATTTGTTTCAATATATCAGTAATTGTATGGATCAATTGCTTATTTTAAAGGCCCATCCGGTCTGAAGAAATCCCTAGGCACAAATAATACATATACTCGTTACATTTAACAGATTTCTATCTCTGGCCTTGTCTTAAACATTTGAAGTGGTGGAACGCACTACAAAATACATTTCAAATCTCTCAAAATCTTCTCATCTTCAATATTCAACATTACTTCTTTACTTCAACCACTCCAACAACACGCGTCGTCGTCGCAGATTGTTGTCGTGTCAGTGGTCGTCGTCTGAGAATGGTGTGTGCGCCATTGCTGTCTTTGAAGAACAAATTCAGCCGAGTATAGGTTCAAGCTTAACTAGCCTCAAGGCAAAAAGTATAAACATCACATGATAATTCATAAAGCCATGCAAATATTTGTATACCCACATGTTATATTGTTTCGTTTGTCCTAAATGCGCCGTCTGCCGCCGCTCTTTTCATTTTGCCTATTAAAAGCAGATGCTGCTGTTAACATAGAAAAATCGGACCCCTGATTGGACAGAAATATTGAGACGCCTTCATCGCAAAAATCAAAGGAATTATCTGGTTTTGTCTGATCAGAGACCTTCGCCTGGCGTCCGTGTTTTATTTAGAAAGAACCTATGCATTATAAATTTTCTATGAAATTGTGCTCCAATTTTGAAGAGCGTGTTGGAGGTTCGCAAGTTGGGTTTAAAAAAAAAATTTTAAGCTTAGGGTTGTAGTGCAACAGGGAAGTTAACCCGCGCCCCACCGGGGGTCCGGCGCCACCTTCGCCCCACCGGGGGGGCCATCGATGGCCCCCCTCTAACTCCGAAAATATGGGCGTTAGCGCAAATCTGCAAAGTGCAATAGAAAGCTCGCGTGAATTCAGTAAGAAATTACTTTACATGTTTTAGTGCTCAGGTCAATGGTTTGACCTCCAGAGGTCAAATTAGGTCAAGATCGGCTATTTTCACTCAAATATGCAATGATTAAGCAAACTGGGCATAACTCTTATGTCATTAGAGCTATTGAGGCCTGGTAAAGTACATTTGATAGCAAATTGTCAGTACTTTTTCCGCTATGTGGAACGTAAAGACCTCCCGCCAGTGGTTTGACCGCCAGAGGTCACCTCGTGACCTAATATGCCCTGAGGTCACGAAAGGTCAAAAAGTGACCTTGCCGTATATCAAATGAAAGCCAGTGACAAGACAAACACGATGGTGTTTGTTTCACCGCTCTAGCTCAATTAGGTCAAAAGTTATTGTAAAAATACTGTTTTTGACCTCTGGTGACCTTGGATGACCTTGGAAAAGTCAAAGGGAAAATATGACCCCTGGGATCCGTGAAAGGGTGTCCAAAAACGTTGTTCTGAGCAGTCTGAGTAATTGCATTCATTTTTGTGACTTTTATATCATGAAATAGCTTTTCCCCATGCTTTTCCAATGGGAGAGGTCGCCTCGTGACCTGACCTCAGGGCACGAAATCGAAAAATCCCGGATATAAACCTTGTAGACCCTGGAAGGGCCATTAAGTGTAGGAAGTTTCAAATTGATCGAATTCGAAATGTAGCTCTTACAGAGCTCTAAAGGTGAAGTGAGGTGACCTTGGTTGACCTCGTCTGGTGACCTGACCTTGGGTGACCCGGGGTAAAAAATTTCAGGGATGATGGGAAAATGATGCAGTGAGAGGTAGAGCCCTCAACCGCGGTGCTGCGCCTCGTCGTTTTTCTGCTATCCTGGAAAAACCTTAGGGGGCCATCGATGGCCCCCCGGTGGGGCGAGGGTTAAAATAAGAATATATTAAAATCCAGCACGTTGATGTAATTTCCATTTCTATTGTCCTTTGTCATATATGGTATACATTTTTTAGGGTTTGCTGTAGTTCTTAGAATTAGCAATTGCAACTAGATACTCTCATGGCATAGCAATGTTTAATTTATAAAAATTACCTAGCATTGTTCTTTAACAGAAAAACAATACCTATACCATCCCTACAGATACAGTTTATATCATGCTTTTTAGCTTGGACCTTTTTGACAGTATGGATGCTCAATTTTTACCTGTGTTGGTGTAACCTTAGCCCTTTTAGGTTCCTTTCCATTTCATTTACCTAGTTTAATATGCAATGCTCATTTTAGAAATAATTGCAATATGTGGTAGCTTTTTTGCGCAGTGACAGTCTGGAAGAATTAAAAAGCTACTCATGGTTGCTGGCTAATTGTTAACAAATGTTTGAATGCTAATTAATTAATTTTGTTTGTATTAATCTTCCGCTTCGTGTCAGACTTTCTGAACAGCTCGTTTTTTGCTGGTGTATGAATTTATTTCTTAATTTTTAAAAACAATATTTATATATTTATCATTTATTTATTTTATTTTCAAAACGAGTCGAGGTTTGAGTTGAGTTGAGTTGTGAGTTGAGGCCGAGTTGAGTAGGATTAATTTAGCTTTGAGTCGGAGTTGAGTCGACTCATTGAACTCTTGATCATGAGTTGGGTCAAAGTTGAGTCAACTGCTCTCAGCACTTGAGTTGAGTTGAGTCGTTGTTGTTTTTTTGCATGTCTTATGAGAAAACTGCTAATTTTATATTCACTTTACAAATTAGTGGTAGTTTTCCTTAAAATTCATTGGTGGGAATAAGTGAAAAGCTTCTGAGGTACCGCTTTAAAAGGGCTTTATAATAAAAGTAGCGATAGTGGAGTAGTGGGTAGCGCTTTGCCGAATGAAGTAGCGCTATTAGCAGTAGCGGTACCAGCTAGCCAAGGGAGCAAAAGTAGCGGCGGCGATCTCAAATATTTTTTGGCGGCACCCACCACTGATGTTCTTGGGTTGACGCCAGAATATGTCCGGTGGGCCCTTCGTGCATGCGATATCCATCCACCCTCTAATATCGGCGGCTGCCCTAGCCCTCTGCCGCCTATTGTTGGTGGTTGTTCCATACTACAGTCTTACGCCACCTAATGACGGTGGCTGCTCCATACTACAGCCCTCCGCCACCTAATGACGGTGGCTGCTCCATACTACAGCCCTCCGCCACCTAATGACGGTGGCTGCTCCATACTACAGCCCTCCGCCACCTAATGACGGCGGCTGTACCATACTATAGCCCTCCGCCACCTAATGACAGTGGTTGTTCCATACTATAGCCCACCACCACCTAATGACGGTGGTTGTTCCATACTATAGCCCTCCGCCACCTAATGACGGCGGCTGTACCATACTATAGCCCTCCGCCACCTAATGACGTTGGTTGTTCCATACTTAAGCCCTCCGCCACCTAATGTCGGTGGTTGTTCCATACCATAGCCCTCCGCCACCTAATGACGGTGGTTGTTCCATATTATAGCCCTCCGCCACCTAACGACAGTGGCTGTTCCATACTATAGCCCTCCGCCACCTAATGACGGTGGTTGTTCCATACTATAGCCCTCCGCCACCTAATGACAGTGGTTGTTCCATACTATAGCCCTCCGCCACCTAATGACGGTGGTTGTTCCATACCATAGCCCTCCGCCACCTAATGACGGTGGTTGTTCCATACTATAGCCCTCCACCACCTAATGACAGTGGTTGTTCCATACGATAGCCCTCCGCCACCTAATGACGGTGGTTGTTCCATACTATAGCCCTCCGCCACCTAATGACGGTGGTTGTTCCATACTATAGCCCTCCGCCACCTAACGACGGTGGTTGTTCCATACTATAGCCCTCCGCCACCTAATGACGGTGGTTGTTCCATACTATAGCCCTCCGCCACCTAATGACGGTGGTTGTTCCATACTATAGCCCTCCGCCACCTAATGACAGTGGTTGTTCCATACTATAGCCCTCCGCCACCTAATGACGGTGGTTGTTCCATACTATAGCCCTCCGCCACCTAATGACAGTGGTTGTTCCATACTATAGCCCTCCGCCGCCTAATGACAGTGGTTGTTCCATACTATAGCCCTCCGCCACCTAATGACGGTGGTTGCTCCATACTATAGCCCTCCGCCACCTAATGACAGTGGTTGTTCCATACTATAGCCCTCCGCCACCTAATGACGGTGGTTGTTCCATACTATAGCCCTCCGCCACCTAATGACGGTGGTTGCTCCTTACTACAGCCCTCCGCCACCTAATGACGGTGGTTGCTCCATACTACAGTCCTCCGCCACCTAATGACGGTGTTTGTTCCATACTATAGCCCTCCGCCGCCTAATGACAGTGGTTGTTCCATACTATAGCCCTCCGCCACCTAATGACGGTGGTTGTTCCATACTATAGCCCTCCGCCACCTAATGACGGTGGTTGTTCCTTACTATAGCCCTCCGCCACCTAATGACGGTGGTTGCTCCATACTATAGCCCTCCGCCACCTAATGACGGTGGTTGTTCCATACTATAGCCCTCCACCACCTAATGATGGTGGTTGTTCCATACTATAGCCCTCCGCCACCTAATGACGGTGGTTGCTCCTTACTACAGTCCTCCGCCACCTAATGACGGTGGTTGCTCCATACTACAGTCCTCCGCCACCTAATGACGGCGGTTGTTCCATACTATAGCCCTCCATCACCTAATGACGGTGGTTGCTCCATAATATAGTCCTCCGCCACCTAATGACGGTGGTTGTTCCATACTATAGCCCTCCACCACCTAATGACGGTGGTTGGTCCATACTATAGCCCTCCGCCACCTAATGACGGCGGTTGTTCCATACTATAGCCCTCCACCACCTAATGACAGTGGTTGTTCCATACTATAGCCCTCCACCACCTAATGACGGTGGTTGCTTCATACTATAGCCCTCCACCACCTAATGACAGTGGTTGTTCCATACTATAGCCCTCCGCCACCTAATGATGGTGGTTGTTCCATACTATAGCCCTCCGCCACCTAATGACGGTGGTTGTTACATACTATAGCCCTCCACCACCTAATGACGGCGGTTGTTCCATACTATAGCCCTCCACCACCTAATGACAGTGGTTGTTCCATACTATAGCCCTCCACCACCTAATGACGGTGGTTGCTTCATACTATAGCCCTCCACCACCTAATGACAGTGGTTGTTCCATACCATAGCCCTCCGCCACCTAATGACGGTGGTTGTTCCATACTATAGCCCTCCACCACCTAATGACGGTGGTTGTTCCATACTATAGCCCTCCGCCACCTAATGATGGTGGTTGTTCCATACTATAGCCCTCCGCCACCTAATGACGGTGGTTGTTCCATACTATAGCCCTCCGCCACCTAATGATGGTGGTTGTTCCATACTATAGCCCTCCACCACCTAATGACGGTGGTTGTTCCATACTATAGCCCTCCGCCACCTAATGATGGTGGTTGTTCCATACTATAGCCCTCCGCCACCTAATGACAGTGGTTGTTCCATACCATAGCCCTCCGCCACCTAATGACGGTGGTTGCTTCATACTATAGCCCTCCACCACCTAATGACGGTGGTTGTTCCATACTATAGCCCTCCGCCACCTAATGACGGTGGTTGTTCCATACTATAGCCCTCCATCACCTAATGACGTGGATGCTCCATACTACAGTCCTCCGCCACCTAATGACGGTGGTTGTTCCATACTATAGCCCTCCATCACCTAATGACGGTGGTTGTTCCATAATATAGCCCTCCGCCACCTAATGACGGTGGTTGTTCCATACTATAGCCCTCCACCACCTAATGACAGTGGTTGTTCCATACGATAGCCCTCCGCCACCTAATGACGGTGGTTGTTCCATACTATAGCCCTCCACCACCTAAGACAGTGGTTGTTCCATACTATAGCCCTCCGCCAACAAAGTTCCATACTATAGCCCTCCGCCACCTAATGACGGTGGTTGTTGCATACTATAGCCCTCCGCCACCTAATGTCGGCGGCTGTTTCATACGATTGGGATCTTTTTTGCTCTCCACATCGGCTGGTTACATTATCCAATGTTACCCTAATTGGACTGGTATTGGAATTAACAAGTGGGGGAGTGGCAGATTCCCCGACCCCGCTTATCCCGCTAATTCGACGCGTACGACCTACCTCGTAATGACATGAAGAAGCTGTAGAAGGCTCCGTGAGCTCAGATTGAAGACTTTCCAATTGTCAGTGGTACATAGCTATATATGAAAATCAAGTAGCGCAAATGTTGGTGTTGGTATTCACAATGAATTTCAAAGTTGTCTACTCCGGGCAATATCTCTTCCCCTCTCTCTCTCTCTCTCTCTCTTCTCTCTCTCTCTCTCTCTCTCCACATTCTCGCTCGGTAACAGCACAGAGACACGCATGCGGGCGTATCAGTTGGCAACGTGTCGCGCTGCCAGACTCCCGTCGCTTTGCAACGCATCCGTCGCCGCCTTCGCATAGCGCCGTCACCCAGCCGAACTTCGATCCATTGGTGCAGAAACGGCAGCGGTATGGAGCAAACGCCACTTGAGATGCAGTTGTCTGTTGCTGGCCGTAGACTGAAAAGCTGTTCTCACAGCTGCGAGGTCGCTGACGCGTTGAATCAGTGCCTGGGACTCGCCTTGCCGTCGGAGCTGTCACCGATGTCGCCGTCGTCCGCGGCGGTGTGACCTCTGCATGTCGCGTTTGCCCTTGGCGTCGCTGCTGCAGCCGGGCCAGCCGATAAACAGCTCCACGGCCAGTGTTGCAGAGCCCAAAACGCACAGTGACTCAGCCTGAGGAGCGGCTCAATGGCACCCGCAAGGGCAACGCGCACCTCTTCATGCATATTCTTGAGGAAACAACGACGCATGGGCGAGCCTTTTCTCGTACGAAGGGACGAAACTGCCATCCTCACCGAATGACTTTGCGGATGTTTCCGAGATATTTTCTTCAGGATTTCAAAACTTGTCTGTTAGTCATACATTTGTATTGCCCTTGCTCAATTATTAGACTACACCTGTACCTACTCGTCACGCAAAAAGTGATTTTCAACGTTGGCCCTGAACCGTAAAGAGCATTTGCGATCTGCAAAGAAAAGATCTA
This sequence comes from Lepas anatifera, assembly GCA_034440635.1. Taxonomy (NCBI): domain Eukaryota; kingdom Metazoa; phylum Arthropoda; class Thecostraca; family Lepadidae; genus Lepas; species Lepas anatifera. Next base: position 1,443,952 of record JAOTON010002265.1, on the reverse strand, counting down.
TGCAGACTAACCGTCGGCATAAATGAATCTCTATTTGTTTTGAACGTTGATAGATTTTGGAGTGCTGAGGCGAGGAGAATGATTATAAGTTAACAAGGTGTATAATAGCCTGTCTCCTTGAATCCTGGATGACTTAGATTATATATTCGTATATCTAGTCTATTTGTATATGTGTATAATCTAAGTGTATTTTTCAACCAGGATTCGAGGAGACAGGCCCAGCATGCACCTTGTCAACAACACGATCACCTTTTCTGGGACGGGGTTCAAGGACTGCCTCAACAAGCACACAGCTGACATGAAACGGATAGCTTTTTCAGGTCTTTAATGTTTGTTGTCACGGAAACAGCCGCATGTGAATGCAGAAATGAGGATTGTAATTATACACATGGTGTCAAAGATTGGCAGTGAGCACGCGCTTCCAAACCCGTCAACACCAACCCCCAGTGTCCTGAAATTAACAATTTTAAGTGGAAAACGTATCTTTTTCAGACTTATTTAGGGCTCACCAGGGACTTGTTTTGGCCTCACTTGGCAGAGCAATCCGGGGCATGAAAACCGATATAATACACATCTAAATTATGACAGTGAATACCTAAACCATATTAGCAAGTATAATCCCCAACCACGATTGATGTAATATCTTGCCTGATTACGCCCTTTCGCCAATCTCAAGCGTCAATTCTACTCCCACATACACGGAAAACAACGATGACAACATGATAATGCCGCACAAAACAAAACAATCCCGGCCTGCCACAAACTAAAACATAAAATCCACAGAAAAAACACCAACGGTAACATGGGAAAAGTGAGGCAACAAAGGTTTTCTGGAGGTATAGCAAACTTTGTCATGTCCCAGAAGTTTCTGGCCCTCTCAAATACAAAAGATGGCGCATACTTTTTGCATAAGCTGGCTTGGGATTGACTGCTACCAGATTTTCAGGCGAAGGAAATACTTCACGTGGGTATTTGTTCAGTGAGGCCGATTGGATCGAGGCGCATTTGTTTTCGTCCACTTTTAATTTTCGGCAATTATTCGCATTAGAACAGGATACAAGTCGCATTTGAAAGGGTCAAAATAAAACGTAGATTCCCATCAAGACCACCAATAATGTGAAAGTAATCTTATAATTTCAAGAGAGGCTGCCAAAGTCAACCCTGATTTGTGGACTATTTTTAATGCTGGCGACATTGATAAATAAATTATGATATATATTATTTTACTGAACAAAAGTTGGAAAAAATACTTTTTTTCTTCAAGGAAAATAAATAAGCAGTTTCCAGGTATTTTTACTATGAGGTTTAAGAGCTTCTTTGAAATTTTTAAACGCTGGGAACTACATCGTTATTCCGGTAAAAAATCTCCACGTTAAGTGAGGTTGATTCCACCTTTCAATATATTTCGTAAAATACAGATTTATTTTTATTTTTGTTAGTATTTTCAAGTTGAAACATGCTTTAGAAACATTTCTAGCGTTCGATTGCCCTCAACCCTGCGTTTATTAATGAGCAATGGGATTCCAAAGACATCCAAGTACTGAATTGGCCTCGGTGAAAAGGCCTCAGCTGGATTGCGTCCATTCAGAACAATGACGTAACTTTGTCGTATTTGGGGAGCCGAAATGATCTCGGGTGTCATGAATCGGTGCGCGAAAGTGCATGCGGTGAGTTACTTCGGTAACCTTGGCGAGCCCTGTATTGAGGCGGGAATATCACCAAGGCGGAGAATACAGAATTTTGAGGTCAGTATGGTTATTGGAAAGAAGACTGGAAATTGAGTGAGTGCGTGGAAGGAATTTGAGTTTGCTGTTGGAAGGGATATTGTGGATGAGGGTTTATTTCTTATCCCTGATACTGCAGCTTACCTTTCGGGAAATTCATGATTAATCGAACCATTTCTCCCATCTTAGATATCTACAGGAGATAGGTGGGTACCTACCTACTCAGTACAGTACTGGGTGAGGTCAAAATACCGTGCAAAAAGTTTTCCACAGCTCGGAGGAAGGCTCAGACTGTACCTTTTGCGGCTGATGATTTTTAAGCCTGGGTATGGTTGCTATTTTCTTAATCTGAACTGATTATACATGAAAATATAGGCTGGTGGTTTTCACACATTGAAGCAAAATAATCCTGGCAGCGGTTGAGTGTTTAAACCCCACGTCTTGCATTAGATAATGATAGCCTGTGTGGTGCTTTGGATGGGGGAAAGTGGGAGAATATCAAAATAAGTGGAAAGGGGATTATATCTGGTTGGTTATTTACCATGTCATCAGGGCCAAATAATGTATTCTATATATAAATATCAGAAATTATGTAGCTTCCTAGTTCTATGTAAATGGCTTAGAGATTCAGGGTTATCAGAACCTATCTATATGTGAGATGCCTACAATTGTGGAGCATCAGAATGTTTTCATTCCCCTAGGAGGTAGCAGAATGATGATTCTTCACTTCCATTCTACAGCATATATTTTCATCTACTGTCAGTAAAAAAATATGGTGGTAGTTGTTGCTTGTCTTATGAAGCCATATAAATACAGTCCTAAATCAAAGTATTTTCCTTAAAAGTATTGGTCTGGTAAGAAGCAATAAACAGTTCCAGGAAAAAGGCTGTGATGGGACTTGTAAGCCTGGAAATACTAAACGACAAAAATGAGGCATATTAAGAAAGCGGGGGATTTTGGCCTCTTTTTGGGATTTTGGCCTCACTCTCCACCTTGCGTGAAAGCAATTTCAGGGCCCTGGCCAACCCCTGTTCAAGTTGTCTGGCAACATGAAACTCTGACGTCGATGTTTCCATCCGGAGGCATTTTTCAGCTTAAGTCTAGTGGAAGCTAGTGTTTTGAGCGGGCGTGGAAAGAAACGGCTGTTTTGGTTTCGTTGCAAGTGACTTTGTTAGAAAGCTGTTGAAACTGTCCATCAACAATTTGTATTGGTTTGATACCGTCAAAAGACTAGAAAAAGCTCTCAGACTTGAACCAACTTCACATCTTAGGACCTTGACTTACACCATCATGCGGCTGAGGATCGTGAAGCTGTAGCAGCTGTTGTGTCATCAGCCCCGTTCCCATTCTGAGAAGCACTGCCAAAAAATGGGCTTCCAAGCATCCCGGACAGTTCATTTCTAGTAAACCAATGTATGCTTGGCTGACTAGCGAACATTGGCCACTGCCAGGTCTGCTGGCTGCGCATTACCTAATGAGCGACTGGAAAGCAGTGCGCCCTCGCATGTTTTCGTGGGTGGTGCCTTTGTTGAGAGCCACAATGCAGAGTCGCTTCAACTTTGAGGAGGAATGACGTGCCGCCACCGGAGAGGAGGCGGGAGGCGGAGTGGGGAGCAGGGTAGTAACCTTACACGTCCACAAATCAATTGAGTTGGAGCGGCGTTTGTGCGTGCACGCGGGCGCAGCCGCTCCCAACATGCAAATGCTGCCGGGTGTCGGCTGTTACTATATTTATGGGCGAACGCAGTGGTGCGCAGTGGCTAAATCGGTGCTGACCAATTCCTGGCGGACAGTAACCATGCAGAGCTGTGTTTCGACCACCGCTGGGTTTCCGGTTCATACAGTCTCTCCCCGGTACACCTATATGTTCACCCACGGAGGAACTAAGTTTAGGGTCGGCTGGGTCGAATATCTTCACCAGGGACATTGGTCGACTGGGTCGAATATGTTCACCTACGGAAAACTAAGGTCAGGGTCGACTGGGTCGACTATGTTCACCCATGGAGGATCCATGGTCGGGGTCGACTGGGTCGAATATGCTCACTCACGGAGGAGCTAAGGTCGAGGTCGATTGGGTTGAGGCCTTACTGTTCCGGACAGTTCATGCATATTATGGTCAGAATTAGCTACAAAATGCAGCGTACATTTTAGCAAAGGCCTGTGTTTGATCTGGACATTCTTCTCATCGAATCGTAAATTGACCCGTAGAATATCATCACTAATGATCCGTCGGTCTTCGAAGATCAACTGAAGAAGATTGACGAATACGGTTGTGATTGCGTTGAGTTTTTTTCCTAAAATAAACAGGCTCTCCAATTTCTTCTATCTTTATTTTATTAGGTACGGCTGCAATAAAGGATATTGCGGCAGTATTGGTTATTCTAGTATTGGGGGCTTCACATTTACTGCCGTAAACGAGCCCAAAATTGTCCTCCCTGATTCATCATCAATGTAGTCCTTTGTCAGCACAGCATGCTCAATAACTAACATACTTTTAGCCTTGATAACCTACTTGCTATAGCAAGCAGGTATATAGCCATCTCTCTTAAAGAGGGCCCAGCTGGTCAGACAGGGGCCCCTGCTGGCTGTAGCTGACACTGCGAGTCGCAGTGGATTCTGCTGCTCAAAGTGTCCTACTGGTCAGAGTGGCTGTATCGGGTAAAGAGGGCCCAGCTGATCAGAGAAGGTCCAGACCCCCCCCCCCCCTCTCCCTTTAACCCCCCAAACTTTTTTTAAAAAAAAAAAAAAAATACCAACAAAAAATCCCCCCCCCCTTCTTAAAAGCTGTCAACGCAGCTCCCTGGAGGCCTCAGTGATTCAGGGGGCCCTCTTTTCAGACGATGCTGATGGTCAAACATGGTCATGCTTGTGACAGAATGAAGTGCTGGAGAGAACTTAGGAGGGCCCTGTCTGACGTTCAGGTCCCCGGCAGGGCCACAGAGCATAGTGCGGGCGGCTCGCGCGAAGCGCTACCTCTGTTGTTAAGGGGACCCACAGGGCCTTCAGAGGGGCCACCATCCTAGCGTCTCCCCTAGTCTCGTCCCCGTAGAGGGCTTAGCTAGTAGTTTTTGGGGATTATCGACGCACCAAATGTCAGGGTCATATGGCGTCGCCAACTCTTTCCCTGTTGGAAGGGTTTCTCGGGAGCCAGCTTGCTCCTTGTTCAGGGAAGCCGCCGGGCCTTGAACCCGGGTCGGCTGCGTGGCAGACAGCTACGCTGAACACTCCAATACCACGTCCCCGGGCTTAGCTAACCAGAGAGGGCCCTGCTGACGATAGAGTTCCCTGCGGAGAAGAATCGGTCCGACTGGTTCAGAGGCTCCTCTAGATAAAGAGGGTCCTGTTAGCCAAAGGGGACCCTGTAGGCTATAAAAGTCCCTGCTAGCCACAATGGCCTTCTCGTGTAAAGAGGACTCAGCTGGGCAGACAGGCCTTGACGGCTATAGCTGACCTTTCGAGTCGCACTGGGCCCAGCTGGCCACCTCTGCTTTATCGGTTAACGAGGTCCAGATGACCAGAGAGGAGGGTCCTGTGGGCCCCAGTGGTTCAAAGGGTCCTCTTTTTACAGGCGGTTTCGATGGTCAAAAAGGTTCCTGTTTGTCACAGAATGGATTACTGGAGAGGTCTTAAGAGTGCCCTGTCTGACATGAAGCTCTACGACAGGCGACGTAGCATTGTGCGGGCGAGCCGCGCTTCGCACCTCAAGGGGCATCTTCGTCCTTAGCTGCGCCCCTGATGGACCCTATACAGCCAAAAAGTGTATGCTGTGTTTCGGAGACTAAATCGTGTTTTAACTGTTCCAACCCCGAACAAAATGGGAGTGAAACTTGAAATCTTGTTTTTACGTGCATTTAATTTAGATACTCGTTTGCGTAAGGGGATAGAGTCTTGTAAAATAAGCTATTCCAATCATTACACGGTAGGCAACGGCCTGCCGTTGGTCAAAATGGTAAACGCCCCCTTAGGCCTAAATAACCAACTGACTTCTGGCTAGCGAAGGTTTGCTAGCGCGAACGCAGGGGCGTGGCCACGGATTTGTACAACTCTGAACTGGCGATGACAGGGAAGGTATGGGTGAAGGGGAGCAGGGGCGATGCCCAGAGATATTAGCAGTCTGGGAGATAAATACCGATGCGGCTCACTAAGGGAGTTTTAGGGAGGGAGAGGGAGTTTCAGCTCACCAAGGGAGACCTATAACGTTTTGTGCAAGTACATGAATTTAGCAGGAATAAAAGGAAAAAAACTAGGACGAAATTCGAATTGTTCTCTGAGCATGTCTCCTCTGATTGACCAGATGGGAGGAGAGGAGGGGCGCCTCCACGATCCCCCCTGCCCAGCCCTGCTTTGGACGCCCATGGGTGCAGGGTTCAGCGTACTTTGCGTCTGCAGCTGTGCGTAGAGCGCGGTGGCCATGGTAATCGGCTGATGGTCAGTGCCACCACGTGAACTTTGCACGTCGGAGCGGCCGCTGCGTGGTGTAAGACACTGCGCAGCGAGGTGCAGCCAGAGTCCTTGTGCAGGGGTGAATACTCGGCGATTGAAAAACAGTGTCAACACATGCCGTCCTTGCTGAGGCGATTCTATCCGCTCTTTGAGACGGCCATAACTTGCTTGGTTCCGAGAAGGACTGGGCGGCTTCCCACGCCCGACTTTGGATGTTCTCTGTATGTATCCAGTCATCGCTGCCGCGGCCGTCGCACGTCCATTGCACCTGTGCTGAGACGGCGGCGTCGGCGCCGCTCCCATTGGCTCCGGGCGCTGCTGACGTCACAGCTGTTCTGCACGCTGCACAATGAGCGATGGCACGGAGCTCCTGGAAGCCGGTGGAACGTGCTTGCAGCTCACTGCCCTGCCAGCCCTGAAATTCTCACCCTCATTAGGGCTTCGTCGTGGCGCTAGCCGCTTGGAACCTTGCCAGTCGTGTTCATAGTTTCAGGAAGTGGTTTGGATCTGTTTTCTAGATTTACCCGTTTCGCTTCAATTTTATCTGCATCCGTGCTTTGTGTCTGAATGCTTTATGGTCAGCAATCTTTCTGGGCCTATGTACTGCATAGAACTGATTAACTCGGGCAGTGTCAACAACGTGCCCCTCCCCTCTAGCACGTGGGCACCTCCTAGCGCTCACGTGTTGCTTACAAAAACTGCGTAAACCTCACAGCTTTCCACCTGCGAGGTGAACCGCGATATTAAACAAATTCTTGGTTGAAACTTGGCTGCAACAAAAAGATATTCTTCCTAATTTCAGACGTGTCAGCCTCACAGGTGCAGTACACTTATCTGGTTACCACTGTTTTGTAGTGCTGGCAATTACGTTTCAAACCTTATCTTCACCTGCCACACAACTGGCGGCTGTTAATGATTATCTTCGCAGGTTTCAGCAGTTATCTTACAAATCAACATAACATGCAGGCATAATATAATCATAGCGTGCAGGCTTAAGATCAGTTCGCTGAATTATTGGCTGATTCATGGAACAGAAAATAACAACGCAAAAGCAGTTTCTATACAGCAGCTACTATGCAAAAGCAGCCAGTATTTTATCTTTACTGGCTTTGATATATCTCCCCTTGTCCCATTTCAACTGAGAGTGGGATAGCATGTTATATAGCAGAACAGAGATTATTGATAGGTAGTCAGCAAACTAACCTCTCCCAATCTTCTGCTACCGGTGCCTGCAAGCTACCTGGAGCGGATTTTCCAACTGTTTGGTCTCATGCCGTGTTATAAGGATCTGACATTCTATAACAGTGTGGTTGTACACCAATCGCTACAATTCATTGGTTCGTACTTAAATGCAGAAAAAGTATGTTTTTACATGCTGAAGTAAAAGCAGCCGTTTATCAAACTCATTCCATGATCAATTTCAAATTCTTCTCTAGAAGGCGTGTTAGTAACAACTACCTGCATATCCATTAAATGGGGACATTAAAAGCAGCATGCCGTGTGCATTCTTTGGGACGGGTTGAATACTTCCTCGAAAACTTGAAAATGTAGTGAAATACTACCCCGTGTTTCAGCAATCCTCGATTCTTACGGATTCTTACGGCAGTACTTAGCGTGTTTTTAATTTTCGTCTTGCGCGGAATCGTGCACGTTTTGGATGTTCCCAGAAAAATGCAAACTTCGCCGAGCGGATGTTATCATAGGGGATGTTGCGCAGATTCCATTTGCATGGGCGGATCCATGGGGCAAGTGGGGGCACGTGCCTCCCCGATCTACACTAGGTGCCCCCTGAACTGGTCTCGACGTTGATCTGAAATGTTGATGGCGCCGCCCCCTCCTCCCGAAATGTCGCTCCGCCTCCCCCTCACTCAGGGTGCGAGTATCGGTACCAACGCGATAGGATTTGGCGCCCGCCTGATAGGTTTTGCGGCCCAAAAGTGGCGCCCCCCGGTCCAGATACCCTCCCCCTTTAATCGAAAATCATGGATTCGTCAACGGACATTTCCATCTCATCTTGATTCAAATTCGCCATGGAGATATCAAGCTGCCCTTTTCCACAAAGAGAATCGCAGTACCAATTAGCATTTCCAGCGACCATCCAGCCCGCGTCTATTCGCCCCCTGAGCCTCCTTCAGGCGAGTCGCCTTTGCGGCCAACCGGTGCCGCCTGTCTCCTCCCTCCCCACAATCCCTGCACGATTGCAACACGGCCAACCGGTGCTCTGCACTGACCTTGGCGAGTCACACACACACGCATGCATGCGGACGCAGACGCACACACAAGCGTCGCCGGCGCCATGCCCGCGGCGAGGGGCCTGCAAGGGGGCGCCGAGCACGCGGCCACCGCGGCCGCTCCAGGCGACGAAGCCAGGAGTAGGCGCCGAATACAGCGCATCTAGGCGTCAACCTAGTACCAGCGGGAGGGCTTCAACTTGCACGCACGCACGCACGCACCGCAGCCGGCCGGGCTGCAGGCTGGGGTCTGAGGTCACGACCTGGAGTCACGGTCACGGTCGAAAGGGTCACGGTCAGGGCTGAAATGGTCAGGGCCAACGCTGAGAGACGCCAGAAAGTCAGGAACAGGAAAACATTAGAAGCGTAACTCAAGCTTGACGTACAAGAGTTCCGAGCCCTGAACAGCTTGCAATCACGCTAGTATATCGCCACTATTGTATCGTTGGTAGGGTTTGGAACCGCGGCACTAACAGATCAAGGCCTCGAAGAAGAAGAGTTAGAGCAATTATCGCTTTTGATCAGAATATGTACGGTTATTGCCAGCGCTCTAAGACGTCGCTTCAAAAGTCAGCGAGGTCAGTGAAGATAAGCACTCATTCCAGTAGTGCCTTGCTGCGTGCAATGAGCATGATCAGATTGCTTTAGTTCCGGTTGTCTGTGTGAAGCAACTGGTCCTTAAACCGGTAGGCTGGAGCTTTTCCACAGCAACACCCAACCAGGACTCCCTCCCAGTACTCATTCTCAGACAGATGTGTCATTGGGCTTTCCGAGCGCCCTCTGCCCAGCCTCTGTTCTGCCTTGCCTGAGTCTGACCAAACGCTTTACATAGCCACGCGCCGGCTGCGAACCTGTTCCTGCAGAGGTTTTCTTCTAGACTGACAGTTGGCGCTGGAAACTTCCTCTTGACAATCTGATGACTGTCTTGCTAGTTCCTGGAGGAAATGTCAGTAAAGCAGTCGTGTGGGTCAATGACCATTTAGAATGGTAGTCAATCTGGAAATCCTGCTGATTACGGTGTAGCAGTGTTTGGTTTTGTATTCGCGCTTGCATTTGATTGAATCCGATGGAATCGATTACAGTCCTGTTTTGACTTGCTTTTTTTAAAGCAGAGAATATGTAACTATGAAACCTCGAGAGTTTTCAACCTCCACTGCTGATTCTTCTATCCAGTTTGTTCGTTTCTGGCTGGTACATATGCACTGGAACAAAATATATTTTCAAGGCAAGGATTTTATTAGCAGTATGCATTCATAGGACACGTGAAGAAGTCACTTCTATCTCCCTTGTAACTTTACTTTTGGTTTAGACGGCTAGCCTATTCCACGGATGTAATTAAATGTTCTTTTCGGTATGAATAAATTGGTTAAGATTAGAAGAGTGGAGAAGTTTGCCAGCATTATGCGGCACTGATCGTGGGTTCCTGGGTGGTTGAGAGGGGTTGGAATTTCCTCGGACTCCGGGTCTCCCACAACCTTTTCGACCCATCTTTGACCCCGTGGATAGATAAAATTTCCAGTCACGCCGACAGTCGTATTTTTCAGTTGAAATATTTGACGAAACATATTTCAGTGCACAGCCCTGTTTGGAGATTTTACTCCCAGTAGTAATTTCAGTTACATGAATGGCCCATGGCCTTGACGGCTTAACGTTTTTGTCCAAAAGAGGGGTGCTCCAACTTAGGCTGGTGCCCTCCAGCCCCCTCCAACAGCAAGCGTAGATCACCGGATGTGACGTCACACCTCGGAAACTGTAGCATCGGAAAATTAAATGATTAAACATCCAATTTTTTGCAAAAAGATGCCCAGAATCGAAGATGAAATGCTTATTTATCACATTCGGGATAAACTTGATTACCGTGTATTCTCACAAATTCGTAAGTGGGCAGTGCCATCAGCAGCAGTTTGAGACACGACCCAGGGGTGAAGGAATTCCTCCACGCCCATGTGACGTCACTCGGGCGTGGAGAAATCCCTCTTGAACGTACCTTTAAGTAAAGGTATCTTGGGTCCCCTCAACTTAGTGCCATGGAAGAAGTGTTACTGGACAGTTTCATATAAAACCTGACAAAAATCAAGGCTTCTGAAACCCATTGTTTTGGTATCCATAAAGAAGAGTAGGTACACGTTTGGCATCCAGTCTTATGAGAGAATTCTTCGCGAAGGGGAAGGCTTCTTGCAAGGTGCTTAGTGGAGTCCAGTTCAGCTTTTACTCTCTTTGTGTCTGTTGTTCCAAAAATGGTATGGTATTGTAGAACGCATTCAATGCCAATCGTTTCTAGAAGCCGCCAGCTGCAATATTTAGCACCTAGATCTACCCAACTGCAATATGACTGCCTAAGACGTCGAGTCACCTGAAACGCCCAATAATGATGATGGTGATTTGCCCAAGTAAAAGCATGTCATGACGGAAGAGTTTCTGAAGCGTCCATCAATTTTGGTGCTCTCGTTGGAGCACAATTTGCCTGATGACACCGAGGCTACTGAGGCTATGATATCTGAATAAAAACTATCTGCGCTAGTGCGTTACCAGATTTTGTAGACCTGATAACATTTATTTAAAACCGTAGCGCATTCTTTAACAGCAATACAATGCACTGGTTTAGTGTTATTCCGACCGATTTAAGGAAGCACCACAACGGTGTTGCCTACTTATTTGTTCAAGAGGGGGGGCACGTTGCCCCGGTCCCCTCCCCCTTCCGTTCGGCCGACCATGACTCTGGCTAATCTAGCAGTCAAGTATGTATATGTTTTTTCAGAAACTTTTATGTATTTTTTAGCAAACATGAGGGCGGGTGTTGCGTAAGAAGTGGAAGCTGCGTGGGTCAGGTCCGGTCCGGGCGGGGTGAGTGGCATGCAGCGGTCGCTCGCTGCCGTTGACTCCGCCCTCGCCGTCCGAGCGCTGCTGACGTCCTGGTCGCCGCCAGGATGGTCGGCGCGCCATTTTGTTTGGCGCGGTCAGGGGCAGGCCGGTCGCCTCCATAGATCAGCGGCAGCGCGGCTGCAGCTGCCCGGCGGCGGCGCTGCACGCGCGGCTGTGTGGCCACTGCACCGCCGTGACGCCACCGAGTGAACTGGGCGGGGTTGATGCTCGCGGAAGGAATTCGGGTGGACGTAAGACCCTGTAGTTGTACCTAATTCCACCCCGCTGGCGATCGCGATAAACTTGCTGGGAGGAGGCTTTCCATGCAATTCGTACTGCAATTGATAGGCATGGTTTGCGCTGGGGCTCTGATGAGATGTTTGACTTGCTTCTGGTCGGCTTTTGTACTGCGGACCAGACGATGATCTGACGCACGAATGACGCTGCAGTTCGCGAACTGGGTGGCAGCATCGTTTGTTTGTGGTTACGAGGCTACATCTTAACCAGACAAACAGCGGCAATTAAGCAGCTGCGATCCAGGCGGCCGTGGCTGTCGGAAAAACTGTTTATATCTGGCTTATGCCGAATTCTGAGAAGACGGGGTCGACGATGCGTGAGTTCTGCAGTGAGTGACCATCCCTGTCCGGTGCGCTGATGACGTAACGCAGAAATGCCGCCCGTCAGCAAACCTGTTACCTACTCCTTCCATATCATTGGAGACAATGGCTTTGGAAAGGTTCCCACTCTTGTACCTGCGAGAGCTCCCCATCCTTGGAATGTAACTGTACATGAAGGCATTAGCCATTAGAAGGCCCGCTGTGAGAGGTTCTACGTCACAGAGGCATCAGTGCCGACGTGTTATCGCTCAACAAGTCCATGCACGGGCTGCCGGCATGAAGCACTGTACGCCCAGCCATAACACACATCACGCGTAAACAACCATAACCATTGCGTCTTAAAGATTCGGCGAATTCTGCAAACAAGGCAAAAACTTGCCCACAGAAACCTTGGGCTCGGCTTGGACAGCTGCGTAATTGCGAAACGCATTCTCTCGCATTGAAAAGTGCGCCTCAAGCCTGCGAGCCGGACAGATCACATCCTGAACCTGTGGCCCTGAACTTGCTTAGATTGCAAGAGCAAACAGAGAGAACCAAAGGCGTTAGATTGGATTTTCCTGTCAATCTCGGCTAATTACCGCTGCTGCCTGTTTGGAAACAACGGAGCTGTGGTGCGGCGGCGGATATTGTAGCAGCGCTGGCCGAGCCCTTACGCGGCAGTCTGTTGTCGGGGGCAGATGGTGGTTCTTGTTTTGATGCAGTTCTATAGAAGGACCGTCGTTATGGGTTTAAGTAAGAACGCTGTGTGCTCGATATTTAGCACGCGTGAATTAGTATGATGAAGGGTGAAACTCGGGTAGGTACCTCGAACACAAACTCCACTGATCATCGTGAACACCTCTTTATGCGTCCCAATGCTGTAAACTTGAAAAAGCCTCGTTTAAACCTTAAGCTTCCCACCGGCAGGGCGACGGGGCAAGTCAATCTTTAACCTGCTGCTGACAACAAACTTTCACTTCTAAAATAATGTACCAATTTGGTTTGCTCTCATTATTGCCTTCCTCTCTCGCTGGTTAAAATTTCATTTCGAAATCTTCCCAGTTTGGATGAAATCGAGTTTTTTTATAAAAAAGTGGCCCCCTATATTCAGGCGCAAATGTCTTGCACCATGCTCAATCTTGTTTCTTGATCTAAACAATGTATATATATATATATATATATATAAATTTAAATTTAGAGAATAACTTGCGAGGAAATATATGACATGCAATCTTAGAATCTGCAAGACGTAACTGCTCGAATGTATGAAAACTAAGTGCAGTAATGACAATACTGTTTTAAATAAATCCCGCATTCCCGAACTTAGTTGTATTTTACAAGATATATACTCACTAAGTTTATTTTCTAAACTTTAAGAAAGGCTATGTATCTTTCTGGTTTTACCAGCGAGCAGTCTATGCCGCATGGCGTATGCAGGCACAGTGCAGTAAACGACGCGCGACAGAGCCCATCTGCAGAGTATGGAATTTAACCTCCAACTATCCCGTACCTCAGCTGGTGGAGACCGTACCAGGGTCTCCATCTAATTGTGTTTCTTAATGGGCACAGTTCCATCTTATCATTGATTTTGACTAAGTCCCGAGATTCGTGGGCAATGGGGTGCGTAACAAAAATCGGAAACAGAGCTAATGAATGCACCTGTAGCCCGGACTCGATGGGGGGACCTCAACTGAGTAAATGCTAACAATTACGACCGGCAGATGTATACAATGTTAGCCTGAGTTCTAAAATATTCAATTTTTCTGAATGCTGAATCAACTCAATGAGACCCTTGTTCGTCTTCCCCTGCCCAGCTGCAACGCAAATGGCGAGCTGCAATGCAAGTCTGTCTTTATTATGACACATCCGCACCAATGCCACTCTGTTGAAATTAAAGGGAGTGCCCCACTTTTATAATGTGTTTTGAACTGAGATAGCAGTTTTTAGAGCGTGTTGAGCACTATCGGCATATTCAATTTCACCCAAAGCTCTCGGTATAAAATTTCCGCCAGCTTTAAAGTTCAAATTAACCACGGGGCAATGCCCCCCAAGGTTTCGGGATAGCAGAAAACGACAGGCGCAGCACCCGGTGAGGCCACCCACGCATCATTTTCCCATCATCCCGAAATTTTTACCCCGGGTCACCAAGGTCAGGTCACCAGACGAGGCAACCAAGGTCACCCACCACCTTAGAGCCGTAAGAGCTACATTTCAAAGTCGATCGATTTGAAACTTCCACACTCATGACCCCTCCAGGGTCTACAAGGTGTATATCCGGGATTTTCAATTTCGTGCCCTGAGGTCAGGTCACGAGGCGACCCTCCCATTGGAAAAGCATGGGAAAAGCTATTTCAGGATATAAAAGCCACAAAAATATTGCAAATACCAGACTGCTCAGAACAACGTTTTGACACCCTTTCACGGATCCCAGGGGTCATATTTGCCCTTTGACTTTCCAAGGTCATCCAAGGTCACCAGAGGTCAAAACAGTATTTGACAATAACTTGACCTAATTGAGCTAGAGCGGTGAAACAAACACGATGGTGTTTGTCTTGTCACTGGCTTTCATTTGATATACGGCAGGTCACTTTTGACCTTTCGTGACCTCAGGTCATATTAGGTCACGAGGTGACCTCTGGCGGTCAAACCACTGGCGGGAGGTCTTTACGTTCCACATAGCGGAAAAAGTACTGGCAATTTGCTATCAAATGTACTTTACCAGGCCTCAATAGCCTAATGACATAAGAGTTATGCCCAGTTTGCTTAATCATTGCATATTTGAGTGAAAATAGCCGATCTTGACCTAATTTGACCTCTGGAGGTCAAACCATTAACCTGAGCACTAAAACATGCGAAGTAATTTCTACGAATTCACGCGAACTTTCTATTGCACTTCGCAGATTTGCGCTAACGCCCATATTTTCGGAGTTAGAGGGGGCCATCGATGGCCCCCCGGTGGGGCGAAGGTGGCGCCGGACCCCGGTGGGGCGCGGGTTAAAGGGGCCTATTGGCTTATTTCAAACCCTGAAGGAATATCTTCAATATGGTTGCAGTAATCTGATTGGTCTTAAGCCCTACGTCTCGCCCGCACGCTGAAAATACCATGCTAGCGAGTGAACCAGCATGCAACTGCTTGTCCACCGGCATATTAGGCAAAAAGTTGTCCAGTTCAGGGCGTTATTAGGTCAAAATTAGGCCAATAACTGCAATACACATCATATCCTCCCTCCCTCGTACTTGTGCAAACAAGAGTTAAATGTTTTTGTCAAAATACAACCCTGAAATTGTTTCCTTACATCAGACATATGCATAATATTTCTTTCCACTGAATAAACTCGGCTACTGTAGTGACACCTGACGTGCAGTTCTTGCACCAGTGCTTCTTCTTGTGCTACATGCTATTTTCGCCATGCGGAAATGCTCTGAATGGAGTTTATAGCGAGTCTATGATCAACGTTTGGGATTTCACTGAATATCAACAGTGTTATTTTGATGACGTCACATATTGTTAGAAAAGAGGATATATTTCTGTTTTTAGCGCATGAAGTGGAGAAAAATTATGTTTCCTGTTTTTCAGACCTCTCTTGTTATTAAAATGTTCTTTTTAGGATTTTTTACAAAGTGGTCCACTCCCTTTAAACTTCTTTTTTAATTCATCAAACTTAATCTTGATCTTAACTCTTGAAGAGTGCGTTTTTTAAGGATTGCACGGTACTGATAGACGCGACGCCAGGTCTTCGAGGATAAGTAGTCAACCTGAAGCGGTATCAACAGGAAACGTCTTCCCGTAAATATACCTTATAGCCAACGTGTTTTACTAGATGCACCTAATTTCGTAAACTTTGTTGCGGATACGAGTGTTGTGTGGATAAACGAAGCACGCGATGGACACCAGCGATTTAATCATGAAGGTGCTGTCCAATGGCTTTAAAAGAAACGTGACTTCAAAACACTTGCATACACCCGCCGGAATGGCCGATGGCTGTATCGCTATTCTCCAATTACTTCCCTGGTTTTGAATGTCAAACTCGGTTTCCACGGAGCCAACAATGTGTTTCCTTGTGGACGAAATAGAGTGCATGAACTGATGCATCTAATTTTATAGGATTTAACGACACACCAACCGCTGAGGCTATGTAGCGTAGGAAGGGAAGGAAGTAAGCTAGACTTGAGCTAGGCAGGGTGCCAAATCCTGCCCTTGGCTGGGCTTGAACCCGAGACACTCCACACATACATAATTCCACGGGTCGAACCGACCACGCCCTCAGATCCCTGAATTGTTTCATGATCCTCCCTGTGAACGGACACAAAGCTGAAGACAACGCACCAACGCCAGCCTGTTCCTCTTTTACAGACCACGCCCTGCTCGCATCCAATCATCGTACTAAAGGACGTGTCGTTTGACGACCTTCTATCGCTGATGTGTTTCGTCTACCAAGGCGTGGTGTACATCGGCCAGGAGCGGCTGACGCAGTTCCTGAAGACAGCCGAGTTCCTGCAGATCAAGGGCCTCTCGGAGCACTGCATCGGCGAGCCGTTTCAGCGCCAGCAGACGGTCACGCAGAGTTCTCCCAGCCAGTCGGCGTCCACCGCGCTGCCGTCGCCGCCGCCACCGCCTCTCTCCGACACACCGTCGCCCAGCCCCTCCTTCAAGGACGCGCCGCGGCCCAGTCAGTCGTCGGCGCCGACGAGCGCGCCGCTGCCGCCGGCCAAGCGGCGGAAGCCGCTCTACCCGCTGCCGCTTCACACGCCGGCGCCCAGCACCTCGGCCTGCCAGCCGGGCAGCGGCGACGTCGTCGGCGACGTCGGTATCGCCGCCGCCACCGGCGTGGCCGAGCAGCCCGGCAACTCCAGCTCACCGTCGCGGCCGTCGCAGTCCTCGCCGGTGGAGGTGGCGTCCGTGCAGAACGGCGTGCGGACGGACGCGGCCGAGCCGGCCGGGCCCGAGCACGCGCAGGAGGAGGCGCTGAGTCTGGTCACCGAGACTTCAATACTGCGCCAGCGGATCGAGGGCCGGACCGAGCCGGGCCTGGTGAAGCTGGAGACGAACGGCCCGGCCAGCAACGGCAGCCCGCCGCCGTCCGACCAACTGGCCAAGCTGTCGCCAGCGCCGCTGATGATGGACCCGAACGCGCTCAGCATGGTCGGACGTGAGTCGCTGGGTAGGTAACTCAACGACGGGCCAACCACTGATCGTCTGTCTCTTTGACTGTGCTCATTGAACTTTTCTTGATGTTCTTACAGGCTGGGGTGAATCCTAGTGAACTGCTTGGGAGGGAGGGGGGAGGGGGCAACCCGGCTGAAACGGTGAAAATATTAAAATGTAGTGTTTTTTATTTAGAACATCGCCATATTGTCCTTCCTAAAGATGCGCAATTACTGTTCCATAAGACGTGGGGAGTGGCGTGGACCCCACCGCACCTGTTCCGGGGTATGCTGGAAACCATTAGGGGCCTGCAAGAATCTCCCTTTAGGAAGGCGATGGTAAAGCTGATTTACAAATAAGTTTGGAAGGGCAGCGCCTGTGCCGCTACAATCCAGTTGAAACCAATTCCCGCGAGCGAAACCGAACTAGCACGTTCTACCTGTGGTGATGTGTCATAACATAAGCTGACCTGACCGCCAGGGTTTTCCTTCCTGTCGCAACCTAGCACCAGCTCTCTACTGTCGACGACCACGGCGCTCTCCTCGGGCATCCAGGAGGACCAGCCGCTCTCCTACGGTGAGTGTTGACCCGCAGAAGTCCTCAGCAGCACGCCCCCGAGTAGCCAGCCGAGCTGCGCCGAACCGACCAATCAGAGAGCCGCATGTCGCTGACAGTGTGTGTAGACGCAGACCAAGACGCATGCGCGGATGCCAAGTATAGTCACGACATTCTGATGAGTTGGAATTTCCGTCGTTCTATTAGTGCCTGATTAGCCCTGGCAATATTTGTTTTGGTTGAAAGAAGCATATTATTGAATCCGTATCTGCTTTTTATAGTTTCTTGAGGTCCGTTCCCATATCCTTGAAAATCGTGGGCAAGTCGGCGATAAATGCGTGCCAGTAGTTTCGATGCGCAGTGAAAGTTATAGGGAAAGTATTATTTCATTTCAATATTCTTAGCCGACCTCTTTTGCTTTGCATTGTGCCCCGTTCCTTTTCAATCCAGTCTGGAAATCCAATATTGCTTGTATTTTTTAAACATATCTAATAAATGGGGAAAACATTGTGTCATAACTGAAGTGCCAAGAAACTTCACATATGTTTCCAACATATATTCAATGATTTACTCGTCTCATTTTGAGATCGCTTTCCACACAAATGCACTGCAGACCCTGCTGAAGTTTGGTCATTTATTCTGCCTTAGGCATCGTAACATCTTTAATCAGTGAGATAGAAAATCGGGCGTCTGTGGGGGCGCGGTGCGCGGCGGCCGGGCGCGGCGCTCGGGCGGTGCCAGGCTGCGGACGGCGGCCGGAGGACGGTCGGACGTGCTGGCGGTAACGCGCCGCTCTGGTCTGTCGTTGCAGATGCGCAAATGCTGTTGCGCACGGGCTCGCCGCGGTACCGGCAGCGCTGGCGCTGCATGCAGCCCTCGGTTTGCCCCCACTGTCTGCGCACCTTCTCCAACGCCTTCAACCTCAAACAGCACATCATCAACGTCCACACGTTCGGCAACGAGCTCAAGTGCGACGTGTGCGGCAAGGTGCAGAAGAACAAGTGGTACCTGCGGAAGCACATGGTCAAGTCGCACAACGCGCCGCTGAGGCGCGTCAAGCTGCCCGACGGCAGCATGGTCAACACGGAATGACTGCCGCCGCCGCTGGCGACAGTCTGACTGCCTGACGCGCACGCCCAGCCCCCTGCCAGCGCGCACGGGCTGACCTGACCTGTCCTGACCTCTCCTTGCTGCCAGCTACACCCCTGCGCCGCCTGCCCTGTAGCCGGCAGTGTGACGGAGGTCTGGTCTGAAGTCGGCGGCTCGGCGCCCCTCTCCCTGTTGTTCGTCTGGCATGGGTGTCCGATCAATAGTCTAGCTAGTCTTGTGACCCTTATCCGGTATCTTGGGCATGTGAAGTGAGTGAAGTGCCTGCTAGAACCAAGAGTTTTATCTTAAGCTTCTATTTTTCAGATGTTAATATTCCTGCGTTGGAATATTTTGCCTTCTGCACTTCAGCTTCATATACTTTGGAAGTCAAACCCTTAAGAACTGTCATTCAAAATGATTGGTTAGTCTACACAGCTGATTCAGATTGTTCTGCCGCCCAGTGCTTTTTTCAAACATTTCAATATCACGAGAGCTCTGGGCATGTCCGCCGTTCGGTGGGTGATGGCGCGGCCTCTGACTCTTTCAGCTGGAGGACCCGAGGACCGGCGCAGTCGGCTGTGGAGTTCGCGCCAGCCTCGCGTCTGTCCCATATGTAACGGCCTCTTTTCCAACAAGTTCAACCTCAAACAACACATTGTCAATGTGCATACCAACTCGGCCGGCGTCGAGTGCACTCTTTGTAAGAAAGTTTGCAAGAACAAATGGTACCGCCGCCGCCACGAGGTGGTCGTACACGGCGCCCCTCTGAAGCGGGGGCGGCTCGGCGCCGAGATCTTCTAGCCAGACCTGCTTCACGCCCGGCAGCGCTCTCTCACTCCCTCTGCCCCGCTCCTTAGCCCCTCCCTCCCCGCATCGCCTCGTTTCCAGCGAGCGACCCGTGCAATACCAGCGTCGACGCGCCAGGCAGTCAGACCCAGTGCCAAAGGTAAGGCGCTCGACGCGGCAGCGGTGATGACGACGGCGGATGTCTCTCTGAGAGACTGCTCTGTAAGGGCCGCGCCTCTGATACTGCTCTGTAAGAGACTCGCTTCACGCCTCTGTAAGAGACTTCACCCCGCGCTGACGCGTTTCGCTCAGCGCGGGAGCCTGATTCGGTATCAAAAAGTGGACCATCGTGATTGGTGGCGCCCCAGGCGCGCTGGTACTTAGGTGAGATGTGTGTTTCACGTGAAATGATGGCTGCCCCGGGCGCTGTGTGGGCGGCATAGATGGCTATCCGTAGGCGTGGCCTCGACGGGGTAGGCCCTAGATTAAGTGGGATTTTTCTCTGGGCACTAAGTGTCCAATGCAGATGTGAAGCAGCTTTTGAAGCAAACATGTATGACAGTGAGTGTGAAATGTGCGAGACGCGTGCAGGTTCCAATAATGGTTGCACCCTCCATAGCTCTGTCGGCCGGGCGGCTGGCATCAAAAGCTTGCGCTCGTCTCTACGGCAGCGTGACGCCGCCACCCTCCCGGCCCCACAGCAACACAACAGTACAACAACCCACCTAATGATCCTATCTACCTCAGACATAGTTCCACCCACAACTCCGCATCCCTATACCCCCCCCGCCCCCTCCCTCCCGCGTCAGTTAATCCATAGCACCCCAGCCCTGTTATACTGCAGTCAGTCGCTGTTCAGCGCAGCGTCCGGCTGGCTCCAGCCGGTCCAGCCTGAGCTTGGGCGGCGGCGGCGGCGGCGGCGGTGTCCGCCCTTTCTATGGCATTGATCGCCGCCAGGCTGCCGCCGCCGCGGAGTCATGTCGACCTCGGACTCCGCCGCCGCCGCCGACGCGCTGCAACGCCATTGTTGTTGAGGCAGGCCGGGAATAGCGGCTGGCAGCGGGCCGCGCTGCCGCTGCCAGCCCCCGCCGCTGCAATAAATTGCATGATTCATGGTTCTCTGCGTGGCCGTCCGCTGCCGCGCATTCATTAGGGTGTCGGTCGCGGCGCAGCTGCGTGTGGTGTTTGGCATGAGTTCTGCGTCGCCGCCGTTGCCAGCTACACTCTCTCCCCTCTCTGTGCATCTCGCATTCGCGCCGAGAAACTGTATCAGCGGCACGGCAGTCACAGTGACAAGAGATCGTCTATTTATCACATGGGATGACAGTTCCCAATGCAAATGTGAAGGACTTCTCTTGTTAAGAATATTAATAAGATGGGATGTCAATCTTTTTTCTGAAACTGTGAATTCGAACTGTTTCCCCTGGATATCCGGCTAGCGCCAGTTTGCCTCTCCCGAGCTTATTCTTCTGCGCACGTGTAGTTTCTCTTCCGTAACCAGCCTGTTTATCTTGGCATTTATCCGCCAGTGCAGTTATGAGCACAACAGGCGTTGAAGTCTGGTACTTCAGCGGCCAGGAACCTGCCCTGCCACAATATCACGTGTTTTGTTTTCGGTAGAATGTAGAATAATTCAAAACTCTATGCATAAGCATGCTCAAAGATTTCACAAAACGGCGTGGCCTCTCTGAAGATCTCGTAAGGTTCCAGAGAAACCAGGGATATTGCTGACAGCTTCCTGGGGTATTCTTATTTTTGCAAAGGCGGTATGTTCTTGGAAAACATAAATAGAACTGCAATCAATAGCTGGTGCAATGTTCCTCGTTTGCGACTCCTGTGCTGACAGCACTGACATTTAACTCCCTGAATTATTGAGTCGATCCTTCCCTTGTTTGGCTTGGATGGGAATCCAGCATTTGAAATCAAAACATTAGGCTCAAAGGGACTGGCACTCGCTTGTATCTGATACACAGACAGTAACATTTCGGGCTAGGCTCTTATTTTCGGCAGATACCACATTTCCAACAATAGCCACCCTGCCGATTGCTCTAATCAGCTTTGACTGCAATCTGTATCAGACATGTGCATCGTTAGAAATAATTGGACAAAACAGCAGCTAATCCTGACACTTCGTGAGACTGTGGAAAGCAATAGAAGCTTCTGGAGGGCTGGTGAACGTGCGTCTGTCCAGACTCACGCCTGCACCATTTGTTGATCCGCTGGAAAACACTGCCGCGTTGCGCAGTGTCCTAGAAAGGCTACGTTAGGGCATGTTTGTTGATAGGTCTAGTCCTGTGGCATTCCTTTGTTTGTTGTGTTAGACTAGTGCGTGGAGAGGAGCAAACCCGGGAGCGTCAGAGCTGGTAGGCCATGTGGGTGCAGCCTCCCCCAGTCCCGGCTGCTAGTCACCGAGTAGAAACGTGGCTGGTCTGGTCTGGTCGGGCCTCCGGACCGGGTGGCTGGACCGAGCACCTGTGGCCTGGTCTGCTGGCGGCCCGCGTTATGAGAGGCTACACTGTTGGCATTAGTGTGCCTGTCGTATTGTGTGTCAGACAATCACAAACGCGTGTGCAGTTTGTATGTGGGCTTAGCCAGCGATGCTGTGTGGTTAGGGCATGCTCCTGCCGACGACGCTGCTGCAGAACTGTGGTCGTGATTAAGGCGCTGTGGCCCTGTGTGAATTCACCTGTAAGTGACCAGTGCAGTGTTATACACCCGTGCTGTTTCGGTATAGAAGCTGGAAATATATTGTGTCGCGTTAATTGTCTGTGCCCCAAGTCAACTCCTAGATAAATGTTAAGTTCCAGGAACTGGTAGGGCCATCTGATCAAGAGATATTGTTGTCGAGGTTTTCAATGCGTCTCGGGAATGGAATCAGTGGTATTAGGTGAACTAAACACATAAATCATTGCTACATTGGATGAGATGAGTTCCTTTGTTTTTTGTCTGGGATGTGACCTGTTATTCGTACAATTTCCCCATGCGTGTAGAAGGATCAGCTTCCCGTGTGTATTTGTGATTTATGTTTATTCCTGCCTTGCCTAGCGTAGAATAAGGAGGCGTTAAATGAGTAGGCCACCAATCAAAATATTCTCCATCCATCAGCCGGAAATTTATATTGTTTATGAGGACCGCTCAACGCTGCCGTATGTAATTTAGCCTTTCTTGTTGCCTATATCTTGTGCGTAGAGCATCTTGCGACATGCAGTACGGCATAAGCGTGTTGGTTATTCAAAAGCGCAGACACAGTTAAAAGAAAAATGACACAGATATCAAAGTTTTCCTGTCAGCGGGTTACGTTATCGGTGTAGTTGTTCACTTCGTATCGACCCTGAGCCTTGCACGGTTCACAGGGCATGTAAAACCCCCACTCGCCCTCAGCTTTAATGCAGTTAACTGCGCTGAAAATTCAAAACAACAAACCCTCTATCGCTAATATTTTCTCGGAGTCCACAAACACCCATCCCGTATCAAAGTTTCATGTCGCCAAGAGCGACACACCGTCAACTGCGTGCGCTGCGGCCTGGGGCCTGCGACGGCTCCCCTCACGACTCAGCCCCTCTCCTCCACTCCAGACACCACTATCGACCCAACTGCCCGCCTTGCAAGTCCAACTTGGGGTAGGGCGCTCCGCCATGAACCACGCGCCGCCGCGTGGCTAAACTCAAGCTATCGATTTCGAGCGTGGCTCGTCGTTCGACTGCGGCGACGCGGGCCGGCGGGCCGCCGTCGCTATCGATGTGCCTCGGCCCTCCTCTCCCTCTCTCTCCCTTTCGCTCCATGGGAGAGCGTCCCCGGCGCCGATGTTATCAGAACTGCGATAAATGAAGTGCTGCAAGATTTTATGGGATAGTCTATCTATTATTCTCCCCCTTTCTCTCTCTCTCTCTCTCTCGCTCTCTCTTTCACACACAATTCTGTAGAAGTCATATGGGTACGTCTGCACCCTCTCACCTGAAATGCGCAGAAGTGTTATTCCGTTTCTGAAGCTCTGAGTGCACGTTTAAGTCAGTTATGCGGCTGATTGATGTGGACTGGGCACCTCTTTTGAGGCGGTGAATATGATGTGACATCACTAGGACTGCTCTCTTAGAGCAGCCCGTTGCAAGGGGACGCGTCGAACGCGCCCCTCCACGTTTCTGTCGCCTGGGGCGCCGTTTTGGGGGCTTGGCTTGTAAATTGCATGGCAGGTACGTTTGTAGGCACCGGTGTCAGCCGCGCGGTCATCGTGTGAAGTGTGATTTTATAGGCTTGTCCGTGCCAAACCTATGTAATAAATGCATCACCCCGTGACTACAGCGTTTCAGGTTTTAGCAATAGAAGTATATTGCTCATGCTTCTTCATCTCAAGACAGTTTTGGAACATTATATATTTATTGACCTTTACACCATCATTTTGTGGTTAGCACTGGAACATTTATATATATATATATATATATATATATATATATATATATATATATATACATGTGTGTGTACAATATATGGAAGAGACTTTACACTTTATCAATTTAATTTATATTAATAAAGGCAAAATAAAATATAAAATAATTAAAAATAAAATATAAAACATTAGAAAAAAGTATTAAGTCTCTTCCATATATCATATATAATGTCAAGAGCCTATCAATATATATATATATATATATATATATATATATATAACGTACTCAGGGCCGAGTTAAACAGAGGAGTAGCAGCAACAAATAAAGTAGAACAACAATACTAAGGTTTTAGGCTGTTTTCATAGATACATGAGTTCAGAACAAGGGCTGCTCCGGATGGTTTAATGTGTGGCATACATCAACAAATTCCCTGGCTACACTAAGGACAATGTGCCGCTCACGCCTGTGAGATTATCACCTGCATGGGTAAAAAATATCCAAGGAAAGCTATTCAAAACATCAATAAATCGTTTTCCACAAGCTAGGAAACGTACCTAGTCCTTGAATCGCACAATAAGGATATACTTTTCCCCGAGCGAGATGTTTCCTGTCAGATTTCATTCTAACTATTAATATCTAAATACGCCTGCAATGTGTCAGACCGATCCTCATTATTTATGAACAGCCTGAAGCGTGGAACTAGAAAGCATGGACAGTCAAATATATTAATCCACGCAGATACGCTCGTGGCTATTACGGTTCAACGTCCTGAAGACAAAATAGCGGTTTTAGAGAAGAGGGTAAACTGTCCTGGGCTGAGGAAAGCAAAGTTCTCAACAATTAAAAGCCATTGGTATGAGTAAACCTGACGGCACACAACACAAATGATGGTTGGGATAATCCACGCTGCTGACACACTCACTCGGATCATCTGGTGTCTAGTTCGCAAAACCACGATCTAGGGCAGGGCCGAATCTGCGTACCGGCATATCTTTCGAGCATTCATTGCATCAGGGGGAGACAACACTTTGTATGCTTGCGTGGAGGCATAGTTTTGTTTTCCAGGTCCCGCCATTATCTTTGTGTGAAAACTTGCGAAATAACATGATGAGTGGAGGATGTTTACCTAGTGCCAGTAAAGTTCCTCATTTATACTGTGTGAAAACTGTTGATAGCGGTGCTGTGGCAGTGAAGGAGTGAAGTGAAAGCTATGGAGGCATATCATATTACTGGGGCTGAAACCAGATGCAGTAGCCCCTATTAGCACTTTCTGTAATTGTAAGCTACCAGGGGTCTTAGCAGTCATCCAACCAGTCTGCCAAGAATCAAGTTCTGCAAATCTTTGACGAACAGATTAATCTTGAAATCTTTGCTCTCATCGCAAATACGGTCTTATGAGTTAGTCTGGTCATATGATACGAAATTTACTGGCTGGTAAAGTTGTTTTCACTATGATAGGTTCCAAACAATTTCAGTTAAATCTAGTATGCTAGCCACTTTTGCTTTCAATGCTGCAGCCGATTCAAATACTTCTAGCACAATAAGCGTACACATATTCTCTATACTTTTATGCTAACAACCTTTTAACACCCGCACTGGAGGGGGTCTGGCACTAACGCGCACTGGAGGGGGGCCTGGTAGGCCCCCAAGATCTCAAAAACTAAGAGGGTTAGAAAAACGTCACTTGGTAGGTGGGTGGGGGCTATAGTGATCTACATGATCACCAATTTTCATTGACCTAGGTCAATATCTTCAGGGTCAAACGAGGTGGTAAAGTCAAATATTGGCCATGCTGGGATCGATTGGTAAATGCTGTGATTATGCAGGAAAATGGCGGGAATAAGCTAAAGGCAGACAAGGTTCATAGAGAAGAGGTCTCAAAGAGGCTTCCCCACAACTTTTGGGTCAAGGTCATTCAAAGGTCATTGACCTTTAAGGTCACCATATGCTATACTACTTATTATTTACACTTCGACTAACACTCTAGCCACCTTTTGATGGGAAATGAGGATTGACCTTTCCCAATGAGATTTGACCTTGACCTTTGACCTTGACCTTTGTATTGGGGTACCCTACCGATGACGTCATAGCATAATATATGTCAGACGGGGTAACGCCATTTGGCCGGACGCACAGTGGTCAGTGACCTTGAAAGTGCAGATATGACCTTGACCTTGACTTTCATGTGAAGTGACCTTGACATATAGTCCCGCTTATATGACATTATGACGTCACCACTCGGTCTTCAATGCAAGCTAACTGGTCCGACCGCGCGTTTACGGCGATCTCAAAATGCAGGTCTGACTTTGAAAGCCTATAAGTCAAAAAATTTTGGGCCGATTTTCAAAAAGTCTTCACCAATCGACGCGCTATTAAATTCTGTTAAATGTGGCCACGTTTCGTTTTTTCGGCTACAAGCGGTTCTCCGGCCACCTTGGAAAAATAGGTGGGGGGGCCTCCGAGGCCCTCCCCCTCCAGTGCGCGTGTTAAGACAGCTGAAGTTTGCGGTAGCTTATTATTACATGCTAGTATTGATTGACCCATCCGCTATTACTGATGAAGCATCTCTCGTCGCCCAATTGAATAATTCTTATTAGTTTCAGAAGAGGACATTTTATTGCATGAAACAGGGAACCATTTTTTGGCCCTAGCTTCTTCTATTGGTCCCCAGCTCTCTGGAATTTTTTTCACGGAAATCATTTATTATGGCCTAAATAACTACACATTTCCCTCGTTGGGCAAGCTTGCAGTAGAAGGTACAAGGGGGTAGGGGGCTCAAGCCGCTCCCGCCTCCAAATGTCAGGGTGCTTATAGTAAATTCATAGCCGTAGGCTGATCCGAGGTGATGCAGGAGAGGCTTGAGCCCCCTAGCTGCCCCCCAATAAAGTCCTGTATCCGCCACTGGACAGGCGCTATTAATCCCTTTGCTGGAGGTCGTGCAGGCTACCGTACTAGATATCTTGTTGGAAAGGAACTCGTGGAATTAGAAAGCTCCAGACGATACAAAGCGGATTTAAAAGAAACATGTCTGTTTCGGTCAATGTTAAAGCCATCATAGTTCAAAGATTGTTTTATAGGATTACAATAGGGCATTGCAAAATTTCCACTATCTATTTTTCAGAGTGGGTCTCAAGTAATTACTTAGATATCATGGAAATATTATTGTTGCTGCATGTCGAAGCAATGTATAATATGGCCATGGCATGTCAAATCTTTAAAATATCTTGACCTCAAGCCAGGCCAGGGTCGTTTGTTGACCTGCTACTGTCAAAATGCATGTTGATCGATTTCCGGTGGCAATGTGGGTAAATGTAATGAAGTAAGGCTCTATCTCAATTAAGTGCGAAGTTGTCGACCAACTAATCATAAGCCCTGTTCCAGCTGTCAGCACAGTTTTGTCAGCACCAATCAGCGGGCCGCGTTGCGCCTACGTCACAGGATTGTAGTCTCTTCCCGGGAACTTGGTTCTAGAGGTTTTACGGGCTGACAGGCCTGCTGTTGTGCTGATGAAAAATAGCAAGTACACGAAGTAGCAGCCTAATATTTTTTAATGGCATAAAGGTTGAAGTTCCCTTTGCTTAGCACGAACTAGACGCGATTATGGCGCTGATATTTCTTTTCTGGAGGAGAGGCTAGAGGTCCTGCTGACAAAACTGTGCTGACAGCTGGAACAGGGCTATAGCCTCCAAGGCTGACCTCAGATGACCTCCGGGAGGTCAGAGGTTCAAATACTCTTATTTGCCATCAGGAATAACCTAAAAGCACGTTATATAATGGTTTTGAACTTGATATGACCCATCTTTATTGAAAAGAATCCCTTTCTACTTTTCCAACTGGCTTATGATTTAATGGGCAATTTAATGAAATCCTGAAAATAATGAGTTATGATCCACAGAGGTCCGCAAATCAGGAAACCACATTTCCCCGCTTTCAAACGCTAAAAACAGAAATATGTTGCCAACACTTTGTGACGTCATCAAAATAACAGTTTTAATATCAGTGAAATCCCAAGACTCACTGTGAAACGGACATGTCGGACATGTCAAGCCAATAAATACAGAAACATCCATAGAATAGGCAAGTACCTTATAACTTAACATATAACATTTAACTCCTATTGAGTGAGTACCTTCTTCTCGGAGGTGGATTTCTAAGTCGTGCTCTTGAATGAAACGAACGTGATTCACCAGCTTTGTCACATCGTCAAACAGGCGTACGAGTATTGCATGCTGGTTCACTCGATAGCATGATATTTTCAGCGAGTGGGCGGGGCTTAGAGCTTAGGATAAATCAGATTACTGCAGCCATATGGAAGGTATTCCTTCAGGGTTTGGAACAAGGTATTAAGCTCCTTTATTTTGGACTTTAAAACTCGCAGAAATTGTATATAGAGAGTTTTGGGCGAAAATAAATATACCAACACTGGTTTCACAACACGCTCTACAAAACTGTTATCTCAGTTCAAAACCCATTATAAAAGTGAGACACTCTCTTTAAGCAAAAAAGAAGATAAAAACAGCCTCACTTAAGTTAAGCAATGCGAAAATTCTGAAATAGATTTGTAGAACCTAATAACCTAACCATAGTGGCATAGGAAGATATCATGTGGTGGCCAGATTTTTTAAGCGTATTGGTTTTCGCCCCCGGTAGCTCAGTTGGTAGAGCGTTGGGCTCCGGCCCGCTGCTCAAGCATGCAGTGGCAGGGCATGCCCAGGCTTGGGATCGGTTCGAGACGCTCCGGCGCTCAATAGTTTACCCGACGTACAGGTCGGCTGGCAACTGATGGTGAGAGTACCTAGCGGGGCGGCGTCCCTGTGCTTGTGGGACGTTAAACTTTGGCTTCTAAATTAACCCTCCATTGAGGAGTTGCTCGTTCGGGTGGTGGGGTCGGGGTCTCCGTGACAAGTCCTTGATGACTTAGTGAGACTCCGACTCCACCAGTCGTCAAACAACTAACAAAATATAATTAAAAAAAAAAATCAGGGACTTCTAGCCCCCCAGCCCCCCACGGAAAGTCTCTTTTTCGGAGATGTGGGTGCAGAATCACTATCAATGCAGCGAAATACTTATTTGGCAGTTTATTCTCACATCAAAGGTTGTCTAACCACGTGGAGCAGCCCTTCTACCACCTTCAAATAGGGACGCAGCTAGGGGCCGCAAGAGGAATGTGCCTTAAGTGCTCCTCGGCCGCTGAAGTGCCCTTCTCTTCCCTTCGTCTGTTATGTCCTCTCCCTTGTCTTCTTCACCATTTGTTTTATACAATTTGTACAAGTTGTTCCCAGTTCGGTTTTGGGAGTCAAAGTCTCACTTTAGTCATCAAGGGACTTATCACGGAGACCCAGACCCCACAGCCCGAACAAAAAAACTCCCACAATGAAGGGGTAATTAAGGAGCCAAAGTTTAACGTCCCACAAAGCACAGGGACGGCCTCTCCGCTCAGGTCACCCTCTGACAAGTCAGCTGCCAGCCGACATACGTGGGGTAAATATCGAGTGCCTGAGCGTCTCAGGAGAACCGATCCCAAGCTTACACATGCACTGCCACTGCATGTTCCTGAGCAGCGGGTCAGAGCTTAACGCGCTTCCAACTGAGCTACCAGGGCGGCAGCATAGTTGCTCGTTTTCTACCGGCGCATTGCTTTGGTCCGCCCTGTTCTCCCTTGCCCACCGTGAAAGGCCTATCACATGCCCTCCTCTGCCCTTGTGTGCCCTGCTTTTTCTCCGTTTGTCCCAAATAGCTCTCCTATGACATTCGTTTTCCTCTGCTTACTCTGCCCTGAAAACCTTGTCGCCTTCCCGATCTCTATATTTGTGTGCCCTACGCTCCCTTCGGTTACCCCGAAATCCCACTCAGATGCCATGTCCTTGCCGTTGTGTACTTTGACCTCTCGCTATAGCCTGAAATCACTGTCAACCCGCTCTGTTCTCCCCTCAATTATTGTCTACTTCCTCGTCTGCCCTGAAATACATTTGTCATATTCTCGTTTTTACGTAGTAACCTCCACTCCCTTGCATCTCCTGAAATCCCCCACAACTGCCCTACCCTCGTCTTTAGGTACACTGATCTCCTCCCTGTCCTCCCCCGCTCATCCTGAAAGCCCTCTCATCTGCCCTGCCCTCCCCCGTCAGCCCTGATCACCCTCTCACCTGTCCTATCCTCCAACGTCATCTCTGACAACCCTATCACCTGCCCTAGCCCTGTCTTTGGGTATACTGCTTTCCCCTCATCGGCCCTGTCCCAAGCCTTCCCAGGACAGATCGCCTCTCAGCCTCCTTCCCTTCTCCATGGGCACCTTCTTTCATGCCACCGCCTCCAGGCGCCCATCAGAAGAAGCAGCCCCCTCCCCCCATCCAACCGAAGCCTCGGGATCCAGATACGGTTGAAACTTGAGACAGACTTAACACTTTCTTGGTATTTTAAAGCCTTGAAACCTTATCGCCTCTTTCCGAGCAAAATTTGGTCAGAATAGCTGGACAGAAAAGGACAGAGTCTAACAATTCACTACAGCGACGCTTTATTTTAATAAACGGAATGGATCTTTAGTCTTCACCCTCACGCAACACCCATTTCAGTCTCCCCTTCCCTTTTCACCAGGCTCAGGCCCCGACCAAACTCAACTCATGCCCCATTCGCTCTCAACTGTGGTGGCGGTATTGATCTAGGTCGACTTGACGCGTCCACCTCGGCCTTTAGGGATGTCAAACACTTCCCGGAAGCAGAAAACAAAGCGTTGTATGCAAAACCGATATCAAAGAACGATTTTGATGGACATGTTCCATGACTACATCCCACTAAGCTGCACAAAACCAGATATGGTCCGCAAAATTCATTCTTGGTGCGTCATTCAAGTCCCACGTGTCATCAGCTCCTTTAGTTTGACTTCACCAGTCGCCGCAGCCAGCACCGACCGTTTCGTGCCCGACGCCAGAGCTGCGGGTCGTAACACTTTGAGCCGCGCCGCTCGCCAAATGAGCCCGCTGGGTGTAGTCCGCAGCGGTTCCCGAACCCCTGTCCATCCCCCTCGCTGACCGGTGGTCTGGCGGAAGCCGACCGGGACCGCAGCTGAGGGCGCGCCATGTAACGATCCGGACTCTGGCTACACTCTTCACGTCGGGGAGAAGGCGCAGAAGCAGAATTCCAAAGGCGAAGCGGTGCGATCCTGGAAGAATGTCGGGTTTTAGGAAGAGCTTGTACAGTGTGTGCAGGACAATCAGGAAGTCATTCGATTCAAGTTTGAACTGGAAGCAGAAGATGGACAGCGGTCTGCGTAAGGCGAAAAATGGGATTGGAACTATGGAACAGAAAGGAGTGGGGTGAAACAGGACGGGGTGAATTTTTCCCGGCTTAATTGTGGACGGAGGAAGTCGAAATGATTATTTCAGACATCACGAGGGTAGGTGTAATGCAACGGTACAGGACTACTAACTGTACCCATTTTTTTAGAACGAAATGAAGAAGGCCAAATTTGTTTATTCAGTTGTACTTAGGTAGGCATATGTCTACCTACTAAAATATTAAAAAATGTCGTGCCCATTTTCCGCTGTTCATTATAATTCTTCTAGTCCAGTTAGCCTCCTTCCCAACCTTGTGCCCTGGATCTGCCGGTGGGTAAGAGTGATAAACTGTTGTCCCACGTTGCCCTATAAGTACGGGAGTGTTTGTCAACTCTTACTCGCTGAGGTGATAGAGCGGCTACAAGTTTCGGCAGGGCCCCTAGCCCTTCGAGCAGGATGCGAGTGTGATACCCGAAAACTTGAGAAGTATATGCATTTAAACCTCATCAGTCAAGTTATTCATTGAAAATGTGTGCGCCACCAAATTTTATAAAATATTGTTTACCACTGGAAATGGTTCTGACATTGAACAGCCTACAGAAGATTTATAGAATAGACGCATATAAGCAGAACCTTTAGGGCACGATCACTCTAACTTGTACAGATATCAGAGCCTATTTTTGTGATCGAAAGATAACAGTTTCAATTCCTCGAAACCGCGTTATATTCCGTACATTTTAAGACACGCTAAGGAGAATGTCTGAAGTACCTTACAGTCTGGGAGTAGCGTTCAACTTTCCCCTCCCCCTTCACTTCACCTCAGATATTACAATATAAAGGTAGTGAAAATGGTAACTAGTGAAAAAATAGGAGCAGCCCGGCTTGCGAGTGTGCCTCGATTTCCAGTTGACGATTCTTTGCTGTCTAAGATATGGTAGTCTGTTCAGTTATTGGGTTTTAGCAATTGGGCCACTTATCACCCATTCAGTTCCCCAGAGCCTTCTTCAAAGTTCCGTGTGTTTTAAAACTTTTTCTCAGCGCAAAATATTTTGTCAGGGTCATAAGCCTTCGGATGCTGTGCCGTAACACTCTGCCTGACGCTTATGCTGCACCGGAGAGTCTAGGCGACATGGAAATTGGAGACGTCAGATGCTGTGCCGCACGACTCCAACTGCCGTTTATGCTGTGCCGGAGGACCCATGACCGGATCAGTACAGGAATTCCTCCAAACGGCACGCTGCGCTCGGAGTCTTATGCCTGTCTTATCCAGCCCCAAGGTTTGGGAACAGAAAAACCAGGCGCAGCACCCGGAGGGCCACCCGCATCATTTCCCACATCCGAAATTTTCCCCGGTCACCCAAGGTCAGGTCACCAGACAGGAACCAAGGTCACCTCACCACCTTAGAGCTGTAGAGCACATTCAAAGTCGATCAATTGAAACTTCCACACTAAACCTCCAGGGTCTACAAGGTATCCGGGATTTTGATTCGTCCCGGGGTCAGGTCAGGCGACCCTCCCATTGGAAAACAAGGAAAAGTTGTTTCATATATAAAACCACAAAAATGATCAAATACAACCCAGAACAACGTTTCACCCCACGGATCAGGGGTCAATTTGCCCTGACTAAGGTCATCCACACCAGAGGTCAAAAACAGTATTTGGCAATAACTTACCTAATTAGCTAGACGGAACAAACACCATCGTTTTGTCTGTCACCTCATTGATATACGGCAAGGTCACTTCACCTTCGTGACCAGGTCATATTAGGTCACGAGGACCTGGAGGTCAAACCCTGGCGGGAGGTCTTACGTCCACATGCGAAAAGACGGCAATTTCTATCAAATGTACTACCAGGCCCAATAGCCAATGACAAAGAGTATCCCAGTTGCCAATCACTGCATATGGAAATAGCCGATCTGACCAATTGACCTCGAGGACAAACCATGACCTGAGCACTAAAACATGCAAGTAATTCTACTGAATTCACGCGAGCTTCATTGCACTTCAGATTGCGCTGACGCGCATATTTCGAGTAGAGGGGGCCATGATGGCCCGTGGGGGAAGGTGGCGCCGGACCCCGTGGGGCGCGGGTTATGAGACAGCCTTCCAGTATGAATTCCCTGATCTAATCTAAGTTAGACAACTGAAAGGAAAACGTGCTTTCGAAGTTAAAAATATTGACATGAACTCAGAGATGTTCATAGAAGCACAGAAAGCTTCAAATACCAATACCCTATTGGCAACAACCGGGTGTATGCGCAGAACCGAAAGGTAATAAGATCGTTCTGCTCTTTTCAGGAAGCAGAATTGCAAAACACACCATATTTTCGTTTCTACTTTTAGACAATAGTCAATTAGACAATTAGAAAATAGTCCGCTCGGGGTTCCAATGGTAAAGGGCAAAGCCCCGACCCATGAGGAGAGGAGGAGGAGATGGCTGTAAGCTGTCTTTATGTTATCATATCATGAAACAACGCTTTTTGTCAGCGGCGGATCCAGGACTTAATTGGGGTGGGGTAGGGGGAGGCAAGGGAGCTCGAGTCTGCTCTGCCGTTGCCTTGGATCAGACTCCGCCTATGTGTTAACTATAGGCACTCTCGCCGTGGGTATTGCACCCACGCCAATATATGCTGAAAACAGTATATGAAGCCAGTAGGCCACCCGGCCCCAGAACACCCAGTCTAAGGCTTAAACAAGTATAGCACTCTTTGAAGAGTTGAAGCCTCAATGGGTACGTTGAATGCAAGGCTCCTCTATTGCCTTCAGTTTTAATGATTTTTTCACATATTTTAGGTAAAAATACGTTACAAAATTGAAAAATGCGGAAAAGGTGCTTTGCCAACCAGCATGTGCTAAAGGCTTATAGCGCGGGCTTTGGCTTTTTTGCATTCATTCACATAATTTATCCGAAGTAGCAGCAGGTTTGTCAAATTTCGGTTATTATCATTAATATCACCAGAAAATATTTACAAAATCATAATTTGTTTGTTTCCCTGCATTTTAGGATATTTCGGAGGGATTTTTGTCCCAGCTCATCGTGTTACCCAGCCCCAACCACCAACCCGAAGCCAGCCTTACTATACACTCAGCAGTTTGTCGCAGCACAACCTCTCTCAGAAAAGTAACATCAGCGCCATAATCGCCTGAAGCAAAAACCAAACCTTACACCATTAAAAATCAGACTGCCACTACCACATTTTCATCAGCGCAAACAGCAGGCCGTCAGCCCGTAAAACCAGAACAGTTCCCGGGGAGAGGCTACAGTCCGGACGAGGCGCACGCGGCCCGCATTGGTGCGACAAAGCGACAGCGACAGGGCTTATGACGTAACACTGGCGATAATACTTCCCTTCACCCATAAGGTCTCATGTTGAAATTGGTCTGCTTCAAACGTTGTTCACAGGTACAATATGCTTTAGAGGGATTCAGCTTTTCCTTTAGTATAATTTTACATTCAATCTAATTCCAAAATTTATGATCTCAAGAATACTTAATTCCAATTAATTACAAACATATGCGTCTGAAGTAAGCTCTGCAACGTCCATTAATTAGTTCATTTATTTAATTATTTGCTTTTACTTAGTTTGTTCGGGTTTAACGACGCACCAACTGCCAAGGTCATACGGCCTCAGTTACTGCAGCCTTCTTTTTGCCATATCGCTGTGTGATGTCACCGTGTAGACAGAATCTCTCTAATAGGCCAACCTTATGTATATTAATCCTCTGGTTTACCCACTTCTACCCGAACTTTGACGTACAAACATGCGAGCCTGGATTTTTCCCGGGAATTTCGGAAATGGACCAGTCTGTTTGGTCGACAAGGGCGTACTACACCACTTACATAAGAACGATAGTAGTCAATGCTGCGTAACTAAAACTTGGGCTGGGTGGGTGGGGCCTTTCACTGCCTACTTTCAGGTTGGGACAGCATGGATTAACGTGGGTTCGATTCCCAAGGTGGGAGGCCATTTTTGTGTCACATCTGGCCCTACTAAAAGGTTTCTTAAGCATAAAAGCTAATAATGTCTGTAATCGGGTAAAGTATGCCCATTGAGAGCTGCCTCAGTAAAAGGAAATTAAATAAATCGAATATGAATAGGACAATATGCTTTGCTAGAACAGGCAGAAGGTAGCCCTGTCTGAATATGAGTCACTCCAGCCGGTCAAAGGTGCTCTCGTACTTAGACGTGGGAGTGACTGGCTCAGAGCTATTGAACTGCTGCGAGTGCAGCTCTCAGCACTGTAGCGGCGTACTGCGTCGGCTGTGCTGCAGCTGCGTAGTACCCGCTGCCATGGTAGCCTTGAGCTGCAATCACAACAGCGGCCCCCTTCACAGAGCTGCACAAAAACAGGCTGGCGCAGCCTGCGCTAAGCGTTGAAGCTGCGCAGACCACCAGGTCCTGTCCTGCACACTCTCGGTGACCTCGTCTGCACCCCACCGAACCTTACGCATTTTCCGTGGGTGGATGTAAGCTGCGTGCTTCAGCTAAAACATAGCGGATGGGCTCGCTAATACGAACATGAAACGCTGTGCGGTGCCACTGTTACCATGGCAACGGCTGGCACTGGTGTCGCATGGCCGGTGTTGTTTGCGAGGTAGTGTGTGTGCGGCGGCGCGATGGGGGAATGGTGATGAGAGGCCCCACTGGCTTGGGCTGCCCGGTCAGAAAACAGCTCCCAGTCACGCCAAACTAATCATCGCTTACACCAAAGCTGGGCACTTCATTTCTGGCCGGACCGAACTTCAGAGGAATTACGTCATCCCCATTGGAAGGATAACTGTTTTATCAGATCCCACCTGCGGCTGCTATTTTCCGGATCCGCGTACTGGGAAGGAGGACAGCTATACAAGGGCATGACTGAACATGTTTTTTCACCTATAAAATTCCCCAGTTAAAGGGAATGTGGCATCTTGGTCAAATCCTGGAATTTAGTGTGATTAGGGGAACGTTAAGCCGAAAATCAAAGAGGCGTCCATGATTTCTCCGAAAAATGAACAATACGCTCAATATTTTGATTTTAAAATTCTCCTCTAGGAAAAGAAATAAATATCTGACTGTGGATGATGTCATGAGCTGGCAACCACTACCACCTGCAATACGCTTCAAGGGCTTCGATTGGCTGATACTCCCCGTGACGTCAGCATATGTCGTCACACCAACAGCCATGAGAACTATGGTTTGCTGCTAAAGGTAAATCAGGGGTACATTTCAGGTAGGTTTTAGCTTTTTTCTACGGAAATCTCGAGTTCCAGGACAAATGATCTATTGAGTAACGGGTTTTCACACTTTCTTTACAACTTGGCTATTTCAGTTAAAATCACGATATGAAGGTGCCACATTCCCTTTAAGTTATGAATGTATTTTCGGACACAATGAAAACCAGGAAAAGGAACCTAGAAAATTGACCAAAACGCCTTTCGTCTTATCAATTTGTACTCAGTCCGCTATTCCTAAAGTCACTATTTCAATGTTTCCATGAGAGGGGGAAGAGCAGCTCATTTAAGTTCGGTGCATTGTCTGAGGTCAACATTTCAGCGTTTTTACTTTCCCTGAACCTGCACCCAAAATAGTCCATGAACGAATATTTATGGGCTTCCTATCA
Source organism: Lepas anatifera (assembly GCA_034440635.1). Taxonomy (NCBI): domain Eukaryota; kingdom Metazoa; phylum Arthropoda; class Thecostraca; family Lepadidae; genus Lepas; species Lepas anatifera. The sequence continues at coordinate 1,407,257 of JAOTON010002265.1, read as the reverse complement.
CAACTTGCGTGCCTCAGCCCTCCCACCAGAGCAGAGAGGCCCTTTGCCTTCCTCTAGGCGGAATACAGGGAATATGAAGAGAGGGGGAGAAATGTCACCGGGAAAGCCTTCGACATCCCAACCAAGCGTCAAAAAAACCAGGGAAAGGCTGTCAAGATAAGTCAGCAACACCTACATCATACTGTCACCTGGACCCCGACTGGTCGTCACACCGTCCTCCCTCATTTGCATTGTCGGCAGCTGCGTGAACTCACGCTATTGGTAAAAGAGGCTTGTGCGGGGCAAACGTCCGCTGTAATCAGGGGTAGTTGAGTGAACTCAAAACTTACCACAAGCTCTCGCGGGACCTGGATATCTGTTTATTGCAGTTGAGCAGTTTGAGATCCTGTCGAATTTAGGCCCAGTTACCTGTATGTTACCTTGAATTAAATTGATAAGCCAGCATACAGGTGAAAGCCAAACACATTTATCAGTTTTAATCTTATCAATTTTTTCGCATTGAGATAAATGTTGGATGGACGATGCTCTTTGACGCGTGCAAAAATAAATCGGTGGCCGTAAATAAAAATGTAAAAATGCTGCAGAAAAGCACTCAGCTTTTCGTTCGAGCAGTCTGTCAGTTTTCTGGTTGTCCTTGTGGCAGTACATGTTGTGCAGGCATTTCAAGGTTCCGTTGAAGGAACAACAACACCGGGATGAGACCAAAGCTAAGCCCCTTTCCGAAATCGACTCTTGAAAATGCGAATTTTACATAGGGTTTACCTGGATCTTGATAAATTACGTTTCTTTTCAGTCTGTCTAGTGGGGATCCGTTGTTTTCTCTACGAGGTAGGTATAAGGGAAGGTTTAAATACTGTTTTTCAAAAGCTTTCCATTGAAGTGGGGCTAATATAAGGTTAATCAAGGCCCAAAGAAACAATGAATAAGAAATCCCGGTAGAACAGTGTGATTTGGTTCGGTTTGCGACTTCAGGGCGCTTTAAAAGGGATCGTGGCTACAGCATCGCTACCGGTGGGGCCAGGCAATCTTCAGCTTGCTCCTGACAAGAAACGTTCTCGAGTAGAGATAAAACCTCATCAGAATTGGGCTCGTTCTTACCTTCCGCATTGGTTGGTTACAAAAGCTTCAAATTTATTCCCAATTTAGCTGAAGTTGGGAAATTAACCGATGAAGAGGAGAGGAGCCTCTAGGCCCCTGCCTCTCTTCCCTGGAACGCGGCACTCTTATAGGGGATTATAACTGAGAGGTCACGTGGTAGAGTATACGGGAATCGCCCCAGTTTGAAAAATCATTTGTCCCAGAGCTCTCCATTTGCAGCGGAACAGCGTGGATTGGAGGGGGTATCGACCCCATCGGGCCCAAACACCCGTGCGTGGCGCTGCCCCGAAACCTATGCACCTGTCACCAGCCGCCAGGCCCATTGGGAGGCAGCACCTAGTTATTGGGTAGATATCCGTGAGCACCCCAAAAATGGTCCACTAATGAAACGCTCTTTTATCAAAGAATGTGACTTCTGAGAGAAACTATACAAGTTGAATATGGTTATTTGGGCATATTTTACGTCGCTGTCGACTCAGTTTAGATCCCATGAAGTTGCCATATTTTCTTTGAATTTTAAATTCTATGGCAGTTGTACATACAAAGAAAACAACCACAGACAACGACGAGACCGGAAAAATTGTCAGAATAGAAGCCGTTTACTTACTTCGTTCGTCATCGGCTTCTGATACCCCCAAAATATGACTCAGTGGATGAAATCCATGTCTCCTGAGCCGCACAACCCGGGTTCAAATCCCGCCAGAGTCTCGGAATAAGTTAATACCATACCCCAAATCCCTACTAACCGGTCCATAGTTAGCGACACGCAGTTGGTGCGTCGATAAATCCCAACAATAACTATTAATGTCGTATAAGTGAAGACATAAAATTCCGCTGGTTCTTCGGGGTAATCCGAAGGAGCAGCTCAAACGTAATTAAGCATAAAGCGTTTGAAAGCAGGCGGCCAAAATAAAACTTCGTGCAGGCTAAATGATATTTGCGCAGCGTCTGAGGTCACTAATTCCATTTCCACTGAAAATAATTTCGCTACTTCTTTACTTACACCGCCAGATTATGGTAAACTGCCATTGATATAGTGGGCTTAGAGCAGGTATCGACCCTATTAAGGGTCAATTCCTGAGGTGATAATGATAATGCTAAAAAAGCATACGCGTCGGAAAAGGGGGGCCAGAGGGGCCTGGCCCCCACTTTTTGGCCAAAAATTTCCTGATCTCAGTCAAAATGAGAGAACGCTGGACATTCTTATATCCAGCCTCTGCGGAAGGAACCCAAATTCATAACGAGGAGCCCAAATTCGAACAGTTTTTGGTCCTGATGTTGAAAGTTTGTTGTCAGTATCAGATTGAAGATTGGCTGGCCCCCACGTTTTCCCGGTGGCGACACTTATGAAAAAAGCACGCATCAACCCACACGTCAGTGTTTGTTTTTCCAAGACATGACAGGCTCTGGTGTTTTGAAACAATCGTGTGCTTGATGGTTTCTCTCACTATCTATGCAAGCATGTGGCACGTCAACTTCTCCATACGGACTACCCAGATACTTGTTCTGGACGATTGCGGTATTCCTTCTTATGATATACATGTATATATATATATATATATATATATATATATATATATATATATATATATATATAAATAAACACCATATAACACACACACACATATATATATATATATATATATATATATATATATATAAAACCATAAACACCATATACACACATATATATATATATATATATATATATAGCCATCAAGACGATTGGCTTACAAATGTATACAGTACAAATAAATTGATCTCAACACGGTTATTTTGGTGCAAACAGGAACCAGGGATATTTTGCTACCTTGCTCACAGCTCAAGAAGATGATAACTTGAGACCTTTGACAGTAGAGTTTCATCCGAGTTGAGTAAGTATCCGAGACGGTCTCGACTGCAGCAGTGCTCTACAGGATCACTATTGAACAGCATCAGATACCGTAAAAGTATAAAACATGGCGCAGGGCTGCCGTCACAAAGGCCGTTCCATACAGCACGTTCTCTGCTGTGTCATTTACCATTCATGCATCCCTGCGACCGAGACAACAGCCGGTCGTATGCCGAGTCATTCAGCCATGCACGACTGGGGGATCACTGACTCAGCTGGGTGTTGCCTCCACGTGCTTGCACGTGCCGCTCTTCCAGGAAGCGCCGGTGCCGCTCCTCCTCTGCCTTCTCTACCTCCCGCTATCGCCACTGCCATCGCCCGCTCGGCTTCGGCTCTGTGCACTGGGCAGCCATACCCACGCCGCCGCTGTACTGCAATGATGGATGTAAATTGACTGCTCTGCATATGTTCAGAGGTGGATATAAACGTGCCCAGTGGTGCAATGACTATTGAAATCCACACACCGCACACGTTCTGCTGGTTATGATATATGTTTGTTCGCTGGTGGGTATGCCCGTAGCATTGAGTCCAGTTAAAGTAAGGCTTTGGGCGCGGAAGGTAAACAAGTCAGGGAGAAAAGTATTGGGATCTTCTCCTTCGACCTTTGCCCAAGTCGCCCAAAACTGGATAAAATACTGAAGTAATATTAAATCTTTCAGTTGGTACCGTAGATGGGTTCAGTGGTTAACGATTTGGAATAGCGATAAACCGGCATTTAATTCAAACGATTCGCCAAACTTTATTTAAAAAAAATTCAAATTATTTTAAGGAAAGTGCAAAAATACAATTTGTGTATTGTTAGATTTTCCAAACCCCGTGTACGATTTCACAAAGTAGTTCAGATTTACAAATAATACCCAAAATTTTATATACTGAGTTACGTAAAATTCGAAATTCAATGCAGTTCAGGACCAGACAGAAATATATACAACCTAAAAGTTTTACCGGTTAGAAGCCGTCAATACTGCTGGCATCTTACACATAAATAAATAAAAGGAAAACATCGGGCGGATGCAGTAATAAAAATGGTAAAATACAACCAACAATAGGAGTGGTATGCACGAGATACAGTCCCTACAGTGAAATTATTCGATAATACCCCATGGCAGCTCGGGAAGGGGACATAGGCGGATCAAGGACTGGGGTGGGGATGGAAACACATTTTCAATATACAATGATATATGCGGCGGTGATACGGCGGGAATATAAATTTAAAATAGTGACACACGCCCGGAAAGAATGGGTTAAACTATTGAATTTCAATACCCAATTTATTCGCCCCACGGCTGTAAGCAGTCTTCTCACTTACTAACGTTTAGTCTTCTGATAACATTCCCCCATTTGAACTGCTAACCGCCCCTGAGAATACGAATAGTGACAATGTGAATGCACTATCACTCACATAAAAATGATAAATAAAACCATATAACGGTATCAGGATCAGCAGAGACGGCTTCCTGTTATAAAGAACCCATCGCATACGATAATACTTGGTTTAGAACCTCCCCAAAAACCCAGCCAAGCTCCGCCCCGGTAAATATATAATCTGAAAATTTCAGAAAACCGCCGTACTAGTTTAGGAAAAGTCAGGAAGTTTCAAAGTTCTATCGCAAGCCGTTTCGGAGATATTCTCGAAAACGAAGGGGGCAATATTACCCCGCCGGAAATAGGGTAAAGGGAAGGTGGCACCTTCATAACGTGATTTTAACTGAGATAGCCAAGTTGTAAAGCAAGTCGGAAAACCCGGTACTCAACATATCATTTGTCTTGAAACTCGAGAAAAAAACTAAAATTTACCTGCAGTGTACCCCTCCTGTACCCCTAGCAGCAGGCCACAGTTGTCATGGCTGTTGGTGTGACGACATCTGGTGACGTCACAATGAGCATCAGCCAATCGAAGCCCTTGAAGCGTTTCAAGTATGATAGTGGTTGCCAGATCATGACATCATCCACAGGCTGATATTTATTTCTTTTTCTAAAGGAGTATCTTAAAAATCAAAATATTGAGCTTATTGTACATTTTTCAGAGAAATCATGAGTGGTTTCATTATTTTCGGCTAAAAGTACGCCTAATTACACTAAATTCCAGGATTCGACTAAGGTGCCACATTCCCTTTAAGGGTGTCACGTGCCCCATCGTCGACCCACCCAGCGCCCCAAACAGCACCCTGGCGCTCCCTGGAACCACCCCTGCGCCGATCTGAAAACTCGCTCTCCATCTCTCCTCCACAGGAGAAAAACCTTGGCGAGCCCAAGATGCAATATGCCACACCTCTGGAAGATCACACCTTAAGAGTTGGCACCCTCGCCCAAAAATTGCCCCTTCAGGCCAAAATGGCGGACCCCCAGGACCAAAGGGCGACCCCTCCAGTCCCAAATAGGGCTCACGCTAGATCCAGATGCATCTGGATCCCAGAAGATTGCATCCCCGGACCAAACTGCCCCTGCTATTAGAAATCCTGAACCGACTTATTCCTGGCACTGCATTTATATTTATAGTCATGGGCTTGTGATAATTTTATATGAATATACTGATAGTCCAAAGTCAAAACCATCTAGAACACCATAGTCTACTTAAGGTTTTTTTCAGAACATTGTCTCTTCCTTCAAAGTATCACTTAGTAGCAAGGCCAGAAAAGCTGTCTTCGGTAAGGAAGAAGGACGTGTGTAACTAGAGGCAGCCTTTTCTACGCGCAGTGTCGGAGTGCATATTTTTCAGCTGTACTGAAGGTGCCGACACGTTGGCTTCGCCTGGGACCGATCTTACAGGTAACGCCGAAAAATGAATTAATTATACACTTACCAGCATATTTACATACATTTCAGTTTCTACCCATTTTCTGTCAGCTGTGCAAGTGTAGGTATATCAGAGGGTAACATGTGCCTCGCCGGCGTCCGCCACTCTGCAATAACTTAGCGCCCGGACATGAATCAGCTGCGTTATGGGAGCGGTTCCGGCGTGGCGGCGCCGCGGAGTTGCGCCGCACGCACACGCACACGCACACGTGCCGGCGGCCTGCCGCGCGGTGCCCAGGCGACGGTCGAGGTCATGGACGCGCAACAAAGACCCCGGCCAAGGCCACCCTGCATCGCGGCTACCACGCTGGCCGCAGCGACTGCTGGGAGCTGCCGCCAGGCACCGCCACCAGCGAGGCTGCCGCCCTGCAACGTCGACCGTAGCGACATCTTTCGGCTGCAATGCGTAGCGGCTCAGCACTGCCAGGTCGTGGTGGAACGGATGAAGGATCATTGTCATGAGCCAGCGTACTTGTAGAGGCTTTGTTCAGCCCCCAATCCCGTGACGATGTGTATAGCTTTGTTTCTTCAGGACGACGGGAGCCAGCAGTGAAATTAGAGTGCTGTGGAAGACAATAGTGAAATTAAGAGGAACAAGGACAAAACTTGCCTGCGGTGGAAAGGTGACGAAATTAGCCTGAATAGCGAGTCAATTTCATATTTGCCTTCATAACGGTAACAATCCGTCTTCCAAAATATCACCTTTCAGTCAAGATTAGAATGGCAATTTGTATATATAGAAGAACAAATAGGCTGGAGAATGTTTCGATAGAATGATTTGTCAAGTATTTATTGGGGATGCAGTGGAACAAGATAATTCTGTTCTGCCAAATTTCACGGCAAAATCAAATAGGACAGGAGGGGATAACTGTATCAATACATTCTCCGGGCTAGAATCAGATAGAACAAACCAAGCGGGGTGTGACGGAATGGATACAAAAACCCAGTTCTGCATTGACCCTGGTGCAATCAGTGGCGTCAGGGTTGGGAGGGCAAACCAAAGTCGAAACAAAAAAGTCGCGCAACCAAAATCCAAAAAACTTCGGTACGGGGTTGAGGCAAGTAAAAAAACGTCACGGGCTGAAAAAGAGCTCAGATCCTTTTCCTATCCAAGGCCCGATATTTCACTGAACTTAACTGGTTCCGTTAGAAGTGAGAGTTAAAGCACCAAAATTTGCCTATAAACTTAAAATGAGTCGGAAAAAGGAGGTCGATCTTTGGGGGCAAAACATAGTTTGCCCCGAGCTTTCCGTTTGGGGGCATGCCTTTTTGCCCCCGGATCCGCCACTGGGTGCAATACAAAAATGGTCAGAGTTCAAAGCAGGAAACAAATGAATATACTGTGCACTTCCTAATATGGCCCACGAGCAAGGGTGTAGTTTTCTATCTTTTTGAGGCTGCTCGAGCACCCCAAATCCTAATTTGTGTACCCCTAAACCTGTTTTGAGCACCCCCAATAAACGTGTCGCCACCCTGCTCAGCATTGCTGCCCCCGTTTTACCAGTGGCCCTCATTCATGCCGCATTCGGCTCATCACTGCTGCTTTGATTCATGTCACCCCCCGATTTATTACTGCCAACCTAACTTTGTACCGTCCCTGACTATCGGTGTCGCCTCCAGGTCACCACTGCCACTCCCCGTTTGTCACTTCCACTCTGATTCGGACTGCCCCTGGCTCCTACCGCACTCGTCTTAACACTGCCTCCCTGACTTATGTCGCCCCTGGCTCATTACTTTCGCCCTGGCTCATCGCTGCCCCCTGCTTATCAGTGCCACCCTGATCCGTGCCACCCCTGACTTATCACTGCCGCCCTGATTCGAACAGCACCCGGTTCATCACTGCTGGCAGTGACTCACCAGTGCTACCCCCGGCTTATCACTGCCATCCCGTTTTATGCCGCTCCCAGCTCATCACTACCACCTCAGCTGATGAATGCCTCCCGTAGCTTATGACTTCCGCTCTGATTCGTGCCGCCCCTGGCTCATCACTGCCCTTATCACTGCCGCCCTCTGCGTATCATTTCAGCCCTGATTCGTGCCATTACTTGTTCATAACTACTACCCCCGGCTCACCATTCCCGTCCTTGGCTTATCGTCTTTGCCCTGATTCGTGCCACCCCCGGCTAATCACTGGCTCCCTCCCCCCCAGTGGAGCTGATAATCCCGGGACATTTTTGCAATCCCGGGATCCCGGGATTCATCGACCCTCAATCCTGGGATATCCCGGGATCCCGGGATTGGGCAATTTTTTCAATAAACATGTCGAAAATTAGTGTCTGCTTTAGATAACGTATGTGGCGTATTCTTAACAGCATAGTAATTATTTCCCGTTAAGAATAACTCATAGCATACCATTCTCACCATGCTGAAAGTACATGAAAATTCATATGGACACTAAACAGAATAAAATGCTCTGCTCCCTAAACAAATAAAGACATATGGATGATATTGACAATATATATTTATTGGTTATATTTCTAGTCATATTACAGTAGAGGTATTTACCTATTGTGACCCGGCCTATTGTGTCCAGGTCACACAAGTCACTTGCTACGGTAGTAGCACTTTAGGAAGCAAAGGGCATCAACGGCCTCGTCGCCGAGACTCGACCGCACTTTTGTGACGATATTCCCGACAGTTGAAAACACACGTTCCGACTCAACACTAGTAGGGACTATGTCTTTGGGCCAGCTGTAGGACAGAGCTATCATACCCGTTCTTCCAGAGACAGGCAGGTTTTCCAACTCTTTACTAATGGCCTTGGTCACAAGCGAAGGATTGGAGAGACTTAGCCTGGATGCGTTTGAACTGTGATCTGGCTCTAGAACTCTTATCTTATCTAGAGCCTGTTGAAGCATCGATTGAAGCGACTGTGCTGGCTGAGGATCATCAACGTCCATCGCTTCTGCATCTACAACTACTTCGGAAGCATGCATCTTTCCTCCCATTCTTCCCACCATATTTACAACTAAGTCCTGTACTTCCTTACGAGATGCGCTAAGGAAAATATCTTTCCAATCTCTATCTGCCGACATTTTGTTATGGAGTGATTGCAGAACTTTTGCCGCATGTGACCGTCTCTGTCTGATGCGCTGTTTCAACGCATCAGACAGTTTGCGTACAATCGCACTATCCTCCTTCACAAGCGCATCTAAAATAAATGTTAAAGCAGCTCCAGCCTCCAGAAGTCCACTTTCCCGCCTACAAAGCGCTTCTGCTCCGAGTTTCAGGATCCTAAGGCAACGAATGAGCCTACGTATGGTGGTGCATTCGTTATCATCGATCATTTTTATACGTTTGTATCCTATGTCAATAATTGCCTTATGGACAGCTGCTTTCAGAGTATCAAACCGATCCAGCATGTCACACAAACTATTCCATCGGGTCTTACAGTCTAGCACTAGCATCAGTTCCTGCCCACGCTCTTCTCTAACGTATTTCTGAAGGACTTCGTTTCGTACGGGGGATTTTCGAAACCAGCGGACGATGTTTCTAATCTTGTTTACGATTGGATTGACCGAACTGTGTAGTTCACGGTGACAGGTAGCACCATCTGTGTCTTCGTCCGTGCTGTTGCTGTCATCCTTGTCATCACAGTCGGATTCCTCTGACGAGTTAACCTGCAAGGCGGCAAGATTCACATTAACGCTACGACGACAGAAAATTTGCATAGGCATGCTATGCAGCTAGAACGGCAATACAAGTCAATTGACCAGTTCAAATTTGGCTCACTGATTTTCACCCATGATGATAAAATAAGCGAAAAAATAAAAAGGATGTGCGTGACATCGATCAGAGAAGGAATGTAAAGACACCGAATGTCGAAAGACCACAAATATTCATATCGGACGGCACAGCAAAACTAAAACACTTGGAAGTATATCATTTGCCGTCATTGTCGCAATAAGCTATTTTTGTGCTATCTCAGAATAAAACTTTCAGGTACATTAAAATTGATCTCACCTGGTAAGTTTCACCACCACCGCCGTCGTCCGCTTGTTCAGAGGTTTACCTGTCATCACCCGAGTACAGAGCGTCGATGACGGCCAGATGCACGCCGTGAGCGAGGCAGAGTTGGTGTTCGCAAGGCAGTGATTTCCCGAATTTGACCATCACGGAAGCTCCGTTGGTTGTGACACAGGTGACGTGCTTACTGAGCTCAAGACCAAATTCTGCCAACTTGCCCTGCAGAAGATCCAGGCACTTCTCGGCTGGCATTGATCCGTGACAACGCGCGACACCGAGACCCCACATGTTGCCTTCGCAGTGGACAGTCACGCTCATGTAGCGACGGTTTTTCAAGGACGTATATTCATCGATTGTAAGCGAGAACCTTCTGCCCTTTGACACTTGATCGGCCAGCTTCGCCTTCACCTTGCACTTCAGGCAAGCACAGTGTTTGAGAACACGCCGGCGAATGGTATTGTGATGGATTGGTAGGTTTTTGTAACCTTTAGCAGGCATTAGTCCGCGCAGGTCCGGTGAAGTGTAAAAAAAAACTGTGAAAGGCAGCCCATCTCTCACGCACATTCTAACTAGGATGGAGTCTAGGTCTTCCTCAGTTTTGGAGACGTAGTAGGAATCCAGGGTCCTCATTCCTGTCGTATGTTCCGATGTTTTGGAGCTACATTTAGGGGACAAGTTCTGCGGGGTCTCCCTGGATCGGGATGGTCCAGCAACGCTTTCACCAACATGCTTACTCTTGAGATGGACGTGAAATCCTTTTGTTGATCTTCCAGCTATTTTCAATACCTTTTTACAAAGGCGACATTTTGCTGTGCTTCCATCCTGACGTCTAAGAAAGTCACACCGCACTGCCCTTAAATTCCACAAAATCGGTCATTGCAAGCACTTCCAAAAATGCACACAATGCGTAACTTCCTGCCCTGACTGCCTTCTGGGTCACACTGACAGCAGGCACTGAGAGTAACTGAGTCAGAGGACATGCTCCCTCACAGATACGACGAGCAATTCGACCCCTCCTATTCGATGGTCGAGATAGTCGGCAACCTCCCGAGTAATATGACCTGAAACTGAATGCTATACTGCCCTCTTGAGGGGACAACGCCACGGAGAGAGAGAGAGAGAGAGAGAGAGAGAGAGAGAGACGAGCTCGAACAGAGAAACTGACACGGCGTGAACTATGAAGCGATGCCAGGTATAATCTACGTACATGCAAAGGGAGAGCCTGGCTTTTGCTTGTGTTTGAAGGTAGGTAAAATAATAAGCATAAAACAACGCTGTAGCATGTTGTTGGATTCTATAATGACTTTCAATACTATCAGCGACGCTTTCCACGTCATTTTTAGTGTTGGAAAATATCGGGATCCCGGGATTCGGAAATATGCAATCCCGGGATTCGGGATTAATACAATCCCGGGATTATCAGCCCTACCCCCCACATGCCACTTTCGCTCTCATTCGTAACGCTCCTAGTCCATAACTTCCATTCCCGGGTCCTTATCACTTCTACCCTGATTCATGCCGCCTCTAGCTCATAGCTCTTGCCCCCGGCTTATCACTTCTGCCCCCGATTTATGACATTTTCCCTGTTTCTTGCCGCTCCAACCAATCACTGTTGCCCCAGCTTATCATTTCCGCCGGCAGCCCCATCTAATCTGTGCTGCCGTCCATAACTGCCGCCCCCGACTCATACCTGCCGCCTTCGGCTTATCACTTCTCCCTGATTCATGTTGCCCCGATCCCTGCCACCCTGATTCTTGCCGCTGCTCTATGTTAGGGCAAAACATAATGGGCGTTAGGGAAAAAATAAAGGACATGTACGGATTTTCAATTGAAATTTATGATTCGTTTTACTTTTCAGCAACTGTGCCATTTCAAAGATAACATTTAACCCCCCCCCCCCACCCCAAACAAAACGATGTAATTCATTTGTGGATAAATCTACAACCCAGACTGGATTCCTTTTAGACCTGTGTGTAGCTTTGAGATGTCACCTGAAAAGCAAATATATTTGGAAACTGCTGTAGGATACCAGTCCTCCATTAAAATAAAATGTCCTCTGTGCAGGTAAGAGTGCAAAAAAACTAATTAATAGCAGATTTGAGTTGCTAAGATGTTCCCTGGCCTCTCCCCTCGAATTCGGAAATGTAAAAAACACTGAAGATTATAGATTCGGGCACAGCTCTTCATCAGAATCGTGGAGTAAATATCAATAATTCTCAGTCCTAGTATAGCCAGACCTCGAATTGAGCTTCACACAAAAATGCCTTTTAGAATGAATCTAAGCATTCTCTTCGGCAAGCAGTAAGGAACTCAATACGAAGAACGGTCTTGGCTAGTTTTTCGGGGTTTTTTCAAACTTTCTGCCAGCACTCTTTGTTGGGCTGTGCCCGAATATATAATCTTCAGTGTCTTTTACATTTCCGGATTCGAGGGGAGAGGCCAGGGAACATCTTAGCAACTCATCATCATGCTCCTCGCCGCAGCACTTCAAAACTTATCAACGTTTGAATCCAACATTGGCCGTCAAAGAGTGCTGGCAGAAAGTTTGAAAAACCCCGAAAACCTAGCCAAGACCGTTCTTCGTATTGAGTTCCTTACTGCTTGCCGAAGAGAATGCTTAGATTCATTCTAAAAGGCATTTTTGTGTGAAGCTCAATTCGAGGTCTGGTTATACTAGGACTGAGAATTATTGATATTTACTCGACGATTCTGATGAAGGGCTGTGCCCGAATATATAATCTTCAGTGATTTTTACATTTCCGGATTCGAGGGGAGAGGCCAGGGAACATCTTAGCAACTCATCATCATGCTCCTCGCCGCAGCACTTCAAAACTTATCAACGTTTGAATAGCAGATTTGGTGCAATGTAGGACGCCATCCCCCGCAACGCTGCCACACTATGGGTTGCTGCCTCCATCGGCTGAGCACCCCAAAGATTTTGGGAAAACAACACCCTGCCCACGTGTTCAAAAACCGGAAGCAGAATATCGTGGGAACAGTATATTTTGCCTCCTGTTTTTTATATAAATTTTTCTCAAGTTGTGGCAAGCTTGTTTTTTAGTCGGAGCCTCACTTAATTCATCAGTGGACTGGTCACGGAGACTCATACCCTATCATTGGAACGAGCAACTCCTGCAATTATGGACTAATTTAGAACCCAAAGTTTAACGTCCCACAAAGCGCAGGGACGACTGCCCCGCCCAGGTCACAATCTCATCAGTCAGTTGCCAACCAACCTACGTCGGGCAAATAATAAGCGCCGGAGCGTCTAAGGAGAATCGATCCCATCTCTTCACACGCACTGTCACTGCACGTTCCTGAGCAGCAGACCAGAGTCCAACGCCCTACCAACTCAGCTACCGGAGCAGAAACAGCTACCAGCTTCCACCATAACGTCAGTGGAAAAAAACACTATTGATTGAGATTGAAGAGATTATATATATATATATATATATATATATATATATATATATATATATATATATATATGAGTATATTTCCACCCCTTAAAATATCACAGAAACTACTCCGTGATCTGTTAAAAGCTTGCACGTCTGAATCTCCTTTTCGCGCGCCCGATGGAAAACTCCATCTTCAGAAGGACGGGGCTGCGATGGGCTCACCCCTCGGGCCGTTATTTGCCAATTTTTATATGGCTCACTTGGAAAACAAGAATCAGAATCAGAATCAGTGTATTCGACGAAGGTCCGCCATTACAGGGGCTTTTCACTTGTCACGTCATTGAAGTAAAAATCCGCGCTCACGCAACAAGAGGAAATAGCAAGAAAACAAACACACCTAGAACACACAATATCCACTCACTCACTTACAAACATCATACAACATTCAAAAACTTCGTCGAAACATATCACCCATGACTAGATAATGAAAACGGCTGACTAGTTGCTGGATGTTCCTAACAGTTTAGTGTAAAATTCAAGTGATGTCGGTTCTGGCTAAAATCATTTGCTTTAGTGCTTTGCAAAAAGTGGGTCATTAACATTCAGACCAGTGGAATTGAGAAATTGAACGCCACGAAAGTTGAGTCTACGGTGACCACTCTCGTTCGAATCTGTGGAAGAGTGAAAAGACCCGCTCGGCGCGTGTCGTGATTATGTAAATTAGAGGCTGGCGGGCCTATGGTCGCCAGTAGCTGAGCGGTGAACCAGTCAGAATTATTCGTCGCACAGCACATGTAGTTTGGTATTCGACGAGTTGCTGGGCTGTGAACCATCCTAATTGAGGTAAAACATCAGAAATATGTTCGCGGCGTCTCCGACCAGTCACTACACGCCACAGAAATTTACAATATTTTGCACACGGTGCAGCTGAGTGGCACCACAAGACCCGTACACGGAGGCACAGTAGCTAACAGAATACTCAAGGATACAGACACCTCACCATTCTGGATCACACGATATGTAGATGATATATGCCTGGAAATCAGGGACATTAACCAACTAAAACGTCTCATTGAAAAGTTTGAAACCAACTCCGGAACTTAGTCATAACAACTCGCTGCCATTTTTGGATATTGTTGTAGAGGCCTCAGTGTCAAAGTTTGAGACAGCAGCGTACCGGAAACCCACAAACAATGGCACAACTATGAACGCCATCAGTGAATGTCCTGACCGCTACAAACATGGAGTGGTCAGGGCATTCATACGTAGGGCTATCCGCCACTGCTCAACACACGACAAAATGCACGCAGAGTTCAACCGATCAAAACAAATACTAATCAACAACGGATACACAAATCATGAGGTAGACCACGAAATCAAACGCTAACTAGACCGCACAGAAACAGCAAAACCCACTAGTAAGTCAACACACCACATCTTCTATAGGAACCACATGAGCGACGCATACAAAACTGACGAGAGAGTTCTACAGGACATGGTACGCCGAAACATAAAATGTTTAGAAGGCGAACGTCTAGAACTCCACATCTACTACACGACAAAAAAGACACACAACCTAGTCATGTCCAACAAGCCAGTCGAGGCAGAGCCGTTGAAGTGCACCAATGTAGTAGATAAATACACATGCCCACTTGAGGGTTGCAGACCTCAAGCAGATTAGTACATTGGCGTCGCTGCAACGACTCTGTCTCGACGACTCACTGTGCATTAGGGTGGAGTGAAAAAATCAAAATTATTTGGATCGTTCCTTAACATTGTTTTTCTATTGCGCTAGGCTTTATCAAACTCAGAAGTGAAATATTTTTGGAAATCGGACCACGGAAACATGAGCAATATCGAGCATTTATGCATGGATGTTTGAGAAACTTTTGGCGTTGCAGTCTCCATTCGAAATATTTGGTGCTAGCGTACGGTGGTTTAAGCGCTAGCTGTTAGAGCAAATCACGTGCGGTTTGAAGCGTGGGGACCACCCCAAACACATGTTGGAGGTTGAATATAGATACCAGCTAGTGGATTGGTATATTTCGGTTGCAGTGGCGGATATAAGGGGGAGGGGGCAGGGGCTCAAACCCCTTCCCCGAAATGTCTGAGTGCCTATAGTAAATGCATCGCTGGAGGCTTTCCGAGGTAGTGACAGATTGACGAGGAATTCAGTGCAATTACAAGACACTGCAATCACTCGACCGATATTTATTTCATGGATAGGTTCATGTCATGCTTCGTATTAGATGTTGGCATCGGAAACTTGATCCCCGTCTTAATGTACCCGTCGCGCCTCTCAAGCCCTAGCACGGAACGCGACGCCTCGGCCACTAGTTTAGAGGGAATGTGGCACCTTGGTCTAATCCAGTAATTTAGTTTAGGGGAATTTTTAGCCGAAAGTCATGAAAACTTCCATGATTTATCTGAAAAATGTACAATGGGCTCAATATTTAGATTTTAAAATGCTCCTCTAGGGTGAAAAATAAACCTCTGCCTGCGGATGACCTCATGGTATGGTAACTACTACCATATCAAATAGATTTCAAAGGCTTCAATTGGCTGATTACTCACCGTAGCGTCAGTGTTATCATCACACCAACAGCTGACAACTGTGTTCGCCTGGTTGGGGTAGATTTGGTGTACATTTCAGGTAGGTTTTTAGCTTTTATCCAGGGAAACTTTGAGTTTCAAGAAAAATTCTATATTGAATACCGGCTTTTCCGGCATCCTTTACAACTTAGCTATCTCAGTTAAAAAAACGTTATAAAGGTACCACATTCCCTTTAATTGTAGTGCCTATACATATCAGGAGTCATTTTTCTCGCAAATCTCACATGTTAACTTTTATCGCTCCAATCGGCTGATCTCTCTTTTTCAGTCGACCTTTCCGCAAGACGTCCCTCAATGTTGGAAGCTCTGAAACGGGAAGCTCGGCCGATGGCCAATCAGATCTCTATCCCATACTTCTCGCCTCAGTTGTCTTCTCCTATTCCTCGACATTTTCAATTTCAAATACAGATGTTTGGGAAGTCGAAGTAATACTTCTGTTCTCGCTTATAGAGCGACAGCACACAAGTAGCACCTTCCGTGTAGATACAGAAAAGAAAATACATATGTTGATTTGCATTTCCGACGACCTCCTGGTACGTTTTGCAAACTATCTCGACGCAAGATCACTTAATATTGCCTCCCCCGTCTCTTCCCAGTGTTTGGGTGTGTCCCAATCCAGACCAGTGAAAATATTGTAGTGACTTATGTGTTGTGAGCGGTAACTTATGTCGGCGCCAAACTTTACCTTTCTCATCCCTCCAATTTGCGAATATTTTGCTAAGGTGTGCACTGAACATCAAAGCTGTGAGCACCCGGTGGCAACTTAAGCTGCCATATCTTCTGGTACAGTGAGCGTTGCTCCGGTGGTATGCCGTGGCAACTCATGCCAACTTCCGGCAACTTAGACTCAGGCAACTACAATTGCCATTGGCACTCGCCTTAAAAGAGATTCGTCAGTGAGTCTTGCACATATCTAATACACAACAGAGAAGTAGCAGATCCAGGACCATATTTTGGGATGGGGGGGGCTAGGAGCTCGGGCCGCCTCCGTCACTACCTCGGACAGCCTCCAACTATGCATCTACTATAGGCACTCAGACATTTCGGGGAGGGGGTTTGAGCCCCCTGCCCACCCCGCTTGCATCTGCCACCGCAGCTGAAATATACCTATCCACTAGCTGGGATCTATTTTCACCTCTTACATGTGTTTAGGGTGATTTCCACGCTTCAAAACGCACGCGATCTGCTCTAACAGCTAGCCCGTAAACCACTGTACGCTAGCACTAAGGATTTCCAACGGAGACAGCAATGCCAAAAAATTATTAAACATCCATGCATAAATGATCGATATTGCTCATGTTCCCGTTGTCCGATTTCCAAAATTCTTTCACTTCTGGGTTTTATAAGGCCTAGCGCAGTATAAAACAATGTTAAGGAACGATCCGTATAGTTTGAATATTTTCACTCCACCCTACTATGCATCTACAACACGGAACAATCAAACAACACATGCATGATAAACACAACACTGAGCTAACACGCAAAATACTAGTCCAGAACACATGCATTATCACATCCACAGACGACACACGTAAACTAGCAGTTCTCGAGGCACTCCACATACACGAACATAAGCCCTCACTAAACCTGCAGATTAACACGCATCAAGCACTCACATTGTGGGGGTAAATTGATAGTATCGCATTGGATTTGATATTGCAAGAAATGTATACTGTGATTTGTATTGTATTTATGCATCGTCAGTGTCAATTGTGCGGTTAATCTGCTTAAAATGCTTCATGTATAGCTGAGTAAAACGTAGTCTCTTGTATGAAATTTCCGATTTAAAAGGACTTGTACCTATTTAGTGAATGACTGTTTAAAGTATTCTTTTTGTATGATTCCATTGTGACTTGTTAACGTTTGTCATTGCCTCATGGAAGTGTCCTAGTTTTTTAGCTCATTCTAATCAATGTAATTTTCAAATATGAATATTTGAACTGCGAGCAGCGACGTCCAGTCCTTGAAAATAATTGTTTGAATACAGTTGAAACTAGTCGGAATTGCATGAATTTTGGATCATTGATTTACGAAACACCACCTGATATAAGACTCCTGATACGAAAAATAGAAAAAACATCAAAAGAAGCTCTCAAAATGTGACTCATCTATCAATTTTAATCGTCATTGTCTAAAAGAATATATATATCGTTACATAGGTGAAACCCCATCTGTCATGTATAAAGCACCACTGAAAACCCTAAAGACGGATGCGTCTATTTTTGTATTGCCAGCTCAGTATTTTCCATTCTCACTTCATGACCAATAACATTCTTGACAACACTGGGTAGCTCTAGGGCGGCGATATAGCAGTTGCGTCACATTTACACGCGCTAGTCCAGATTCTAGGCCGGGTGAACTGCCTGAGCGAGGAACGATTGGATCCACCGGATTCCCATCTAGCAGGAAAGACTTGCTAGACATTCGAGTGCACAATTTGGTACTTCGGTAAACTCCTAAACTTATCGTTGCTGCCTAAATTGTCTTGTCACAGATGGTGAACAGGTAGTATTGAACAGGTAGTGTGTTGTCAAAGCTCAAGATTTGATTATCGAGATGACACAAAACCCAGCTGTTGGAACCCTAACGGTGTGGTCCAGCAGTCAATTGCGGTCAAAACCGAAACAACTGACTAACAGTAAATGCAAACATGCCCCCACCCCTTTCCATATCAAAAACGTGCATATTTCGTTTGAATAGTGGAGCGGCAAAGTTCTGGTTAAAAATGTGTCAAATCAGTTAAAGGACACGTAACAAAATACCTCACTTTGATCTTCTGCAGCGAGGAAACACCGTTTCAAATTAACACATACTTGAGACACATTCATCAAAGTGCTCCTGAATAACTTCTAGCGCAATTCTGCGCGAGAGTCGAACGCCTTACACACGAAGCTAAATGACGGTTTGCCAAGGCTTATTCTCGAGGTTTTGCCTCTCACTCTTACCGTGCACGTCATACCTATGTTTCTTTCTGTATTGGGCAAGTTTACTATTTAGCCATTAATCAAAGGCAAAGCTGTGAAGGAAGATAACACTACACGCGTTTCAGTAGGTGCTTTCGTGCACTTCACCCTGGTCACAACGCAATTTTCATTATTCCTCAACCAATCCAAAGCTCAAAATTTGGACCAAAACCATTTTAATACACAAGAAGGGAACGTTTCTTGCACCTTTGCACAATAAGTAAACATAAGCCATAGCAATAAAAATAACACAAAATGTAAATATTTAACCCGCGCCCCACCGGGGGTCCGCCGCCACCTTCGCCCCACCGGGGGCCATCGATGCCCCCTCTAACTCCGAAAATATGGGGGTTAGCGCAAATCTGCAAAGTGCATTAGAAAGCTCGCGTGAATTCAGCAAGAAATTACTTCAAATGTTTAAGCGCTCAGGTCAATGGTTTGACCTCCAGAGGTCAAATTAGGTCAAGATCGACTATTTTCACTCAAATATGCAATGATTAAGCAAACTGGGCATAACTCTTATGTCATTAGAGCTATTGAGGCCTGGTAAAATACATTTGATAGCAAATTGCCAGTACTTTTTCCGCTTTGTGGAACGTAAAGACCTCCCGCCAGTGGTTTGACCGCCAGAGGTCACCTCGTGACCTAATATGACCTGAGGTCACGAAAGGTCAAAAAGTGACTTTGCCGTATATCAAATGAAAGCCAGTGACAAGACAAACACGATGGTGTTCGTTTCACCGCTCTAGCTCAATTAGGTCAAAAGTTATTGTCAAAATACTGTTTTTGACCTCTGGTGACCTTGGATGACCTTGGAAAAGTCAAAGGGCAAATATGACCCCTGGGATCCGTGAAAGGGTGTCCAAAAACGTTGTTCTGAGCAGTCTGAGTATTTTCAATCATTTTTGTGGCTTTTATATCATGAAACAGCTTTTCCCCATGCTTTTCCAATGGGAGAGGTCGCCTCGTGACCTGACCTCAGGGCACGAAATCGAAAAATCCCGGATATACACCTTGTAAACCCTGGAGGGGTCATGAAGTGTAGAAAGTTTCAAATCGATCGACTTTGAAATGTAGCTCTTACAGAGCTCTAAAGTGAAGTGAGGTGACCTTGGTTGACCTCGTCTGGTGACCTGACCTTGGGTGACCCGGGGTAAAAAATTTCAGGGATGATGGGAAAATGATGCAGTGAGAGGTAGAGCCCTCAACCGCGGTGCTGCGCCTAGTCGTTTTTCTGCTATCCTGAAAAACCTTAGGGGGCCATCGATGGCCCCCGGTGGGGCGAGGGTTAACGCAGAGAGAGGCCAGAGCTACCAAAAAATTTTCAGCTTGAACGTACCATAATGGAGAACCTTTCTTCGACTACTAGCCCATGTAGGACTCGAGATCGGAGAGGTGAGGACAGAATGGGCATTTTGTGAAGATATTGGGTAAAATGATATTTCGATATAAGTATCGCGTGCGGTGGGACGGAACAGGAGCATTTTATCTGAAAATATCGCGGAGAAAAGGATATGTGACATGGTGATACTACGTATTGTAAACATTTCTTGCAATGTAATGAGGCCGGACAATACATACGCAGAAGGAATTAAATAGCTTGGATGCGTAAGTGCTGCCCCAGACTGACCTCTGGCTGGATGCAGCTCGCATAATGTTTTAATAGGTTTTATGATGTTTGTGTCTGTTGGGGCCAGCAAAATTATTTGTTAGGGCTAGCTGCAACGCGGGATTTACGTGCATAACATTGATTAAGGTATGAAAAACAATGTAAAGAAAATTGTGCAGATTTATTGCGCAAGACAATCAAACCTTGCACCCCTACATACAGTCTCTTTTTGGGAATGTTTATTGGCGGGAAATTCAAAATCGGTTACTTTGTCGCTAATCAAATGTTTTTATAACAATTTTGTGAGCTGCAGTCAAAAGTGCTGATGCAGCCTTTCCTTGCAGCCAAACTGCTTAGATCAATCCGCAACTTATTTTTAGAGGGTAATGATCATCACGGCCCTCCATTCAGCTGGAGTAAAAAGGGCAGTCGCTCCCCCTCAGGTTTGTTGAAACACTTCTTGTTAATGTCGGGTACCCTAAGGAACAGCCAATCCCTTGAAATTTCAAAAACATGAGATCAAATATGATTAATAGCTTACCCGGGGGAGGGTGAAAGAGGGTTGGCTGTTCTTTAGGGTACCTCCTCTCTCTTTCTCTCTCTCGCTCTCTTTCACTCTCTCTCATTTGAGAGCCATGACCAGATTATCGCCTTCTCCTGGATCCACCCCTATCCTAAGGCCTTAATTCCTGTCATTTTGAGGCCTTGCTCTTCCACAATCTCCTTAGCAAAATTCCAGGTTCGTTACCGCGTTGAATGAAATAGCCCGTACCATTCATTGGGGAAATTGTTAATCAAATGGTTGTAGTAATTTTGTGAGTTGCAGCCTGCCCCGCCACAAAAACTGATTCAGCTTTTTCTAATTTTTAGCTTTCCTTTTCCAAGACGCTTCAAAATGCCAGGTTTCGGTCTAGTTTAGGGGCTTTGGATGATAATGCTGACACAGTCAGAAGAGAAACGAGGGTGTTTCAGCTAGTTTCGGTCTTCCAGATAACAATGTAATCATGTTGTCATCATCAGGAAGTAAACAAAGTTTCATCTGTACCCGATTGCTCAGCTGCACATGAGAAAAAAACTGACTGCTAGACTGTAGAACTCATTGGCGGACCGAATACTGCCAATTGGGGGGCGGGGGGAGGGCACATTGTCGGGAGAGCGCTATCCGAACCAGGGTGAGCCACTCTTGGACGGCAAAGCTTATCAAATAGGCGCCAAATAATATCCTGAGGGTACCGATACTCGCATCGTGGGGGAGGGGGAAGGGTTGGTGTTTGGGGTGGGAAGCAGCATTTCAGGCGGCGGCATAGCCATTTTAGAGGGCAACTAGGATCAATTGAGGGGAGGGCAAGGGGGTCCCCTGCCCTCCTGGATCCGCCTATGGTAGGACTGTATGCCTGTAGAAAAATATGACAGTACACGCGCACAGTAATCAAAACTTTATTATTTCTCAAAACCAGCCCTAATTTTTCCCGGCGTGCATACATCTCGTTACATTCAAGCAACACTTGCTAAAGTTGAAGTCAATCAGATGCAAAAGGCATGCACTACCGACGAACCCAGCAGGCAGCCAGCGCTGTTCTCCCGACGGAAAAAGTAGCTTCGAAACTTTTGCTCGTCCCGCTTTGGCGACTGATGCACCAGTTCGGACTTGGGATGTGTACGATATGTTTTCCTTTAATTCAAGTTGGTGGGTGTTGCGATCGAATAGTTCATTCACTCATACAAGGCCTATTTCTTCCACAGTTTGCTGCAAAATTAATTCAGTGATAAAGTCAAATCAGGCTATGAATGAAGTCTCTATTTGATATGCGAATTACAAAAACACCACATCTTTTCGATATCACAGCACCTACCTTGATCACAGGGTAAGGTGTGAACAAAGTGTAAAACGAAATGATGCAACGCACACATGAAAGCTTACCATGGTATCAAGTATTTTGACCACTTGCTTATAGACATGTGTTAAAAGTAATTTGATTTCCAAATATTATGATGTATTCAAAGTTGAAATACAAAATAAACACTCAACTCATAACGAATCTAAACCATGCCAGAGAACTGCTCTGAGTGCCAAATCTATGGATTTGTTACGATGGAAGGGCAATACTGGTGTTGTTTTCGACAGCAGTTTGAACTTGTTGGGTGACATCAAAACAGAGAATAAGTAATATTGTTATCCATGCCTCTCACTAGATATTACAGTAGAACTTACTCTGCACTGCAACATGATGACCACTTTGAAAGCGAAAGCATATGTCGAGCCTCGGAGCACTATCATAATTTCGATCTCAGAGCGCAGCGTTGCCTCAGCTCTGCGTCTGGCCAGCTTTGATTTAACTCTGCTCTGCCCCATCCCTGCGTCTGGCCGACTCTGACCTAACCCTGTGCCTGTGCTCTGCGCCTGGCCGGCTCTACTCTGTCTCAGCTCTACGTTTGACCGGCTCTGACCTAACCCTGTGGCTGAGCTCTGCGTCTGGCCGGCTCTGACTTAGCCCCACTCAGCCTTAGCTCTGCGCCTGGCCGGCTCTGATTTAGCCCTGCTCTGCCTCCGCTCTGCGTCTGGCAGGTCTGCGCCGGGTCCCGCGGTGACGGCTCTGCTGTTGACACTGCAATGTGTGTCATCGCTTGGAGCCGACGGCGGCGCCAACTCCACATACCTGCCGGCTACCGGCCAGACGCCAAAGCACCCCTCCACCGTTGCCACCGGCTCATGACAAATGGTTGCGACGCCGCACGCATCCGCGCCCAAGGTTACACCGTATAAATAGCCTGCGTGCCCACCGGCGGCCTGCCCGTCCTCTGCAATATCATGCGTCACAGCCGTACTCCGATAATCGGACAGTGCGGGCGGAGCGAGGCCGCTCGCCGAGAGGAAGTGGTGTGACAGTTGCAGCCGGGATTAGTGCTGACGGACGCGCCATGCGAGGTCGGCCGGCATGCCCTCCATGAAAGCCGGTGAGGTAGGTCATCGGTGGCGGCAGCGGCAGCGGCGGCGGCGGGGAGCGTGGCGCGGCCTTGGACGGCGCTGCAACAGAGCTGGGCCTGCAGTCGGCACCGGTGCCGATAAAAACAGCTGCCGCTGTTGAGCGCCGTTTTTGTGAGGCCAGCTCCAAGGCCGCCGACCATTATGGATCATGCTCAGCGCGGCGCGACCGCGTGGTCGGCCGGCCTGGTTCCGGCGGACGATGTGGTCCCCCCCCTCCCGCCTAAGCCCCTCCAGCGGACAGGACCACTGTTGCAACACCACCGCCCGGACGTGCTATCTCATCGAATCGGGCGCCCCTGCACAACACCGTTTTTTGCTGGGCTATGTTGACGCAAGGATTCCTGGCCAGCGCGCTGCTCAGCGGACTGAGCCCAACGACACGGCCGACGGTTGCAACATTGACTCGGCCAGAGGACAACCGGTGGATCGTGCATGCATGCACAATATACACAGCGCGTCAGACGGGCCGGCCGAACCGGTCTTCAACCTACGCAGTTTGTCGGCCAGGCAGGCTCATAAGATGGAGTCAGCAATCCAGTCTGCAAGTCTGGGATGCTTGAACATTAGGGCTTGAGGCTGGAAGCACACCTGGTGCAATGCATTGAGAGTTTTGGCCAATTAATGGAACCAAACAGAGTAAACTTGTCATGGCGTAATAGAAATAGAAATAACGCTAGAATATATAGGTGTCGATGCATGCATACCTACAGTATTCCGCAACTATTGTCGTTTTACATCACAGGCGTGAACGCGTTATATGCCCTTCTAGATGAATTCGTTTGAATAAAATCTGAACCCGAATTTGCAACAAAAAGTAAATCCCCAGAAGTTCATTAAATCACCGAGTCCGTTCGTTCCTCGAGCCAAAGTTTTTTTTCTGAAAACAATAGTACACATTGAGAAACTTTAACCCCCACCCCAGGATGGGGGAGGTGGTTGAGCACCCACCCCTCGGGTTCACCAGAGCACAGCAGGCGCGAAGCTTTGCTGTACTTAAAACACCTTACCGATTCTACGACATTTCCGAAATTTTAAGTTTGGAACATCTCAGGTCAGGCTACCAGGCCAGGTCCAATGACTTCTTCTCCAAAAAAAAATTCAAGTGGCACCAAAGAAAGCGGGTTTGATCTTTTCATCTGATATTCATATCACATTATGAGGCGAAAGAGCACCACAAATTGCGGTAACAGCATTTCTACATCAGGACCTACAATCAGGTACAGGTCACGACATCTCCATTAGAAATGTTTTGGGGAAAAATAAATTGACCGAAAAAATTACACTATTTTAGCCGATATAGCTTAACATACCTACCTTCATATTCCTAAAATCTCAGTACCTTAGGCCACTCTCCAGGGTGTTTTGCAAGCTTGGACCTATAGTTTCTGATAGGTCTTCTCGAACTGCTTAAAGGAAATGGACCACTTTGTTGGAATGTTTAGAAGGACTGTAAATGGACAAAATGTGTCAAAAAATTAGGAAACTACATTTTGTCTCCATCTTTAATTGCATAAAAATCGTTTCTTACTATGTGGGTTGACTCAAGCATCGCGTGTTACTACCAAGCTTTGCTGAGCTATCTGATTGCGGCATGTAACTTTGCAAAATACATACCAATTATTAGCATTATCACATGACATGCCCTACCAGGTTTAGAGGGATCCCAACATGGCTTGAATCGTTACCCATAGGGCCACATGTCCGTTTTTTCGAACTTTAAAGTGTGCTTAACTTTTCATATAGAGGGCTTTGGATGAAACAAACAATGTCAGTATCGATTTCTTAATACGCTGTACAACCCCCTTTTCTTAAAAAAAATATTTCCTCTCTAAAAAAAAAAAAAATTTTTTCCCCCCGGGGAGGGAAGGGGGGGGCAAAAATAATTAAAATTTTTTTTGGTTTTTTTTTTTTTTTTTTTTTTGATTCCCCCCCCCCCTTTTCCGGGGGACACTATGCACAAAGCTGCTATCTCAGTTTCAAAATCATTGCAACCTGTGATAAAAGTGGGACGCTCCCTTTACGCAGGTTTTCAGATTTCAGTCAGTGGCTTCGCAGGAAATGATGATAGAACATTCATTCTAATACCATTACAGTTGGATTATCATGGCGAGTCAAATGATATGCATTTTGACTATGTAAGGACAGATGGTGACATTGATCTGACCTTAGGCCATGTATGTTTTGTTTTGTCCTGGTGTGGTCACATCATACATCATTCGATTTGCCGTAACGAGAGGAAGCGAATGGCTCTTAGAATGTACTCTTGCTCCACCCAGTCAGACGCTAGAGCCAAGAAACCCTACTCTAGCATGTCAACTTCTTTGACCTCAATATTTTTAGGCTGAAGTTCGTGTCTCTATAAAAATGCGTACGTAGGTAACTAGTGTGCCAATGGTCATATTTCAATCCATAGCTCTCAAAGAAAAGATAGTACCATAACACTTATGCAGTTAGCTTTGTACTTGTACTCTTTGCCGGTTATATTCTTACAGTTGAAGATCTCTTCAGCCGAGCACTTCCTTCGCCTCTCCTTCATCAACCTAGCACCTCACTGTTTCACTCTTCTGTTTTCCGCTTCCGCCTCGTCGCTCGCATGCCCCGGCTTCATACATGAAACCTCCATCCTCCATTCCATCAGGGCCTGACCCTGGAGCCGAGCCTGTGCAGTTGACAAACAACGCCGTCTGACGGTGCCTGGGGCGCAGACGCCGCCGTCCCCCGCGCCTGCAAGACGCGGCATCCGGCGCCGCCGGCCGCTAGGGGGGGGCGGCCGCGTGGGCCGGGGGGGGCATCGGTTCCGGGCGGGTCGCCATGCGCGCAGGTACCAGTTTTGGCCTTGCACAGACGGCCGGCGGCCATCAATTAGACTGGTTTATGGTTTTGTTTTGCAGTGGCGCGCGCACACAAGACTGACGAGAAATACGGCCGGATCGTGCGTGGCTGCCTGGATGCGATCGTGCAAGAATCACTGATCAAGACGAACTGGCACAGAGCTTGACGTCTGAGTCCGCAGTACGAGCTTAACTATAGCAGAGTTGTTTCGCTCTGATATGTTTGTACCAAGCGAACGAATTTTGATTTACTAGAGGTGTGCTGACCTTTTTTAGTGGGTAGAATCCTAATTTCCTGGAGCCAAACTTACACGTATATGAAAGTACGTACCTACCATGGGCGTCAAAAACAGGGGACGGAGAACGCACACCCCTAGCTCGCGTCAGGAGGGGGCGTTCTCCGAAATTTTTGGAATTGGCCCGGGTTTTTTACATTTTGTCTTTTTTACCTGCGGGAACTCACGTAAATGTGTTGGCGAAGTGCGTGTCATTACAGTTTTCAGACAACCAAAATGTTCAAAATTCACCTCCCACCCACCCCCCCTTTCATCGCCGGTCTGGGGTTTTTAAAATTCCGTGGTGACGCCCCTGGAGCCTTCCTAGATGAGGTTAGGTTTGTACATGTAAAGCCGCCAGTGCTCGCAGTACTGACGGCTATACTGGCATATGTGCTGGTAAAAACCACTCGAAAATAATAGAGCCGTGAATAAATTCGCATAATCTTAA
This sequence comes from Lepas anatifera, assembly GCA_034440635.1. Taxonomy (NCBI): domain Eukaryota; kingdom Metazoa; phylum Arthropoda; class Thecostraca; family Lepadidae; genus Lepas; species Lepas anatifera. The sequence goes on along the minus strand of JAOTON010002265.1, from coordinate 1,380,377 downwards.
TTTTAGTCAAAGTTTCTCAGGATGTTTTTTTCTTTTATGGGTATTTCATGCCCGATAATTATTTTTAATGTCATTCCTTATTTTCTCTAGAGGCAAAACTACGTGATGGGAGTAAGTAGATACTGTCAAGGTCTCTATAAATTCACTACTGTTAATTTATATAGCGCTATCGGACCGTAATGACATTTTAGATTGATTCCCGCCAATAAATTGTGAAAATGATAAAGGTGGTAATTATATCATTACTAAGGCTACCATTAACAAAGATGTTGATTTAATACTTGCGAACATTTATGGCCCTAATGTTGACGACCCCCCATTTTATCAAGAGGTGGAACATATATGCAATAGCATGAAAGCAAATAATGAAAGTCCAATCATTCTGGCAGGGGACTTTAATATCACTTTAAATTTTTGACAATTGAACTTGAACAATCCACATTCTAGAGAGAAGTTACTTGATATCATAGATAATCTAAATCTTATTGATATTTTTCGTGAAAGGAATCTCGAGGTTCAGAAATTCACGTGGACCGTTGGGAACCCACCAAGAAAGCAGGCTCGTCTTGATTTTTTCTTGACTTCAGAAAGCTTAGAACCTTATATTTCAGAGGTAAACTTTTTGGCAGGTTATCGATCAGATCACAGTATGGTGAGTTTACACCTATATTTTTCGTCGGCACAGCGAGGAAAAGGTTTCTATAAAATGAACAGCTCTCTGTTGAAAGATAATAGTAACATTGAAAAAGTTAATGATTGTATACATACTACTCTATCTGTGAAGGGGCAAAATATTTGCCCAGGGCTATTCTATCAGGGCAAAATATTTGCCCTGATTGTGCATCCCTGCCTAATTGCGCCACTCGCTATATCTCCCATCCCGCTGGTGTGATCCTCACAATAATATTTTTATTACAATTTGCAGTGCTATATTTAGCTGGCATGGTGTTTTCCTGCACGAGAGTTGAATGAGGTAATTGTGTAAATTGTTTGAAAAAATGATATTATTTTCTTTAACATATTTGGTATGAATAAATCTTCATTACTCAGGAAGCCTGGCGTGGGGCATTGTATCGTATTTTAGGAACATCTCCCTTTCTTTTGTGCCATTCGCGCTATTCTTTATAGCGTTAGGTATTTGTAGAACCATTTTTGGATCCAATGAGCACAAGTCCTATTTGCGCGCCTGGCGGCCGCCCCGAATGCGCCAGGCTGGCGCATTGCGGTTCAATGATTGATGCATTACGATCAATCGGCGTTGTTGCGCTCACACTTGAGTTTATGTATGTGAGCGCACAGTTGAAATACAAAAACCCGAATAAACATTACTTTGAAAGTTCTTAGAACGAAGGAAAATATTTGGCAAAAGACAGTATGATGATAATACAGCTCCAATAAGATCAAACCCGTTGAAGACCAATCAGCCCAGGTACCATCAGGACCATTTATACCATACGATATCTAACAAAAAAAGCACAATTGAGACATCAATCAAAGCCCATACGACGAAGGCACACATAAATTTCAACACTACGCTTTTGCCTGCATAACATCGTAGCAAAACAACAACGACGCAATTAGGACCATATCGAGGCGCTTTTAGGGCAGGGGTGTCCTTATTGCGCCTTTTGTAGCCTTCCGGGGAAAAATTATTACAAATTGTACAGGTCGCGCAACTACTTATAAAGGACAAAAAGTAGCGGAGAAATGATCATTTACGACGTCTACAAAAACCAGCATTGTAGGTCGCACACTCTCTTAGCAATTTAGTGTTTTCCTTAAGGTGGCGCAATATGGGCACTCTCCCCTACTCTCTGCCTGTTTACACGACCTCCTTTGTCCAGGATTATTCTCATTTGATAGATATTAACATATAGTGGCGGGAATTTTGGGAGGTACTGGTCCTGAACATGCGGACAGAGACAATCTCCTACTCTGTTTACAATAGACGTCAAATGAAAGGTGAGAAGTCTCGGTTAATCCTCAAGATTCAAGAATTAGAGAATATCGAACACCATCTCTTAACAAATCGTGATCTTCGTGAATTAGCATCGTGTAAGGAGAGGCTAGAACATATACGATCCATTAAAATCGAACGCATAATAACTAGGTCTAGAGTCCGATGGTATGAGCAAGGTGAGAATCACTCTGCGTACTTCCTGAACTTAGAGAAACGTAATTATACCAGTAGGAAAAAAACGAGGGGGCAATTAATAGGGAGGAGGCGGGAGAATTCTTTGATATCATTTGTATAACTTAATTAACGGAATCCCGTAAGCCAGAATTAAGCTCACCGATTTCAATAGATGAGCTTTTCATGGCATTGAAGTCAATGGCTAACAATCGTGCGCCTGGCACTGATGGTTTTCCTAATGAATTTTACAAGGTTTTCTGGGAAAAGTTGAAGAATTTTTATTTCCGCATGGTAGAGGAAAGCTACCAGGTAGGACTGCTTCCAGCAGCCCTAAGAGAGGGTATATTAACACTGATTCCAAAACCACATAAAGCAAGAACTGAGCTTAATTCATACAGACCCATTACTTTGCTGAACTCTAGTTATAAAATTATATCCTCGGCCCTAGTGAATTGTGTAAAACGAGCACTACCAGAAGTCATAGGACAATAATAAACCGGTTTTATGAGTGAAAGATGTATTTCTGATAACAGCAGGTTAACCTATGATCTTATTCAGCAATTAAAGGTAGAAGAGAGGACTGCACTTTTTCTTAGCCTGGACATTGAAGACGCGTTTAATTCGATGAATTGGAACTTTGATCGCATAGTTCTAAGAAAAAAAACTTTCCTCCGGTTATTTTTAATTGGTTTGATGCTCTTTATGTCGGCTCGTCATCTAGATTAGTGTAAAATGGACACATATCGGAACGCATAGAGCTTCAGCGGTCCTGCCGACAGGGGACCCATTCAGTCCATATATCTTTCTTTTGATGATCGGGGTGCTGTTAGAAAGGATTAAACATAATCCCAAAATTAAAGACGTAAAAGTTAAATCAAAAGAGTATAAAGTGTCTGCATACGCAGACGACACCTTGTGTTTTTTGGATGGTAGTATTAATAGCTGTCGAGCTCTCTTTCATGACGTAGGAACCTTCGCCAAATACTCAGGGCTAGAGCCTAATATCACCAAAACACAGGCCTTCTGGGCAGGATATCAGGCCACTAAAAGACAAGCTATCTTCAGTGATCTACCTATGAAGTGGACATCGAAACTAATTGTTTAGGAATCGCATTTGCCAATAGCAGCCTGGAAGTAGTGTCGGAAAACTATGAAGCAAGGATTAGCAAAGCTAAGGGAATTATTAATGGATGGAAAAATAGATATCCCTCCATTATAGGAAAAATAATTAAAACTAAAACATTTTTAATGCCATTATTTACTCACCTATTCACATCTCTTCCTTGCCCCCGCCGGATTGTTAAACGTGCTTAAAAGATAGCTTTTAAATTCATATGGAATGGGAAGACCGATAAGATTTAACGAAATAGCTTGTGCAGACCATGGTTAGCTGGTGGGTAGGGCATGATTTACATCGATGTATATATTACAGGGCTCAAAGTAAACTGGGTAAAAAAGAAGAGTTTGAGTGGTCACGACTGGGTTCGATTCTTTACAGACACTATTTTACAAGGAAAATTCCTATGGGAACAAAATTCACGAACAATGAAAAAAATGGTTGATGAATCTCGTAATGCTTTTTGGAAAGAAGTTTTCATGGCAGTAGCAGATTTCGATGACAGATTGGTGCCAGACTTGGAGGAAATAGGTAGACATTGTCTCTGGTTTTCCAGCTTGACCAAGTTCAAAGACAGTGATAATTATTCATGGAACAAGAGAGGTTTAAAGTATATAAATGATTTAGTAAGATATAATGGTCAGCTCATGACTTTTGAAGAACTCAAAGTGTCTTACCAGGTTCAAGGTATTCATTTCGACTATAATGGGTTAATCAGAAGCCTTCCTCTTGAGTGGAGAAGGGTCCAGAAAACAAAAGCAGCGAATCCGATTATACATCCAAACGTACAAGCCATTTTACAAAAAAGGAAAGGAAACAAGCATATATATGAAATTATACTCAATGTAATGCTTAAAGATACCCGAAACACGTGGGAAGGTGCCTGGGAATCGGAATTCGGAGATATCGAGTGGCCAAAGATGTACAGTTTATCCAAAATAACTATTCCCTCAATAGCATGCCAGGCGGTGCAATACAAAATCACGACGCGGATTATTATAACTAACAGAAAAATGTACCAAATGGGTTTAGCGAATTCGTATGGCTGCGATAGATACAATAATGTAATCGAAACAATTTTACATAAGTTTTGTGACTGTCCGATTGTAAAACAATTTTGGATATCTGCCTCAGAATTTCTTAAAAGGTCAGGAATCGAACCGGATCTGCAAGAGCTGACTAGATTGCAGGTGATATTCGGTGTAGAGGGTTCTGCCTTGTTAAATCATGTTATAATGATTGGTAAAAGTATGATCACAAGAAAGATATTTTTATCCACAGATGTTCTCTTTCTGCGGTTACTGATGGATAAGCAAACCGAAAGAGCTATTGCTGGTAACGTAAATAAAGAGGGGGATAAAAGGGATAAATGGGAGGTTATAGACATAATCACTACGGGGGCCCAAGCTCAAATTGAATCAGGTGGCAGATAAGCTTATTTTCCCTGAATTAGGGTGGATTAAAGTGGCAATGGAAGCCAGGGACTTTCAGGCCTAAAAAATCCTGGAACTGGAGCACGCTGGAGCTTCAGATCGTGGATGAAAAACACATGCTTATGCAGTCGAATCGTTCCTTTTTGGTGTTGGTCTAGCGGGAGAATGATGCCTAATTTGTGTGTGCGTGGTACTGATGTGATCTTTCGTGACTGCTACTCACGTGGTAGAGTATTGCTGTGGGTATGTTGGCGAGTGACACAGTGGTAGTGTTTTTCTCTCACCGTATTGATTGTGGTTTCCAGGAGGTGATGCCTGGGTACTGAGTTACTCCAAGTGACTTAATGTGCACATATTGGTATATTGGTTGGTGCCTTCACATATTGGTTTTGTGCCTTCACAAAAAACGATTTCCTTAAAAAAGCTTCACATGCTGCACGTTTTGACGTATTCAATGAATACTTTTATGAATACTATTCATACCAGAATACTCAGATGGAAGATCCAGCTTAGTATCAAACTTCTTTTTGTCGCCTAAAAGGGTTAAAGACTCGAATTCTGTACATTTTCCGTGCTTGGAAGTGATTCTATGCATACGCTATCTTCCATAGAAAAATATGTTGCGTCAGATTCCTCCAGTTTAGACGATGCATACCAGTATTGTATTGTGGGCTTGTACGTATCATTGTTACGAAGCAACCATACTGTAATGTGTCGCTTTGGTGAGATAGATCGCTTGTAGATATGTACGCGATAGGTTTTTATAGTCGCATTGTGAGAGCAATCATGTGAAGATGGCAGTGCCGTTGTTGGCATGCTGCCAGCGCGTTTTATACTTTTGCTACGCTTAGGTGTGAGGAGGGCTGCTTCCAGTCGATAGGTTTTGTTAGACGCCCGTGGCTAGAACACGAGTGAAATATTCAGAGTAAGGACATGTGTTATCACTCTGGTGGCTTGATTACTTCGGCCCTGCCTTGCTTCTTAGTAGTTTGCAGATGAACTTGGCGTCTGAGTAGTTTGTTGGACAATAAATGCAAAGAGCCGAAAAAAAAATTGTGAAATGTTTAGATGATACAGTTACAAAATGGGCGTGTGCAACATAGGTATAGAGAAAAGAAAAGAAGGAAAACAGAAAATAAGTCGGTAAAACGAAATGAAGGAACCATTTCTTTTCCCAGCAACATCTTCCTTACTCAGACAGGCACCCAATTCAAGCTCAATCAAATGAGCGAACTATCCATGGAGCCTTTTCTCATTGGGGCATCTTTATTAGAAATTATCTGAGATCGCATGGCCCTTTAAAAATTGATACGGCTGTGCGTTGTCTCCTTGGGATTTTTCATTAAACTCTATAACCTGTCACAGACAGCGGAAACCGGATAAGTGGGATGTCGTATTCCCTGCGATCGCCTCAGCACCCGTATGAACACATATCGTATGTCTCCACCTTTCAAGATCGGCAGGCATTTAGTGAACTTTAACTACGGCGCCCTTGTCGACCGAAGTGCCATCTTTTAGAGCAATCTGCAGGGAATCGGCTCGCTGCTTTCAGCACTGGTCAGACAACAACATGTTTGGATTGGGTGGGACCACTCCGCGATGGATCGCCGTCCCTTGTCGTTCCAAATCGCGTGAATTCAGTAAATCAGCAGGCTCTGACCTTGACTGAAGGCGTGGCAATGGACCAGTTCAAGTTTACGTCTATCTCCGCAGGTATCTTCTCAAACGCAGCTTGGAGATGCATTGAAGGTACGACCGGTTTTTGTGCTTGAATGTCAAGAATTTATGAATCCTTGGCCTTGACGGTGCTTCTCCGCCGCACAAACAGTGCGCTCGGTCGACGGACTCGGCGATGGCCACGCGCACTGGCATTGCAGAGGCCCCCTATCTGCGACGATCCATCGCGCACTCGCGTGCGCCAGCGTCTCCACCATAACGGAACCGGGAATATAATGCAGAGTCAACGGGTGTACGGCGGTGAACTAACTCACCAACTCACCCGAAACCAGTGCACATTAAGTTTTAGACCACTGCATAAGAAAGAATGTGAAAATGCGACAAAATGAAATAATCGGGGAGTTATAAGCCCATTGAAGAGTTGTCTAATGTTATATATTTTTGGCGAGGTGAATTAGATCGGCTTGCACTAACCCAATGAACTATTCTAACCTTGCAATGTAAGCGCAGTATTACACTGACAGTGATCACGAAAACTTCAGGTCAGCACTGGAACACCCTGAGCATACGTTTACACTTCACCACCTGGAGGCTCCGATCGGTTCCCTCTTGGTTTTTCGCGAATTATTCCCAGCCGATTTGAATAGGAAAATCGTCACTTTGCATACCTGTCACGTGATCAATTTGAAAACGTATGACCGAAAATTCATATCAGGTCAGGTCACCAAATAATGACGTGATTTACAAATGCATATAAGATGAATTTGCTCTAAGAAAAGAGGCAGAACAAACCGCGGCGTAACTCGACCCAGGAAGAATTAGATCAAGTTTCGAAGAATCATTTAAAGACTCTTGGAGAGAAAAACCGTTTAGATGACAACCATTATAAGTCCATGTCAATAACAAGGTCACCAGAGATCACTAAGGACCACGCTTTACGACTAAATTTCTGTCTATAACATTTGAGCGAAACAAGGAGCAGCAATCAAATTTGACAGTGTCCAGCATAGGTAACCTAGGGATTGGAATAATATACCACTTATCCTTGAAAAGTTCTTATTTTACCTTGACTGAATGGTAAGGCTACTCTGTGACCTAACAAGCTCATGTTATATATCATTCAAATCCTTGGGTCAGGGCCACCACATTAGGACCATTGGCTTTGGTTTAGGCCTAATAGCTTTCGAGCTATCATGAATTTCCTAAATCTGTCTAAGTGTGTCACATTTTGGCTCCCTGTGACGTCATAGCTCAACGGGCAGGGTTCAAAGTTGGTTAATTATAGCAGCCGGTAAGGCACTTTTAGTGCAGCTTCGATTTTTCGGTATCAACCTTCAGTCCCTGACATTGTGGGGACTGGGAAGAGTGTCCAATCGGATACCCCAGGCGGAGATAGGTACGAAAAGGGCCCAGGCGATGCCGGGTTAAAAGGCAGAGACTCTCGGGCTTGTGTGAAACTGCAGCATCGCTCGCCATTTTGCCGACCGCTGCTTAGGGCCGGATGCGCCATGTTGCAGTGTTGCAGGATTATACAGCGTCGGTGAGTCACGGTCGGCTGGCCCTGGCAGAGGCGGTGGGAACAGTGGAGGGGAGAACACGCTCGACTGTCCCCTGCTGGAGGCCCTAAAGAAGGTGAGCTCTGTCTCCCGGCATACAATACATCGGCCCCGTAAGTAATTTTCGCTGCTTCCGTTCATGCCTCAGGTTTACTTTTCAGGATCGCCGGCACTAGGCATCATTGGCAGCACTATGACTTCAGGTAGGCATGTGAACACTGAGTGCGAACAGTGCACCTTTGTTGCCGTCATGGCGGGAGCGAGTCAACCTCCGCGGTTAGCGTCATCCGCTGCGCATACCACCCCCACCCCAACTCCTTCCCAAAGGGTAACATGCGTGGGTGATCACATGCATCTACAAGTAGGGTGTGAAAGGGAATGTGGCACCTTGGTCGAATTCCGAAATTTAGTGTAATTAGGGGTATTTCTAGCCAAAAATCATGAAAACGTCCATGATTTCTCTGAAAAATTTACAATAAGCTCAATATTTTTATTTTTAATATGCTCCTCTGGGGTGACAAAATAAGCCTCTACCTGTGAATGACGTCATGATCTAGCAATTACTACCATATTCAATAGGCTTCAAGGGCTTCAATTGGCTGATTACTCACCGTGACGTCAGCATATGCCATCACACCAACAGCTGAAAACTGGCCGACATCTTGGGGTAGATTTTGGGTACATTTAAGGTAGGTTTTTAGCCTTTTTCTACATAAATTTTGAGTTTCAAGACAATCGGTATATTGAGTACCGGTTTCTTCGACATGCTTCACAACTTGGCTATCTCAGTCAAAATCACGTGATAAAGGTGCCACATTCCCTTTAAAAGGATTTTTCGGAGATGTATCACAATCTTTAAGGCAAACCATCGGCCGAGCAGGATGGTGGCATCTACCTTTACAAGTTGCATTCATAGTGAGCAACCAACCTCCTCACCACTGTGCTCGGTAGACAGGGGGGTCCCAATTGACATTGAATGGGATGACGTCACAACGGCATGAGGGGATTTCTTCAACATGCAGGCATCATGAGAAAACCCTAAAAAAGATAGCCCCTCCCAAGACGTCGTATAGCACGACACGGCTGTCAAAATAGGTTTAGCACAATCAGAAATTCCTGAATGTTATGAATCTGGTGTTCATTTAAGAATGTTAGAATTTGTTTTCAAACAGAAGCGCGGCAAAGATAGGCCTGTAAATGGAGCGGAAGCAAAGGAATGTTTTCCCTCTGCAAAAGCAAGGGCTTTCCCCTGCATTTCCCCTCCCTCAGAGAGAAAACTTTATTTACTGCTACCAAATTATCGCTTCCAATTTTTAATTAGCACTGTGCAGCTGTTGCACAAATATAGCCTTATAGCTCTTATACATGCATATCATTTGATTGATCGAGTAGTTTGGCATGAGAAAATTGTTTTAACGTAATGATAATAATAGCAAAAGACTGAAAAATGCAGTTTTGGGTCCCCGTGTTGGGCGGAGCTTGCTAAAAGCACTCGAAATAGTATACGGCATGTGCACCATCACCGGTGTATTTAATGAGTTTCCATATTACTGTTTTTAAGTGAATTTTGATTCCGCGATTTTTTGCGGTGTGTCGTGATACTTTTAACTATTTCATTCTGCCATTGGATTTTAATTTCGAGCTGTGCCGCGCCGATGCCTCCGGCGTTATCTAGGGGCCTCGCACCGGGTGTATCATGGTTGCGCGTGCTGATGCATGAATGCTTTTTGTATCGCTTAGTGGAAATATACCATGAATGAAAGTGAATTGTTTTGGTTGGTAATGCAAACGCTGGCCCCAATAATAGGAATTTCTTTTAAATATGTTATACCTCCTCTAAAAAACCCAATTTCTTCAATAAACCTCATACAACAAAAACACTGAGAAGTTTTGAATTTAGTGCATAATGGCGAAAATATTTTGTCTTTTTTATCGGAACTTTTGCGCCACAATGAGCGGGAGGCTTCGTTGCTTCCATTTTCTGCCATATGAAGTAATGTGAAGGGTGACGTCATGCAACGTCACAACGGCGTGAAGGTCGAGATTGAGCGTGCCTTGTAAAGTAAAGGTATCTTGCTCGGTAGATACTCTGAGCTCTGAGCTACCCGTCCCCACCGACACCCTTACTCGGCACCAGCATAGTCCGCTGCACCAAACAGTGACACCTCTCACCTCTGTGCCTCGCGGGCATCCAATAACTGACGGAGGGTGGTCGTTGATTAATGAGACATGTACATGTGCCTTGTGATAGTGGAACTGTTTCCATAAGAACGGTAGTGTTGTGAGCTATGCATGTACCTGGTGATTTATTTGCAAGGCCATTTTCAGCCAGAATATTTATTCTTAGCCATATTAAATATAGCTATATTATATGAATACATATTCTTAGCCAGAATATTTATATATTGTCTCGATTATCTTGTACACCATCCAAGCCTGTCTCCTGGTACATACAAAGTTGCCGAGCTTGCTGAAGTTGGGACCGCCGATGCAGGTGTTTGCTGAGTGGTTAGGAAAGGAGGGGAGGTTTTAGTGGCACACAAAGGTCCGTGCACCATCTAGAGAAGGGGCAGCCCAAGCGAGGTAATCCGGCTATGACCTCTAAAAAGAAACAGAGGGGGCTAAGCCCTCCCTCTTTAAATAAAATTGATGCTTTATGATTGATTATCAGCAGAATCGTCTCTGAGCGACATTTACGGTTTCTGGAGAATACCTTCCTTTTTGAACGTGAATCAATTTTTTCCTGAAAAGAAAAACTAAAGTTCTTTTTCACTTTCTGAGCAATTGTTCAGGAACAGCTGATGTAAAAGTGATGTCACTGCTACAGTTTCATCCGGTCAGCCGGTTCCTCCGCCAATCAATATTTTTTTATTGTGTCCGAGGCTGACAGGGGTTTACTCAACCCCGCCCCAAACCAACTGGCTGGATCTGCCCCTGTCCTAGAGAGCACTACCCAGGGCACTACCGAGAACTGCCGGAAGTTTGATCCAATATGGAAGCGTATGGTGCACCGTTCTGTATTGAATAGGAAAGAACACAAAACTTCAGTAGGAAAATGAAACTTTGTCTGTGTCTTCGGATGTTTCACTTTACTGTGGCTATTTGGCGAGAGCTAGAACTATATCGCGAGACCTAAAACTTTGAGTGAACGTATCTGTTGCTCAGCAAATAAGGTAGGTATGTACGCATCGTCTCGCTCACACGCTGCGCTCTTCTTTGGTACGTCCATAACAGACGGAGGAAGCCAGTTGATAACACTTATGCTATTACATCACGATCGGGAAAGTGGGGCAGCATACACATAGGTGGATGCATTTGGCACCTGGGGCACGTAGGCTGGTCGATCCACCCTGCGCCCCGGCGACCCTTGGAGTCGCTCCGTTGTCTCCTGAAACGTCGCTTTCCACCTCTCTCTTCCGGGAGGCAAGTATTGGCACCCCCACTTGCAATTTGGCGCCCCTCTCATATGGTCAGACCTTAACCCTCGCCCCGGTGGTGGGGGAAGATGTTTGAGCATCCTCTCCCTCGGTTTTTTCAGAGGCACCAAAAACGGCAGTGCAAAGCGCCATCGTATTTGGCATAGCTTACCAATTCTGCAGCTTTTCCAAAATGTTAATGTCGGTTCATGTCAGGTCAGATTACCAGTGCAGGTCAAGTGGCCTCACCTCCAAACAAGTTTAATATAGCATAAGCAAATACAGCGTTAATCTATCCGATTGAATTAATATCAGATAATGAGCCCACCAAGTGCTACAAAGCAAATTCTAAGACTTTTTATATCGATGACTTAGGGTCAGATACGGATGCATCAGACCTCTGAGGAGAATGCATGGGAAAAATGCGCGCGGAAACGCATGGGAAAATGGGAATTGGGCGAAAATGACTCCATTTGTGTAGATACAGCTTAGAATACCCTCGCGTTCTCCAAATAGGCCCCTTTCCAAGTTTATGTTGGAAGTTTGGACCTGTGACCTCAGGAGAGTTTATCTGGGGCTTCAGACTTGGGTCAATAACTTGGCAGGAAATGATGGTAAAGCTTTTATTTTGCAACCAGTAGGTACGCTTTGATTATTATTGTAAGTCGATTAATATGCTAGAAAGCTAGGTAGGTAGGGGAGTACTAAGATATGCTAACCATGCTACGTCAGATGGTGACCTTGACCTGACCTTAGGTCAGGTCATTTTTATGTTTTTTACCCAGTATAGTCATATTATACACTATTCGATTTCCCATAACAAGAGGAAGCGAATGGGGCCCAAAAATTGGTTCTAACTGTACTCTATCAGACGCTAGAGCCCAGAGAGTCTTATCTAACAGTTGAGGAGCGTTACAGCTGAGGATTCTCCGCCCCGGAGGTGTAGAGTCACGATCAGGTGTGCTGCCAGTGACACGGTGGTGATCGAACACACCACCGGATCAGGGCGGGGGATAAGAGAGTCATTCCCTCAAAAGCTAAAAAGGGATCAACACTTCCCCCTCTTTAAAAGTCTGCTCATAAAATTGAATAGGTATAAGTTTCATGCTACAAAATCATGTAAGAAACCGCGAGACGTTTTCCCAAAACGTCTGACAGAATCAACATTATGCAGAATGAGACGCTGCAGAATGAAATGAAAAACATCACTTTTTACCAAATACCAAAGCTTGCATACCTGAACCTTCCCCATGTTAACAGTGCTTTCCACCCAACAAAGCCGTTTCGTGCTCCCAGAGTCACTTTCCATTCACTAGACCCTCGGTCAAGTGCCCCTACCCCCTCAAACTCGAGTCATGAGTGCGCCAGTGATCATAGAACAGCACTCGGTGGCGAGGACTCGGAGCATGGCCGTCAGTCTCGTGACGCAGTCAGAGCACCCTGGCGCATGGACCACTAGCACGGGAGAGGTCTGGCGCATGGACCACTAGCACGGGAGAGGTCTGGCGCATGGACCACTAGCACGGGAGAGGTCTGGCGCATGGACCATCAGCACGGGGAGAGATCTGGCGCATGGACCACTAGCACGGGAGAGATCTGGCGCATGGACCACCAGCACGGGAGAGATCTGGCACATGGACCACCAGCACGGGAGAGATCTGGCGCATGGACCACTAGCACGGGAGAGATCTGGCACATGGACCACCAGCACGGGAGAGATCTGGCGCATGGACCAACAGCACGGGAGAGGTCTGGCGCATGGACCACCAGCACGGGAGAGATCTGGCGCATGGACCACCAGCACGGGAGAGGTCTGGCACATGGACCACCAGCATACATACATACATACATACATTTATTTCGGTTATCAACAAGTACAATGACAGTTCTGATATCTATCGATTGGCGCAAAAGCGTCTAGCGCTTGACTCTTGGCGCCTCTCGACAACATTGGCGAATTCAAGTGCCACGGTCGCACCACCCTTGGCCCATGGCCGCTCACCCGACAGTCACACACAGGATACCCACAACGGCGTCGGCGTCCTTTGCATAAATTGTTCAAGAGTTCAATGTGAGAATCTTTTGGTGTTTGATATGAATTTCAGGGTTTCTTTCGCTATCGCTCGATTTGTGTCATCGTTTCCATTTCCTCCATGCAGCAGCATCTTAAGTTTTTGTTCAGTTGATAAATTTGAAAATTCTGTGGCGATTATGGTCGATATATTTCGGTGGAGGACATTTCTCTGCACTGTATAATTTACGCAATGAATAAGAAAATGTTTCGTATTTTCGTTTTGATGACCACAGCTGCAGAATGGGGTTTCGGCTCCGAGGATTTGATAAGTGTGGCCATTTAATTTGGACATGTCAACTCTGAGTTGCGTCAAAAGGGAGTTCAAAATTTTGTTGCCGTACGAGTAGTATTTTAGAGGTTGTTGAACAGAGAAATATTCGACTACATGGCTTTTAAATGATTTGTGCGATTGAATGGTTCTTATTGGTTCTGGAAGCTCATTATATTGTTTTATTGCGCTTGGCAAAAACGAGTTACTGAAGTTACACGTTCTAGTCAATAGTTCCGTTCTTTGGTTTCGGTTACGTAATTCTCTGTTAGCCGTTGCGTTGCGTATATTAGGAAGAGTGGTTTTGATGTATTGGGGAATATCGTCATTTAGTAGTTTTCGTAAAAAGTGAAGTTTGTGGATTTTACGTCGATTTTTTAGGCTATTCCAACCTAGATCTAATCTTAATTTTTCTGTAGAGGTTCTAGGTAGTGTTTTAGTAACGAGTCTTGCCGCCCTGTTTTGTAATCTTTCAAGCCTCAGACAATCTGCTGCCGTTATGATTCCGTCGTAAATTATATCGCAATAATCAAAATGAGGCATGATATAAGTGCTATAAATATAGTTAAGGATTGGTCGAGATAAATATGGGGCGATTGGGTAAAGAGGACCTAGAGTGATATTAACTTTTCTGACAATGTTGTCTACATGTGAGTGGAATCTTAGGTCTTTTGAGAAATTCATGCCTAAATGTTTGTGCTCGTTAACATCCGGGATGATTTTGCCGTCAAAAAATAATTGTGGGGGTTCTGCATTCCTTCTGTAGGAAAAGGTTTGTTGAATAGTTTTTGAGGCATTGAAAGTAATGAGCCAATTCTTACCATACTCTTGAATTTTAGAGAGATCATTTTGGAGGGATGCTTGAACCTCTTGAACATTTTCAGGTTTGTGTCGAGCAAATAGGCAAGTATCGTCAGCAAACAACAGAATTTCGTTCCTAACTTTAGTAGAAAGGTCGTTTAGATATAGAAGGGCAAGCAGGGGCCCAATAACGGAACCCTGCGGGCATCCTGCATTCAGTGTCAATAAAGAAGACGAAGTGTCGTCGACAATGACCCTCTGCTGTCTGTCTGTCAGATATGAGCGTAACCAGTTGATGATGTTAGTCAGTCCAAATTCATGTTCACATTTGTAGAGAAGTCCTTTGTGCCAAATTTTGTCGAAGTAGCGACTGATATCCAGGTATAGGACTGTGGCGTCTTTTTCTTTGTCTAAGGATTCGTAAAGGGCGTGCGTCAGGTAAAACAGTTGAAGTTGTGTCCCATGTCCTGGTCTGTATCCACTTTGTCTTTCAGTAAGGAGGTGATTGTCAGTAAGATGCTGGTATATTTTTCTGCAAACAATTTTTTCGAACACTTTCGACACACAAGACAGAAGACTTATTGGTCGATAATTGGCAACGTCGGCTGTACTACCTTTATTTTTATAAATGGGCTTAACATTGGCTACCTTCCAAGACTCTGGGAATATACCTAAATGAAGTGATTTATTGAAAAGCCTCGAGAGAGGTTCTGATATTATTATTGCGGTGAGCTTTAATAGTTTTACGGGTATTTTATCTGGACCAGTAGATTTATTCTTACTCAAGCCGTTAATAGTTTTAAGCACTTCCTGTTCACTTATAACAAAGGATTCTAAATTTGGTACTACAGTATTTTGCAAATGATGAACTATTGCTCTGTCAGAATCAGGTAAATATGTTTGGGCGGCAAAATAGGAATTTAGTAGCTCAGCTTTTTCCAGATCATCTACGACGAGTTGTTCAGAAGTGTTTATTAGAGGCGGAATGTCAGATTTTTTTATGTTGCCGACCATTTTTCGAAGCGTTTGGTGATATTTATGTAAGTCTTGTTTTTCTTCTATAAGATTAGATGCCTGGTGTTGAAGATATTGGCTCTTTAATCGTTTAGTCATTTGTGTTACATTATTTCTGCACTGTTTCCATGCCGTCCAGTCATGGTCACAGCTAATGCAATGAGCCGGGGAGTTTTTATTTCTGCAGTTTTGACAAGATTTTGCTTTTCTGAAAAATCCGGTCCCGCTTTCGTATCAAAAGTTTTAGCGCGCTAGTTACCCACGGTTTTTTGTTTGAATGAAGTTTTACAGTTTTTGTGGGAATGCATTCGTGAGCTGCTTTAGGAGGGTTGAGGTAAAAGGTTTGAAGCTGAGTCTATGTCTTTTTCCAGAATTTCACTCCAGTTTGTGGTCATCAAAGTCTGCGTCAGTCTCGGAATGTCCATGTTAGAGTAATCCCATATATTCTTTTGTGCTTAATGGATGGAGTACGAGTATTTCCTCGAACAGATACAAAAATAGGAAAATGATCTAATTGGGAGAATGAAGATATAGTGCCACATTTTGTTACCGTATCATAATTCGGAAACAAAACAAAGATCTCTGAGATTTCGAGTTTCGCCTTCTACACGCGTGGGTTCTGAAATGAGTTGAGAGAGAAAGAGGGAATCGGCGACTAGTTCCAACTCGCGTTCGAAGGGTTTGACTGGGGAATGGTTAAAGGAACTATTTCGTAAATACGGGTTACCGGCGCTTAGGTCTCCTATTACTATAATGTTTGAAGGTGAAAATTTTTGTGCAATTCCTACACTTTCTGCGAGATTAGATAGAAATTCGTGCAGACGGTCCGATTTCATATTAGGGGGTAGATATATACCACATATTATTGTAGTGAAGTTACCAAAATTTAGTTTTGCCCAAATCCATTCTTCGTCACCAATTTCTAGTTCCGGGAGCCGATTAATAGCGATTGAAGTACGACAGTACAGAGCTACGCCTCCACCTTTTCTGTTTCTGTGCCGGGTAAGTGGTTTCTGGAAGCCTGAGATACTGAAAAGACTGGGATGCACAGAGTTATCTAGTTTTGTTTCGGACAAGGCCAAGACTTGAACGCAATTTTCCTCCACAAAATTGTCTAGTTCATCAAGTCTACCTTCGGTGGTAATGCTGTTGATGTTAACGTGAGCTATTTTAACTTCTTCATCAACTTTAGGCCCTGGATTTGATTCTATGCCTCCAATTACTAAAATGTATTCTAAGTTTTGACGTAAATTGAGCATCCACCAACTGCAATTTAACATCTGAGTACAACATAATATCTCTGAGAATATGAACTTAAGTTTGTATTGTTTATTGATTTGATATGTTAACCACGACGGGACGGACGCCGACGCCGCTGCTGCTACGGGGTGCAGTGACAAGCCGAGGCGAGCTGTCATGATGCACCTCGACCGGGCACCTGCCAACAAACATTTATCAATATGAGAACACTTTGCAAAATATAGCAACGAAGTGAGACTGGAAGGAGCATTTGCAAGCATAACGATCCTAAAGAAAGTTTTCAAGATACACTGGTTTAATAAGAAACGTGGAAGTAAGAAGACTCTGTGTCAAACTTCATGAAGCCTACTTGTTATAAGCGTGTTTGTGTCAATGCGAGTGAACAAAATCAGTTACCACGGAGAAGACGAAAACGACCAACATACTCGCTGATGGTTTTATGTAATAGGCTTATTGTCTTATTGGTAACAAGTCTGATGGTGTTGCTGATCTTAGTTTTTAACTTAACCAGATTTGGAACATATAACTCGCGATCGAATCGAAGCATTTACATAATGTTTTTACCCTTCCCATATCAGAGTGTGGTACAGAAGAAAGCCCTATCCGAGATTATAACTAGGAAAATAATACACAACAAGCTTAAGCGACACAATTGATTTCAGATCACAGCAAAGTTTGGATATTTTCTTCAATCATCCTCACAATAAGTACAGGCTCCAAGCTACGATACCAACCACTCCTGTCCTGCCGCGCAGCGTCTTCCACCCCGACTGAGTCACGGCGTGGCCGCGGTGACCGGTCGGCCGCCGGCCCGGTATGCCAGCTGTCGCAGGGGCGGAAACCGGCTCAGAGCATGGGGGTCTCGACGCGGTAGTAACTTCGTGAAAACCACTGGTTACTCTACACAGCAGCTGGAAAACTCACATCAGCAGTCCGCCTCTTCCTTCGTCGACTCGTTGCCGTAGGCGATCCTGAAGGCACAGAGGGCGATTTCAGGACCAGCGCGGAGGGACCAGCCGGCAGCCTCGGACGGACGAGTCCTGGCTAACGACCCTGGACCTTGTGGGCCGATTTCTGCGGCCGCTCGCGGCCGCTGGCGTTCCTGGAGTTGCAGGGGCGTTTCCAGGACTGGCGTTCAGAATCCTGCTGGCTCCCCGGACGGTTGATCCCTGGCGACGCGGGCGGGACTGCGGCTGGCAGCCGCCCCCCGCCCCGAGGCTGCAGAGGCGGCTCCACTGGTCGAGGTCAGGGGTGCAGATTCAGGGTCGTCCACCGGAATCACAGGCTGGCTATGACGGAGAGCTTGATCCGCTGCATCGATGGCCGGGTGGTCTCCAACCAGTTTACGGAGATCTGCGGCACTTTGGATCATTTTTGTGGGTCCTGACTGCGCCACTCTCACTTTCGGTTTCCCGGCATCAGTCCATGCAGCATCGAGTCTGCCAGCCCGTTTCAGCTCCCGGGCCGCGTACATTAATGCACTGTTGTAGCGTGTCAGGTTGTCCGTGATGTAGGCGTCACAAACCATGTCACGCGTCAGGGTCGAATCTCGAGGCAATTCGATACCCCGCAGACTCTTTCGCTCTCTATATAGTTCATCGCGCTTGGTCAGAGTTACGAATCTAGCCAAGATTTGTCGAGGCCTACCGTTCTGCTGGCGTCCCAGTCTGTGGGCGGCGTCTATGTCGTCAGGGCGGAGAGTGACGCCCAGTATGCGACCCAGCTCAATGACCAGGCCAGGGGTGGACTCGCCCTGATGTTCTCTGACTCCACTGATGATCAAGTTATTTTTGCGGCTATATTGTTCAAGCACGTTCAGTTTGATGTCTTGGTCGGCGATAATATTGCTTAGCTCGCGGATCTTTGCCTCGTAACGCTCCGCTACTTCGGTCACTGCACGCCTCACAGCTGGAGCCACAATCTGGTCCTCAATCGCTTTCAAGACCTCGCTGTTTTTTAGGCTCTCGATCAGTGCTTTCGAAATCTCACCCGTTGCCATGGCAGGTGCCCAGTCACCGAACTAAACGTGTATTGTCACGTCGATTTCGCGTGGAATACCGCTATTCACAGCACTGCACTGGTGGGCACTGGTGAGCCGGCGGGAGCGAGCGACCTGCGACCCGACCCGGGCGGTGACCGGACAGCACGGGAGAGGTCTGGCGCATGGACCACTAGCACGGGAGAGATCTGGCGCATGGACCACTAACACGGGAGAGGTCTGGCACATGGACCACCAGCACGGGAGAGATCTGGCGCATGGACCAACAGCACGGGAGAGATCTGGCGCATGGACCACTAGCACGGGAGAGATCTGGCGCATGGACCATCAGCACGGGGAGAGATCTGGCGCATGGACCACTAGCACGGGAGAGATCTGGCACATAGACCACCAGCACGGGAGAGGTCTGGCGCATGGACCACTAACACGGGAGAGATCTGGCGCATGGACCACTAACACGGGAGAGGTCTGGCACATGGACCACCAGCACGGGAGAGGTCTGGCGCATGGACCACCAGCACGGGAGAGATCTGGCGCATGGACCATCAGCACGGGGAGAGATCTGGCACATGGACCACCAGCACGGGAGAGATCTGGCGCGTGGACCACTAGCACGGGAGAGATCTGGCGCACGGACCACTAGCACGGGAGAGGTCTGGCACATGGACCACCAGCACGGGAGAGGTCTGGCGCATGGACCACCAGCACGGGAGAGATCTGGCGCATGGACCATCAGCACGGGAGAGATCTGGCGCATGGACCACTAGCACGGGGGAGATCTGGCACATAGACCAACAGCACGGGAGAGATCTGGCGCATGGACCACTAGCACGGGAGAGGTCTGGCGCATGGACCAACAGCACGGGAGAGATCTGGCGCATGGACCACTAGCACGGGAGAGATCTGGCGCATGGACCATCAGCACGGGAGAGATCTGGCGCATGGACCACTAGCACGGGGAGAGGTCTGGCGCATGGACCAACAGCACGGGAGAGATCTGGCGCATGGACCACTAGCACGGGAGAGATCTGGCGCATGGACCAACAGCACGGGAGAGGCCTGGCACATGGACCACTAGCACGGGAGAGGTCTGGTGCATGGACCACCAGCACGGGAGATATCTACTCAGGCATGAGGAGCATTGTCCAATAAACACTATCAAGGAAACCATATATACGTGTCAAGTTAACACCATGCAACATAGTTGCAGTATCACGACGTGAAAAGCGGAGAACAAACAATGTGGCATTAACAAAGTGTGACCTGCTGGGTGTGACTATGGTCACACTCAGCAGGTCTCGAATATATATATATATATATATATATATATATATATATATATATATATATATATATAAGTTCATGCGATGAAAATATAGTTTCAAATATGTATAACGGGATTTCGAAGATTCAGTATTCTTTAAGTGGAATGGGCCCGGGAAGTTCCCCACCCACCGTTTTGCAGCAACATTGTTATTTTTAGGCTACATTGGGCGAAAAGTGCATGGGTTGATTATACTACAATCTATAACATCTAATATCGCACATTCGATGGTCCACACAGAATTGATTATCAAAACCGGAGATAAGCTTTCTTCTTTGAAAGATGATAGGCTCTGTTCTGTGTGGACCAAACGTACCACTAGTCTCTCTCCTCTCGCTCCACTTGGCTCGGAAACAAAGATTAAACACGCACCGAATACGACCCGTGTATATGATTGGTAGGAGATACCAACAGTTTCTGAAACCCTGTCGAGAAGAATATTGGCAGGGTCGACTTAGACCACTCATGCTGGGGATGCTGAAAAAAGCTTTAAATCCACACCTGTGCTTATCAGTTTTAAAAAAAACACTAAAATATTCAAATCATGTTTAAGCTCTCATGTTTAAGCTCTCATGTTAACCGCTCATGTGTTGACCATGCCCCGGCCACGCTGTATTTGGCATTATAAGGACCTCGAGGACAGTAGAGGAACATGAGGCCGGGCTGGTGTGGCCTCCTGAACTGCTCCTGCTCCTGATTCCAATCTTCAGACTATCTACCGGACCGGCCATCCATGCGAAACCATGACACGAGCTGGTGTCACGGCCATGAGGCGGGTCCGCCCTGGCATCAGCCCTCGTGGTTGCATTACCGACCGTCCTGTGCGAGTGACGAACGGACGCGCCGCAAAAACGCC
The DNA here is from genome assembly GCA_034440635.1 of Lepas anatifera. Taxonomy (NCBI): domain Eukaryota; kingdom Metazoa; phylum Arthropoda; class Thecostraca; family Lepadidae; genus Lepas; species Lepas anatifera. The sequence continues at coordinate 1,359,448 of JAOTON010002265.1, read as the reverse complement.
GCCGGCGCTTTTTGCCCGGCCACGCGTCGGATATTGCTCTTCTTGCAGCAGCTGGCGGCTCGCGGATCTAGGTCAGTCGGGCACAAAGCGATGAGCCGGGGAGAGGTGAGAGGGGATGCTCTCTGTTGGTGAAGCCATGAGATTCACCATGCGTCACAGGTCGCGGCAGTAAAAACGCCCGTTGACATACATGCGACTCATCTGGCCTACTTTGAAGTGGGGAGGGGGCGGTGTGCCTGTGCATGATACGGCCGGCGTGCCGGCGCACAAGGGAGCCCGATGCAACAGAGGGGAGGCTCGGCGGCGAGGGTGACTGAGACATGACAGAGAGCGTATGTGCTGGTGACGTAGGCGACCTCGGCCTATCGAGTCGGAGCTGCCGCTGCCGTCCGCGCGCAATGAAGACCGGCGCAACACAGCATGCAACCGCTCCATATTGGTATCCACAAAGACAGCTGTGCAAGGCGGTAAAAACTGGAGCATCTGCAAAGGCGACCCAGTTGCTGGTCTAAAGGGAAGGCGCTCCTTTTGAACCGGCATCATTAGCAACGCTGATCCATGAAGAATGTGCTCCTGAAAAGTGATCCGTGCTCAGAGAGCCCGCAATGCGAGTTCAGTTGTTTCAACTGATAGTTACTATGTGCCAGTACTTTACTAACATTGAATGTTGAATTTATTTTCATCTGTACTGACATTAGGAACTGATCCAGGATTTCACTAGGGGGTTGGGGGGGTGCAGACAGTGGCGGATCCAGGGGAGGCATTTGCCCCCCCCCAACGGAAAAACTCGGGGTAAAACTATGTTTTTGCCCCTCCCCAAGCTGTTGACCTTCTTTATGCCCCGAATCCTTCTTAGTTTATAAGCAAGTGCTTCAGCTTCGCATCTTGGGTTTACCCCAAAAACCTACCGTCTAGTTAAATTGTGCCATGCTCTCACCGCATGATGATTTTTTGTTGTTTTTTTGCTCATCGGGTTTGGTTTGCCTCCCCCAAACCTACCTGATAGATCCACCACTGGGTGCAAAGCTTTGGGCGGACAGCCAATCTGCCATTTTGGGACGGCTTTTGCGTCACGGGAGGCGCCTTCGAGACACTAATTTTGACTGTTTGTAATGCTGTTTAAAACAAAGAAGACTAAAAAAGGTCATGGTAAGGGGTAACTTTGAAAAATGTTTCTGGTCAAACAAATGCCAATGAACGAAGGTACCCCCACTTGGACTAGTTTATAAAGATGACATCAGGCAGAACAGCCTTTGGGACATATATGTCCCCCATTCATCCTGCCTGAGCAAAGCGCATAGTGATAAATCCACAGTATTCTACATGGAGGCGAAACTTTTTTGGATTTACACATTTGCAAGGGGGGCTTAGTAAAAGATGACGTTGGAATTCTTCTTCGTAGTCTGGACACAACTGTGCTGTGGTGGCACAGCGAAAAAAACACATCAGGAAAATAAGTAAATGATCTTTGTCAGTGGTGCATCCAGGACTTTATTTCTGGGAGGGGGCTAAGAGACACAAGCTTTCCCGGCCAGAAGGGAAGACTGTACGCGGTTTACAGTTATGTGCGGTTCGCAGTCTTAAGGTGATCTAAATTGTCGCCAAAACAGACTTTTCCAGGTACCCGATAATTACTGGGATATCCGTTCTGGGATTCTTCGTTAGGCAATAACAGACTAAGAGGATGCAATAACAAACTTTGAAGTGGCAATAACAGACTACGAAGAGGCAATAACAGACTACAATAAGGTAAAAGAAAACTGCGTAGAGACTGGTCACGCTGTTAAATCAGAAGCACATTTGAAGCATTTCAGTCCGTCACTAGGTGTTTTTGACCCGAGAGACTCTGGGGTCATTCCCTGTCAGGGGCGTAGCCAAGGGGGCGCCAGGGACAGTCGCCCCCCCCCCCTGGGGGCCCTAAGGGCACCCTGAGGACACGGGCCGCGCGAAGCGCGGCTCGCCCGCACTATGGTCTGTGGCAAAATTTGAAATTTCATACCATACAGGGCCCTCTTAAGCCCTCTTCAGTGCTCTATTCTGTAACAAGCAGGGCCCTTTTACCCATCAGGGCCCTTTTGGCGCTGTCTCAGGGGCCCTTTTCGGGGCGCCGCCCCTCTCCCTGAGCGAAATCCTGGCTACGCCCCTGCTGCCTGTTAACACGCGCATTGACGGGGGCGGGTACCCGCCCCCCTCGGGTTTTTCGGAGACAGCAGAAAAACGGCGCCGCGCAGCGCCGCCGTACTTGACATACCTTTTCCCTCATCATTTTTGAAACTTTTGTGAAAATTTTGAGGATAGGTCATCTCAGGTCAGGTCACCAGTACAGGTCAAGTGACCCGACCTCAAAAAAAGTTTAAGATAGCATAAGTCGGAGCAGGGTGAACTTATCCAATTGAAACTCATATCACATAATGGGCTCACCGAGTTCTCTAAAATTTGTTCTGGTATTTTTTATATCGATGACCTAAGGTCAGGTACGAGGCATGACCTCTCCATTGGAAATACATGGGAAAAATGGTTTTTACTAAATAACTCAGTAACAGATGGTCATAGAGCGTTTATTTTAGCTTCATTAGACTCGCCTTGGCTTTGCGGTTCTAATGATAGGCATTTTATATAATTTGACCCTGACCTGACCTCAGGTCAGGTCAAATCTTTGATTTGATCTAGCAAGGTCAAATCATATATCATTCGATACGGCTTGTTGCGAGGATTCATACAGTTTAAGTCGTTTTGCTCTATCTTTACTTGTTCAGATGTAATGGCCGAAAAACTTTAATTTACATGTCATACATCCGTATGACGGCATGTGACGGCATGTTTTTGACCTCTGGTGACCTTAAATGTGACCTGACAAAAAATGGTTCAAATATTTTCGATGGAGAAGCGGATGGGCTACCCAACACCGTTTACCGTTTTTTTTTGCTACCTACCGTGGTTCTCGAGATCTTAGGGGGCGGGTACCCGCCCCCCTCGTCAATCCGAAGGTGGCTCAGACCCCCGTCAATGCGCGTGTTAAACTTACACTCCTTTACCTGCAACCTACAGACCTTGGAAACTTCGCAGTTGGATGTAACTGACATATACGATACTCAAAATATGATAATAAATTACTCTGCGGCTTTCAGATCAATTTCGGGATTCAGATCGTATGGGATTTTCACACCGGTCTCAAGTAAACCTGAACAGAAAGATTTAGTAAATGGTAAACAGTCCGTGAACAGATCTCAACATGAAAAAGACATTCAATGCTAGGGGAGCAAAATGTACCTGCACACGTAGAAGATTTAGGATCAAGGCATGGAGACGTCCAAATACAAATGCCGCGAGTGCGAATATTTGGGCTGCTGCAGTGAGAGGGTACATGACCAGAGCGCCATCTTTACACTGTGGCGGAAATATTGCCTGCCCCCTGGCAGCGGTACTCCTCGCCCTACGCAACACCTAGCCGTTAGTAGGAAATTATCAAAACCAGCCTGTATTTGAATGAATTTGTTAACTGACAGATGAATGATACACGCTGTTGTTGTGCGAACTATCTGTTCTTTACACAGTGTTAGAGTTTGGTGCACAATATTATGATATTCCAGGTGTGCATTTTCTATTAATTATCCCATAGCAACTATATTCAGAGAGCTTATTTTCAATATCTCATTACTATTTACACTAAAAAACACTATATGTATATGTTGAGGAGACCGGAGAAAAACAGCTTCTAGGGCAAAAACGGATTTGCATCGTATGCTTTCAGCGTCTTAGCCTCTGGTAAAGGAGTTTAACTATATATCCAGATAAAATACTTAAACATACAACGTAGACCTAGCACGTTGATCCACAAAGATTAAACAAAACCTTCCAGGAACCCCCTTATCATATTTCCATAGTTTAAGGGATACTTTTCTGGGCATGGTCCGGATTTAATTCTGCTCGCGATTTATCTGCATAAGAGGGGATGCATGCCTTGAGAGAAGAGTGTTTCTGCCCTCAAGGCATTGTGGTTTTCAGGTAAGCAAATCCTGGATCCGTTCTACCAATGGGACGAAATTGGTACGTAGGCTAAAACGGATTTTTTTCCAGATTTTCCCCACTTAAGGGGTCCATTTATTCTCCCCAGGTAGTGAACACCCTACTCTCCATGCACTGCATCTGAAGTTTTTCTTTTTTAGCTTACGCAATTCATGTTGTGCAGCAATTGGAAGAATACAGACAGACAACACAGCACACAACTTCATACAAACACCTGTCACTAGGCCCCGCGCCAGCAACGGCCGGTCCGCTCGCGCCCAGCCGCACCGGCGGCTGCGGCCGATTGGTTACACGCATCTCTTCATCTCTTCACCCGGTCCCCCGGCGCGCGGCACCAGCTCACCGGGACATGTCATTCACAACCGCCGCATGGGCGAGCCGAGGCCGCAGCGGGAAGGGCACAGGCACAGGTGCCGTCCATATCACAGTTACCGCCGAGTATGTGTTTAGTGGAGTGTTTCATGGGTTCGGTAGTCATTGGCGTCTCTCTGTGTTTTGTTCTGCGTGTAATTATGTAGATGACGGAGTTGGATTGCGTGTGTGGAGGGGGGGGACGAGGTTGCCTTCCTGAACCGGATGCATGAAAATTGGCTTACGAATGCTGATGTAGGCGCTCCCATAACTCTCCCCATAGATCACCAAATTTATGTTCCCTGCCTGTGATCCTTGATATATACTTTTCAACCTCGAGGTATCCACGTATATGATTTTTTAAACCAACAGAATTAATACCTCCGCACTGCCCTCTGTGTCTCCAAATGTATTGCTTCGTTAATATGATGATCCAACTAACTACGTGCGCATTTGGTGTATTTTGTACTTGTGTTCCCACCAGAACGTTGGCACTAGTGATTTCCCTCTCTAGGTTTAATAAGTTTCCCAACTCCCGCCATAGTGTTCTAACGGTGGGGCATTGCCAGAATTTGTGGAATATTGTTTCAGAATAAATTGGACATTGTATACATTTATCACTTTCTGTTATTCCATATAAGTATAACAGCCTATTTGTGGGCAGCGTGCGCTTGATGCATTGGTAGTGAATCCACTTCAAATTGACGTCTGTTGTACATTTATGTAAGTTTTCGTATATTTTCGGCCACTGAATCGGGTCTGCTAGGTTCAGTTCTGCTTGCCATTTTCGATGGCATGAGTCTAATTCTAGATTCGCAGGGCTCTTCATCATTTTTTCGTAGGCCCACTTAGCGACTTTTTTACTTTGCCGCAGTAATTCAAAATTTTCGTTGGGTAGATTTAATCTTGGCCTGTCCCTACCGATTCTCTGAGTCCAATGTTCAGGGATTGCTCGGATAACCGCGCAAGCTTTCATTGGATGTACGTTATATTTTTGGCTCATTTCATTAGCAGTAATCATCCTTTTTTCACTTAAGTTGTAAAGGTCAACGATGCGCAGTAGGCCTTTGTTAATGAAGTATTTTTTATCGATAGTGTTGTTTCGTTCTAGGTTAATGTATCGATTTGCCCAGACCATTTCTTCAAGCAGTTGCTCTCCACTGTCTAGTAGCGTTTCTTTTACTGACATCCATGACATACAGGTTTCAATCCAGAATTCACTTTTAAGATACTTCCTTATAAGGTTTATGCTGCCATTGCAATGGAAAACCGTGAGTTGTTCATTAAAGGATAACTTGTTCCTCATTATAAATTTCCATTTCGCTCGGTTTTCACTGTCTAAATATTTTTTACCCATGTAATCTTCAAGCTTTTGGCCTGCGTTATTATGTCTGGCACGCGGAGTCCACCATCTTTGTATTTTGATTTCATTGTAGTCCGCTTTATTCGGTCTTTCTTGCCTCTCCAAACGAATTTGAATATTGCCCCCTCCAATTGTTTTACAAATTCCTTTCTTGGAGCTGGAAATACTGTCATCAAATATACGAGCTGGGATAACATTTCTGATTTTATAAGATGTATTCGGCCAAATGGGGTAAGACCCGCCCCGTACCACGGAACGAGGCTGGCTGTTATACTGTTCAGCTTGTCTTCATAGTTTATTTTAGATATGTCTACGTTTGGATCATTCGTTACTATTATGCCCAGTATTTTAATAGGATGTCTCGGCCATTGTAAGTTATACTCGGGACATACTGGCTGCGCAGTGGTCGCATTTTTACCAATCCATAACGCTTGCGTTTTTTGATGATTAAGTTCCAATCCAGATACTTCTCTATACTCTTCAAATATTTCAAGACTTTTTTGGAGTGACTCAGAACTGCCATCCATTACTAATGTCACATCATCTGCGTACGCTGAAGTTTTGATTTCCACACCACCTATCGTTAGGCCCGTAACATTATCACACATTCTGATTCTCTGAAGCAAAGGTTCGAAACACATCAGAAAGAGATAACAACTAAGGGGACATCCCTGTCTAAGGCCCCGTTCAATCTTGTATGGTTGGGATATCATTCCGTTAATTTGGACGGATGCCGTGGCTGAAAAGTTCGGGTCTTGGTTATACAAGATACTGATCCACTTCAAGAAGTTGTTTCCAAAGCCAAAAGCCATCATAACGTTTTTCATGTAGTCCCAATCCACTGAATCATAAGCGTTTCTTAAGTCACAGGCCAGAAGAAGTGCGGACTGATGCTGTGTATTGCAATGTTCCATTAAGTCCAAGATAAGTCGGACATTTTCACCTATATACCGGCCTTTTAAAAATCCAGTTTGGTCTTCGTGGATAATATCGTTCATGATACCTGACAGTCGGTTTGCTAAGCATTTTGTGATAATTTTGTACATTGTGTTTAACAAGCTAATTGGTCGCATGTTTTGCAACTTTCTAGAATCCTTCCCCTTTTTGGGAATAATCACGGTAACGCTGCGTTTTAGAAGAATGGACATTTTTCCGCATCTGTAAATTTCGTTGCAAGTTTGGAGCACAATTTCCTTCAGTTCTGGCCAAAAACACTTATAAAATTCGCCAGTGTACCCTGATGGTCCTGGAGAGGTATTGTTTCGCATCGAGAATACGGCTTTGCTTAATTCTTCAATTGACAACTCTTTTTCACAATCTTCTTTATTTTGGTGAGAAATATTGGGTAGGCGATTGGTGAACGGCTCTGTATTTTCTAAGATAGGTCGCTTTCTGTAAAGGCTCTCAAAGAAGTTTTTGCCTTCCTCCAGCATATCCTGGGTGTTACTGGATAGAATCTGTTGCCCTTCCTGGTTCTTATCGTTAACAAAAAGGGAAGTGCAAATATTTCTCGTCCTGTTGCGCCTTTGCAAGTCATGGAAGTACTTACTTCCCGTTTCTGCCAGATGTCTCCAACGAACCTTAGCCAGGAACATACCCTTACTTGTCAACTTCTGCACTAGATCGTCTCTTTGGTTTAAAAGAGTTTGCATTTGTTCATTTTCCATGTCAGCACTGTCTGACAAATCTCGAATTTTCTCTTCTAGTTCAAAAAGCGTTTTCTGTGCTTGGCGTTTCCTTTGTGCCGAATATTTTATGATATCACCTCTAAGTACACAGAGCATGGTTTCAAAAAGTAATGTTGATGAAACGTCGTTAGATTGGTTTTCGTGTAATATTTGTGGGATCTTTGACTTCACCATATTTACAAATTCTTCATTTTTCAACAGTAAGTTGTTGAACTTCCAGTATGACCTACCCGTTTCAATCGTAGGAACGTTCACTGAGACTGTTATGAGTTTATGATCAGCAAGATATCCATCTCTAATGTCTGCTTCTGGCCTAATACTGGAATGCATGACACTCTGGCTGATCACAAATAAATCGATTCTGGATTTACTTACAGGGTGCTTTCGTATACACGTATATTCCTTCTTTTGCGGGTGTAGGGTTCTCCATACATCGATTAGGTCATGCGATGCCATGAAACTTTTTAGTAAGTTTTTACACTTATCGTTGTTCAAAACCCTTCGTGCTGTACTTTGCCGATCTATTTTGGCGTTCATACAAAAATTGAAATCCCCTCCTAAGATGATAATTGGGTTTGAATATTCGTTAACCTTTGAGCAAAACGCTTCAATGCTTGCAGGATTGTCAATATTTGGACCATAGAAATTTCCCAGAGTGATGCTACTTCCATTACACAGAAGCTCAAGAGTCAGAAACCTTCCATTATCATCAGCAAATGATTTTCCGATTGTCATTCCGGAGTTGGGTCTAATTAACACACCTACGCCCCTGCTATGCCTATCTCCATGAGAAAATGAGCCAAGACCACCCCACTCGCTAATAAATATTTTTGCATCTGATGGCACTGAATGTGTTTCTTGCAAGAAAACGACATCAAAATTAAGTCTTTTCAGCCAAGTGAATATTTCACGTCGCTTAGATAATCCGCCGGCCCTTTGAGTGCGCAGCCCATTTACGTTTAAGGAGGCTACCTTCAGCCTAGACGCGTTGCAGTACGGTGTCATTATGTAAACAGTGTACCGTGTAGGTCAACTCCATGAGTTTCCAAAAATATGGCAGTGCAGGTACAGTGTAAGGCAGGAACTGGGTCTTGGTCGTAAAGGACATGAATATGCCATGCTCGAGAGGTGCTGTGTGCTCATGTTTAGTGTACACATCTGTGCTAGTTGTCAAAAGCAGTGATACAGAAAATGCGAAGAAATATTTTATTTTACGTTATTTAATTTTTTTATTCTTTCTAACATTTTATTTTTTATTTTTTTTTCTACACTACATCGTGCACTGTATTGTGTTTGCGCCTGGCCTCATCGTGGATTCCCGGTGCACTGACGCTGTCCCGCGGTCACCTTTTTGGATACTGTGCTGCGTTTGGTCGCGGTATCGTCTGCCGCTCGCTTCGCGCTGGCCCGCCGGCGCCTGTACGCGGCCCCTAGCCCTCTGGACCGTGTGGCATTGATATCGCGTTTCTTTCTTATACATCATGGACGCTTTTATCTTTTTTGCCTCATCATGTCTTCGTTTTTTGTTTTAACCCGTGTGTATTTCGAATATATGTGTATGGATCTAAAATCACCAAAAACGATCCGAACTAACAAAGACGCGGGGACCTTAACGAGCAGCGAGGGGCGCATATAGGCCATAATCAATAAAGTTAAGCAAAATGTGTTTCCACTAACATTGATGTCGGTGGTGCGCAAGCAACATGCAAACAATTGTGATACTCTTGAAACAAAAACAGACTGGACGATTAAAGGCGGCACCAGTTATCATTATACGAGAACAAGTGAGTGTAACGCCGGATGTAAACATACCTGTCGTGTCGAAAACCTCATCCGCCGTCGGGCGGGTAGGTGTCGCTATGGACGAAATCAACCGTTCGTCCGGCGACGCGCAGTCACTGTGGCGGCTTTAAATCGACCTAGTATCCACGCAGGGCGAGGAAAACTACTAAGGAGGGGTGAAACCACGCTCACTATCTTACCACAATACCGCACACTACCCACTACCCTTGGTCGTCACCGGACCACTCCCCAGCACAGAGCCCCGAGCTTCCATGGCCGTCGTCGCACCACTACCACCACCCCCTCCACCGGCCGACGCCGGGTCACGGCCGCTCGAAATAGTTTCTCTCGTCTCACACTGCACCTGTAGGCTAGCGTCCGGAACGCGCCGACCTAAGGATGCTTCTCCCACCTCCGGCGCGCAAGCCGGATCAGCAGCCGCCTTCTGAGTTGACGACGATGATGACGCCGCAGCGACCGGTGCTGTGGAAGGCTCCTCCAGACTTCGTACACCAGCCGCCCCCGGTACAGCGCAGCGGGCAGCTGACCGGGGAGCGGAGCGCGACTCCGTCTGCGCGCCGGTGAAGGTCAGCGGCCGCCGCCGCCCGGCTCCCGCAGAGGCGGGTCCAGGCCCCTGCTCCCCCTTCAGACTTCTCTGCTCCCGGTGCCATCTCCACAGGTCCCGTACTTGCTGTGCCGAGGTTACCCGCACCGGGGGAGAGTACTGGGACAGCTTGAACGCTGGGATCCCGTTGTTTGAGAACGCTGACCACACCAGTCCTTTACCTTTCATGGTGAGAAGCTCACTGAGCAGTTCAGAGTTTTTCTTTGTGAGGGACTCTGATATGAATAGCCTCTGCTCTGGCAGAGTGTTTCTATGGCGGAGTTTTGTCCGCTCTCGGTAGATGTTGTGCCTCAGGTCGCGGTCAACAAAGGCACAAATCACCACGTCGTCTCGGTGGAGGCGGTGGGCGGCTGCCAGGTGTTCCTTTTTTATTTGGAGATGCGGGAAGTTTTCTGTCAGAACTTGAACAACCGCAGCCTTCATGTCCTCTCCCACACGACGGGCTCCAAAAGCTTTGCTGGTGAGGACCAAGTTAACCCTCGCCCCACCGGGGGGGGCCATCGATGGCCCCCCTAAGGTTTTTCCGGGATAGCAGAAAAACGACGAGGCGCAGCACCGCGGTTGAGGGCTCTACCTCTCACTGCATTATTTTCCCATCATCCCTGAAATTTTTAACCCGGGTCACCCAAGGTCAGGTCACCAGACGAGGTCAACCAAGGTCACCTCACTTCACCTTTAGAGCTCTGTAAGAGCTACATTTCAAAGTCGATCGATTTGAAACTTCCTACACTTCATGACCCCTCCAGGGTCTACAAGGTGTATATCCGGGATTTTTCGATTTCGTGCCCTGAGGTCAGGTCACGAGGCGACCTCTCCCATTGGAAAAGCATGGGGAAAAGCTATTTCATGATATAAAAGCCACAAAAATGATTGCAAATACTCAGACTGCTCAGAACAACGTTTTTGGGCACCCTTTCACGGATCCCAGGGGTCATATTTGCCCTTTGACTTTTCCAAGGTCATCCAAGGTCACCAGAGGTCAAAAACAGTATTTTGACAATAACTTTTGACCTAATTGAGCTAGAGCGGTGAAACAAACACCATCGTGTTTGTCTTGTCACTGGCTTTCATTTGATATACGGCAAGGTCACTTTTTGACCTTTTGTGACCTCAGGTCATATTAGGTCACGAGGTGACCTCTGGCGGTCAAACCACTGGCGGGAGGTCTTTACGTTCCACATAGCGGAAAAAGTTCTGGCAATTTGCTATCAAATGTACTTTACCAGGCCTCAATAGCTCTAATGACATAAGAGTTATGCCCAGTTTGCTTAATCATTGCATATTTGAGTGAAAATAGCCGATCTTGACCTAATTTGACCTCTGGAGGTCAAACCATTGACCCTGAGCACTAAAACATGCGAAGTAATTTCTTACTGAATTCACGCGAGCTTTCTATTGCACTTTGCAGATTTGCGCTAACGCCTATATTTTCGGAGTTAGAGGGGGGGCCATCGATGGCCCCCCCCGGTGGGGCGAAGGTGGCGCCGGACCCCCGGTGGGGCGCGGGTTAACACTCCTCTGATGTCGCTCCATTTCGTCCACCTGCGACGCCAACTGTGTCATCTGATCCACAGACTCCCCAGCTTTCTTTTCCAGTTCGTCGATCACATTTTTCTTCTCAAACAACTCACCTTCAAGCACCTGGACTTTCTTCTCGAGCGAGCTGATTTGGGCTGAAAAAGCCTGTTTTAAGCTGCGTACTTCCTCTTTTATAGATGTCTTGATCGTGTCTTGAATGATTTCCCGAATAAAGGCCAACATTTCGGGTGACATGCCTTTATGTTTTGGCGAGGTCTTTTTAGGCGAAGTCACTTGCCTCTTTTGTTTCTTCTCGAAGTTGGAAATCCTTTCCCGAAATTGACTCCCGGTCCCTCTTCTTCCGTTGCGGCTCGTCCTGAGTACCGGACTCGGCATCGCTAAAAACTGAGTCCGTGTCTGCGGTCACCGACATTTCACTTAAGGATAGAGAACACCGAGTTTCACTTCTTATTTTCACACTGTCCAGATAGAATAATGTGCTCGCTCACATTTTCTTTCCTCGTATCACTGCTTCATCAAGCCAATGCCAGCCATTCCACGCGCCCCTGCCACCACTGCCACGTTACCGGAGCATTAGCCAGCTGCTCCGCGCTGCAGGGCACGTCCGCTCGCTCCGGCGGTCAAGGTCAGAATGCTAAAACGGATTTTAAGAGTCTGTTTTAAATCAGATATTTTAAGCCATATGTGTCAAGAAATACGTACAAAATTTGGGCAGAACCGTGGTAAAGAAACGAGGGAACTGTGAAATCCCGCACGGTTGTCATCGATTCTCGTCTAAATGGACTCCAAAAATGTGAGGTTTGAATGATTGGTAGAGACGCTTAGTCATGAAATAAGCTACAAAGGCGGAAAATGAAGGTTTACCCGATTTCCCTGCCGTTGACCTGGGTCGGTAGCGGACTTAGAATTTTATTAACCCGCGCCCCACCGGGGTCCGGCGCCACCTTCGCCCCACCGGGGGCCATCGATGGCCCCCTCTAACTCCGAAAAATTATGGGAGTTAGCGCAAATCTGCAAAGTGCATAAGATAGCTCGCGTGAATTCAGTAAGAAATTACTTCGCATGTTTTAGCGCTCAGGTCAATGGCTTGACCTCCAGAGGTCAAATTATGTCAAGATCGGCTATTTTCACTCGAATATGCAATTCTTAAGCAAACTGGGCATAACTCTTATGCCATTAGAGCTATTGAGATGTGGGTAAGGTACATTGGATAGGAAAATGCCAGACCCTTTTCCGCTATGTGAAACGTAATGACCTCCCGCCAGTGGATTGACCTCCAGAGGTCACCTCGTGACCTTATATGACCTGAGGTAACGAAAGGTCAGAAAGTGACCTTGCCGCATATCAAACAAAAGCCAGTGACAAGTCATACACGATGGTGTTTGATTCAGCGCTCTGGCTTATTTAGGTCAAAAGTTATTTCAAAAATACTGTTTTTGACCCCTGGTGACCTTGGATGACCTCGGAGAGGTCAAAGGGAAAATATTGCCCCTGGAATCCGTGAAAGGGTGTCCAAGAACGCTTTTCTGAGCAAGTTGAGCATTTGAAATCGTTTTTGTGACTTTTAGATCATAAGACAGCTTTTCCCCATGCTTTTTCCATGGGGTAGGTCACCTCGTGACCTGAACTCAGGTCACGAAATCGAAAAATCCCGGATATACACCTTGTAGACCCTGGAGCGTTCATGAAGTTTAGAAAGTTACAAATCGATCGACTTCGAAATGTAGCTCTTATAGAGCTCTAAAGTTGAAGTGAAGTGACCTTGGTTGACCTCGCCTGGTGACCTGACCTTGGGTGACCCAGGATAGAAAATTCAGGGATGGTGGGAAAATGATGTAGTGACAGGTAGAGCCCTCAACCACGGTGCTGCGCCTCGTCGTTATTCTGCTATCCCGGAAAAACCTTAGGGGGCCATCGATGCCCCCCCGGTGGGGCGAGCGTTAAGGAGGGCGACGCCACTCTTCTGAAAGGCTCTCACGAATCAGGGCACGTCCCCCTGATTCGTGAGTTGGGGGACGCGGGCCACATCCTTTCCCGCTTTCAACGCCTAGGTGGGCGAGGTGATTATTTGTGGCAAGTGTGATTTAGTTACGCAGTATGCATGGCATGCTCTGTGGTTTCTCCAACTCTGAGTGTAATCAAAAAGTTCCTGATGCATAAAAATTACACTTTATGCTTAGAGCATTCTTTTTCGCCTTAGAGTGATCCATAACAATAATCCTTGGCGGACGCAAAGGGAGGGGGACATTCCGGTCATGCCCCCCAATGCGCTGGAAGGGGCCAAACTATATTTTGCCCCCCAATACCGAAGAAATTTGTAAAAAAGGTGTTACCGAGCAATTAAAAATGCACCCCCATCACCCCACCTCCCAGGAGAGCAATCATGTACCTGGAGAGGGAGCTTATACTAGGTCTGTCGAGCACCCAAATCGCACGTCTCACCCACCCCCAGGAGGAGCGGCAGACATGGGTTTGCCCCCCCGAAACTCAGGTCTGTGTCTGCTCCTGATGATAATTATTATTCGAGTGAGCCGTAGGTACCTACTCGAAGACGAAGTTATACAATCCAGAACTGTAATCCTGAATCCGAGAAATCAACGAAAAATTAAGTTAAGAACTTGAAGCCTCAGTTCAATGTATAAAAAAATGTTATTTGGGTCCAATGCAATACAGAGATGATAAATGCCCACACAGCATGCAGAGTATACTCTGAAAACTAATGTTTTCTGATTTTTAGCCGAGGCTTAGTTGTTCGGAGTTGTCGTTTCTAATCGTGCAAGATATCCATTTAATGAATGAACAGCCTTGGTTCATGGGAAGAAGTTGAATACGTTTTGTTCCCAATCTAGATATAGTTAGATCAAATAAATCGCAATATTAGGACACTAGTCGAGAACACACTGATTGCAGCCTGATGGCACTTGCACCAGTCATTTACAGCGCCATCTATACTGAGAGGACAATGGACTCCCACGCTCCCTGCCGCATCACCCATGTGTCGACCAGCAATACCTATTATTTCTGAGGTGCATCTTGTCGTGCAGGGAAGAGAGTGACGAGAATAAGTGTAATACGTAAAATTATATCTGCAATAATTTACCATATAATATATCATATAACGATTATGCGATGTCTTTAGACATCATCTTGCCCGTTACGTGATTAAAACAAGAGCTCATTTTGTCATGGTAGTCGAGAGCCGTGTGCAGAGCACAGGGACGAGTCCCCCGCCTTGTGAGCTGGGGAGGGACGTTCACCCTCCCTAAAAAACTGGGAAAAATAATAAATTCTCGGAAGGCTTGCTGGAGATAGGGTTCCATAAACCGCAGAGTGTTGTAGGAATGACCTAGGACCCTAAAAATATGATAAAACAGATGACAGTAAAAGCGCTAAAAGACTTGCAGCCTAAAAAGTCAAAGTACAGAAACCAAGACGTCTAAGCTCTAAAAGGCCCAAGAAAAGCTAAGTCAAGGTAAACAAGTGAAGAGAAAGCGTGACTCGGCAAGCCAGGGATGCATTACCAAAACAATGATAACAACGCAACCCATAACAAACCGAGACATAACCACCCCAGACAAAACCCCCCAGTTACCCCGAGGCACCGCCAAAACCGGCACAGCAAACCCCCTATATCAAAAAACACAAACAAACACTGGTTTCCCCCACTCAATAGCAGTCAAACGTTACCCGGCCATGACCTTGGAAAGTCAAGCAAAGCCCCGGACGAGGCCAAAAACGTGTCAGCGTCGAGATTGCAATCATTTTTGGCTTTTATATCAGAAAACTTCCCCATGCTTTCCAGGGGGTCGCCCGACCGACCCAGGCACGAAACAAAAACCCGGAAACACCTTGAACCGGGGGCAAGTGGGAAGTCAAACGATCGACTTAAACCACAGAGCCAAAGAGCCGTACCCGCGGGACCGACCTGTGACCGGGTAAAAATTTCAGGTGGAAAAAGCGACAGCCCCAACCGCGGTGCGCGCCTCGCGTTTTCTCTATCCCGGAAAAACCTAGGGCCACGATGGCCCGGTGGGGACGAGGTTAAATGCAACGTTTCGGTCTTAGACCGTCGTCAGGCGAGGCTTTCGGTCTTACACCGTCGTTAGGCGAGGCGTGCCTCGCCTTACGACGGTCTAAGACTGAATTGTTGCATTTACCTCATCCCACGCTTTTTCTTTATTTTTACCTTGACTTAACCTTGTTTGGGCCTTTGTAGGGTTTAGGCGTTCTTAGTTTCTGGAGTTTGATTTTTTAGGCTACAAGTCTTTTAGCGCTTTTACTGTCATCTGTTTCATCATCTTTTTAGGGTCTTAGGTCATTCCCACAACTCTCTAAAAACTGGAGCTAGATCTAGTGTTTTGTATTCTTTGCCCTTTGGAAGCCTGAGCCTACGCAAATGTTCCCGACGTTGGCTTTGTTTTGTTGCTTTGCTAACGCCTTCCAGGACACTTATTGGGTTCCGGCTTCACCTCCCACCCCTCCCTCCCCCCGCCAGTCACAGTCAGGTCAGGTTCCGTCCCCCTCCCCAGTGAAAAATTCGTGGCGATGCCCCTGCATTTTTGTAACATTCTTTGACGATTAAGTAAAGGCTATTCATGTCAGGCTCCATGGCTACCCCTATTCCTGTGAGTGAGGTGGACCGAAGACCTCACAATCTGACCGTACGATTTCAAAAATTTAAAGTGGGATCAATTGGTCTCATGCTTAACTCTATTTCTAAGAAAATAGAAATTCCAAATTTGAAAAATTGTGAGCAGGTGGTGCAAAATTAACACTTTTAAACTGTTTCTTATATTCTATATAAGTTTCGGGCCTATTGGGTGACCTTCTCAAAACTGGTACCTATGTATTGACAGAGAACTGATGCAAAATGGTCATATCCTTCATTTATGCTAAAATTCAAAATTTAACGACACTTCCAGAGCCAGGGCTATAAAGAGAAGTATATATTTTACTAGTTTTTTGTTGCGTAAATTAGCAAACATCAGATACTGCTTGAAAATTTCAGATAAATCGATAATGTACAAAATCGATCAGAACACGGGACAGCAAATTAGCGAGTCAAGGCGCATATTGCTCATGTCTAAAATGTATATGCACACATAAATATGCTCCTCGGCTATTGCTATTTCTTCATACTGCCCAACTTTTATCCGCCCATGCCAAGCCCCGGGGGATTTTGAATGATTTTGTGTCCTTGGTCCGCATAACAATAATTTTTCCATAATCGGTCTTGTAACCAAACGCATGCCTAAGATACCATAGGCAGATACAGCGGGGAAGAGGGCGTACTTGCTCCCCCGATGAACCCACAGCGCCCCTTGAAATGGTTATGATGCCCCTTAAATGTCGCCTCCCACCCTTCACCCCCAGGATGTGAGCATTGGCGCCCCCACGATAGGATTTTGCGCCCACCTGGTAAGCTTTGCCGTCCAAAAGTAGCGCCCCCAGGGCTGGATGGTTCCCCTCCCCATCATGTGCCCCCCCCTGTTCGGAAAACTATAACTCCCCTATCCCGGAGTCTTGTCCCATCTATTGCACTTAGTATAGGTACTAAAACACGCTTGCACATGCGTGAACCCTATCAATCACGATAGCTGATCACGTCTGTGACATCTTATTATCATATAATACAGAGTTGAGAGTGTGGTATGATTACTTTTGTTCCTGCCGTCTGCCCTATGAGCAATCTATTCTGTCTGCAAAAGTACAATGTCACCTGACATCTAATTTATAATATTCGAACATTCCAACTACTCTCAATGTTGTAACAGGCTGCTTTGTTATACGAAGAACGCACGGTGCACAATAACACTAGGTTTGCGAATAGATCATCCCTAATAGCTCCGCTCCTGGTAAAGATATTATCTCAAAACTTTCAGGGCATGTGCCCAATTTCGTTTTAGGTAAAGTCAGAAATTCTCAAAAGTCGACCGGGAACAGTTTCGGAGATATCTTGCAAACGCATGAGTGGTGGGCGAAATCCACCAACTGACACGAATAGGGGGCTAAGGCGAGTGCAGCCACACATTTCGATGGTCACGAAGAAGTCATTGTTTAGGATTCACGATGCACTAACTGATGGTACTGTGTATATTTTACTGCACGGGGCTCAAAAAGAGTTTTATCTAAAGCCAGGCTAGGGCTGGAAGTCTCTCAGAGATTTCTCACTACAAAGGCCAGCAGGCTCTCACAACTTTCTACACGCAGGCCAGTAGTCCAAGTGAAGGAAACTCGGGATGATCAAGCCATCTATAAACTTACGCCGAGCCCGACGCGCCACCCTAGCCGAGTGCGTCACTGAGCCTGCCGACGGTCGGCGGCAGCCTGAGAGGGAATCGCCGACGTCACTGACCCCGCTGAGGAAGCCGCGGCAGACCAGGCAGAAGATGAGCTGTGGCAGCACTCAAGAACCTCCTGGCAGCTACAGCTGTGCTGAATATTTATCTATCACCAGCTAGATCTGCGGGCGACAAAAATTATGTTGAAGGACGATGTAGAATAAATAGGTGCCAAATACATATTCCCACCACTAGTGGATCCGCAGTGCCAACAAAAGCAATATTCTCCAATACCCCCGATATTCTCCGATTTTCTTTGAAGAAAACACTGTTTTTCGATTTCCGACTCTTGTCACTGCGGATCCAGGGGGCCCAGGGGCCATGGCCCCCAAAGCCCAAATAGTATCTTTTGGCCCCCAAAACGACCGACTTTTGGCCGTTTTTTAAATCCTATGCTTTTGCGATTTTTCCCGATTTGGCCCCCCAAAACGATGTTTGGCCCCCTCCAAAACTTTTTCCTGGATCCGCCAATGACTCGTTGTTGCCCCCCTCCCCCCTGAACAATAGGTGTAGGTCCACCTCTAATTCCCACTGCATTCTTATTTCCACGTGAAATAACGTGGCATGCTATTTTCATTTTATTTTACCGAATAAACTAACAGAAAACACGATCAATCATAAACACGATCTTCTGCCGGCGTCAGAAGCTGGACAGTCTGTGGGCGGATCCAGAGACGGCAAGGGGGCACTTTCCTTCCCCCCGATCAAACCTCGGCGCCCCCTAATGGTCACGGCGCCTCCTGAAAGGTCGATAGTGCCCCTCTGAAATGTCTCTTCCCACCCCCCCCCCACAGTATGCGATAGTATCGGCGATACGTGTTGGCGCCCATCTGGTAGGTTTTTATGTCCGAGAATGGCGCCCTGTGACGCCCTGAATCAGCAGCACCTTCATACGCCCCGAGGACCCCAACACCCAAATCCCTCGAAAGTATTTTTCTCCTCTCTCTCCATCATGCCCGAAAAAACAACTGGCCCAAAGTGTCCCCACACATCGACAGCACCCGCCGGAGCACCGTCCGTACCAGTAACACGACACTGTTTCCGTTGCTGAGTCACGTACCACCCCTACCGAGGAAAATCCGCGGCCAATGGCAACACACACGCCCCCCGACCATGCCCCCTGACCTGCAATCCTGAATCCGCCTATGAGACAGTGTTCGATGTTACTATGGCGTTCTGCAACATGTGACTGCAGTGTGTTTGGTTGTCCTAACGGGCACAAACCCAGGACGGTGCGGTTGACTAAGGCCTTCAGAGTGGTGCAGCTGCGTGAGTCTTGGCTTGGACGTGCCGTTAGTGCAGTAATGCTTTACTAGAGCCACCAACCATTAGTTGTAGTAGTGCTTTACTAGACCCACTAACAGTCTGCTTGTATAGGTTTAGGCTATGTTGCAGAATATAGAAAAGACACAAAATGCCACGGGGAGATGTTCAGCAGGCTATGCTGGAATTAGCTCTTGAACGAATAATCTGAATGCAGGGTATATTCGATGTGATTCAAATATGCTTTTATTGGCCTTCTAAATCCACAACTGGACGTATCTAGCTTTGTGCTCACAATGAGAAAACATCCTATTAACAAAAGGAAAACAGGAAGGATGAAAGAGAATATAGTGCAACATCGTCCCGAAACATGTTTGTAAGGACAGCAATGTATTCAAGGATCACAAACTTCCCTCTGGTTCAGAGAGAAGTTTCTATAGTAAAGGCGAACATATATCCAAGAACTACCAAGCTGATGGACCTCAAACTGCTTGGTCAAGGAAAATATGCATAAGGAATTGTCCCTCTTATAATTCACGTGATACAATCAAATCACTGCATTGCAGAGGAGTTGACAAGTCTTCTGGAGGTGATCTAGTCGCAGAGGTTCCGTTTCCTCTCCCCTCATATACTTCTTGGTGTGGTGGGTGTTCGCTGGAGGGAGTTTGGTGGAAACCGCATTCATGACGCCCACGAATTTCTTTTGATTCCGCTGCAGTGGCTTCATGAAGACCTAAATGCTTCACCTTTCTTGACGATATCATCAATTGAGTGCCCTGACGTGCGATGTTATCTGATATGCGACGCATTATCGGATACGCAACGTCTTACCTGCGGAGCTGGGACTGCCGAATGAAATTCGATTTTTCAGTATTTCGGTACTACCGGCGGTAGATTTATCTACCGTTACCGAATCTTCGGTACTGAGCATCTATCCGATGCCGATACCGAATGGATCTACCAAATTATTTTCTTCGGTATATTTGAATTTCCCGCGCTGACAAAAATTGTATTAGCAAATGCAAGTCTTACTAGGAGTAAGAAGAAGAAGACAGCAAGACCCAGACAGGGTTATTTGTGTTGCCGATTTAGTGTTACCGAAGATAGTTTTATAGTTCTTACGCTTAAAAGGTATTTAAAAGCTTTAAATCATTGACAGAAATTGTTGAAAAGGCTAAAAAGCTACAAATAAGTGCTTTAGAGGCTTTACAATTTATTTAAAGGCTTAAAATACGTGTTTTGTGGGCTCTAAAATGCATTAAAAGGCTTTTAAATGTGTTTTTATCTAAACCTTTTTGAATCTAACAAACCCAAATACCAAAATACAAAATCATTCGGTAGATATTTGGAAATCTACCGAAATACCGAACCTAATGGCCCATTTTCATCCATCGGATGCCAATTAATCTGGTAGAAAACAATTACCGAATCCCAGCTCTGCTTACCTGATATCGTCAGGTATTATTGACGACATGCATTTTTGCGATTATACATTTTATAGTATTTGCGAGCCGGCAAGTACCTAAGAAGAGAGACTCCGATCGATTTTTCACGTCTTATCCCCGCCCCCCGGGGCCATGCCCCATTTCCGGATAGCAAAAACGACGAGGCGCACACCGCGGTTGAGGGCTCTACCTCTCACTGCATCATTTTCCCATCATCCCTGAAAGTTTACCCCGGGTCACTCAAGGTCAGGCACCGACGAGGTCAACCAAGGTCACCTCACTTCACCTTTAGAGCTCTGAAGAGCTACATTTCAAAGTCGATCGATTTGAAACTTCCACACTCATGACCCCTCCAGGGTCTACAAGGTGTATATCTAGGATTTTCGATTTCGTGCCCTGAGCAGGCACGGGCGACCTCTCCCATTGGAAAAGCATGAAAAGCTATTTCATGATATAAAAGCCACAAAAATATTGCAAATACTCAGACTGCTCAGAACAACGTTTTGGACACCCTTTCACGGATCCCAGGGTCATATTTGCCCTTTGACTTTCCAAGGTCATCCAAGGTCACCAGAGGTCAAAAACAGTATTTTGACAATAACTTTGACCTAATTGAGCTAGAGCGGTGAAACAAACACCATCGTGTTTGTCTTGTCACTGGCTTTCATTTGATATACGGCAAGTCACTTGTGACCTTCGTGACCTCAGGTCATATTAGGTCACGAGGTGACCCTGGTGGTCAAACCACTGGCGGGAGGTCTTTACGTTCCACATAGCGGAAAAGTACTGGCAATTTGCTATCAAATGTACTTTACCAGGCCTCAATAGCTCTAATACATGAGTTATGCCCAGTTTGCAATCATTGCATATTTGGTAAAAACCAACTTGACCCAATTGACCCCTGGAGGTCAAACCATTGACCCAAGCACTAAAACATGCGAAGTAATTTCTTACTGAATCACGCGAGCTTTCATTGCACTTGCGATTTGCGCTACCGCCCATATTTCGGAGTTAGAGGGCCATCGTGGCCCCCGGTGGGCGAGGTGGCGCCAACCCCGGTGGGGCGCGGGTTATGGCTCAGGCTAGGTGCTATATTACAGGTTTGTCGAAAAAATAAGGGGTCGCTTATTCCCTTATTTTTTTGCAGAACATGGAATTATTGCCGGTTTTGCGTGACCTCATGATATTTGTCAATTTTGTTAAAAACTTACCAGAGGACTAAACATGAGCCAAACCATGAAATGAAAACTATTCACCTATGAATCGAAACAAAAGCCACATCAGCCAGATCTGTACAACGCTAGTGCCCAGGCTAAACTTCAGGAGGTGTACATACCTATCCAGTACCATTTCACCAGTCAGCAGCCTTAGCGCACTCTAGCGTGGGTGGGGGCGGCCGTCCTGAGCAGCGCATTGGTACGTGCGCCGCCCCCTTCCCCTCCTGCTGCGACCTCATAATCCCATTGCCAACATTACACGCGAGATAAAAGCCCGCCGGAGAACTGTGTGTACCCTAATGATGCGCTACCACAAGAAGGCGTCCGGGAGGGGTTGAATACAAAGCCGTTGGAAAGCCAGTCGGAGAGGAGGCTGCCCAGACACAAAGACTGATGCCGCAGCCAGGAGACGGCGGCGGTGAAGAGGTTAAGGTAGAGGCCCCAGAGAGGAGAGAGTGAGGCTTCTGAAGCTGATACGGCTGTGTAATGATGGGTGTGTATGAGGGAGGCACTGCCACGGCAACATGGTAGGAAATGTGCCAGTTCTAAGGGTTCCAACCTAGAGAGAGGCACAGGAAATGCACCGAGTTCTAAAGGCTGCAACCCAGAGAGAGGCACACAACTGCGGACTACCGATTTATGAAATAGCTCTTCCTAATGAGTGACTTCTTATAAGATATCACCAAGTCAAGAGCTATTTGGTTTTCATATCATCCCCCAGTTGGCTTTTCCTGTACAAAACAATAATCCAACGTTCTTACAAGGGACGCTTGCTCCGTGCTGTAGGGCACTGGTTTGCTGAGACAGGTGCACGGGTTCAAGTCCAGGTATGCATCTCGAGCAAACTGGTTTCTTTTTTCAAAATAATGTATGGTTTAAGAAGAGTTCAATTATGTACAAACCTTGTTAATCAGGCAATGTGTTTGTGAGTTATGAAGCATCAAAGATGAGTCTACAAGGTGACCTCCCGAAAATGCCTCGGGCTTTAACTCGGTCACCGTTAGTCGGAGGGGGCTAAGATTCTCACAGGCGTGTTTCTGGCCCAGAACTACCCCGGAGACAAAGTTTCAGATTTTTTCTAGACATGGTGGTGTCAAATTGAAATATTTTTGGTCGTTTTGTCCTGGAATGCCCCACCACCATCTGTTACAAGCGATGCCTACTTTGGTGACAGTGTCAGTGTCGGGGTTGGTGACAGTGTCAGTGCCCTAGTTGGCGACAGTGTCAGTGTCCGGGTTGGTGACAGTGTCAGTGTCGGGTGGGACAGTGTCAGTGTCCGGATGGTGACAGTGTCACAGTGTCCGGGTTGGTGACTAACTGGTTGGGACAGTGTCAGTTCCGGGTTTGTGACAGTGCAGGCCGGATTGGGACAGTGTCACGTGTCCGGGTTGGTGACTTCACTGGTTGGTGACACTGTCAGTTCCGGGTTGGACAGTGTCGTGTCCATGGTGACAGTGTCAGTGTCCGGGTTGGTGACTTCACTGGTTGGTGACAGTGTCAGTTTCCGGGTTGGTGACTTCACTGGTTGGTGACAGTGTCGTTCCGGGTTGGTGACAGTGTCAGTGTCCGGATTGGTGACAGTGTCAGTGTCCGGGTTGGTGACTTCACTGGTTGGTGACAGTGTCAGTGTCCGGGTTGGTGACTTCACTGGTTGGGACAGTGTCAGTGTCCGGGTTGGTGACAGTGTCAGTGTCCGGGTTGGTGACTTCACTGGTTGGTGACAGTGTCAGTGTCCGGGTTGGTGACTTCACTGGTTGGTGACAGTGTCAGTGTCCGGGTTGGTGACTTCACTGGTTGGTGACAGTGTCAGTGTCCGAATTGGTGACAGTTGGTGAGTCATGGGCGAGCTAAACTATTCACACACCATTTTATGCAAAAATTTGCCAGGAAAAGGCAAGAGGCACAAAAGTGCCATCATTTTTTATTTTACCACAGCACAAGGGAAGTCGTCAGGGAGACCGATAATGAGGTTCTGTTTGAAACGCCCCCGCTCTCCGTCTGTTTGAAACAGATGCGTCATATCTGACAGCACCACCGTTTGTACATCGTGCCAATTCTGATGACCTGCGAATACCACTCCAACCCACATCACCATTTTGATTTAGCATCAGACGCTGACGCGCCCTCAGACACCTCCCAACCCATCATGCAGGGATATCTCGTGATCTCACTCTTCCATCCCTTCTACCTTTTCCTTTCTCTCTCCCAAGGCCACAGTGTCGCGGGCCCTCTCCGTGAATGGGTTTCAGCGATTTAGCAGAACGGCCGTGCATTCTAGCCATGAAAAGAGGAGGAATCTGCCCCCCCCTCAGCTTTTATATCAGATTCTGTCATGGCCGCTGATGGCAAACTCCCGATCCGGAGCGCTGACTGGCATGTAGCACGTTTCACGCCCGAACGCCGGCCCCAGTTCGCAATTGTCGCAGGCAGTCGCGACGACAAGCCCAGGTCGTCTCTGGCAGACAATCGGTGAGACTGGAGGCACAGGGGCGGCTACAGCGGGCCCCGTCAGCTACCAGCACAGCCGTGCGGAGAGGCGCATTTGTCCTGGATCAATGCAGCGGCGCGGCGCGCTCTGATACCGACGCCATCATCTGCTAAGCAGGCCTGCTGCTCCGGCTGATCACCCCGCTCCCAGCAGCAGCAGCCGACAGACAGTTGTGGAGGAGGGCCGTGATAAATATCCCATGCCTGCGCCATCGCCAGTCGTCCTATTGGCCGTCCGTGTTTCCTGCCTGGTGCTTCGATTGCCGGCCCGTCGCCTCTCAGGGAGATTTGCGCTTTACGCATGACAGATAAGGATGCATTTGCACTTATGAGCCGGGTCTTCCGGTATCAATAGCCATGGTGCGCAGTAGGCCGATACATGCTGGCGCGCCCCGGCGATTATTAGCGCTGATCATCCGGGTGGTATGGAGAGGCATCCTTTTCCATGGTAGATGTGCGCCGGAGGGGCTGCCTTTCTGGAACCCGACCGATACAGGCCCGACACAGAGCTGCGGGCCAGTGCCAACTGCTTTGATGTGGGACGGCATTGGCAGGAAGTGACGTGGCCACACGCACCCCGTTTAGTATGGCGGGCCAGTTATCTCGTCCGAGCGAGCTGTCTGAATCGCAGCCTGCCGCCTGAGCAGAGCCATTTGCTCTGAGACCCGCTCGCTGCTGGCGCGGCCCCAGAGGCTGGCAGGGGCTGCACAGCGTCAGAGGATGTAACACTCGCTGCCTCCCACGCGGAGAGCTTTTGTACTTGTGCTTAGCTATCTCCTTTTTGAAACTTGTGTCACATAAAAGAAATTTTAAGCTTCATGCGTTTATTGTAATTTTTGTTAAAATAAATTTTGTCCAAGTTGTTCTCAGTTCGACTGTTAGAGTCAGAGTCTCACTTAAAGTCATAAAGGGACTTTTCTCGGAAACCCCGACCCCACCACCCGAACGAGTAACTCCCAAAATGAAGGGTTGATTTAGAAGCCAAAGTTTAACGTCCCACAAAGCACAGGGACGGCCGCCCCGCTCAGGTCACCCTCTCACCAAGTCAGTTGCCAGCCGACCTACGTCGGGTAAACTTTTGAGCACCGGAGCGTCTCAGAGGAACCAATCCCAAGCCTGGACATGCACTGCCACTGCATGCTTCTGAGCAGCGGGCCGGAGCCCAACGCTCTACCAACTGAGCTACTGGGACGGAAAGTTGTTATTTGTAAAGTTGTTTTATTTCCTATGGCATAATCTTATTTGATCAAGTCCTGCAGACCCGCCTTAAAGACAGCTCACGATGAGTTGGAGATTGTTAACGCTCCGAAAAGATACAGCGATTTTTTAAGTTTTGGTAAGTTTTTTTTCTAAGAAAGGCTTCAGCCCAGCAGGATGTTTCTGTGGGGCCATGTATGTTTGTGTATGTATAAGCTGGTGGCAATCCTTTCACAACTGAAGTTTTCATTCAACATTTCGTGTGGGTTTTCATTTGTCATGATAGGAATTTTTTAAACGATTGGGGTTCTCAAAATTTAAAACATCGTTAATAAGTATCACAATTAAGAAATGAGGTAAAATGTGTTTTAGCCTTTCCTCAGGCCTGCTGTACTGCACAAAACAAATTTAAAGCTCTTAAAATGAATGTTAGCAAAATGTCAAAAAAATTTCAACATTAGTTCGAAGTTTCAATCGGAGTGCCCGGGCACCTCCAAGGAGATATAAATCCACAGCCCTGACTATATGGCATGAGGACTCCAAAGAGGCAGCCTCGAGGCCCCTCAAATTTTCGGGACAATGGGCTTAGGGAAAATATGAGGGACACGAAAATCAAGAAGATCAAAACTCTCACTCTTCTTTCTTACTAAGCAAAGCTACAACAACTAAAAGTGTCTTCATTACAAAATCATTATTGCTTTACACTGTGCTTTATGATCGATGATTTATATTGCATTGTCCTCGTAATGACTGAGTCGTCCTTCGGCAGCCGGTGATTGTTTGATGCCACTCGGTCTTGACAGCCGCCGTCTCAGAATTTAGCACGCAGATTCGACTGCAGTGTCATACGCAAACAGGCCTCGCGTCAGAAGTCGTGGCCTATTTGCAGATATATGGCTCAGGGCAGGAGCGCAGTCAGGGAATCGTTAATATTTCTACCATGTGTTCTCTTTTAACCCTCGCCCCAGGCGGGGTTTTTGAGCACTCCCTCGGGTTTTTCCGGCGGCACCAAAAAACAGCGGTGCGAAGCACCGCCCTACCTGGCACACCGTATCCGTGATCAATTCTGCAGCTTTTCCCAAAATTTTAAGATCGGGTCATCTCAAGTGAGGTCACCAGTGCAGGTCAAGTGACCTAACCTCCAAAAATATACGGATCATGACCTCTCAGGTACATCTGAACACGTACCACCAGATATCATGTTTCGAAAGCTTTGACTGCCATGCTTTTTACATCATTATGAAGCCGTCGACTGCATCAATTGAGCAGCAGTCTCATAAGTGTGGTTTCTAGGCTATGTATGTATGTACGTGGAAATGAACTTACCGCTTATTTGAAACCCTAACTTGTGTGAATTCATGTAGCTAAGTAGACAACTGTTGGAGCCGCCCCAATTCCCTCCTGAAGCCACCCAAACTTCCCTCCTGAAGCCGCCTCAGCTCTCTCCTGAAGCCACCTGAACTTCCTCCTGAAGCCACCCAAACCCCACCAGAAGCCGCCTCAGATCCCTCCTGAAGCCACCTCAGCTCCCTCCTGAAGTCACCCAAACTTCCTCCTGAAGCCACCTCAAACTCCCTCCTGAAGCCGCCTCAGCTCCCTCCTGAAGCCGCGTCAGCTCCCTCCTGAAGCCACCCCAGCTCCCTCCTGAAGCCACCTGAACTTCCTCCTGAAGCCACCCAAACGCCCACCAGAAGCCACCCCAGCTCCCTTCTGAAGCCACCTCAGTTCCCTCCTGAAGCCACCCCAGCTCCCTCCTGAACGATCTGCTTCCCATCTAGCCTGGTATAATCCTGCGGAACATTATGTGACCACTAGTGACCTCAATGTTGACCTGATGTAGAGATACTACTCTGATGAATATTTTTGATGGTCTATATGCGGTTATTTGCGAGATATTATAATCAACTTCAGCCCGAATGGCAGAATCGACGGTGAGTGACAAAATGATTTTTTCGGTTCTTGAGGGAGGCCTGATCACATAATCCCATAAAAACTGGCATTAATCGAGATATTTCGTGATGAATAGCACGCCAGTTTTTGCTACGAGGCTTCGCGTCAATGAAGGCCAACTACGGGGGGGGTAAGGGTTGCAGCAATCACCTTCCCTGTAAGGCTGAGGATGGCGAAGGGCAGAATTCGTGTGGAAGGGGAGTTAATGTCAATCCAAACTTCAGATTGACCATTTTTAGCCTCTATTTTGTAGCTTGACTCGCTTTTAGCGTAATAAAACGGGTCGGGTACAACCCCGCAGCGCGTCAAATGTTATGGTTGAAACGACCCGATTGATTTTCAATTTGTCACACTGCTTCAAGGGGCGCTTGGACCAAACAGTCCGTCATTCGCTTTCCACACATTACAGGGCTGTGCCCCAGATCCTTCTTTTTGTTGACCCAATACTGTGCATAGTAAGGGCATTAATACCCGCACTAGAGAAGGTCTGGCGCTATCGTGCACTTGAGGGGGCGGGTAGAAGCCCCTTTCCCTGATATGTTAAAAACCAAAAGGCTTAGAAAAAACGCCCATTTGGAGGTGTGTCGGGACTAAAATAATATACAGTGTAGCCAACTTTGGTCAACTATAACCAGCTAGAAAAGTGCCCAAGGTCTTTTGTATCTTTCAGCTGTTTAGGAGAGGTTATTCTCCTTTAATATAGCATGGTGCATGATCTGCAGTAGGCATTTACAGACCTTACCATAATGTAATGAACAGCAATATATTTGTTAACATCTGATGGCAGGACACTGGGAGAGACGCTGGTGCTCACTGATATTTTTCTTCCTTTTTGTGATTATCATTTTGGGGTGCATGACTATCTTGAACATACCATCTACTTCTTGAGGCGCATTGGAAGTTTTTGGTTAATCCAGTCCAAAAATATTCACGCCAATCAACTTAGAACTCCTCTGACAAGCAGCCACGGCGCTGTTTCAGAATTATTGATATAACACATTGCGTGAAAAGTGGTGGTGGACAGAATGTCTTCCTCGGCCGGCAGCGGACCGCCGCGCGCCGTCAGAAGCGTTCCGCCTGCGTGCCAGAAACATTTGATTTACTGTCGAGGGCGCAGCGTCAAATCCCCTGGTCGTCCGCGTGATCAAGTTTGAATTATTGGCGATCTAGCACGGTAGTATCTACCGCCTCAGCAACCTGGCCGCCCGCCAGATGTCGGGAATCCAACTATCGGCTAGTTTAACGGTGACTAATGTTAGCTGATGTGATTTGGCGTGCTGCGAGAAATTAATAGTTCGGCCACCATTTGATGGAAATGGGTGATACCGACAGCATCGAAGAAGTTCAGCCTGTGGAACAAGCGCGGCATCCAACAAAGTGATGCTCGGCTTCTGGCGGCCCGGCCATCGGTCGGCTGCAGAGTTAGCCCCGCTGTCTTCATCTGCCAAAGGTGGTGATGAATGGGTCAGGCCTGCTCGGCGTGCAAAGTGGAGGCATTCGTCTTCGACCTAATCGTATGTTTTTATAGCCAACAACACAGACACATCAATGCGGCAGATATCATTCAGCTTGGTAGATCGACTGCACCCAGAAGCATTTCAGAATGATTTCAAAAGGATATTGACTTTCTTGAATTCAAATTTAAAAGTCAGCCCTCATTGTAATGTGTGAAAAATGTAAATTAATTTTCATGAAAATTTCAAAAGCTAGCAGCTGAAAAGGACGAGGTTTTTAAGTGCATCTACTGCTGTTTTCCCAGCTCAAACAGGGGCCATTCGCCTTGCACGATAACACCCGCTCCTGTGCTATGACATTAGCTTCGCCCAGCCTATGGATCCCCATTGTTGATTGCCTTCTCCAGTCCCCTGGATATTACAAAAGATCATTCAGGAAGAATAATACCACCTTAGTGCATTCAACATGAACCGTCGCCCTTCGGGAGGTGGGTCGATTGACCCTCTCCCTATTCTCTGGTATTGCGGGAAAAGGTCCGGTTTAACGCAATGTCAGCTGGAAAAAGTAAACCAAGCTTATTCGACGCAACTTCAAGCCTAGGTCAAGTCATGTCATAGAGATGTGGAGTAGTTTTCAAAGGGTTTTACGGGATCTTAGCCATATTCCTCGCTACGCTCGATTTAGGAACAGCAATTTGGTACGGACTAAGTCCTAACCTGGATTCTAGTTTCAATGCACTTTACTTGATAACGCTTAACCTCTTGAGCATGTGGCATAGACCTACGACCCCAGGTGACCTCTGGTGACCTCAAGTGACCTCAAGTGACCCCAGAAAACTCATGTGGATGCCATTTATGACCTGATGGGCCTTCATCCCAGTCAAAGGAGAGCCATTGCCTATTGTACCACCTAGCAAGTGGGCGCGAATCACATGATAGTGGGCTCCAGTACCTGCAGCCTGGGCGAAAAGGTGGTTGAAAAGCGACCCTTCAGAAGAGAGCTAGGGCGGCTTCAGAAGGCACCTGGGCGCGTTGTTTGAACACTGAATGCTCGATTGAAGGAAGCTAACCCACTCCGCTTCCATCTCCCTCTCTTTCTCTGGATCAGCTTGCTGTACATACATACATTTGCAAGCTGACATCAGCTGACACCACTTTCCTAAATTCCTATGCTATCTTTTACTTCAACACATGATTTTCATGTATTTCAACCCATGATTTTAATGTCTAGACTTATCACAAACACAGACGGAAATTAAAACGCAGCCTAACTGTTCTGCTCATCAACGTTAACTGACACCACAAAGGTCCGAGTTACGGTTAAGTTTATTTTTGCTTACCTTGGAAACCGCAGCACTGAGACTACCGCTCGATCGATGAAGCTGTCGGCTTCATAGTGATGCTAACACAACATGGCAACCAAATTATCCCAAAAATAATTGTAGATGATGACGCCAATACATTGTTATAGCACAACGGTAACTTTCGGTTTTGCCTCAACCTTGGCGTTGCCTCAGCTTCCGCTTAACCATTTCCTGACATGGGTAATATGCCAGGCACATAGGGGTTCTTGTACCCTCCCCTGTCTAGCTCTAGAACTTCCCAACAGCTTTCCCTATCTAAAGTGCAATTGGATCACTCCATCCGAAACATCCCCAACAATTATATTTCCAATAATTTAAAATAATTAGTGACGTCATAATTTAAAGAAAGATATTGAAGATGACATGTATTTGGTTTATCCTACCCTTTTCAAATATTTGAGGCTGGATTCCACTTTTATTGGACTGGGATGCAAGCCAATCAACGTACAGATGCATTCCTTTGATTTTTTAAATCAAATATTCACATAAATTACGTTATAGCATGAACGTCAATGCGTATTACAGGAAAATTGTCATAATAATTATTACCAAAGCGAGCCAAACGACCTAAACTTGGTTCAAGCTAGATTTCCAAGGACAGCATGAGCCAAAAGTATAATTACACACATAAAATAATGTATATTTTGCTAATTTGTTGACGCCAATATAGCGTAGCTGAATCTGATAGATGAACGATTTTTGCGAGAAATAGATTTATGATGTCAATCTAGCGGCATGTATATACATACAAAACATTAATTTGGTTTCTCAAACCGCACTTTCAGATATATTGTTGGCTGCTGATACTGATTGTATTGTTTATTTTACGCTATCTGACCAACACCTTTGTCAAAGTATAAATTTTATAGGTGAAAAGCGATATTTTAGAAGAAGAGAAAGCTAAGAACGCATTTTACACCGAACATCACTGATGACATCATATAAAATTAAGATGGATGTAGAGGCGATTAATCAGACAATATGTCTATATGAAAAACTTCATAAAAATGACACTCTGTGTTGCCCAAAAATGAGTGCGGGGAGGAAAAATGTAATTTCAAAGCCTCAGCTTTATGACGCTCAATGTGACATAATTTGATAAACTTTTTTATCTGGTGGCCTTTAAAATACCAAGCAATCGTTTCTGGACAGGTTCTGAAAGTTACCTTTCTTTGCCTATGAAGACCAATGAGATATGCTCGCAAGGTGACGATCAGGGGCTAAAAGCCCCCTCGACGCGACTTAAGGCGCGGATTAAGTTGAAGCGGATGATTTCACAGAAGACAGAATTCAGTGCATTAGAGATTGCATTCAAAAGGCGGTGATAATCCCACTATTTGACAGGAAATATGCAATATTCACAAGCGCATTGAAAGGGATCGGAGCAGCCTTCGCTTTGACGGAGGGAGGCGGGTACCTATCTCCCACCCGCCCTCCTAAGTTCACGAAAGTCGAGCCAGCTGGTGAAAAGCGGCAAACAATGTTAGGAGCCGGAGTTGAGCTCTGAAGAAAGTGTTGTCTGATTTTAAAACCACGCTAATTAGTGAAAGGTGGTATACAGTGTCAGATATCCTGAGCTAAGCTCCGATCAAAGGGTTGTTTAACCAATTTTGAATTCAAGGTCAACAGAGGTCAAAATATGACGCCATTGGGACGTAATTGGATATAAAGAAAAAGGTGACTTTTCAGTCCTAGTATTTTACGTAGATCTATAATAGTTTAATTAGTATTATAATAGTATTATAATAATTTAATCTACATCTCTGGAATTCTCCCAGCAAATTTCGAACGATTTGTAATTTGACTTTGATAGGTCAAACCTAGGGCTTGGCCTGCCCAAGGCTCAGATCAATATCAAATTGGGTTAAAAAGCATATCATTTGAATTGCAGGGGCAATACAAACCAAAGGATTTCAGACTTAACACTCTATCGACATTCCCAACGAAGTAATTGAGCTTAACCATGAATCGCCATCCCGGTAGCTCAGTTGGTAAAGCGTTGGGCTGCGGCAGAGGTGCAGAAACTTGCCAACTCGGCTACTGGAGTTTGTGACGCATTTACAAAAATCGAGGTGCATAATTGTGACAAAATAGGGATCCTGACTGTATTGTTCAAAATCGAACCACATATTTTCGAAATACAGAACCAAGCGCGTAGCGAATATTTTAATTTAGCAAGTCTGTTCTTCAATTGCACAGCGTACCATCAGTGATACAATATTGGTACTGTGTTCAGTTTCTACTAAAACGAGGGACCCCCGCTGCAGAAAACCCGGAAACCGCTGTCACAGTTGCCAGATTTTAACATGCAGCCCAATGGTGCCGATTGTTAGCAGTTGCCAGAAAGTTGCCGCCTGGATGCCCGAAATGTGACAGTCAATTTTTTCGAGAAATACACGATTGTGGGCATATTTAAGGCATTAACCCGCGCCCCACCGGGGTCCGGCGCCACCCTCGCCCCACCGGGGGGCCATCGATGGCCCCCCCTCTAACTCCGAAAATATGGGCGTTAGCGCAAATCTGCAAAGTGCAATAGAAAGCTCGCGTGAATTCAGTAAGAAATTACTTCGCATGTTTTAGTGCTCAGGTCAATGGTTTGACCTCCAGAGGTCAAATTAGGTCAAGATCGGCCATTTTCACTCAAATATGCAATGATTAAGCAAACTGGGCATAACTCTTATGCCATTAGAGCTATTGAGACCTGGTAAAGTACATTTGATAGCAAATTGCCAGTACTTTTTTCGCTATGTGGAACGTAAAGACCTCCCGCCAGTGGTTTGACCGCCAGAGGTCACCTCGTGACCTAATATGACCTGAGGTCACGAAAGGTCAAAAAGTGACCTTGCCGTATATCAAATGAAAGCCAGTGACAAGACAAACACGATGGTGTTTGTTTCACCGCTCTAGCTCAATTAGGTCAAAAGTTATTGTCAAAATACTGTTTTTGACCTCTGGTGACCTTGGATGACCTTGGAAAAGTCAAAGGGCAAATATGACCCCTGGGATCCGTGAAAGGGTGTCCAAAAACGTTGTTCTGAGCAGTCTGAGTATTTGCAATCATTTT
The DNA here is from genome assembly GCA_034440635.1 of Lepas anatifera. Lineage (NCBI taxonomy): Eukaryota > Metazoa > Arthropoda > Thecostraca > Lepadidae > Lepas > Lepas anatifera. Next base: position 1,326,292 of record JAOTON010002265.1, on the reverse strand, counting down.
TGTGGCTTTTATATCATGAAATAGCTTTTCCCCATGCTTTTCCAATGGGAGAGGTCGCCTCATGACCTGACCTCAGGGCACGAAATCAAAAAATCCCGGAGATACATCTTGTAGACCCTGGAGGGGTCATGAAGTGTAGGAAGTTTCAAATCGATCGACTTTGAAATGTAGCTCTTACAGAGCTCTAAAGTGAAGTGAGGTGACCTTGGTTGACCTCGTCTGGTGACCTGACCTTGGGTGACCCGGGGTAAAAAATTTCAGGGATGATGGGAAAATGATGCAGTGAGAGGTAGAGCCCTCAACCGCGGTGCTGCGCCTCGTCGTTTTTCTGCTATCCCGGAAAAACCTTAGGGGGGCCATCGATGGCCCCCCGGTGGGGCGAGGGTTAAAGACAACGCAGATACGTTGTCAGGTACTTCTCTATACATTTTGTTAGGTTAAATCATATTTAAAGTTTGAGTCTCTTCAATTTAGCAGCCCCTATTTCTTTGAATTTAGTATTAAGTACGCCTAAAAGCTACTAAGAAAAGTACTAAATGAGTGAAAAAATAGACATAGCTGGGCAGCAATTCTATTTAAGCTACGCAACAGCGACAAGGCAAGTTCGAAATGTTTATGTGATGTAGGGCCAGCAGATGTAGAGCCTGCCAAACAATTTAAACAGGTCGGAAGCCACTTCTTTTGATTTATTAGGTATATCTGAGATAAGTGCAGGCTAAATTTACCTAGAATGAATAGTGCTGCCCATGGCTAATCTAAGATGAATGTAGGCTTCTTTGAGACTGATGCACTTTCACATATCAAACTGGGTTTTTAATTCCTTAGCTTGCTTGTGCCTTAACTTATTTGTGCCCTAGATCAAGATTGGTCTTGTGCCTTAACTTATTTGTGCCCTAGATCAAGATTGGTTAGGTGGATTTGGAGCTGGAGGAAGTTGGGAGAGTTGGCGCCAGCAACAGACTGGCAAAAACAATAATTCAGGTGAGATTTCATGGTCAAATTATCATGTCAATACTGTACAGATAGCAAATGTGTGCCAATGTAGTCCTCCACAAAGTGTTAAAACACACACTGGAGGGGGGCCCGGCACTAACGCGCACTGGAGGGGGGCCTAATAGACCCCCTTCTCATCTCAGAAAATCTCAGAAAGAGACTTCGAAAAACGCTGGTTGGGGGTGTGTTGCTTACTACCAGTGGTAGTAAGCAACACACAGGACCTGAACTGCATGGAGTTAAAGCAGGATTTTGACTACACTGGACCTTTCTTTGGTATGAGACTTCCAATACCTCTGTACCTATTAGGCTAATAGACATAATTTTAAATCTATGCAGGGCAGTTGCCTCAGAGTTTTTAGGTACTGCAAGAAGGAACGACCAGGCAGGTGATAATCGGGGGTGGGAGACAAATTTTAAGTATTTGATCTGTCTATAAAAATGCTACCTAGGGTCCACTTTACCCACACATTTTTGGAAGATCCAAATCCCATGTTGACATTGACATTTTTTCCCTTTTGTTGATATGTGAGAAGTTCAGTGGTGGGGGGGGGAGAAGCCGTGATAAGGGTTCCCAATTGTGTGTAGGTGTACGCTCCCATTCATAGATTAGTTCCCGATAATAATTATTTTCATGATAATTGCCACATTTAATCATGGGGAAATGTACCATAATTGGAAATACTCCTTCCAAAAATGGAAACCTCTTCAAAAAGGGAAATGCATGTCATTAGGGGAAACTGCAGTTCGAGTTGCCAATAATAGTTATGATCCCAATGCTGGAAAAATGATCCATAATTGAAAATGTTCCTTCCAAAAACAAAAACATGATCTAAAAATGAAAACACAGTTTACTTCTTTCATGGTGTCATGGCATGGTGCTTGAACCTTCTCTGCTGCAAAAAGTAAGAGACAGATAGATGACATTCAGCATATTGGAAATAGTATTCAAGTATACAATTATGATTTCCAGCTTTGTGTGACAGAGGAGGCATACGTTGCATTGCGTTTGTGACAGCCAGCATATTTTCTGCACCGCTGGGCTGCGGCCCGCTCAGAAAACCGAGCAGTGGCAGTGCAGCGATGAAGGCTTGAGATCGGTTCCCCTGAGACGCTCTGGCACTCATTGATCCGACGTAGTTCAGCTGGCAGCTGACTCGTGAGAGGGTGACTTGAGCGGAGCGGCCGTCTCTGTGCCTTGTGGGACGTTAAACTTTGCTCCTCTAAATTAATCTGCATGGCGGGAATTTTTGCGTTCGGATGGCGGAGTCGGATGACTTCCGTGATAAGTCCCTTGATGATTTTGGAGAGGCTTCCATTCCAAAAGCCGAACTCGCAATAACTTGGACACAATGTATTAGCAAATCGAATAGAGAGGGCATGGCTCTAACCAGGCCTCAGGTCATCGATATACTTGACCCAGAATGACCTGGGCCCAAATGTTTGGCACAAGGTTAAAAAGGATCAAAGAACCAGTATAGTATACAAATGATAGCAACACTGTGCGCTGCCGTTTTCAGGTAATTTGCGAAAACCCAAGGGGAGTGCGAGTTCCTGCCCCGCCCCTGCTTTCGGCAATAAAGGTGCTGAGAGCTTTTGGGATTGCCCCAAATATCATTTAATTTAAATAACATTGGTACGCAGCGACTCAAAGTTGATGCAATCATGGAACAATGGGTGATGAAGCACCCTTTACGACTTTTGCAAACTGAAACAGCCTGATGTGCAGACAACATCTCTTTTCCTAGGTTTCAGTAGTACCCCCATTTCTGTTTGATAATGTTTCAAGCATAGGCGAATCCAAAGGGAAAGGTGGAAACTACATCCTCCCGATCGACCTTCGGCGCCCCCTAATTTGGTGACGGCTTCCCTTAAAAGGTCGATGGCACCCCCTGAAATGTCGCTTCCCAAGCCCCGCCCCACAACCCAGGATGCGAGTATCAGCACCCCCACGAAAGTATTTGGTGCCCCTCTGGTATTTTTTGTTGTTAAAAAGTGACACCCCAGATCTGGAAGCGCCCCTTCCCCTGCCAAGTGCCCCCGCCACGATCCTCAATACTGGATCCGCCTATGGTCTCGAGAAACAGCAAAATGGTGTGACTTCCTGACCAATTTCGTTTCCCACTGCGCACACTTATCTACTAAAAGGAATTATCCACTATTAGTTTCCGACAATGACTCACTACCAAGAGCTCCCGAGACTTAGTCTAGGTCATTGTTCATTCATTGCTACTGAGAGTCTCTCACAGTCATACAAGACACACCTATCGAATTGATTGCAACAGGCTGGGGCGGGGGGTGTGGGGGGAGACAATGCATGACAACCATTTGTGCGGTGTAAATTGACACATGAATGACATAAAAACCATCAATTCAGTACTGGAGCTCAGCGGACCAGCAGAGGCTTAAATTTGCTATTGTCCGCCTTCTCCAGATCAGACTGAGCCTGTTGCTGGCCATCGTTATACTGCAGCCCATAAAATCACGCTGCAGTTCCATCGTCCCCATACTGGGGCGGGGGAAGTGGCGCTTGAAAACGCCACCGTGGAGTAGATGAGTTATGGTGTGCATTTTCAAACAATCAATTCAAATGCACATTAAAAGTGAAGTTATTGATGACCATACATCTCTAGAAGTCAGCTTAGAGTGTTCAGTTCTTGGATGGAATGCCTGGTTCGTGCCAGCGACTTATAGGTATATTGGTGCACCGAGAGATCGGGTTCATGACCAGACTCCAGGCCTATCAGCCGCAGCGGCGTGAGCAGTCTTCGGGGAAATCAAAACTGTCCAGTCGCAATCATGGCCAGATGTCTACGTTTGTTGTCGGTGAAACGTTCAGCGAATAATTCAGCCAGAAAAGCCTCTCACGGAGTATATGGCGCTCCAAAAATTAATTATGAAAGTCGTTTGAAACCTCATCAAAGTGCGAGAGCTACTGATTTGTTTGCCATATACGCATGTATTATTGTTTTTATGTTATTTGGAGCGTATATAATTGTCCGGTAGATTAAGCAAAGCCAAAGCAATGTCACACAGACGCATAGTGGATAATTCATCATGAAGGTATGTTTTTATGGGAGTCTGATCCCTAACGAGTGCGTGGCGCAAAGGCGATCATGTGCAATTGGTGCATGATTGTATTTTCCATAGGTTTACGTGTAGGCAGATCTAGGATTTCCAATCGGGAGGGGGGCACACAGGCGGGGGGTGCCATCCGAACCAGTGGGTGCCGTTTTTAGGCGGTAAAACTTATCAGGAGGACGCCGATTCTCGCATTTTGGGGCTGGGGCCGGGGGAGGTTGGAGGGGGTGGGCAGGACATTTCAAGAGAGCGCCGAGATTCGATCGGATGGGGAAGGTGTCCCCCTCCCTAGATCTGCCTATGTGTTTACGAGAGTGTTCTATACATCCACACACGGTATGACATAGCTCGATCAGTAAGTTTCGGCAAAATGGCCACATCTAAGCGTGTGAAATTTTGCACGCGCATGGGCTAATGCAGTCTGATTGTCTTATCTACACTCTGAGTTTGCTAGATGAGCAGTTTAGTATCGGCACGTGCCGGACTGGAAAAATTTCCTCAAATATCTAGGCTGTCCAGTTGGTGAGACTGAAAAGTGACCGCGAGACGAGCTCTTGCTCCGGTTCTCCAATTTTAATCGGTCAGCTATTGATCCAACCTTGGAACACTTTATGGAAGATTTGCCAATTTTTTCTAGAAGGATAGCCTGTATCGAAAAAAACATCGTTGTAGTACACTCACCTGTAGCTATGTCAAGCTATGCGTGCAATTTCTAGCAACTAGAAAGCACTATTCACGCTCCAGGACATGAAACAGCCGTAAGCCACAGGAAGGTAACGTTAAATGATTTTTTTCGTCAGATTTTCGCACCAATATTCTGTTGATAACATCGTCTAACAGACGTTGCCATTTCTAGTTTGACTAAGTCCATTTTAAAGGCCGGTCAATATACACATTCTTTTGCTATGTAAGTTTTATATTTTTGCCATATAAATGTAGCATAAATCATCAATGTAGACAAGACACCACACGGTCCAAAGCACACGTCTATATCTTATCTGTTTTGCATCAACTTATTTTTTGTTGGGCGTTAGTCTGTACCCAAATTCCGCTCATAAAACAATATGAAGTACACAAAAAATAGGCTTGCACAGAAGATAATGTAAATTATGAGTGTTATTAAGCACAAAGTAAATATTAAATACGTTAATAGTACTTGAAGTAGCCGACATCAATCAAGTCCACACATATTGACCTAAGGTCTTGGGCGCCATATGACAGTGGAACTTGGGGCGCCCTTGAACCTTAACAATGATGATGAAGACATCAAATAACCCTCGCCTAGAATAAGGGAGGGGTTCCCCTCACGTTTTTAACCCCCCGGGGTCGATGGCCCCAAGGTTTAGGATAGCAGAAAACGAGAGGCCAGCGCCCGGTTGAGGGCCACCTCCACTGCATCATTTTCCCACCATCCGAAATTTTCCCGGGTCCCCAAGGTCAGGTCACCAGACAGGTCAACCAAGGTCACCTCACTTCAACTTAGAGCTCGTAATAGCTACATTTCAAAGTCGATCAATTGAAACTTCCACACTCATGACCCTTCCAGGGTCTACAACGTGTATATCCGGGATTTTCGATTTCGTGCCTGAGGTCAGGTCACGAGGTGACCTCTCCCCTTTAAAAGCATGGGGAAAAGCTGTCTTATGATCTAAAAGTCACAAAAGCGATTGAAAATGCTCAGTTTGATCAGAAAACGTTCTTAGTCACCCTTCACGGATTCCAGGGGCCATATTTGCCCTTGACCTCCAAGGTCATCCAAGGTCACCAGGGGTCAAAACAGTATTTTGACAATAACTTTACCTAATTAAGCTAGAGCCTGAAACAAACACCATCGTGTTTGTCTTGTCACTGCTTTCATTTGATATACGGCAGGTCAGACCTTTGTGACCCAGGTCATTTAGGTCACGAGGTGACCTCTGGAGGTCAAACCACTGGCGGGAGGTCTTTACATTCACATACCGGAAAAGGACTGACAATTTCCTATCAAATGTACTTTACCAGATCTCAATAGCTCTAATGGCATAAGAGTTATGCCCAGTTTGTAAGCATTGCATATTTGGTGAAAATAGCCGATCTTACCTAATTGACCTCTAGGTCAAACCATTGACCGAGCACTAAAACATTAAGTAATTTCTTACTGAATTCATGCGAGCCTTCATTGCTTTTCAGATTTGCGCTAACGCCCATATTTTCGGAGTTAGAGGGGCCACGATGGCCGCTGGACCCCGTGGGGCGCGGGTTAAGCACATGCCCTTGGCCCTAATAGGCAAAGAAACGAAACTTCCAGTAGCTGTCCAGAAATGATTTTGTTCGTGCTTTAAAGGCAACCATATAGACATTGTTCCTGCAATTACGTCACAAGGTTGGGATTCTTGAAAAATTGCATACTTTCAGTTTTTATCAAGTTTTGGGGGACAAAGAGTGGCATTTTATAACGTTTTATATAGACATATTGTCTTATTAGTTGCTTCTACATCCGTGTTGGTTTTTTATGTTATCAACAATACTTGGTGTCAAATGCGTTATTAATTTGTTCCTTAGAAATTCACTTTTTCCTATTATACCTACATTTTGACAAATCAATTGGTCAAACATCGTAAAATAAAGGCACACGATCGGAATTACCAAACAAAAATATTGCATTTTATGTATTGATTTTATTAGGGCCACTCCCAACAGGCACACTTGCCCAATTATCGGGAGTATTGGCGTGGGTGTTTAAGGATGCTCTTCACCGGGTCAGATTGAACATGGAAGGCGGTTTCTCGCTTAGGGATTGAACCCACGTTAATCCATGCTGCCCGATCTGAAGACTGGCTACGAAGCCACTCACTCCCCTCCCCATGTGTTTCTGGGAAGTGTCTTTGAGGAATCATATGCATGTTACGTCATGAATATATTGTTTGTAAATATTTCACTTATCAGGTTTGATGACGTTCATCATGACGTCATCAAATATCTAAAAAAATATTATTCTAGGCAATGCAGTTACACTACTGGCTCGTGATCTCTTTGGAAATTCAATTTTGACAAAGTCTAGGTAGTTCGAATCATATTGGTTAACATTATTATAAAACATGAAATCTGCATTGACGTTGATAGGTTTTGGAGTACTGTATTTATAGGGGTTTATGGCATATAATCTCTCTCCCAATAATAACCTTAAGTCCATACGGCGTTCATAGCCCACCCACCTTATGATATTGATGCCCAACGTGACTTAAATTTTCCCTGCCCTCCCTTTCTCTACTTAAACAAAAATATATAGCACCCTGGTGAGAGGATGTATTCAGGAAGCTTCACCAGATGTTGAAAGTTAATAATCTTGATTTACCAACTGGCAAAGGCGGATTGATAAATGTACAAATAGCACGACTGTTCTGCGAGTACAAACCGGTTAATCAGGTCAAACCGAAATACGAGTAGCTCTTTTCTACTATTCGACTTTCACGTCAGTTGCCAGTGTTCAGGAAAACCTTATCCAAGATCGCGCGTAATCGCCCTGTCGACTTGCCATCCTGCCAAGTTTTAGCCGTGTCCAACTCGCAACTTCACCATCTTTCCGAGAAGTCAATTTCGTGTAAAGCCAACTGCTTCTACCGACACCTCGTGAACCCCGGCCAATGTTCTCGATCCGCTACTCCCGCTGACCCAGGCCGAACACAGATTAACTTGTCTTCTGTTACCTTGACAGTGCTGCCGGCGGGTGCAGTCGGCTTGTGGAAACGGCAATCCCATCGGACTCCAACGGCCAGCATCTGCGGCCGCCTGAGATTGAAGTTGCTGTTCTAATGGACAAAGAGGTCAACAGTGGAACCCGCTCAAGAGGCTGACAACACACCGGACTTTGAACTTGGACTCTGTCACGCTTTATAAGTGGAACAAAAATGTGTATGACTCTCCTAGGAATCAAGATAGACGGGGTACAAAATAACCAATGATAGGTTGACCGCGAAAACAAAATCAAGCAGTGCTCATGTGAAGGACGAATGAAAATAGTGGGCCTCGTTCCAATTTGTCCAACTAGCCAAGAATAAAAGAGACAAAATAATTGTGTCATATTGGAATGAAGTGAAAGAATCCACACAGTGTTCGGACATGTTCTGACGAATGGTTTGCACAATATGAAATGTTTTCTTCCAGTGTTGGAGAAATTAATAAGTTCTCGGAAAGCCTGCTGAAGGTAGTGTGCTATAAATTGCAGTGCTCTGGGAGTGAACTTGGACCATAAAAAGGTGATACAACAGAATATAGTAAAGGCTCTAAAAGACTTAAAACCAAAAAAACCAGCCGTCGCCCAAAAAAAGTTAAAAGGCCTTAAAACCTAAGACGAAGACAGTCCAGAAAAATAAAATACGACAAAGTCCAGAAACTAAAATGCCTTAACCCCTCACCCAACCGGGGGCCATCGATGCCCCTAAGGTTTTTTCGGGATAGCAGAAAAACGACGAAACGCAGGACCGCGGTTGAGGGCTCTATCTCTCACCCCATCATTTTCACACCATTTCTGAAATTTTTTACCCCGGGTCACCCAAGGTCAGGTCACCAGGTGAGGTCAACCAAGGTTACCTTACTTCAAATTTGAGCTCTATAAGAGCTACGTTTCAAAGTCGATCAATTTGAAACTTCCTACAGTTGATGGTCCCGCCAAGGTCTACAAGGTGTATATCCGGGATTTTTCGATTTCGTGACCTAAGGTCAGGTCACGAGGTGGCCTCTCCCCTTGACAAAGCATGGGAAAAAGCTTTCTTATGATCTAAAAGCCACAAAAACGATTCCAAATGCTCGGCTTGCTCAGAAAAGCATTCTTGGATACCATTTTACGGATCCCAGGGGTCATATTTTTCCTTTGACCTCTCCAAGGTCATCCAAGGTCAGCAGGGGTTAAAAACAGTATTTTGGCAATAACGTTTGACCTAATTAAGCTAGAGCGTTGAATCAAACACCATCGTGTATGTCTCATCACTAGCTTTCATTTGATATACGGCAAGGTCACTTTCTGACCTTTGATGACCTCAGGTCATATGAGGTCACGAGGTGACCTCTGGAGGTCAAACCACTGGCGGGAGGTCATTACGTTCAACATAGTGGAGGAAGGCCTGCCATTTTCCTATCCAATGTAGTTTACCAGATCTCAATAGCTCTAATGGCATAAGAGATATGCCCAGTTTTCTTAAGCATTGCACATTTGAGTGAAAATAGCCTATTGTGACCTAACTTGAGCTCTGGAGGTCAAACCATTGACCTGAGCGCTTAAACATACCGAGTAATTTTTTACTGAATTCACGCGAGCTTTCTAATGCATTTTGCAGATTTGCGCTAACCCCCATATTTTAGGAGTTAGAGGGAGGGGCCATCGATGCCCCCCCGTGGAGTGAAGGTGGCACCGGACCCCGGTGGGGCGCTGGTTAACCCTAAAAAAGCCCAAAAAGGCCTAGACACAGCAAGAGGTAAAAGGTAAAGAAGAGCGTATGATGAGCCAAACGCAACGTTTCGGTCCTTGACCGTCGTCTGGCGAGGAGTGTAAGATGGAGGTGACTAGAGGCCTGAGGTAAACTTTTGCACGGAAGCGTACCTGGCGGGGTGTCGTGGCTAGCGGGTTCGCTTTCCATGCCGCTGACCTGGTTCAAAGTCCGCTGGATTCCATGAGCAGGGAGGAATCTGGCTTCCGAGAAACCCTTTCAACAAACCCTTTCAACTTTCAAATGTTAACGAGATTAAACGGGCTTAATGAAACTCGTGTGTAGTCTGACATAAAACAACTCGCTCCTAGCCCGAAAACATAAATGTTTAAGAAATTACAATTTTTTGGCACATCACCCAATCTTAAGAATAAGAAATGTAAATTATTTTCTAAGTGAGATTGTAAAGTCCGAAGGTGAAAGCGTATCGGCAGCTTAGACTATGCAGGTGGATTAAGGGTGAGTATTGTTTACAACTACCAGGTCCTGTTGTCTTGTTCTATCAATTTAAAGGAAGCACCATACTTTGAGCCAGTCCGACTCGTTATGTGCTGGAAGTTCTCTCCGCTCCAGGCTTCAGGCGCTCTGTCCTGGTGACAGCAGACCACTAGCTTCCTGCCGATTTTTGCATGACCTCTGTCCATATTGTATAGATATTCTTTACCGTCAAAATAGCATATCATAAATAATAGTAGGTATTCTATTCCTAGCCTAGATTTCAACTGTTACCAACGGGTCAATAGGGAGATGCATGGCTCAGTCGACAGTGTCTGTCCCTAAGCCACAGGTCCCAAGTTCAAGTCCCAGAGAGTTCTCTAAATAAGCGCTATTTTATCCCAACAATCCCTTCCAACAGAGTGAAGCTGGCAATGCGGTAAAACACTGGAGAGATGCGTCGATAGATCCCAGCAATCATTATGGTTGACTGAATATACATCTAGCCAAAGATAGCGGACGGGCGCTGGGTGGCGACAGGCGTCAGCTATCTGGTAGCCGGCCGGCCGACGCCCATTGTTGTGGTGTATGATGCGTGTGGTTGGTTCCTATATCATAATCGTCCATTGGGCTTATGGTCGACGCGTGACCTCACACAAAGCTGTCGAATTCCCGCGGTGAGGCGTGACCGGCGATCTGCATATGAGACCACGCGGCTGGAAGCTCCAGTATGGAAATCTGACAGATATAGCTCGCCGCAGATGCTCTGTTAACTGATATGTCAGCGGGGAATGGTGTTGGACATAAGTCTGCTATGGGTGTAGCATGTGTATTGCGTTCAGTCTATAGACGGAGGATTGCAAGATCCGGGAAGATGGAAACCAGTATGTAACGAAACAAAATCAAAAGGGGTGAAATTTCCAGATTTTATTTGGAATGGGACTGTTGGATTTTATTCCGAAAATGTGGGAGAAAAAAATGCAATGAGACCGGATGAGATCAGCTATTTCATATATCATAGATCCTGTCATCCTCCTCACGGCGGAAATATGCAACTAATTTCACATATATGCAATTTAGTTTCTTGAATCGCAGGAATAATTGTTGGAAAATTTTCTGAGCTTCGAATTTCGTTCATGTTTTTCTTTTCAATGTTTTCTTACAATAAATACGTGTTTATTTTACGTTATTTATTTTTTATTTCCCGATTAACCTCTTTTATTTTAATTTTTTACAATGTTCATTGCACCATGTACTGTCCCGCCACTTCAGCTGTGTCAAAAAAGAATATTTTAAATGATTTTACTTCCTGACAAAGACTTGGACACACTGCTTGAAATAATGAAATTATCGCTGAAAAATGTGTGCTTTTCGATGTTCTCAGCATTTTTCTCCCACTAGAGCCATTTGGAACTAATATAAGAAACTTCTAATGATACTGAAAGCCCCCCCAGAGCTCAGATAAATCGGAACATGGCTGGCTTAGTGGATAACATCACTAAGTCCCAAGCCACCGGCTCCAGGTTCAAATCCTAATGGAGCTTCTCAATAACTCGATCGGATCCCTGAAATCCCTATCAATAGGGTGAGAGTTGCCGACGCTGTATAACCTTGGACATAGGTGAGTCTTTGAAACCCAACAATCATTATTGTTACTAGTTCATATAAATTATTTGCTACTCAATTAGACATACCCAGCTTATCAAGATGATGTTTTAGCCCAGAAAACAATTTGGTCCGGTACCGGGTCAAATAACTCCGGCCGCAGGCTGGCTATGTCCGGCGAACATGGTCCGGCAGAAGTCCGAGCGCTGGCCGATTTTGTCCGGGGGAAACAACGCTCTGGACCACGCTCAGATCCGCCCCAGACCTGAGCCCACTCAGGATTGCTGGCTTACAGCCTGCTCTTCCTTGTTGTGCCGTCACATCCGTTCTAAAAGAGATGACAGCTAGTGCTGTGCGTACAGCTTACACAGAGCCGAGGATGGCGAAATCTGGAAAACTATGACAATTGTCATTACATTTTCGTATTAGCAGGCATAGCTTGTTCACAACCCTGTAAAAACCTGACAGTGGAAGGACAAGAACCCACGCCTCCGAAGAGCCTGTTGCTTAACCCTCGCCCCGATGGGGGTGTTAGAACACCCCTTCAGGTTTTTCTGGCTGCACCAGAAAACAATGGGGTGAAGCGCCGCCGTGCTTGATACAGCTGTTATCTCAGGTCAGGTCACCAGTGCAAGGTGAAATGACCTCACTTCAAAAAAATTAAGATAGCCTAAGTGAGAACAAGGTGAATATATCCCGCTGAAACTTATATCACATAATAGGCCCAATGGGTACTACAAAAGGTATTCCGGAATTTTTCATATCGATGAACTAGGTTCAGATACGGATCATGACCTCTCAATTGGAAATGCATGGGATTACGGAAATTGACCGAAAATGGCTCTATTTCTGTAGACATGGCTTAGAATACCTTCCTACTCACAAAATCATATAACCATAAAACCCACAATCATAAAACCTTCCCATGCTGCAAGTCTGGACGTGTAACTTCTGAGAGGTCATCTGGGACTGCTTAAACATGTTTTTCAGAATTGGGTCAATAACTACGCCGGAAATTATGATAAAGCTTTCATTTTGATACCATGGAAGATTATTATTGCCATGACGGATACCGTGTTTGGATACCATGTTTGGATTATTATTGCAAGTCGATTAACCCCCCCACCGGGGTCGGCGCCACCTTCGCCCCACCGGGGGCCATCGATGGCCCCCTCTAACTCCGAAAATATGGGCGTTAGCGCAAATCGCAAAGTGCAATAGAAAGCTCGCGTGAATTCAGTAAGAAATTACTTCGCATGTTTTAGTGCTCAGGTCAATGGTTTGACCTCCAGAGGTCAAATTAGGTCAAGATCGGCTATTTTCACTCAAATATGCAATGATTACAAACTGGGCATAACTCTTATGTCATTAGAGCTATTGAGGCCTGGTAAAGTACATTTGATAGCAAATTGCCAGTACTTTTCCGCTATGTGAACGTAAAGACCTCCCGCCAGTGGTTTGACCGCCAGAGGTCACCCGTGACCTAATATGACCTGAGGTCACGAAAGGTCAAAAGACCTTGCCGTATATCAAATGAAAGCCAGTGACAAGACAAACACGATGGTGTTTGTTTCACCGATCTAGCTCAATTAGGTCAAAAGTTATTGTCAAAATACTGTTTGTGACCTCTGGTGACCTGGATGACCTTGGAAAAGTCAAAGGCAAATATGACCCCTGGGATCCGTGAAAGGGTGTCCAAAAACGCTGTTCTGAGCAGTCTGAGTATTTGCAATCATTTTTGTGGCTTTTATATCATGAAATAGCTTTTCCCCATGCTTTTCCAATGGGAGAGGTCGCCTCGGACCTGACCTCAGGCACGAAATCGAAAATCCCGGATATACACCTGTAGACCCTGGAGGGGTCATGAAGTGTAGGAAGTTTCAAATCGATCGACTTTGAAATGTAGCTCTTACAGAGCCTAAAGGTGAAGTGAGGTGACCTTGGTTGACCTCGTCTGGTGACCTGACCTTGGGTGACCCGGGAAAAATTTCAGGATGATGGAAAATGATGCAGGAGAGGTAGAGCCCTCAACCGCGGTGCTGCGCCTCGTCGTTTTTCTGCTATTCCGAAAAACCTTAGGGGGCCATCGATGGCCCTCCGGTGGGGCGAGGGTTAATATGATTATTGACTATGTTAGATCAGACAGTGACCTTGACCTGACCTCAGGCCAGGCCATTTTCATGGTTTGACCAAATGTGAGCACATGAGACAACATTTGATTCGCCGTAACGAGAGGAACCCAATGGTCCTTAAGCATTGATTTTAACTTATCTCAGACGACAGAGCCCAAAAACTATGTTCTAGCCTGTCACGTGCTTTGGTCTCTCATGACCTCAATATTGAACCGAGTCAAAAAGTGAATGATATAGTTTCTTTATTAATTTTTAGAAGCTATCCACCAGCATTCACCTTTTTTTCGCTATCTTGCATAGAAGCCGCGATGGGGGTTTGAAACCCCCACCGGATTGTTTGTTTGTTTGTTCGAACACTTCACATGTGGCTTTAAGCGTCGTCGTAATGGAGTGAAGTGATGAGGACTATGAAAGGAGATGTAAGGATTAGGATGGATGAGGTTAAAGGGGTGGGATACTACCGGAGGGGTCGCTGCTGCCCAAGGCGCATGCGCTGCTGCCAGATAGTTTAGGGCGGAGCGGGTGTCCAACCAGCGCATTAGCCCTCGGCTATGCTACCACAACCGTGACCTTCCCAAGTGAAGTTCAGGACAGGGGTTAGGCGTCTACCTACCGAACAATTTCGCATTTCCGACCACCACTGGTTCTGACGGCTGGTCGAATGCCCGATCGCGATGCTTGGCCCGGCTACGTCCAAGAAGCCGGCTCTCAGCCCGCCCGCCCGTGGAACGGATTTAAAGCCTCGTAGGGCTGTAGACGGATAGGCGCAGGCTACTCCGCCCAGCCCACCCGCTGCCTACTCTTAGCCCACCCAAATTGCTTGCTAGTTACGTTGCCGGAACAAACAGAAACAGGCTATATCTTCCAAAGATAAGCAAGTTTTGGACTTTCTGAAACATGCACCTTTTATTGCATGGTCAGTTTCACTGCCTGTGACCTAGACTCTCCCACTCAAGATTTGCTGAGTGCTCTGCGCCTTGTCCTTTGGTCCGTCCCTGTCTGCTGGGAGATGAATCCGGCGTTTCTACCGTGATGTGGCGGCAACCAGGCACGGTGCCAGAAGCAGCATCGCTGCTGCTGCTAATGTGTGACTTTCACCATGTATGTCTCTTAAAAAAGGCTTTGATCAAAACAGAAGTGATGACTCGTTCCTGGAAGTAAAAATGTGAGGCTGGAACTGATTATTCTTTATTCTCCAGCTCTTGCTACTTTTATTATTGTCAAGTAAACGTTTCAATTTCTCACCTATGCATTCAACGGTCGACAAACCAACCAACACTCACTCAGTACTCAGTCTATGGGTTACAAGGTCCTTTGCGTGATGTTTAATCAACACCATTGTTCATAAAGACAACGATTTCATCACATTCTACGGCTAATGCAGCTTCTAGTGAGAGCCGTAGGCGTAGCTACCACCGTATCCTGCGGTCCTAAGACTGGAACCTCCAAAAGCTCCTCCAAGCCCAAAGTTTCCGGCGCCAAGGTGTCCGAAACCTCCAAAAGCTGCTCCACGTCCGAAGCTTCCAGCGCCAAGGTGTCCGAAACCTCCAAAAGCTGCTCCACGTCCGAAGCTTCCAGCGCCAAGGTGTCCAAAACCTCCAAAAGCTGCTCCACGTCCGAAGCTTCCAGCGCCAAGGTGTCCGAAACCTCCAAAAGCTGCTCCACGTCCGAAGCTTCCAGCGCCAAGGTGTCCGAAACCTCCAAAAGCTGCTCCACGTCCGAAGCTTCCAGCGCCAAGGGATCCGAAACTTCCAAAACTGCTCCACGTCCGAAGCTTCCAGCGCCAAGGGATCCGAAACCTCCAAAAACTGCGGGTCCGTGTCCCCCTGTGATGAAGGACTGCTGGGCATAGGTGTTGAAGGGTGTTCCAGAAGATCTTACTGCCGACACTCCGCTGATACCGCCGAACCCAGCACCATACCTTCCGTAGGCACCGCCAAGACCATGGGCACGGCCGTAGCCAGCACCGCCAAGACCGTAGGCACCACCAAGACCGTAGGCACGGCCGTAGCCAGCACCACCAAGACCGTAGGCACCACCAAGACCGTAGGCACGGCCGTAGCCAGCACCACCAAGACCGTAGGCACCGCCAAGACCGTAGGCACCACCTAGACCGTAGGCACGGCCGTACCCAGCACCACCAAGACCGTAGGCACGGCCGTACCCAGCACCGCCAAGGGCAGCGCCGTATTGGCCGTAGGCGCCACCGTAGCCAATGCTAGCCGTGGCTACCGCAACCAGGACGCTAAGAATCAGAAGTTTCATTGTAGGATGTTAGTTGCACACTGATGATTTTTCAACTGTGATGTGGTCGGAAGGATCGGATTGTCTTATATCTCTGAAAAGTTGGCAGGTGTGGCACTTACTCCCCAGTGGGCGTGGGAACATAACTGCAGCGAGATTAACACTCAGAAATGGAGCAGGAAAATCACACCAGCCTTTTTCCTTGGGTCTATGTTCATTCTCTGGATTACTAACGTTTATAAGGGAAATCAGATAACGGCTGAAATAAACCGTTTCCTACATCTATCTCAGACTCGACTGCAGCCTGCCGTGCCGGGCGCGGACTGGCGCTCCAGAACCGGATGCGAGCCCGTCGCCCACGAGTTCACCTCGTACCGGACATCGGTGCTGCGTGTGTGACCGGGCTTGGCAAAGGCGTATGGCTACCGATATCTTGCTTGCACATTTCCGGCATGATTGGGCCGACTGTTCATTTCATAGTGCAGTGTTTCCTCATTTGAGTGAATTATCCTGCATTCTTCAAAAATAAGACTATCGGTTGTTCTTCAGTGAGATGAACTGAACTCCTTGGGCACATCATAACGCCTTACGTGACGTACGAGTAAACGATGGAAACAATTGTGTCACTTCACTAATCATCTGACGGTAAATGAACGCCATAAAGAAGTGATTTAGCCATTATAGACGAGACATGTTTAATTTGGCTGGAATTGAATTTTGTACCGTACTAGTCTCTACAGGTGTGATATACGACAGTTGCGTTTGGATTTGGGAGATGATTATTTCAAGAAGGCCTCGTCAGAATCTGTCCCAAGAGATGCGTGGTTAAAAGAATATTACACTCTTCTTGGGTCATATTTGTGGCTTCTCTAAGTAAGATATAATCTTATTTCCGCAATCACTAACCGCCAGTCGTTGAAGTCACGGCACAACTGCTGTTAGCCATCGGTGAAGCCGAACCTCAGACGCTGTTTTCGCATCGGCACACTTTGTGGGTGAAATCTAACTGTATAGCCTCAAACCCCGCTATGACTGACTGCCCATGCATGAAACACGAGTGTCGTGGAGCTTGTCGTCCAGAATTCGTGATATATCCGAGCCCGCTGCCTATACCACCAGTTATGGTCCGTGTGGTATGAGCTTGTCACCAACTGCTCCGGCGATTTGAACCCGGACGTCTGCCACTCTTGTACTGGTCATGGACCCGTCACACCAGACGTGCTCACCAGATACGACCATCAAGGGCAGGAACGTGTGCGGGCCAGCGCCCATCGCGCAGTGGGCCGGAGTCCGGCGCTGCCACCTGATGTTCGTAATGCTGCCAGTCGAAACACTTTCCGGCGGGCGGAGAAATGTTTGACGGACTAGTCCCGGTTGGGTCCGTTCCACACAAAAGTGCTGAAGGGCTTAACATGCATGCTCTATTCTCCAATATTGTAAGGTTTGCCTTATGCATTTTAGCCTTATGGTATCTACGCACAGGCCAAAGTAGTGCAAAACCCTGTACTGCTTGAGATGTCTGCCAATAATAACCACGGTTGGCTTGGTCGTATTTTTTGGACTTGGATTGTGCTGTGTTAACAGCTCGGCCGGGATTTGCCGCGGAACTTTGGACATGTACGGTATTAAACCTAAATTTTCCTGGTTATGACCGACTCTATTTTAGACTGGTTCTATCCAAGAACAACAAAATGACAGGACATTTCGGCGGTAATCAACAGAAAGTTTTTGCGGTGGGGTTGATGATTATCCGCAATATTTGCATACAGTTACCCTGGCTTCGAAACCTTGTGTTATCTCTGGGAAAAGAGCAATTTTCCGATCGGAAATCCTTCCACCAGAGATAGTTTGTCATACAAACATTCTGTGTTGTCGCTGCACCGTTGATCGACCTCAAAACGTTGTACAAATATGTATAGGATTTGGGTTCGGTTCTACCGTGATTTCACAGTCATGGGGATCTCAATCTTTAGTTGTGAAATATAAGTAAACATTGTTTCAAGTATCACCAATAACATATTTCCTCTCTTTTGGTTCTGGAATTTTAGAACATGTGACTTTACAAAACATTGGAGACTGTTCTGCTATGGCTCAAATGTGTGTCATTGCGCGTCAAATCGATCAAACGAAATCGCCAGCCCACTCTGAATTTTGTAAAAATATATGCATTGCCTCCACTTTGTATTACAAGACCACATTTAGATTTGCCTTCCCCAGTGACCCAAAATGTAATTAAAGACAACAGCTTTTACTTACTTGATTAAGGTAGATATATTTTCATCGTGAAAGTAGTTTTGGTGAAAAGCTTTAGCACAATCACTAAGAAATAATTGACCAGCCCATGACCATATCAATATTTGACTTGACCCATAACTGAACATTAAACTGATTTGGTCAAAAGTGAAAAACGTGTGTTCTACGCCTTGCCAGCTTCAAATCCAACGAAACATTTACACCCAACTTTTTACCATTGTCAAGTACACGTAATAAAGGTGGAAACAAAAAAATGCTCAATATGCCAGCAGTTAAATATGGCGGAGCATTAGTTAACAGAAGGAGATGGGTGGCTTAGTAGATAGCATCCTTGTCTTCTAAGCCACCGGTCCCGGGTTCAAGTCCCGGCGGAGCCTCTGAATAAGTTTATATGATCCCGCAAATCCCTTCCAATAGGGAAAGAGTTGGCAACACCGCATGACTGTGGCAGTTGGTGCGTCGTTAAACCCCAGCAATTGTTACATCACTTATCAGACGTGTCCCTGATACCAGCAGTTGAATATGGTGGTGCATTGACGTGTCCCTGATACCAGCAGTTGAATATGGTAGTGCATTGACGTGTCCCTGATACCAGCAGTTGAATATGGTAGTGCATTGACGTGTCCCTGATACCAGCAGTTGAATATGGTAGTGCATTGACGTGTCCCTGATACCAGCAGTTGAATATGGCGGTGCATTGACGTGTCCCTGATACCAGCAGATGAATATGGTGGTGCATTGACGTATCCCTGATACAAACAGTTGAATATGGCGGAGTATTACTAACAGCGCACTGGAGCCCAGGCCCCACCTGTTTGAGGTGGCCGGAGAACCCTTGCCAAAAAGACCGTGGCCACATTTAACGAATGCAATAGCGCGTCGATTGGTAAAGATTTTTGAAAATCGGCCGAAAATTTTGACTTATAGGCTTTCAAAGTCAGACCTACATTTTGAGATCGCCGTAAACGCGCGGTCGGACCCGTTAGCTGCATTGAAGACCGATGGTAACGTCATAACGTCATATAAGCGGGACTATATGTCAAGGTCACTCACATGAAATCAAGGCAAGGTCAAATCACAGGTCAAGGATATTGCACTTTCAAGGTCACTGACCATGTGCGTCCGGCCAAATGACATACCCCGTCTGACATATACTAGTGCTATGACGTCATCGGTAGGTACCCCAATACAAAGGTCAGGTCAATCAAGGTCAAAGGTCATTGGGAAAGGTCAATCCTCATTTCCCGCCAAACAGTGGCTACAGTGTTAGTCAAAGTGTAAATAATACCAGTAGTATACCATATGGTGACCTTAAAGGTCAATGACCTTGAATAACCTTACCCAAAAGTTGTGGGGAAGCCTCTTTGAGACCTCTTCTCTATGAACCTTGTCCGCCTTAGCTTATTCCCGCCATTTTCCTGCATAATCACAGCATTTACCAATCGATCCCAGCATGGCCAATATTTGACCTTTACGACCTCGTTTGACCTTGAATATATCAACCAGGTCAATGAAAATGGTCATCATGTAGATCACTACACCCCAACCCACCTACCAAGTGGCGTTTTCTAACCCTCTAGTTTCCGAGATCTTAGGGGGGCCTACCAGGCCCCTCCAGTGTGCGTTAGTGCCAGACCCCCTCCAGTGCGGGTGTTAACAGACGTGTCCCTGATACCAGCAGTTTAATATGGCAGTGCATTGACGTGTTCCTGATACCAGCAGTTGAATATGGTAGTGCATTGACGTGTCCCTGATACCAGCAGTTGAATATGGTAGTGCATTGACGTGTCCCTGATACCAGCAGTTGAATATGGTAGTGCATTGACGTGTTCCTGATACCAGCAGTTGAATATGGTAGTGCATTGACGTGTCCCTGATACTAACAGTTGAATACGGCGGTGCATTACTTATCAGACGTGTTCCTGATACCAGCAGTTGAATACGGTAGTGCATTGACGTGTCCCTGATACCAACAGGTGAATACGGTGGTGCATTGACGTGTCCCTGATACTAACAGTTGAATATGGCGGAGTATTACTTAACAGACGTGTCCCTGATACCAGCAGTTTAATATGGTGGTGCATTGACGAGTCCCTGATAAAAACAGGTGAATATGGTGGTGCATTACGGCGCAGAGGCGTCCTGAGGCCATTACGCTGTGAAGGGTCATTATACAAAATGCCGGAGCAGTTCAATATGTTCCAGACGAATACCATGTACCGGAGCATACATAGGCCTGAAATTTGAACTCTGAAATCGTCTGAAGTCTAGTCTGGAAGCTTAGACATCAAATTTAGTTTCCACCTTTAATCAGCCAGAACAAAAGAAATCTTCTTTTTGCAATTTATGATGTCATCAAAATAATATGCCTTCAGCACTGCAAAATAATAGCATTGGTCATTGAGTCACATACGTTTGGAGCCATAGGCGTATCGAGGGGATAGGGACATTTGCCCCCCATTGACTCAGTGCCCCCTGAAATGCTAATGGTGCCCCCCTGAAATTTCGCTTCTCACTTTCCAGCCACCCAGCCCCCCCCACCATGCCAGAATCGGTGCCCCGGCGATAGAATGTGGCGCCTATCGGAAAATATTTGTCTACCCAAACGTGGCATCCACTGGTTTGAATATTGCCCCCCCCCAACACGTGTCCGCCTTCCCTCTTGATTGAGAATCCTGGATCCTCCTATGCCTGGAGCCACCATAGATAGTCCGTGTTCAATCCTAAATTTCAAAAAA
This sequence comes from Lepas anatifera, assembly GCA_034440635.1. Taxonomy (NCBI): domain Eukaryota; kingdom Metazoa; phylum Arthropoda; class Thecostraca; family Lepadidae; genus Lepas; species Lepas anatifera. Next base: position 1,305,349 of record JAOTON010002265.1, on the reverse strand, counting down.
ATCAAACGAAGGATAAGGGTGTGATGAGAATTTATTTGGGCTGTTTCTTGAAACAAAAGTTTAATTCCTTTAGAGTTTGGCGACACGTGAAACTGGTCCAAAAAAGTAAAACAGTAATATAGGTAGTACCTAATGATGGTTCACTCGCTAGCATGAAATTTTCAATAAGGGGGAGGGGCTTACAATTTAGCACAACCAAATTGTTGCAACCACATGAAAAGGGATTCCTTTGTGGCCTGAATAAGGGCCTCTGTGCCCCTTATTTTGAACTCAAAATTGTGTGCATATCTAATACAGAAAGCTTTGGGGGAAATGAATCATGCTAACAATGGCTTCTGAACACGCTCTGCAAAACTGTTATCTGAGTGAAAGCCCATTTTAAAGGTGGAACATTTGTTTGAGATATACGCTTCCTTTCTAACATCATTGAGCTGACCTAACCTTTAACGATCAAAATATTTGATCTTGAATAATATCAGCTTAGCTACAAGACCATGACTTTCACGAAGTGCTCGAGCTGAATGCCCTTTAAACATCGTGCTGTCCCTGGTTAGTTGCTTCATTCGCCCATCTAGCCCCACGAGGGGTTAATAATTCATTCAGCCCAAGGCTCGAGCTCTATACCCGAGGCTATTTGGTATGTAATCATTGAGGAAATCAGGATTTCAGATCGGGAGGCACCTTGGTCAGGAGCACTGCTTGAATCAATGGGTGCTATTTCTTAGGGTGCAGCCTTTTAGGGTGCCGCCAAATTGCGTTGTATGGGTACCAATACTTGTATTCTGAAGGAAGCGTATCTCAGGGGGACCATAGCGTTGTCAGCGGGCGTCAGCACCCATTGTGGGGTACCGAGTGCTCTTCTGGAGAGGTGGGTACGTTCCCCAGTATGACAATTGGAGTTGGCTATGTATGTAGCCAGGGGGCAGGGTGGGTGTATGTTTACAAGAATCGTCCAGTGGCTGACCCCCGCCGCCCAGGCAATTCCCGGGACGCTGAGTCCCCGGGCGGCGATTAGACATGCCAAAAACTGATCCCACCATGGACGAATTTCAGAGCAATCACATTCCTGGGAGCCCTCATTCCTTTAAAAAAAATCGGTATGTGAAATGTGACATACTGGTCCTAGCGATGTGGGGCGACACAAACATCTCGGGCACAGCATTGACTTTTCGGACTTGAGTGTTTTTCCCCAACTATTACCTCACTCCTCCCCCGCCTATCGCCTCACCAGCGTAAACAGGTGCCCCCAAGGTCAGGGTCATTGCTCTTGTGGTTGTTTACTGTGCGGGATAGCCCGAGGGTGCGATCTCAGCCGAAGTTTTCTCGCAACAGCTGGCTGGTCTCATGTATCATGTATGCGGCAGGCACGAGAGGTGCAGAACGCGAATTTATTTAGTAAAAAGACGCAGTTCAAGTGACAGGCCAAAGAATACCAAGCCCGAAAGTGTGATTTCTTAATGCACTACCTGATATAGGAAAATGGGTCAACATTTATACAGGAAAAAGCATGGGCTCGCTTCTTCGGTAACATCACCAGTTTCCAGACTGTTTCAATTTTCTTACAAATTAAAACAGTAGCGGCCCGTCATTACCGGCTCTGGTGGTATCCGGTAGCGGCCCACTGGACAACTGCACGATCCGACCCTAGACCAGCATTGTTTGTTCTCGAAAAAAATGAAGCAAAGGAGAAAAAAGTTCAACTATAGACGATTTAAAGCTGAACCAAACAAAGCATCTTATATCGATTAAACACTGGGCGCCGTTTTAGGATTTTTAGTTTCTGTTTGTCCATGAATCTCGTTTTTGGAAAGGATCAAAATGTAAGTGTTTAAGCTAAGAGAGAGAAAATTAATTCAGATTAAATAAAAAAATTCGTTTTATGCAGCTTTAGAATACTGACAATTGCGCCGATTAGGGCGCGATTTGATGTTCTATTTTTAGAAAGTCTGTAGTCAACGCATAGCGACCTATTCTAAGCGTACTTGAAGGACAGAGATGAATGCCCCCTGCCGAACGGTAACGCTCTCACAGCGGTTTGGCATAGACTTGATATCCGAATAAAGCTCCGAATCGCTGCTGGATTTGATCGGTTTCGAGTTTGAACAGCTCTGGATCTGGATCTGGGCTACCGTTTTTGCTTATAAGGTCGCATATTTCATATATAGACTGGAGTTGGGCTGATGTGCATGGTGTGAAACAGATTGACTGGATTTGTCGTGGAAATTTCGGATGTAAACCGCATCAGATTTCCTTTTTGGCTATGGCATACTCTTGTTTGTTCTCACCTTGCTGCCACGGATATCACAAATTCTTCCTTTGTTTTCTTAGAATATATATGCAGGACATAGGCGGATCCAGGGGGCAAGGAGGGGCACGTGCCCCCCCGATCGACCCTCGGCGCCCCCTGAAAGGTCGATGGCGCCCCCCTGAAATGTCGCTTCCCACCCCTCCCCCAGGATGCGAAAGTCGGCGCCCACCGATAGGATTTGGCGCCCACCTGATAGCTTTTGCCGGTCATAAGTGGCGCCCCCTGGTCCGGATGGCGCCCCCCGGTCCGGGCCCCCCCGGTCCGGATGGCGCCCCCCGGAAGGTGCCCCCCCGATCGGCAATCCTGGATCCGCCTATGATGCAGGAAGGGAAAGTGCGATAACGCAGTGACCCAGAATCAGTGGCGGATACGCTGGGTTGACTGTTAAATTGCAGTTTTGACTCTTTGGATAGCATACAATGTTGGAAACTACACACTTCACTTATATACATTTGCCTACCATCTACTAAAGTGTAAGGATAACCATCTGGAAATCCGGCACCAAGCATAAGGACGCCCTATTTACTGGTGCCCAATAGTTAACGTGTTGACATAAAAGTCCCTATTTTTATTGTTTCAGTTCTAGACAACTAGAGTTTAGTATCTAAGTAGAATCAATACACATCCTTCTCTTTTCCAAGTTTACGTAGCTTCGACATTCACCAGCTAAGGTAAAAAAACTTTCTGGCAAGATCGTGTGAGACCTGGTAAAAGACAACGCGAACTTTGCCAGGCAGCCCAAGAAATATCAGTATTCAAACCTTCACTGAGATGCACATATCCAGGTTTGTGCCACCTTCGCCCTTACACGGGGAGCTGGTGTGACCCCATTCCCATCAATATTGGTTCTTTATTGGCACAGAACTTGACGACCAACAATAGCTCAAGATCGTCTGTCAGGTCGGTAAAAGACCTATTTTGGCCTCTTAGTGTCAGTTCTGCCACTCTGGCTGCTATCGATAAGAGTACCTGGTAAATAATGCCCTAAGACGCAATGATATACATTTATCATCAGGCCTCAAATGATCTCAGTGATCTGTAGGGCTCGGTGAGAACCTTGCGGAAATAAAAAAAACTGATAATTTCGTCCTAGGAGACTTTTTCCGACGTAACATTGAATTTTGAGATGGTTTTATCCGATTTCCGTATTTGAGCACTCCTTCCTTTGCCAAAAGCTGGCTGTCTCAAATTGGACCATAAATGCCAACGCTGCTTACAAATAATGAGGAACAGCGGTAAACATCAGGGACGTATACATCAAATTTATTAACACATATTTCAGAGTACAGTTTTGTCAATGACCTCAGAAGAGGCAAACTCCAGCTCAAATCCAAGTCACATATCTGTGCCCCGAGGCACTCGCCGAGTGTGAGCCAGCCAATGCACTGTAGGTGGCTGAGCTGAGCACTGAGCAGTTATGTATGTACCAGGTCAGCAGGCCACCACCAGCTACATCCATGGCTCGAGGCAGGCGCTGCAAGGGCACGGATTTGAGCGGTTGCTTTTAACACCCGCCCCGATGGGCCTCCGAGCCAACTTCGCCCTGGTGGGGGTTCAATCACCCCCCCTCGAACTCGGCTCCGGTGCGGGATAGCGAAAAAACGTGAATTCTGGAGCATATCCCTAAAAATTCATGGCGAAACTTTATCAGTCACTTTTTGGCTCAGGTCAATACTAAGGTCATGACAGGTCAAAGAAGGTTGCATGCTAGAGTAGAGTTTTAGGCTCCAACGTTTGACAGAGTTGAGTTAGAATAATTTGTATGCACCATTCATTTCCTCTTGTCACTTTGAATCGAATGGTTTATGATATCACTATACTAGGTCAAAACACAAAAATGGCCTGACCTCAGGTCAGGTCAAGGTCACTATCTGATCTAGCAGGGTCAATATGCACATCAATTGACTCCCAATAACAATCCAAAAGTATCAGTATCAAAATAAAAGCTCAATCGTCATTTCCTGCAAAGTTATCGAACCAAGTCGGAGAACCTGCTTAATAAGCCCAGATGATCTCTTAGATGTCACAGGTCAAAAATTGCAGCATGAACCTGGAAAGGGACCCAGGATACTACGATTTGGAGAATAGAAGGGCATTATCAGTTTTATCGACACAAATACTATCCAATTCCCGTTTTCCTCGTGCATTTCCAATGGAGAGGTCATTCTCTGCCAAGGCCACGCACGGAGTTGACACATTTACGAAAATAGGTGCATAATACAAAAACATCCTGACGTATGGCTCAAAATCAAACCACATATTTCTAAATAGAAATGAAGCGTATAGGGAATATTAACAGCAGCTCGGTCCAATCACACGACCATAGTGATACAATATGGTACGTCAGTTTCTACTAAAACAGGACCCCCGCAGAAAACCCCAAACCGCGTCACAGTTGCAGATTTTAACATCAGCCCAATGGTGCCGATGTAGTAGTTTGCAGAAAGTTGTCGCCTAGATACCGGAAATGACAGTCCATTTTTCGAAAATACACGATGTGGGCATATTAAGGCATAACGATAACGCAATACTCATCAAGTACTTCCGTCCATTTTTCAGGTTAAATGAGATTACAGTTTGAGTCTCTTCGATTTAGCGGCCCCTATTTCTTCGAATTTAGTATTAAGTACGCCTAAAAGCTACTAATAAAAGTACTAAGTGAGTGAAAAATAAACATAGCTGGCAGCAATTCACTAAACGCGCAACAGCGACAACACAAGTTAGAAATGTTTATGGGATGTAGAGCCTCCAAAAATTAAACAGGCCGGAAGCCACTTATTTGAGGGCATATTTATTAGGTATGTTGAGATAAGTGCAGGCAAAACTAGCTAGAATAAGTATTGCGGCTTATCTAAGATGAATAGGCTACAAGACAATGCACTTCCCATATCAAACTTGGGTTTCATTCCTGGCCTGCTTGTGCCTTAGTTTATTTGTGCCCCAGATGGTTAGATAATATTGGAGCTGGAGGAAGTGGGAGAGTTGGCGCCAGCAACAGGCTGGCAACAACAGTGATTCAGGTGAGTTTCATGATCAAATTATCATATCAATATTGTACAGATAGCAAATGTCTAATGCAGTCCTCCACAAAGTGTTAACACCCACACTGGAGAGGGGCCTGGAACAACGTGCACGGAGGGGCCCGAGTAGACCCGCTTTTATCTCAGAAAATCACAGCAAATCCAAAAAAAAGACTCAAAAACCTGGTTGGGTTCTTACTACCAGTGGTGGTAAGCAACCACAGGACCTGAACTGCATGGAGTTAAAGCAGGATTTGACTAGGTACACTGGATCTTTCTTTGGTATGGAATCCAATACCTCGTACCTATTAGACCAATAGACATAGTTTTACGTCAATGCAGGCTATTGCCTCAGAGTTTTTACTGCAAGAAGGAATGACCAGGCAGGTGATGATCGTGAGTGGAATGCAAATTTTAAGCATTGATGTGTTTATAAAAATGCTACCTAAAGTCCACTTACCAACACATTTTAGGTAGATCCAAATACTATGTTGATATTGACATTTTTCCCTTTGTTGATATGTGAAAAGAAGTACCTACAGTGGGGGAAGCGTGGTTAGGGTTCCCAATGTGTGTACATGTACGCTCCCATTCATAGATAGGTATGTTCCCAATAATACTATTCATGATAATTGCTACATTTAATCATGTGGAAAAGACCATAATAAAACACCCTTCCAAAAATGGAAAATTCTTCAAAAAAATGCATGTCATTGGGGGTAACTGCAGTCAGAGGTCCAATAATAGTTATGACCCCAATACGGAAAAATGACCCATAATGGAAATTTTCCTTCCAAAAACAAAAACATGATCTATAAATGAAAACTTGGTGCAGAACCTTTCTCCAAAAGTAAACAGGTAGAGGACATCAGCATATTGGAAATAGTATTCAAGTATACAATATTATTTCAAGCTCGTGTGACAGAGGACACACGTCGCATTGAGTTTGTGACAGCCAGCATACTTTCGCACCTCTGTTCTCTGCATCTGACCCTAGGTCGTCGATCTGAAGAATATCGGGATATATTTTATATTACTCAGTGGGCCCATTTTGCGGTATAAAGTTTGAATTCGATAGATTCAATTTTTTATTTCTTATGCCACCAGAATTTATTTGGAGGTGAGGCCACTTGAACTGCACTGGTGATTTGACCTGATACGACCCAACCTTAAAATATTTAGGAAAGTTGCAGAATTGATCAAGTATAAGGTTTTCCAAGTAGGGCGGCACCTCCGCTTTTTCGTGTCACCAGAAAAAACAGGGGGTGTTCAAACACCCCCACTAGGCCGAGGGTTAAGGGTGTTTGTTATAGTGACCCATCGATCCTCTTCCAGAGTTGAATAGGTGCCCTGAAGCCTTCTGGGCCAACCGGTCTGCCACTTAGATCAGTACCACGTGACGTTACATACGAACGCGTTGATACACCAGAACGATATCAATATAGCCATATCATCAGAAGAAACTGATGGACTAAGATCAGTCAAGTGTTGTCCACACCATCCAAGTCCTCGATTGTTTGCTTGAGCTAGGCCTCCACCAAGCACTTATGATTACGGGCGGGAGAGACGATAACATCACGCTCACCGCTCTAACTAGGCGCTCAGAGCCGCCGTCACTGCCCATGACTCACGCCGCAGAACCCAGCCCACCGTGCTAGCAGCAGCCGCCGCAATCGCAGACAACCCCACACACGAGAGCCACCGACCTGACTCACCACAGGGACGAGCCCTCCCCACAGCTGACGGCCACCGAACACACGGTTCAAGCGCGTCAGTACCAACCGCAGTAAGGACGCCGTCGTCCATGCTGGTTTTGGAGCCGCCCCGGTCCGTCGTGGCACATCAATCGACTCCCAATAACAACCAAAACGTAATGGTATCAAAATAAAAGCTCTATCGTCATTTTCTGCAAAATTATTCACCCAAGTCTGTAAACCTACTAAGTAGCCTCAGATGACCTCTCAGAGGTCACAAGTAAAAATTGCAACATGAACCTAGAGAGGGGCCTAGGATACAACGATTTGGAGAATATGAAGGTGTTCTCAGTTTTATCTACACAAATACATACCAATCCCTGTTTTCCCCATGCATTTCCAATGGAGAGGTCATAATCTGTTACTTACCTTATGTCATTGATATTAAGAATCCCCGAATACATGTTGTAGTTCTCGGTGGGCCCATTATGTCGTATAAGTTTCAATCCAATAGATTTGCCCATTTTTTACTTAAGCCACCTTAAACATGTTTGGAGGTGAGATCACTTGACCTGCACGCACTGTTGACCTGACTTGAGATGACCCGATCATAAATTTTGTAGAAAGTTGCGGAATTGATCAAGGATAAGGTGTGAAAAGCAAAGCGGCGTTTCGCACCGCCGTTTTTTCGTGCCGCCGGAAAAACTCGACGGGGGTGTTTACAGACCCCCACCGGGGCGAGAGTTAACTGTTCACTGCCTAGGGGAGGTCAGATCAGACCCCCTTTGGTTTTTCGCGGATGATTCCGAGCTGATTTAAATGAGAGATGCGTCACCTTGCAAACCTGTAGGGTAACCAATTTGAAAACTTATGACCAAGCATTGACAGCCGGTGAGGTTAGGTCAATGCGTTATGACGTCATTTTTACACCCATGTAAGGTGATTATGGTCTTCTTAAATGAAGCGGACAAAACCAGGGTGTAACTCGTCTTCTAGAAGAGCTAGATCAAATTTTAAACATAATTAAAAAGTTCTTGAAGCAATAAATATGCATGCTGTCATTCATTTTGAGGTCAGGTCAACAACCAGGTCACCAGCGGTCACTAAATGTCGCAATTTTTAAATTGTTTTTGCTTTTAACTTTTGAACTAGATAAGATACAGCACTTACTTTAGTATCATAGTGACGAGCATGACCAAAGGATCCGAATGATGCGCACCATGACCCTGAAAGGTTCTTATTTGACCTTGACCTGAGGTCAAGGTCACGATGTAACCTTCCAAGTTCATGTTTCATATCATTGGAATCCTTGAGTCAAGACGAAAACATTGATGCCTTTGGCCTGGTTCTAGGCCTAATGGTTCCAGAGTGTTAAAGCATTACTTAAAGGGTTCAAAATTCAACCCATTTTGGCGACGTCACGAGTCAACAGATATGGTTCAACTCGGCTTGAGAGTAGTAGACGGTAAGGCAATTCCAGCACCATTTCACGTTTTCCGTATTCCGTTTGGTTCCCGATATCATATGTGGGTCCGCCCGGTCTGTGGTGGGTGCGAAAAGAGCCCAAGGAGTGCCGGTTTAACCAATCTCCGATCCTGCTTATGCAATGTACATTACATATTTTCAGGCCATTTGATTACAATAACAATTTTCCTGCGGCGTTTAATTTCGAATACCGGTGTTTACATATTAGAACGTGAGACCTATCAAAACTCATCCTACAAATTGGATAATTACATTTTGTTTGGCGGAAAATCCTGCTCATCATGATCCGGTGCAGATTCTTAGGCCACACATTAAAGGGCTGCCTTCCCGGAGGTTCCTCGGAAATAGCACAGAAATACCGCAGGTGGGGTGCGCCACTACCGACGGATACCGCCAGAGGCGTCAGGAACGTCGCGCCGCGCCACTCCGTGTCGGAACTCACCGCAATTTTTGTCCCAGCGTTTTCAGCGTCGTTATTTTTACAGAGCTTCTAATGCTACTCTAAAGTCGGAACAAAGATCTAGGCTAGGGTGGATTTCAAAATATACTGCGTTGAGACGCTCCCTGCCTCGGTTTTGCACAGCTGTCGCGGTTGACTGATAGATAAACAGGATTTGTCCAATCGAATTGGAACGTACCATACAAACAAAACAATATAAAACTCAAGAATCCTCATCATTTCAAGAAAATTCATCTCCCTGATTTCTGGTCAGCGAAAGACAGCAGCACGACATGTAAGCCCTTTCATGCGCGTGTCTGGTTGTCCTTGAACAATGGTGACCAATGTCCTAAGGGTAAATCGGCGGCGCTCGCTCAGCTGAGCGTTGCCGGGGGCATGCCGCCGGCCACTCCCTACGCGAGAGAAGCGCAGGGTTGGAATCTTCTGGCTCAGTATAAAAGTCCGGGGTGAAGGTCGCTGTGCGAATCAGTGCTTCCCTCAGCTCACCTTTCGCGAATAAGTCAGGTGAGTTCGTGAATTCTCATGGCGTGAGAATGTGGTACCAATGAGATCTCTCAGCGTGAGATATTTTGTTATTCAGACTAAAACATACATTTTGTTTCTAAAATGGTGCTTGCGGGTGGTCATTTTACACTTCACATTTTTTAATGTTAAAAAAGTTGTAGATACATGAAGTTTTGGCACTTGCATCAATCAGCAAGTGTTATTTATCAGCATACGTTATTGACTTACCGACAATGAACTGAACAGCTCTGTCAATCAGCATCGATCAGACTGATCCAGCAAGGATGGTACTGATATTCAAATATTCAGGCCCATTTTCTCTACCTTCGAGACTCTAACTTGTATGCTTTTTGTAAATGGTTGCCATTGACCGACGGGCAGAGTAAAATATAATCCGCTGCAATCAAGGGTACGTGGCATTCTTATTGGATCTGACCCGAGACATCGATCTTTTGGTGTAACAGAAAGTCCTTGGTTAACATTTTTCATCAATAATTCACTATCTGCGGAGAAATGAGCTTTTCCAGAGGGCGTATCAGCCCCTGCCCCGGGAGTATTCGCCCACCAGCTCTATGTGCTGTGGCCTGTCAGCTGCATGCGAAGTAGGGAAGTCTACAGTGGAAACGCTCATTTCTGGGCTGGAAGTCTTGGGCCGGACGAACAGAATTTTGGTGCTTTGCTCGGTATACTTTGCAAGACTGTTATCTCTTCCATATTCCATATGAAGGTTCCATATCATTTTCAATGTGGAGATATTTGCATGCTCAAAATCAATAGTGTATATTTTAAGCTAAACTCATGTTTGATACAAATACAACGCATGTAAAATTTGCTAATCTCTCAGTCTCAAGGCAACAAGAAGTTTCTTGAAAGCATCAGGATTTAGTGGGGAAATGAGCAGAATTTCCGAGAACAGGCTGGAAGAACCACAACTAAAGTGATCAAACTAATTTGAAAAGTTAATATAGGGGAGTTGCGTTTTATCTTGTGAACCACGCTTTTCTTCCAGATTAAAGGGTTTCTGATGCGGAATTCAGTCTCAGAAAAACCTACGAAAGATTAAAAGCGTGACAAGTGTATCCTAATAGTCAAGTAGATAACAAAAGATTGCCAGCTCAACCGTTCCAACGGTAGTATTCCTTCGACCTAGGTGACTTACGCTGTTTGCAGTTCTTAAAAAAGGTACTCCTGGGAAAAAAACTCATGTCAGTAGCCTCGGACGGATGGATAGTCCTATTTACAGTCGTTGCTCGTGACTGCGGCTTATATCTCAGAATTAAAACAACGAGCGATAGTGAAACTGACTGAGTTCATTATCACTTCCATCATCCATCGGAGTAGCGGTAGTTCCAAATGTTGCGCAGATTTCTTATTTAGTTGTGAAAGTTCATTATTTGACATTGACCCAAGGTCAAGATTACAATGTGCCCTTTAAAGCTCATGTTGCATATAATTCAAATCCTTGGGTCAAGACAAACACAGCAATACATTAAGCTTTGTTCTAGGCTTTGTTCTTCCCGGTGTGTGATGACCGAAAATAAGTTGGTCGTGCTAATGAAACCAGTTCTCAAGTAATACAGAATTTCTTAAATGGATAATACTTTGACACATTTTGACCCTCCGTGACGTAACAGGTCAACGGGTATGGCTCAAACTCGGCTTTGAGGCAGGAGACGGTAAAACATTTCCAGCGCCGTTTCAATTTTTACGTATCACTTCCGATTCCCTAAATCATAGGCAGGACCGATCCAACCCCTTTTCCTCCCTCCTTCAGGCGATGCCGGGTTAATGAAAGGCTGCTCTTTTTCAGAAATATATCGAATGAAAATGTATTTAACCACATGAATATTGAAACCACATATACAATATTAAAACATATGACTTCAGAATTAAATAGTCACGACGAATTCAAATGAATATGATCTGTCTACAATAATTGACAAAATAATTATTATTACCTGATTATTACCGCAGCTGTGAACCGCAAAGAGGTTTGATTTGTAAATAGCAAGTAATTGAGGAAAAAACCCTAGATATTCACAATACGTCGAAGCTAATAACGTCGCGCACCAGGGCTTCTGAAGAGAGAAGCCAAGAATACTCGCCTTTAAATAGCCTGCAATTGACTGCATTTCGACAGCACAGCTTGCCTGGCAGATTGCCAGCTTCTTAATGGTCCAATAATAGATAACTGTCACAGTGACAATCCAGCGGAAAGCTATTGGTCGAAAAGTGGGCTGCCACACAAACTGAGTGCTATTGTTTTCGTGCCCTGACAATCCTACTGAGATAAAAAAACAGCGAGGTATTGGTGGCCTAGGGAGTTGGATTCTAGATTGTCGGGGTTACTCCATGTTTCACATGTTCTTACTTAAAACTAGGAAAGAGCATGCAAATTTTCTCAGATTCGCCGTCATTTAACAGCAAACCGAAGTAATTAGAATATTTGCTTCGTTTTATCCCATATCATCTTAAATGAGTTATACAATTTCTGACTGAGCCAAAGGTTTATCACTGTGCAGTTTAACACGCGCCTTGATGGAGGGTACCCACCCCTTGGGTTTTTGGATGTAGCATAAAAATTGCGGCGCGTAGCGCCACCGTGCTTGGCACACGTTTTCTCTGATCATTTTTGTAGAATTTTTTTCAAAATGTTAAGGTTAGGTCGTCTCAGGTCAGGTCACCAGTACAAGTCAAGTCACCTGACCTCAAAAAAGTTTAAGATAGCATGAGTCAGAATAGGGTGAACTTATCCGATTGACCTCATATCGCATAATGGGCCCACTAAATTTCATAAAACGTGTTCCGGTATTTTTTATATCGACGACCTAAGGTCAGGTACGAGCCATGACCTTTCCATTGGAAATATATGGGAAAATTGTTTTAACTAGATAACTTAGTAATGAATGTTGATGAAGCGTTTGCTTTAATTGCATTATATTTGTCTTGTCTTTGCGGTTCTAATGATATGCCTTTTGACCTAATTTGACCTTGACCTTATCTCAGGTCAGGTCAAATCCCATATTTGACCTGATTGAACCTAGCAAGATCATATCATATGCCATTCGTTCTCAGCTTGCAGCGAGGATTCCAACGGTCTATATTGTTTTGCTCTAACTTGTTCAGATGTAACGACCGAAAGCCTTCATTTACATATTATTCCTATTATGGCATGTCTTGACCTCTAGTGATCTTACATATGACCTGACAAAAAAATGGTTAAAATGAATGGACAAGATGGAGAAGTGGATTGACTACCCAACACCTTTACTGCTTTTCGCTATCTATGGTGGTTCTCGAGATCTTAGGGGGGTGTGGGCGGGTACCCCCTCCCGTCAAAGCGAAGGTAACTCTGACCCCCGCCAATGCGCGTGTTGATAATTATCAAAAGAGGCAGGAGCTTTAAGTCTCTGAGGATTTTCCCAAAAACAACCGAATGGTGTTTCTGACAAAAGAGCCGTACCTTTCCATCGTGACCCGATTATCTAGCCGCTGGAGCTGGGACAGAACATTCGTATTTCAGTGATACTGCAACACGATTTGCAATATTATCGAATTAACCGAAAAGTGGTGGCTCAGCACAATACAGAGGTAACATGTTGCCTTGTGTAGAATAAAAAGCCCTGAAAATATATCATGGCTATTTTTGTCTGCACTCAGGCAAAATTCAAGACCAAAGGCAAATAATTGTTTCACTGCCACTACTGCCGGAAAAATGTAAACACTGTCAAACGTATTGTCGATCTTCTCTTAGCTTACGATGTTTTACATACGTTACAAATATTAATGTAACCAGTTGTCCTGAAGTTGGGTTATATCTGTGCTAAATCTACTAAGAAATGTTTGATAAAAGTTATTCTTAACAGGCATTCCATCAAAGCTCGGAAAATTTCAAGCAAGTGAGGTGAAAATTTAAGCAGGTAATTTGTTTTTCATGGCAGGTGAAAATGTAAACAGGTAATTTGTTTTTCATGGCTTCATGACGTGACCGAAGAAAGTGCCGATTTAAAACCCTGGAAACAATTGCAAAATGGGCGCTCCAACAAAAGAAAACCAACATACACTTAACAACAAGCATAATTATATGGACAAACACAAAGCTAAGAACAAATATAATGGTTGCCAATTGTAGTACGACAGTGTACTGCTGTTTTCCAGCCAAGTTGGGAATCCTTCATGGCGGCCATCTCAGATGTCGAGTCGGAGAAATGCTTATCCATGCCAGCTTAATTTTATGGTCATGTCCGTTCAAGCTTTTAAGTCAAGCTTAACAATTAATTTTCATTTTTGATTAGTGGCTTGCAGTTTGAATTACATATCTCTCAACACTTTGCTTCGGTTCAGGCTGCATCATATGTAGCAGTAATAATTAATTGTGTCAAATGCTGCAAACGGCACAGGTGACATTTCAAGTACTATCTAAACTTTAGCTTCTGCGGAAATTTGATACAGATAGGTGACCTTTCAACTCACACATAGTATTTTCTGAACCTGATAAAAAGCAACTTTATGCCATCAATCGCTTTGACTTTGCATTTGACGGAGTACCAATTTGATGTTGATGGTTGAGGCGTGAGGCGCGCCGACCACAGCCCGTCTGCAGGGGGCCGCCCCGTGCCGGTGAGGTTGGTGCTGGGACGAGGTCGGCCCCTCGCCTGCGGCAGGTCGGTGGCGCCGCTCAGCCCCCGTCCAGCACCCCCTCACTGCGGCGTGGCCCCCTGCCGGCAGGATGGGGCCGCTCCACCTCTGGCTGCTCGTGCTCGCCCTGGGTGCCACTTCAGAGCAGCTGCACGCGCTGCCTCAGCTGGACAGCTCACTGCAGGATGCGATCGACTCCCTCGCCGGCGGCTACCTGCCGCCTCCGCCACCATCCGTCAAAGGCGATGCCGGCTCCTGTCCGCCGGCCGAGACGCGGATCCTTACCGAGACCAAAGCACTGACCACCACCTTCACCGAGAACGTCGTCTCCACCAGCGTCTACCACCAGACGATACGGGAGGAAGTGCCGCACTATGTGACCGAGACCATCTTCAGCACGGTTCTAACAACGGTTCCTGTCGATATAGTGAGGACCCTGCACGACACACAAGTGGTGGTGAACTCGCAGGTCGAGACGGAAAGGATTCCCGGACCGACTACAACCACTACAGAGTTTAGCCGTGCGTTCCAAACAAAAATAGAAAATGCACAGGTGACGTCCACTGTTATTTCAACCGTGGTCTCAACTGCCTTCGAACTTCACACAGTTACCGAAACGGAGACAAACGTCCAGACAGTATTCTATCCCTCTGTCGTGAGGAAGTTTGTCGCCGAAACTGCCCGAGGCGTGGACAGAACGGTGACGCTGAACAACTTTATCCAGCAGTCGACAACGGTGACGTCACAGCCACCGGCGGTAACAACAACAAAGCAGGAGTTACGGCTCAAGTTCTTCACGGTGACGCACACTGTCGACTCCCCTCCCGTCACTAGCACTGAGTTCCAGGACGTGTTCCGGACCGTGACCGTGACATCAGCGGCCCCAGCGCCGGCAGCTGCCACGGTCACTCGCTTCATCACCAAGACAGTGCACCGTGGCTCAACTCTGCAAGCGGACGGCGGCCCTGGCTCGGTGGTTCAACTGGCCAACGCAGTGGTGGTGTCGCCGGTGGTTACGCGAACCCGCACCAGGGTGGTACCCCATTCGGTGACGGTCACCAGAACCCGCACTGTCATCAGCTCCGTCGCAGCTCCACCAGTGACCTCAGTACTTCCCGCTGGAGGCATCCTCACTGCCATTGCACAGGGATCACCAGGCTCGAACGCGCACTCTTCAGGCGGGTCTGTGAGCTTCAGCCGAGTGTTTCAAAGTTCAGTAGTTCCGCAGGTCACCACCAGGGTCGTTGAAGTGAGACAGCCATGTCCAGCAGGCTATGGTTATAAGGAGCCAGAGAAAAAGCTGATTTTCTAGGTAGATTTCACAGGCTGGGTATTACTTATTTCTAGATGTATCACAATAAGACGATTGGGGCTAGCTTGGGGCCGTGCTTGTTGTAAAAGTGAATAACAACAGCTGCATCCCTCATCTACAGCTGCGCGTGTTTCTAGCACATGAAGTGAATAGACTGCAGGGGCCCTGTGAGAGTCCGGATTCAACCTTTACAAATGCGGGAGCGTAACTCGTTCAACAAACGGCCGGGGCATTCAGCTCTTCATTGTGTTGTTTGTGGTCTGCAAGGCGATCTCAGTGTGCTTCACATATGCAGTTGAAGTTTACTCAGACATCTACTGAGCTGAGCTTTGTCCAATATCCGTCTGGCTGGTGACAGATGACTGTGAACTGGGGAGTTTCAATAAAGGAAACGTGGACCCGACTCCGCTTTTGTCTGCCTCACTTTATCCGGAAATATGAGCCAATCTAGTGATGCAGCAGAAAATGGTCATAAAAAGCTACACTAGTCCGCTTTGCCGTCAAAAAGCCGTTTAGATGAATTATTGTAAAACCATCCGTTTGGACTGCAGATAAAGAAACCTTCAATTCCCCGGTAAGTTTAAAAATGGTGATAAGTCTCTCACTCACACACTCCAAACTTGTAAAATCAATCCATCCTGCGGATAGTGTTGGCTTATGTTGATTTTGATGCCTGTGAGCCATTGTTAACGAATCTAAAACATTTGTACGCAGTAATAGAAGCATATGAAATTCATAAAAGTCATTGTAAAGATATTTCTATAACATATAAAGCAATCAACTAAGCCGTGTAAACTCAATCACCACTAAGGCATAAGAGGAGCACCACTGACCTCACCGCTCCGCCTCGTCAGGATGAAGTCGCTTCTTCTTCTCTGGTGTCTGGTGGCGGCGATCTCAGCCGCGCCGCAGCAGTGGGGCAGCTACCTGCCCCCGCCTCCGCCGCCCGAAGTCCCTGAAGCCGACTGCGTACCTGCTGAGCCCGTGCTGGAAGTGAGGACCGTCACCAGCGTCAAGGAGCACCAGGTCACCAACACGCAGGTGGTGCCGCAGACCCTGTACAGAACCATCACCACCACGGTACCGGTGGCCAGCACGATCACCGCGGCGCAGACGCAGACCAGGAGGGTGTCCAACACCCAGCTGGTGCACTCCACCACTACCCAGTTCCAGGACATCGTCAGCACGCTCACCGTCACCGACCGGCCGCAGACGGTGACCGTGGTCGAGACGAGCACCCAGACCCGGACGCAGACGCACGTCAGCACCGGCTTCGTCACCAGCACGGTGGTGCTGCCCGAGCAGGTGGTCAGCACGACGGTTGAGACGAGCCTGATCCAGCAGAAGACGTTCGTGCCGCGGGTGACCACCAGGACGGTGACCAATACCATTCTGGCTCCGGGAAACGTATTCGAGGTGACGTCGGATGTGTTCTTCCCGGTGACAGAGACACGTCACCTGCCTGCTGTCACCCGCACTGTCAACTCCGTCATCCAGCGGGTCAGTATCAACTTAACACTCAGCCGGTTGGGTCCCATTGGGGAGATTTCATAGTGACTGATCTCTTTACAGGGTTTTAGATTCCCTGGGTTTTGGATCCCGAACTTTGCTCGCAGCTTTTCTGCAGTTTAAGCGGGGCGCAGATTCCTGGCAAAACAAAATATTTCAAATAATATTGTTTTGCTCAACTGTTGTCCTCCCGACTATACGATTCCTGTCTCAACCAGCAATGGTTACAAACACATGATTATAAGTTGGATCACTTCTTTTCTGCAGACATCATTCGCCACAGAAACGGTGCGGGCACCGCAGAGCACCATTCACGTCACCAGAACCATAGAGGTGCCGCAGACGAGGGTGGTGACTGCACCCTCGCCAGCCTTCAACCTCGCCCGCGTCACCAGCACCGTGCACACCACGGTGACCGAGACCCTGCCGGCCCCCGCCGGAGACTTTGCCTTCGGCGTCGTCATCAACGCCGCGACTGAGACGCGGCCCAGCACCAGCTACGTCACCGTCACGCTGGACACTCCCGTGACGACCGTCCAGGAAATCACCGTCACGAGCACGATTCGAGTTCCCGTCACAACCCAGTTTATCCCGTCCAACGATGGCATAGGAACTATCCCGTCTACCAGCAGCGGCGTCATCGAGTTCTCATCGAGCTCTGTGGAGCTGCCAGTGGACGTGTTAGAAGTGGACGCCAGTCCCGTAGTCCACGAGGTGGTGGTGACCTCTACCGTGCCAGGAGATTGCCAAGGGTATGACTATTCTGAGCCCACAAATAGGCTTATTAACTAAAATTGTATGATGGCATAAAAGTAGGAAAACCAAAACATATTGCACACCTCACAAACAACTATTCACGTCCTATTAGCGATGTGTTCGCGTATGAAGGCTAGCACGGGAACGCGACTAAGTGTCAGTCCCCCGAGCATTTGGACCCCACGACCGCCGGTGTTATAGGCCCTGATGTGGTTTTCACCTTGTGAGGGATATTCTACCCTATTCCGACGTTGGATGCTGTTGCTCAGCTCCTAGCGAATTGGGTGTGGTGTTTTAGCAAGTCCTGGGGAGGGCACGAACTCGAGGCTTTCAGTAAATTCGGTACTTAATTTGGTCGAAAGTCCGGTATGTACTGGATTTGTTTCGGAAGGCTGGTAGAATTGTCGTTCTTGTGAGACATGTTAATAAATAAAGACAAGAACATTTTCTTTTGCTATCTTTTTTGCTTCTGCAAATGGTTTTGGCTGCATCAACAGTATGGTGGGGGTTCTGCCTCATGGTCAAAGAACTGCCAGCAGGTAAACGGCGGTAACTCAGAGACAGGGGAACCAGGCGCTGCAACGGGGGATTGCCCAGCCTGACATTCACCCGCAATTTTATGTCCGATGTGCGCCAGATAATCTTTACGCAACACCGATCGCACAGCCATAGCACAAAAGTAGCGTCTTAAGTTTGTCATGTCTTGGACGCAAGTGGATCTTTTGTTGCCTCAGGCTAGATCTTTGTGCAATTGTTCAGGAAATATTCATCCTCGCTAGATATCTCTTGGGTTCTTGCTAAGAATAAGCCACGAAAGTTACTTCTGATGGCTACGAGAACAAGTACATGTTACCCGTAATACTAAATCCTAAATTTTCCCAATTTTTTGGCAAGGTCATTACTTATCTAAACAGATTTTAGTTTCAACTCCATATGTTTTATTTGTGCTCTTCATATTTCAGAAGCCTTTTTTATTCAAGATCAATGGATCAATGGATCATATGTTCGCCACCAAAAAATGTTCATGTGTTTGAACAAAAACCTGTTCGCCAATTCGGCTCACTCTTTGTGTAGGGGAAAGCATGTCTATTGCTCCCCCTAAGAGAAATCACTTGCTAGACGAAAGTCTCCCATTTGATGTCGCTACTGCTGATTAAATCACAAAACCGTTTTTTATTGGCCCAAATTTCCTGACTTGAACATAACGTGTTCTGAGAGCAAATTTCGATTTAAGCGAAGCTATCAAAAGGGCACATTTATCAAATTGTGAGGGTAATTGCGCCCAGGCGAGGGCGCATTTATGTCTGATTGCGCCCTTCCCTCGTACCATGTTCACGGCAAAAACAAGCAAGAGGAAATGGGGTGCGGCTACCTCCCAAACTTTTCGGCTGGAGGGCCCCAAAGTAATTGTAAGGTGGAGTTCTTGCATTCACAATGACTTGTAATGATAAAATCACACTCATACTGAGATGTTTTGGATTTGACTTTTCAACATATATTTGGAAAGGACGCATTTTATCGAGGCACAATCGCTTTTTTGCACCCAAATCAGAGATCCCTGCCTTAAAAAACTACCACCAGAGAGAATCCTTAATTGCTGTTCTCCGAATATGGGATACATTTCTGGCTCTGAAATTAACATGCGCATTAACGGGGGGCGGCTACCCACCCCCTCCTCGGGTTTTTCGGAGTGAGCAGAAAAATGGTGGCGTAGCGCCGCCGTACTTGGCATATCTTTTCTCTCATCATTTTTTACAACTTCTGTGAAAATTTTAAAGTTAGGTCATCTCAGGTCAGGTCACCAGTATAGGTCAAGTGACCTGACAAAATTAAAAAAAGTTTAAGATAGCATAAGTCGGAACAGGGTGAACTTATCCGATTGAAACTTATCACATAACGGGTCTACCGAGTTCTCTAAAATATGTTCCGGTATTTTTATATCGATGACCTAAGGTCAGTTACGAGCCATGACTTCTCCATTGGAAATACATGGAAAAATGATTTTGACTGAATAACTCAGGAACGAACGGTGATAGAGCGTTTATTTTAGCTGCACTAGACTTTCCTTGTCTTTGCGGTTCTAATGAAATGCATTTTATATAATTTGACCTTGACCTGACCTCAGGTCAGGTCAAATCCTTGATTTGACCTAGCATGGTCATATTATATATCATTCGATTTGGCTTGCTGCTAGGATTCACACAGTTTATTTCGTTTTGCTCTATCTTTACTTGTTCAGATGTAATGGCCAAAAACCTTAATTTACATGTTATCGCTATGACGGCATGTTTTGACCTCTCGTGACCTTAACTGTGACCTGACAAAAAAATGGTGCAAATATTTTCGATGGAAAAGTGGATGGACTACCCAACGCCATTTACCGTTTTTCGCTACCTACCGTGATTCTCGAGATCTTTGGGGGGCGGGTACCCGTCCTCCCCGTCAAAGCGAAGGTGACTCAGACCCCCGTCAATGCGCGTGTTAAAAGGTTAAAACCATCGATTTCGGAACGTTGCAACCGTGTTCTTATTTTTCGAGTTCGTAACCACATGAAGAGTTTGCTTTTCTGTAGGGTGCCGAGAGGCATGAACACATTTCTATCCGCTTCTGGGGCCGACTTCTTTTGTGATGATTTTAATAATTTCAAGACGTGTGTGGCGAGATTTGTAAATGCTCGGTAGGAGATGCACTATTAGCTCTTGTCTCTTTTTAATGTTTCTGTGTTTTTTATATTTATATATTTTAACCTTTACCGTTTTTAGGAAGTACACTGTCTCGGTTCTTGTGATTTAGATAGTCTTTTTTAATAATTTGACTTCGCCTGTGAGTGGATCTTATCTGTTGGTAATTATTTTGAATAAATAAATAAAATAAATAGTTAAAGGAAAACACTAAATTCATTATGGTAGCTGACTAAAATCCATTCCTACGCATGAATTCATTGAAACGTTGAGAAAATGCCTGGATTGGAGGTGAGAACTGGATTGAAGTACCCGAAAACAACTTCCACTTGTACATTTTTCTGTCATTAGGGGAGCGCAATTAATAAGGGGGCGCAATACACACACTTTCCCCTAGGTACTAATAATACCACAGCAGGGTCATATAATCACTGATCGTTTCCTAAACGCATCAAATGAGTTTCCATTAGTTTGATAAGGAATCATACTTGTGACGTCTTCCCATCCGGCATAGGAACTTCTCTGAGAAACGCCGATTTAATTCTTTCTGGAGCAGGGAACTGGTCTCCCGTGCCACACCGAGTTAGAATTCCGGCCAATCTGAAACCTTTACTCAACTTGCGCTCATCTTAAGTTGATCACGTCCATCTATGACCATCCCAGCCCCGGATATTGGCCATTGCAGGCATATCGCCGCGGGGTCGCTTTCCGAACCAACTTGCGTTCCCTCGAACGACATATAATGGTCTCCTGAATTATCTAAGTGGCGAACCGATGGCCTGTTGAGAGGCAAACGCTTTGGCGGATCCACGCAAAGATGTTCCTCCAGTAATTTCAAAGAGAGATAGTCAATGTTTTTTTCTGCTAAAAAGTATTTCATCCTATCAGTCAAAATGACACGTAATCATCAGAGCTGCATGTCATGGTTTAGTGTCAAACCAAACTGCGTGAAAAGTTTGCAGTTCTGTAAATATGTGAGCTTTGCTAGTAGCCGACTGCCTCTGGCAATAGTGCAATCCTTGGATGTGGATGGGCCTTTGGCTTATGCATAGCTTTTAACAGACTTCCAGCCGATATCAATATATATATATATATATATATATATATATATATATATATATATATATATATATATATATATATATCTTACACTACCGAGAGAGCGTAGAATTTTTTTACAAATTCGGTGCAAAATGACCAGGGTCGTTGACCCGCCCCAAAAACACCACCAATGATGATGATGATGATAATTATTTACAAGTACGGTACTAGGAATATGGTGTATCCTGCTGACGTATTGCATCTTACCAATCGTGTCTGCTGATGCAGCATGTTAGGCGATATTCTTTAAGCGTCTGTCCGAGATCGGCACCATTCAGCAAAGCTGACTCCTGTTTAACTTACATTCTGACGTAGTGTGCCGTTTTTGTCTTGTCTTTTTCTTTTTGTATGCGCTGTTCACTGTGCAAGCCAGCAGTAGCCTCATGCGTCAAAGTGCTGCGTAAAGTGTTTTGCCCAAACGAACAACCTGTGCTCAATTTGCGCACAGTGGTGGCCTTTCTACCTATCCCGTTAGTGAAGCTAGTTATTTGTAGTCAGAGGTTCGTTAACACGCGCACTGGAGGGGGCCTCGGAGATCCTCCCCCACCTGTTTTTCCAAGGTGGCCGGAGAACCGCTGGTAGCCGAAAAACGAAACGTGGCCACATTTAACAGAATTTAATAGCGCGTCGATTGGTGAAGACTTTTTGAAAATCGGTCGAAATTTTTTTGACTTATAGGCTTTCAAAGTCAGACCTGCATTTTGAGATCGCCGTAAACGCGCGGTCGGACCAGTTAGCTTGCATTGAAGACCGAGTGGTGACGTCATAACGTCATATAAGCGGGACTATATGTCAAGGTCACTTCACATGAAAGTCAAGGTCAAGGTCAAACGTCACAGGTCAAGGTCATATCTGCACTTTCAAGGTCACTGACCACTGTGCACAGCATTTACCAATCGATCCCAGCATGGCCAATATTTGAACTTTACGACCTCGTTTGACCTTGAAGATATTGACCTAGGTCAATAAAAATTTGTCATCATGTAGATCACTATAGCCCCACCCACCTACCAAGTGGCGTTTTTCTAACCCTCTTAGTTTCCGAGATCTTAGGGGAGGGCCTACCAGGCCCCCTCCAGTGCGCGTTAGTGCCAGACCCCCTCCAGTGCGGGTGTTAATTGTGAACAGATTCGTGGGTCGGCAGCGCCAATATCCAGCAGCGGCTGTGATTGATGACTGGTGCCTCCACCGCGTGTTAACTGAGACCATACTTCATCGCTCGATCGCCAGCTCTTTCGTATTAATTGTGGCTGGCATGTCAACATGGCTGACAGATGTATGTTTGATTCGGTGGAATATTGCCGACATCACGCCTCCGTGACATTCAGGGCCGGAACGATACTACACAAGTGTGCTTCCCCTGCGGACAATCAACCGCTGGCTTCTTTAGTGATTATCCGGTCATAGGTACAGAGGAAGTGATGGGTCAACAGCCCACAAAATATTCAAGGTTAAGCAGTCTGTGCAAATTTTTACAAAGTAGAGCTTGATGAGCACTATTCATGGAACTAATGGTGACGGGCACAGAGCCTATTCTTTTAACCCTGTATGGGCTTTAGATAGTCTAAAAGATGATGCAATGAGTAGTAAAGAAAGCAAATGAATAATACGTTGCGTTCTAATTCTGACTGAGAGGTCCATGAGATAAAGCTTGCACCTGTTCCTTAAATTGATGATATAAAGTTTAGACAAGTTCAAAGGCTTCCTATCCCGAAACGGCTTTTGATTTCCAAGGCATGTGGTTTTGACTTAAATAAACTTTATGAGTTCAAGTTTAAGATTCACTTTTCAGCTGCTGCTATTTTCACACCAGCTTGCTGACGCTCCTTGTTATCAATGAGGCTCCATAAAATAATTCATCAAATCCCATACTGTTACAGACACATTTCACGGCTATTGTGTTGAGGAATATAGCCCAGTGAAATCCACAATGCCGAGTAATTCGAGAACACAATCTAGTTCAAATACCGGCTTTTGATCCGGGAAATTCAACAACCTCAGCTAAGGTTGTCATTCAAGGAAATGAATGTCTGGTCACCAAGGAAAATAATCCAAAAGAGAAAACGATGTGATTTTTCCTAGCCATGCTTTAATGAACACCGATATTTGATGCTTGCATCGGGCTGTTCCACGTTTCAAGTCTCTTTTCCACTGAGGAACCAAAGTCAGCAAATCATTTCAGTCACGTGACCTGAACATGCGGCCCCGGATGAAATTTGTGCACACCAGGTCGTTTTGGACCTCTGCCGCTCTCTGTGCTCAGCTCATGAAGCAGCCCGACATTTGAGAACAGTGACCCAGCACTGTTCTACACATGTTGGATCATGCATCCACAGGCTTGTATGTATGTACGTCAGGTGTCACTACAGCAGCCCAGGGAGATCACGAGTCAGATTGTGGTCGCGGTATCGCGGGTTTGTCAGGGACAAACATCAGAGTGCTCTCAAATTTAAACCGAATTCAAAACAACTGAGTTTTCTGGATTCTGCAGATAACAGCTTGATTCTGCCGCCCCGGTAGCTCAGTTGGTAGAGCGTTGGGCTCCGGCCCGCTGCTCAGAAGCATGCAGTGGCAGGGCATGCCCAGGCTTGGGATCGGTTCCCCTGAGACGCTCCGGCGCTCAATAGTTTACCCGACGTACAGGTCGGCTGGCAACTGACTGGTGAGAGGGTGACATGAGCGGGGCGGCCGTCCCTGTGCTTTGTGGGACGTTAAACTTTGGCTTCTAAGTTAACCCTCCATTGAGGGAGTTGCTCGTTCGGGTGGTGGGGTTGAGGTCTCCGTGACAAGTCCCTTGATGACTTTAGTGAGACTCCGACTCCACCAGTCGTACTAGGAACAACTTGAACAAAATTTCTAATAAAAAAACGTTTCTCAACCTCCATTCCCAACCGATTCACAATATCTGCTCCCGACTTCCCACCAAAAAACAAAACCCTGCAGCCGCCAACGTTTTGATAGGAAGGTCACCTTCACTGTTGTACTACAGACTCCCTTGGCGCTGTAATAGAGGTACTTTTTGGTGGCCTTGTAACGAAATTCTGGCTATACCTCGGAATAAGTGCTGCAGTTACGGCTCGGGTGGCAAACAACCGAGGGCTATAATCTAAGATAAGAGCCCAAGACACGTTGACATTTACACAAAGGTAAGGTGTAGCACCGATGCAGTTTTATGCAGGGCAGCTATGATCAGGCTTCGCAAAAGCAAGGGCGACGCCACGAATTTTCGAGTGGGCGGCGGAGCCAAAGTGGAGGGGGGGCAGTGGTGAAACCCTTGAAACACCTACGTCTGCTTCAATTTGGCATTTTCAATGACGTTTCCGGGAAAAATGGGGGGCGTCCCCACGCGTTGAGTGGCGTGGTCGGTGGCTGGTCGGCGGGGCTAAACTGTTGCAGTGAATCAAATGGTAAGTATCGGACGAACGAAAACGCTTAACCCTCGCCCCACCGGGGCCATCGATGGCCCCCCTAAGGTTTTTCCGGGATAGCAGAAAAACGATGAGGCGCAGCACCGCGGTTGAGGGCTCTACCTCTTACTGCATCATTTTGCCACCATCCCTGAAATTTTTACCCTGGGTCACCCAAGGTCAGGTCACCAGACGAGGTCAACCAAGGTCACCTCACTTCAAATTTAGAGCTCTGTAAGAGCTACATTTCAAAGTCAATCGATTTGAAAATTTCTACACTTTATGGCCTCTTCAGGGTCTACAAGGTGTATATCCGGGATTTTCGATTTCGTGCCCTGAGGTCAGGTCACGAGGTGACCTCTCCCATTGAAAAAGCATGGAGAAAAGCTGTCTTATGATCTAAAAGTCACAAAAGAGATTTAAAATGCTCAGCTTGATCAGAAAAGCGTTCTTGGACACCCTTTCACGGATTCCAGGGGCCATATTTGCCCCTTGACCTCTTCAAGGTCGTCCAAGGTCACCAGGGGTCAAAAACAGTATTTTTACAATAACTTTTGCCCTAATTAAGCTAGAGCGCTGAAACAAATACCATCGTGTTTGTCTCGTTACTGGCTTTCAAGTGATATACAACAAGGTCACTTTTGACCTTTCGTGATCCCAGGTCATCTTAGGTCACGAGGTGACCTCTGGAGGTCAAACCACTGGCGGGAGGTTTTTACGTTTCACATAGCGGAAAAATTACTGTCAATTTCCTATCAAATGTACTTTACCAGACTTCAATAGCTCTAATGGTGTAAGAGTTATGCCCAGTTTGTTTAAGCATTGCATATTTGAGTGAAAATAGCCGATCTTGACCTAATTTGATCTTTGGAGGTCAAACAATTGACCTGAGCACTTAACCATGCGAATTAATTTCTTACTGAATTCACGCGGGCTTTCTAATGCACTTTGCAGATTTGCGCTAACCCCTATATTTTCGGAGTTAGAGGGGGTCATCGATGGCCCACCGGTAGGGCGAAGGTGGCGCCGGACCCCCGGTGGGGCGCGGGTTAAAATTAGTTTTTTTCTGACGGATACGTTCCACCCGATTGATCAGTTATCAAACACTAGTTTGCTTAGACAGACTGGGGATATCAAAACGTCATATGATCAGGAATTATCACGGCCACCTCACATGAAGCTCAAAGGCATGGACAAACTTAGAAGGTCAAGGTCATACCAGCAATGTCAAGGTTACTGACCTCAATCTTTCCGGACAGAGGGCATCGCCCAGTATAGCTTGCATTATGATATTACTTCATTGTTAAGGTTATCCAATGTTAAGGTTAAATTCACAGTCAAGAGTCGAGGTCAAGTCTGAATTTCTCGCTCAACGATTGCTATTGTAATTTATAATGTACCTTATAGGGAGTATTAATGTTGTTGCGTCATAGGTCATCGAACTTGAATGTTCTTGGCCTGAAATTTCAGACGACATAGTATTGGACCGTTCCTCCGTGAATTTAATCCGCTTTTAGTGCATTCGTGGCAGTGACGGATCCAGGACCTCACTTGGCTGGCAGGGGGGGCTAGGGCGCTTGAGCCTCTCTCGCCATTGCATGGCAAAAGCCTCCGGCTATGCAGCTACCACAAGCACTCTGAAATTTCGGGGGATGGGTGGTTGAGTCCCCTATCTCCCCCTTCCATCCGCCACTGATTCGTGAAATTTTCCAAGAACAGTTCCCAGCATGGCCCGGCCCCGAAGTTTTTACATCTTCAGCTGGCCCCATATGCTGAGCATTGGTTGTGGCATTTTTAATTTAGTGATGAATATTTCCGGCCCAGGGCTGGCGCCAAAACAATCCAGCACTGTTTTCTGTGTATGGTGGCGCGGGTAGTTTCAGTGTAGCTTGCGTCCGGTTTCACAGTCTGCGCTGAAATAAATCGCCGCGTTCTGCGACATCAAAGCGCTCCAGTGTGTGGCATTTGCTGACGTATACGCCTCAGCAGTGCAGTGGAGATATTAAACCGATCCGTAGTGTTATACTTGGCAATTGCACCACCAGAGATTTTTATTGGCGGGCTCATCCATGGACGGTGCGTATGAACCGTTCCACCGCGCACCACCGCTGCTCAATGCTATAATGTCAAACATATCGGGCTAACATAGTACCTGGACCATTCATGTCAAGATGGAAACAATAGTCTCTGTTAACTATTATCGGCGCTCAGGTGAATCTCAGGCATTTTTGAAACGGCACAAGGTGGTAGGCAGCTTATAATTGTGGCAGACATGTTTGAATTTTCACCTGAGTACAAAAGCAAATTTATGATAAAGTGACAAATACAAGAACAAGTATGCTTGGAAATTTGTTTACCTAACTTTTGTGCTCATTTCGCATTGGACATATGCTTTTGTTCGATTCCCAGTGCCCGAGCTTCAAGGGAGGACGCGAAAAACGTACACCTCAAAGAAGTATACATACCATGCTGGGTCCTAGGGGTTGGACATCCACGGGGGCGGGTCCAGACGGTTAATTTGGGAGGGGGAGAGGAGAACCCATGTCGGTGAGTAAAAAAAAGTTGAACAGCTGGGGCGGTGGCGGGCAAGAGTAAAGTGGTGCAGTGGATAAAATCTTCCATCCTCAAAGATATACCTTGCGAACGGACCAAATCGGTTAAAATTGTGTTTTACCAATGAATGCGTCCTCCCCAATCGCTCAATCACGATACACTGAGCCGGCCCGGTAGCTCAGTTGGTAGAGCGTTGGGCTCCGGCCCACTGCTCAGAAGCATGCAGTGGCAGTGCATGTCCAGGCTTGGGATCGGTTCCCCTGAGACGCTCCGGCGCTCAATAGTTTACCCGACGTACAGGTCGGCTGGCAACTGACTTATGAGAGGGGGACCTGAGCAGGACGGCCGTCCCTGTGCTTTGTGGGACGTTAAACTGTGGCTTCTAAATCAACCCTTCATTGTGGGAGTTGCTCATTCGGGTGGTGGGGTCGGGGTCTCCGTGACAAGTCCATTTATGACTTTAGTGAGACTCCGACTCCAACAGCCGAACTGGGAACAACTTGGACAACTGACTCCAACAGCCGAACTGGGAACAACTTGGACAAAATTTATTTTAAAAAAAACTTGTTTGCGTTGGAGGAGGGGGGAGGGGAAAAGAGGGCTTGGCGCCCTCTATATTGCTTTGGTGGAGGCATGGGCGGTCTGCCACCACCCCCCCCATCTCCCCCCGGCCTGGCTCCACCCCTGGACGTCCATAATTCCCAAGCGGCGCAATGTTCCACTTCTGATTGACGTTCTACATGCACGTTTTCGTTCACACCAGACTTATTGCCTCTTTGTCCAGCAGAAATTTGAGGTATATTTCACAATCGACTGGCGATTGTACGCTCCATATGTGAGCCAAGGTTTGGGCTAACCGACGTTATCGGCGCTGGCAATTCGTAGATGGGGGTTTGACCACTAAAACTCGAACAAAACCAAAGTGACCTTTGTCTAGCACCCTTTGTTTGCATGGTCTCAGTGTGCACTAAAGTGCCCCCTAGTGGGCATTAGCGCCGCTCTTTCCATTGCAGTTATTAACACTGGCCTTAACTGCAGTACGAGGTTAGATGGCGAAATGAAAGCGTTGCAATACAGACTTTATTACGCTGTGTAAAGTACTACCGCCGCTCCAACAGATTCATGCAAAGGAATGGAACTCCGACAATGCAATTCTCCGACAGCTGGCCCGAATACCATCAGAATGCATCAACTCATCTGCAGGCTAGAAGTTCGCAAGAGGATAGGAAAACGTACTGTGTATGAGCTTTAGCGGTGTTTATGACGTCGCTTATTGAGTATTTTCTTTCTGCAATGTCATTAAAAATAGTATTATTAGCTTTGATAAGCCTTAACACGCGCACTGGAGGGGGGCTCGGAGGCACCCCACCTGTTTTTCCAAGGTGGCCGGAGAACTGCTTGTAGCCGAAAAACGAAACGTGGCCACATTTAACAGAATTTAATAGCGCGTCGATTGGTGAAGACTTTTTGAAAATCGGCCGATTTTTTTTACTTATAGGCTTTCAAAGTCAGACCTGCATTTTGAGATCGCCGTAAACGCGCGGTCGGACCAGTTAGCTTGCATTGAAGACCGAGTGATGACGTCATAACGTTATCTAAGCGGGATTATATGTCAAGGTCACTTCACATGAAAGCCAAGGTCAAGGTCAAAGGTCACAGGTCAAGGTCATATATGCACTTTCAAGGTCACTGACCACTGTGCGTCCGGCCAAATGACGTTACCCCGTCTGACATATATTATGCTATGACGTCATCGGTAGGATACCCCAATACAAAGGTCAAGGTCAAAGGTCAAGGTCAAAGGTCAAGGTCAAAGGTCATTGGGAAAGGTCAATCCTCATTTCCCGCCAAACAGTGGCTACAGTGCTAGTCAAAGTGTAAATAATAAGTAGTATACCATATGGTGACCTTAAAGGTCAATGACCTTGAATGACCTTGACCCAAAAGTTGTGGGGAAGCCTTTTTGAGACCTGTTCTCTATGAATCTTGTCCGCCTTTAGCATATTCCCGCCATTTTCCTGCATAATCACAGCATTTACCAATCGATCCCAGCATGGTCAATATTTGACCTTTACGCCTCGTTTGACCTTGAAGATATTGACCTAGGTCAATGAAAATTCGTCATCATGTAGATAACTATAACCCCCACCCACCTACCAAGTGGCGTTTTTCTAACCCTCTTAGTTTCTGAGATCTTAGGGGGCCTACCAGGCCCCCTCCAGTGCGCGTTAGTGCCAGACCCCCTTCCAGTGCGGGTGTTAATAGCGTGAGATTATTCGTGACCTGCTTGCATGAGTAAAGGAAAAAAACAGAAAGATGACTTCTGAAGTGAGAGATTTAATGCGAAAAATATGTTTATGGTGCTACTCTTTTAGCGAGTTATGAGCATATGGTAAGGAAAAACATACATTCAAGTATATTTTCGGTTTCTGACTCCGATCATGTGGTTCATGTTAAGCTCCCTGATCTATACGTCTGCAAAGTATACGATTTATCTGAAAAAACAAAAGAGAACACCGCACTTTACACCACGTATTGCTGATGATGTCATTAAACATCAAACTTTGATATAGGAGGAATTGGGCAGCCAATACGTCCATTTAAAAATGGTTTCTGAAATTGAAAAGTCTCAACTTTATGACGTCACTTTACGTAATGGGATAATAATTTTTACTGCACACCTTTAACACGCGCATTGACGGGGGTCTGAGCCACCTTCGCATTGACGGGGAGGGGCGGGTACCCGCCCCCTAAGATCTCGAGAACCACGGTAGGTAGCGAAAAACGGTAAACGGCGTTGGGTAGCCCATCCACTTCTCCATCGAAAACATTTGAACCATTTTTTGGGTCACATTTAAGGTCACGAGAGGTCAAAACATGCCCGTCATAGGGATAACATGTAAAATTCAGTTTTTCGGGCATTACATCTGACCAAGTTAAGATAGAGCAAAACGACTTGAACTGTATGAATCCTCTTAGCAAGCCGAATCGAATGATATATAATTTGACCTTGCTAGGTCAAATCAAGGATTGGACCTGACCTGAGGTCAGGTCAGGGTCAAATTATATAAAATGCATATCATTAGAGCTGTAAAGCCCAGGCGAGTCTAATGCAGCTAAAATAAATGCTCTATCACCATCCGTTACTGAGTTATTCCGTAAAAACTATTTTTCCCATGTATTTCCAATGGAGAGGTCATGCCTCGTATCTGACCTTAGGTCATAGATATTACAAATACCGCAACATATGTTAGAGACCTCGGTGGGGCCATTATGTGATATGAGTTTTAATCGGATAAGTTCACCCTGCTCCGACTTATGCTATGTTAAACTTTTTTTGGGGTCAGGTCACTTGACCTGTACTGGTGACCTGACCTGAGATGACCTAACCTTAAAATTTTCACAGAAGTTGTAAAAATGATGAGGGAAAAGGTATACCAAGTACGGTGGCGCTACGCGCCGCCGTTTTTTCTACTATCTCCGAAAAACCCGAGGGGGGCGGGTACCCACCCCCGTCAATGCGCGTGTTAAAGTATGAAGCAATAATTAATTGAGAAGTGCTGCAAGTTTCCCTTCCCTACCTATAAGAACTAAGGAGATGTTTGCAAATCATCATCGTCATCAATCCTTATTTCATTTTGCATAATGACAGGTCAACAGGAGAGAAGGAAGAAAACAGCAATAAAAGTATGTCAAAATCAGGCAGTAAGGAGCCAGAGAATAGAAACCCTTTCATATGTACAAGGTACAGATCAAAACATGATATAAGTAAGCGAGCATGGTATCGGATTGGGATGAATAATAATGTAACAAGCTGAAAGAAGAAACACAAAACCAGCAAACAAAGCAACGGGCACATGGAAAATAAAACAAAGTACAAAACAAAGCAATCAAGCTAAGTGAGCATAAAGAAAACTGAAAGTACACCTGAAAAAGCAAATAATATAGAGTAAAAATACAAAGAACAAACATACTAGTCATATACGCGGACGACACTCAGTTTTTGAACAGCTTCGTCCAAGAAAACGCAGAGGGGCACATGGCGGATCTCGAGAGCATGCTTGGAGTGGTGAAACAGTGGTATAGTCAGAACCGGCTTAAGATAAACCCCACAAAAACTGAACTGATAATTTTCTCATCTCAAAAACAAGTTTTAAAGGATCAATTTTCACTAAATTTTGAGGCATCTCGTATAAGTCCTTCGCCAAAGATCAGAATTCTAAGGGTGGTTGTAGATTCCGGACTCAGATGGGAGGACCATGTTTCGCAGGTGATACGACGTTGTTATAGCACTCTGTCTGGACTCACGAAATTTTCGTATCGCCTCCCTAGATCTGTGAAACAAATGATTGTTGAAGCCCTCGTTTTTCCACACATCCTGTACTGCATCACTCTGTGGTCTGGCTGCACTGCTTGTCAGAAGCATCGAGTGCAGAAAGTGCTCAACCACGCTGCCCGCATTGTGATGTGCTCTAAGCGTCATGACCACGTAACACCGTTTTTTGATGAGCTGATGTGGCAAAAGCTGGACAGCCTTATTTTTGAGCGAGATGTTGTCACAGTGTACAAACTTTTACATCAGCACAATGCGCCTGAAAATCTGAAGTGTCTCCTCAAATGTCGCGGTGAGGTGCCTCTCCACCGCACACGAGCCGTGGATCGAGGCCTGCTCCAGCTACCGCGTGTGCGCACGGAAAGGGCAAGAAGGTTTTTTTAACTATCGGGCCATATCGGAGTGGAATGCTGTCCCTGAAGCTGTCAGATCAGCAGTGAACATCCGCGCATGTCGGCACCAGCTGAGAGCAGCTGGAGTCAACCGCTAGCCTTAATTTCGCTATGTTGTAGCATCACTCTCATGCGTGAATTCGAGTGCTCATTTTACTTGACGTGTTCTCATATGTTTTTACCATTGTTGTTTTCTGTGCTCTGATCTGGCATGACCTGTATTGACGCAAATCGTAATACCCGCCCCTGTGGAGATTTAAGACAGTGAAATAAATAAATAATAAAATAAATAAAAATAAACGATAATTGTGAGTTGAGCGCCCACGAATATTCAAATAAATTAAATCAAAGACAGGAAACGCCCATGTAATCATGTTGCTGATGTCCTACCTGACACATCATGAACGACATCACTACTCTCATGCCACTGCAAAGCCACGCCCACCTGCTGGGTGTACATACCTCCGGTATAATAATAAATGTCGGGGTTTAACGACGCACCAACTGCCAGGGTCATACGGCGTCGCCAACCCTCACCCTGTTGGAAAGGATTTTGGGGATCAGATCGACTTATTCAGAGGCTCCGCCGGGACTTGAGCCCGGGACCGGTGGCTTAGAAGACAAGGATGCTATCCACTAAGCCACCTCATCCCCCTACCTACCTCCGGTGACAGGTGGCCGCCTCGGACGCCGGTCAGAGAACATCAGGGCTGCGACGCGGCGAGGAGCCCATGGCGGCGGCCGCTATAGACTGGGTACCTCCGCAGACCAGCTGAGCACCCTCTAATTTCGAGCACTTTGAAGTTCGAGTCAAACAGCGTAAACTGGGTCAAAATTGAATGTTCAAAAACAAAATTTCACAGATTTGATGACGTCATCGTGACTTGAGTATAATATAAATTACTTTAATTTTGCTTCTTCTCATTTCAAAATCTTCCATTCACATTAGCTGCTTACAACAAGTGCCTCAAAACGTGGGTACATCCGTGCTCTGAAATATGAGGAGTACAAGTCCAGGAGTACCGCAATGGGGAGAACCGACCGACTAGCCAATCGGAACCAAAGAGCTAACTCTTACACTTTCAAACACTTACTCAGGAGAGCTAAATTTACTCGAATTATTTCTGCTCAAGAACCAAAAAAACTGCGCAGCAATGAATAATGGAAATGGAGTCTCTGAAATTTGACATGGAACGCTTATAAAGCTGATATATTATGCATATTCTGGGAATCAGTTTGGATATTCTACATGATGAATGAATAGGGAACTCGCTATTCTCCCACAGAAATATTACTGAACACTTCTCAAGTGCAGATGAAAAGTCCGAACGCCTTTAGAACGCTTCTAATAAAAGGTCTACTTTGAACATTGATACTTACATTGAGATTACGTGTTGTAACTAGTTGGTAGCTAAAAAGAGCAAAGCAATAGCATTTACGGATAAGCTTCAAACTGAATGCTTTTAAACGGCCACCTGCGCCCGTCCCAGGCAACGCTGGGCCCCCGCCCACAATCCATTTAGGACATTAACCCAAAACCCCCGCCAGGACAAAATAGTTGCCTACACAACAATAAACAAACCACACCCCCCGCGCACCCGCAAACAATCCCCGCAGGCAAAATAAAACATACATACCAAACCACGTCCAAACCCACCCACGTTACATAAACCATCCAATACCAATAGCACTACCACCTAGGCAATACAAATACCGAACATATTTAACGAGCCCATAGTTCATAAGTCACCCGCCCGACTAGCACTAAACTTTACGGGCACTCCCGGCCCCGGACCCCTAAAATTCCGGTCAAAGGAGGACCCAGTCGCCCGCGCCCCCTTTTCCCCCGAAACGGGGCGACCCCCCCCCAGCGTTAAAGGGCGCTGGCTTCTCGGGAAAATGTCCCGCTCATCAGCGCGAGGTTTGGCGCTCATCTAGACCACCCACGCCGTTCATCGGGGGCCACCCACGGTGTCTGGCGCGTCAGATCGACCCTAACCTCTCCGCTCTCGTGCCGCGCTTAGTCGCGGCATCGCAGGCGCCTACCTGTCAGTGTGGCAGGCCCATCACCGTCGCCAGCACCCGCCTCGTGTCGCCTCGTCGTCGCCGTCGACCTCATCGCGTCGGCACCGACGCCATCGGCTCGGTGCAGCGGCGCCGGTCCGCGTCGGCAGCGACGACAGTGCCGAGTCCGCAGTCGCCGGCGAGGGAGGGGCCTGACGAATGCAGACGCATGCGAGGGTTTTGTGGTGTGAGGCTGGGCTGGCGCTCGAGCAAAATGTGTTGTTTGTTGTGAGCGGGGTGTTTTTTGTAGCGGTGATGTACTTTGTCGGGCACAGGAAGTGTTTTGATTGCCGCGACCGTCGGTTGCGGGGCTGATATGCTGTAACAGCAGGGTAGCATCCGCAGTGAGTGCGCGCGATTACACCAACTGGGAAGACAGAGCGGTGCAAATGCCAGGCCTGTTTAGCCGAGTGTCTCTGTTTGACACAAGTTCTAAGGGTGATTTCGATATAAATTTCTTCTCTGGAAATGCTCCGCCATGCTAGCGGTAAGTAGAATGGTGCTGGACACCAGATCTATTTTAAGGGGTTTCCTGCGAGGGTTATTGTCTTACGTCTTTTGATGCGAGTTATGTCTGCTGAATGAAGAAGAGATGCATGGTACCTATGTTGCGAAAGAGAAACTGGTATATTAATGATGTGTCATTTCGAGTAGAATTATATGATCCTTAAGAAAGTGTTACTCTTATCTGCAGTAGTTTTAGGTATGCGCTCCGGTGAGAATCTAACCGGGACTGGGTTCAATTGGATCAACCACTTGGCTGAGTCAGAGGGTCGCATGGCTAGGAAGTACGATGACTATCATATTCCTGCTTTCAGTTATATGTCACCATGATAGGGCACCAGTATTTCAGTAATTTGAATGAGCTATGTGAAAAATTGAATCATATAAGCGCAATTATTCCCAGCTTGGTTTGTATTTCGCTCAAAACAGCATCTCATTGGCAAAGTTATGGCCTTGTGTGAAATTTTCCCAATAAATTGCGTTTCAGGAAACAATTACACTTTGTCTGTGCAGCAAAACTACAAGCGCGCCAATGCCTGATTTGGTGGTCTCAGTTTCGTAGTTGCAAATTAATGTCAGTCGACCATTGCAAGTAATTATGGGCTTGAGTGAAGGAGAAGGTGAAAACAAACAAGACAAGGCGGCATGCTTAAAAGAGCTATACCTAAGGCAAATCTTGCATGGGGAATTTTTTTAAAGTCCTTAGTACTGTGCTTACTCTTAAACATTTTAGATTTTTAATTGCATTTATTCCATTGTTTTTATTGTAATGTGTATTGACAACGTGCAGTAGCACCGATTTTTTATGTTTGTGATGACTAGGACCTTAGAATAGCCCAAAATGTGTGGAACGGTCAATATATGCATACATACATACAAAACACTACAAAACTTTTGGATGTGTCATTTCAACGTTCTCTATTCGAGATCTCCGATCATCTCAAAGATTTAGAGACAGCTACACTCCCTCTGCGGCGCTGCAGAGGCTTATTACCAAACACTTCAGAGACCCAGTTTGCTACTCAAACCTTTTACCCAAGCAGAAGCAGACCCTGGACCTCTCCGCCACCGGATGGAACGACCAAATCGCAAAGTATGGGTGTAGGGACGAGAGCATAACTCCATGAAATGGTCTGACCTAACATCGCTTTTAGCCACAAGGTCCCAGAATGATAAAGGTCTGACCTAACATCGCTTTTAGCCACAAGGTCCCAGAATAATAAAGGTCTGACCTCACGTCACTTTTAACCACAAGGTTCCAAATTGATCGAGGTCTGACCTCACATCGCTTTTAGCCACAAGGTTCCAAATTGATCAAGGTCTGACCTCACGTCGCTTTTAACCACAAGGCTCCAAATTGATAAAGGAGCATGTTACCAAAGGGGTTTTATTTAAATTTGAATCGGCTAGGGATTTTTGCAAAACAATGAAGGAAGGTAACCATTAGGCTAGGTTGGGTCAAAGGTCATAACACAATTTTGTATGTAACTCAGGTTAAGGTTAAAATAATTTTTCTAAAAAAGTTGAATACATATTTGGCAAAGCAAAATAGTCCAGGGAAAGCTGCAGATGAAGAAAATGTCTCTCGAACACGGTTCAGGCACCGGGGTGAGTGTTGTTCCGTAATTATACGTTTCAGTGCTTTGCGAGCCATCAAAAAGTGTTAAGCGGTGTCAACTTCTGTTTTCTAGTTTTATGCCTCCTCAGAACTTGTATGAACCAATGTTGACCGCTGGGATCTTTTCTATCTCTTGTTTCCGTGATGCCGGATTGAAACAAATAATTGCGAAACACTTTACATTCGACTTGTTCTACTTTCCCATAATCTAAGACGTTAATCAATTAGATATAAATGTTGATCTTACATAAATACCGTGATCCAATCTTGGTATGAGCACTGCCGTTGCATGCTACACGCAAGATTGTTTCAAAATCGGCTGTGATGTTGAACTGCATGTGCAGAATTGCACTTACCCCCTTTCAGCTTGCCTCACAGATTCCAAGCTGAAGCGTAGAGTCCCCGTATGTAATCATGTAATTGTAGATGCATAGGCACAAAAATGTATATATATATATATATATATATATATATGTATATATGTGTGTGTGTGTGTGTGTGTGTGTGTGTGTGTGTGTGTGTGTGTGTGTGTATTTTCCTTAGTTATTCCCAGTACGGCTGTTAGAGTCGGAGTCCCACAAAAGTTATCAAGAGATTTGTCACGGAGACCCCGACCCCACCACCCGAATGAGAAACTCCCACGATGAAGGTTTATTTAGAAGCCAAAATTCAACGTCCCACAAAGCACTTGGACGCTCGCCCGACTCAGGTCACCCTCTCATCAGTCAGTTACCAGCAGACCTACGTCGGGTAAGTATTGAGTGCCGGAGCGCCTCAGTTGAACCGATCCCAAGCCTGCACATGCACTGCCACTGCATGTTTCTGAGCAGCGGGCCGGAGCCCAACGCTCTACCAACTGAGCTACCGGGGCGCCGTTTCCCAGAACTGTGGCTCTGATTTACAAGCCTTGTTACTTGGTGAATTATTGAGAAGACTGCGCTTTCAATCTAAACAGCTTTGCTATTTTGCGCTGACAAAGAGCAAGAACTCCGACAGCTTTTGAACCTCAGGGCATGCATGCAAGTCCACATTGCACGGTTCAAGTGGCGATGTTCGTGACAATAGTAAGTTATTCCGTTCGTGCAGGCCTTGCTGAGCAATATAAATTCATTGCAGCGGCTGGATTATGGGAGACCGAGACTGTAACCTCAAAACTTAAAACTCAACATCACCTATTGCGACTTTGTTGCTATAGAAATGCTTTTGACTCTCTCTCCTATGTCCACGGTGCCGATGACGCAGCTATGTACAGAGTTAGACGTGAGATTTTAAGGAACAAATGCACGTTATTCGGCATGCATAGTAATGTAATCGCTTTTGAAAATCATGGATCTGTGTACACTTTGTTTTGCTCATTCTGTTGCGTAGTTTATTTGACGCTATCTTACCAACAGGTGAATCAGAAATTATAGTTTATTCAACAGCTCTAAATTCTGCAGAGCAAAGACGGTTCTAACCATTTTTTTCAAGTGTACGTGAAGCACTATTCAAATAGGGCGTGCATTTGTAGAAAATTGTAAAGCTGTGCGGTGTTATCAGGAGGTTAATTCAAAATGTAGCTATGTTTTAGAAATTTAACAGGTTTCATTCTAAAGCGCTTACCTTAAACGCAATGTGATGTAAAAAAGTTTCAAATTACATTTTGAGTACATGGCCCAACCTTTTTGACAGTACGGAGGCTTGCGTTTCTTGGAAGGGATTTATGGGATAGGCCAATTTATTCACAGAGGCTCCACGGGGACTTAAACCCGGGACCTCTGGCTCAGGAAACAGGGATGATATCCACTGCACCAGTCATCCTCTAACATTTCTCCTGTTTTCGCATGCAGAGTGG
Organism: Lepas anatifera; assembly: GCA_034440635.1. Lineage (NCBI taxonomy): Eukaryota > Metazoa > Arthropoda > Thecostraca > Lepadidae > Lepas > Lepas anatifera. The sequence goes on along the minus strand of JAOTON010002265.1, from coordinate 1,267,176 downwards.
CTCTGTAGATACCATTCCTGTCTCCGGAGCTACAGGTCCTGGGTTCAAGTCCCGGGGAGCCTCTGTGAATAAGTTGATCTGATCCCACAAATCCCTTCCAACATAGTGACACTTGGTTAAGCCGTATATTTTTTTCGATTGGTGTGTCGTCAAACCTCAACCATTATTACAGAAGAAATATTGATACATCTGAGTGTAGAGGTAAAAAAGCCCCACTCGAGCACGGTAAGTATGGGCTAGCATTCTCTAGTACAAATACAATTTCCCCAAATTTGTATACATGTTTTATAATTATAAAGTTTTTCTCGCAAAAAGATGTAGATGATTTTTTTAGGTTTGCGTATATTTCCCAAGCATTGGTGACAAGCTAAGTAAGAATTATTGTTTGTAGCATTCAAATAAAATGAATTTTGTTAACCCGGCAATTTCGCCCTTATGTTTTGTCAGCAGCATGTGTTGTACATTATGAACTTTTTAGTTGATTGATTTTTATACACAGCTCTCTAGAGTTATATTTTCTGTATGTGCATGCCAGAAGAGCTCTTTATTGCGATATTTTCAGCCCGAGTGTAAGTAAGTGTTGGTTTCTGGTCGTGGCACCAAGGTATTACAGGGCTGAAATATTGTGATCTGCTCCATTAAACTCCGCTTCAGACCCAGCTCAATAGACCAGGCCATGAATTCCCGTCGGGTTTGTCATAAAATGTCTATAAATGCTAGAACGACGCTGCCAAAAGTCTATTAGAGCGCCACATCTCACATGATGGTGCTGTGACACGGAACTGATTTTCGACCGTCGGGCTAAACATATCATTGTCGGGGCACGCCCATCGATTGTGTCCGATTCCGGACTCTCCGATGAATAGTTTTGCACCCTCAGTGACTGCAGGCTGCCCACTCTGTTTTCCTGGCTGGAGTGGGCTGCAGTGGTGGACTCAGTGGGCGGAGAAATGGCCTGTCCAGACCGGGAGGCCGCTGTCACGTGAACTGCGATGTTTTGCCACAGCTTTATTTGCCGTTAGAAACAGACCCACAAACGCCCCTGCCGGTACGAAATGGGGCAAGTTTACTCGGTACTGTTGTCATACTTTAAAAAAGCACTATAAGCATCACGCACAATTGCACGGCACATGGATTGAACGCTTAGCTTTCTTTATAGCTTGATTCATGTAAATTAAAAGACAATACATCTTTTTCAACCCAAGGCCGAAAACCCCTGACAATAATGTATGTACCATTAGCGGATACGTGATGTTTATATAAAATACTTCGCATGGTGTCATGGGCAGCCTATATGTATGAGGTGTTATAAATAACAAAAAAGTTATAAAAAATAAGCAGGATTTATTTTCCGAGCCATGTCTGGTGCCTTACGTAGGCAGATGTACTGATAAATGAAATTTTAGTATACAGGCAATATTAGAGATGCATATTGCATATGTAAGCCATATTGCACGTGTGCATATTTCCGTTTGTCTTCACTGAAGGTTTTGGTGGATTTTACACCTCTCACCCCCCACAAGCCAACTCCTTTGTGTATTTAACCAATTGTCAACAGAAAAAGCGTATCTAGGCTTGATATAACCCTCGCCCCACCGGGGGCCATCGATGGCCCCCCTAAGGTTTTTCCGGGATAGCAGAAAAACGAGGAGGCGCAGCAGCGCGGTTGAGGGCTCTACCTCTCACTGCATCATTTTCCCATCATCCCTGAAATTTTTTACCCCGGGTCACCCAATGTCAGGTCACCAGACGAGGTCAACCAAGGTCACCTCACTTCACTTTAGAGCTCTGTAAGAGCTACATTTCAAAGTCGATCGATTTGAAACTTCCTACACTTCATGACCCCTCCAGGGTCTACAAGGTGTATATCCGGGATTTTTCGATTTCGTGCCCTGAGGTCAGGTCACGAGGCGACCTCTCCCATTGGAAAAGCATGGGGAAAAGCTATTTCATGATATAAAAGCCACAAAAACGGTTGCAAATACTCAGACTGCTCAGAACAACGTTTTTGGACACCCTTTCACGGATCCCAGGGGTCATATTTGCCCTTTGACTTTTCCAAGGTCATCCAAGGTCACCGGAGGTCAAAAACAGTATTTTGACAATAACTTTTGACCTAATTGAGCTAGAGCGGTGAAACAAACACCATCGTGTTTGTCTTGTCACTGGCTTTCATTTGATATACGGCAAGGTCACCTTTTGACCTTTCGTGACCTCAGGTCATATTAGGTCACGAGGTGACCTCTGGCGGTCAAACCACTGGCGGGAGGTCTTTACGTTCCACATAGCGGAAAAAGTACTGGCAATTTGCTATCAAATGTACTTTACCAGGCCTCAATAGCTCTAATGACATAAGAGTTATGCCCAGTTTGCTTAATCATTGCATATTTGAGTGAAAATAGCCGATCTTGACCTAATTTGACCTCTGGAGGTCAAACCATTGACCTGAGCACTAAAACATGCGAAGTAATTTCTTACTGAATTCACGCGAGCCTTCTATTGCACTTTGCAGATTTGCGCTAACGCCCATATTTTCGGAGTTAGAGGGGGCCTATCGATGGCCCCCGGTGGGGCGAAGGTGGCGCCGGACCCCCGGTGGGGCGCGGGTTAATATACGTTATATATATATATAAATATATATAATATCTTATTGATTTATCGGTAGTTGTTTTACTGGCGCATTCTCATGCCGGTCAGGTCTCTGTGTATCATTTATCGGCTATTAGGTATAATTTTGCAGCTTTGGAAAATTGCTCCTAAGCTGGGACAATTTTCCAAAGCTGCAAAATTATAACAGCCGATAAATGATTATCAATACTGGAGGTACACAGAGACCTGACCGGCATGAGAATGCCCCAGTATATGTATATATATATATATATATATATATATATATGTATATGGGTGTATGTGGGCGTGTGTAATGTACAAAAATGCAGGAAACATACCTCAAGTATTTGCTTAAGGTATATATGCTGATTTAACCTTCGCCCGGGTGGGGGTCTTTTTAGACCCCCCCTCGGGTTTTTCCGAAGTGACCAAAAAACGGCGGCGCGCAGCGCCGCCAAACCTGGTCTAGCTGTTCCTTCATCATTTTTACATCTTTCCTGAAAATTTTGGCTCAAGGTCATATCAGGTCAGGTCACCAGGTCAGGTGAAGTGACCTCACCTCAAAAAATACTTAGGACGGCATAACTAAAAGAAGGGTTAATCGATCAAGTTGAAACTCATACCACATCTTGGGCCCACCAGGAGCTACAACATTTGTTCCGGGATTTTTGATATTGGTGACCTAAGGTCATGTGCAGAGCATGACCTCCCCATTGACAATGCATGGGGAAAATCACGAAATGAGCTTTTCTCAGTAAGTATGGATGGAATCAACTTCAAACATCGGTTGCGACTTGCTCTTAGCCCATTTCTGAAGCTGATACCAAAATTTTTGACTTGTGACTTTTAAAAGGTCACCTTAGGTCAAATAAGCATTTTTTGGTGTTTTTCTCTATAAATTTTGAATAAACTAAGATAGAGCTTTTATTTTGTCACCAAAGTGTTTGTATAGTCACTGGAAGTCAAATGATATACATCATGACTATACCAGGTCAAGTTGGGTCAGACCGTTGACCTGGGTCAGGTCAAATTCTTAAATTTGACCTGGCATAGCAATATCATATATCATTCGATTCGTATTGACAAGAGGATTGCAATGGTGCATAAACTATGGCTGTATCTTGTTTGGTTTGGAAGCTATTAGCGAAAAAGTAAACGCCCTTATGCCTGGGTGGCTATGGACATTCCCAAGAATATGCCCAATATTTAGTGACCTGTAGCTCCCTAGGCTTTGACCTGACACGAAAATTAATGCCACTGTAATGAAAGTGCATCTCAAGAGCTTTCGAATGGTGTTAGAAAAATGTTTCTAGCTATCATAGTTTCTGAGATATAGGAGGTTTTCTTAGTACACCCTCATATTAGCGATTTTGACCTATTTTGACCTCTGGTGACCTTGATATTGACCTGACAAGAAAAATTACCGAAGTATTTTCGATATCATTTTCGAAGAGCTTTCGATTGCCGTTTTGCGCTTTTTCTAGCTCTCTTAGTTTTTGAGATCGTGGGGGGTCTTTTTTAGCCCCCCACCAGGGCGAAGGTGGCTCGTACCCGCCACCGGGGCAAGGGTTAAGAAACTGAATGTTAAATTAATCTAAATTCGAAAGAAGCTGTATCCTACCAGAATTTACGACTGGTGACTGACCTTATAAGGTGGCAAAAAGCCTCTCATCTTCAGGATGTATCGGAAATAAAAATTTTTTATCCGTTTAGAAAAGGACACAAAAATATTCAAATACTATAAAAACAGTCATTCTTATGCCGAATTATGGGATTTAGAGGCAAAATGTGATTTATTAATATTTTGCATTTTTTCTCGTAAGTGCACCTGAGGAAAAATTATGCAGGAAGCATGATAAATTTCAGATTAAATTCGAGAAAACGGAACTAGCAGTGCTCTAAAATGTTCTTAGCACGAGTATATGGCACGTGAACATGCATATCAAAACAACATTTTCAGTACATATTTTAAGTTTTAAGTTTTTGGCCCAATCATGCTGCAACGTCCCAAATTAATGACTCAATGCGGCGGACACAACGCAAGAAACTTACCGTTCACCACAGAACAAGAAACATGGCCTCATTTGGGGCTGATTTCTTGGGTCCCAGGCTGCCTGAGCGTGACAAGTGTTTTTTATATAATTAACTGCGAGAGGCAGTGTGTGAGTATGTGAGCTGCTATGTATGCATATCAGGGTTGAGGTATTGTTTGCAGTGTCATTGGTGTGACACTTTTCTCGTGATACATTCGTGATTTTTCACTAAAACTTTAGATGAATACAAAATACGCAGTATTTTTCATGTGATTTTAAATCTTATTTTGAGATAGCAAAAGATAACAATAACTTTCCAAATGTTTATGATGGTAAATGTCTCAAAATTTTGTTTCTACTGGTATATAATTCGTGTCACAAAGAACTGTTTGTACCCGTATTACAGTCAATTCAATACGATAATCATTTATCATACACCTTGCAGAAAACCAACTCAGTGGCAGCCGTTATTTCAGCCTTGTCTCTGGTTGTCGGCTGTTTTAGCCCCAATGGGGGGAACGTCTTCATATTCGAAGGAGTTCAGCCGCGTTTGGGCAATTTACATGTGATTTCAAGTCAACATCTCATTGACCATTGAAATGGAAATGCGGTCTGCAACAGATCCTAGGAGGCTCGTTGAATTTCAAGCACTTCGCCATGGGCGGTACCACAATGGAAGATGGGCGACGTCTTCACGTCTCCCGCAAGACAATATTAATAAATAATAACTGTCAGGGTTTTACAACGCATCAACTACCAAGGTTATGCGGCGTCGCCAACTCTCACCCTGTTGGGAGGGATTTGCGGATCAGATTGACTAATTGAGAGGCTCTGCCGCGACTTGAAGCCGGAAACGGTGGCTTGTTAGACAGACGCGCTATCCACTAAGCCACCCATCCCCTATCCTTTAAGTTTATGCTTTCATTTGCTAGTTAACCTTTGCCCGGGTGGGGGGTCTGTTTCGACCCCCCTCGTGTTTTTCCAAAGTGAACAAAAAATGGCGGCACGCAGCGCCGCCAAACTTGGTCTAGCTGTTTCGTAATCTTTTTTACACCTTTCCTGAAAATTTTGGCTCAAGGTCATATTAGGTCAGGTCACCAGGCCAGGTGAAGTGACCTCACCTAAAAAAATACTTAGGGCCGCATAACTAAAAGAAGGGTAAATCGATCAAGTTGAAAATCATACCACATATTGAGCCCACCAGGAGCTACAACATTTGTTCCGGGATTTTTGATATTGGTGACCTAAGGTCATGTGCAGAGCATGACCTCCCCATTGTCAATACATAGGGAAAATCACGAAATGAGCTTTTCTCAGTAAGTATGGATGGAATCAACTTCAAACATCGGTTGCGACTTGCTCTTAGCCCATTTCTGAAGCTGATGCCAAAATGTTTTACTTGTGACCTTTAAAAGGTCACCTTAGGTCAAATAAGCATTTTTGTGTTTTTCTCTATAAATTTTGAATAAACTAAGATAGAGCTTTTATTTTGTCACCTAAGTGTTTGTATAGTCACTGGAAGCCAAATAATATACATCATGACTTTACCAGGTCAAGTTGGGTCAGACCGTTGACCTGGGTCAGGTCAAATTCTTAAATTTGACCTGGCATAGCAATATCATATATCATTCGATTTGTATTGACGAGAGGATTGCAATGGTGCATAAACTATGGCTGTATCTTGTTTGGTTTGGAAGCTATTAGCGAAAAAGTAAACGCCCTTATGCCTGGGTGGCTATGGACATTCCCAAGAATATGCCTAATGTTTAGTGACCTGTAGCTCCCTAGGCTTTAAACTGACACGAAAATTAATGCAACTGTAATGAAAGCGCATCTAAAGAGCTTTCCAATGATGTTAAAAAATGTTTCTAGCTTTTATAGCTTCTGAGATATATGAGGTTTTCTTAGTTCACCTCATATTAGCGATTTTAACCTATTTTGACTTCTGGTGACCTTGATATTTACCTGACAAGAAAAATGACTAAAGTATTTTCGATATCATTTTCGAAGAGCTTTCGATTGCCGTTTTGCGCTTTTTTCTAGCTCTCTTAGTGTTTGAGATCGTGGGGGTCTTTTTTAGCCCACAACCAGGGCGAAGGTGGTTCGTACCCGCCACCCTGGCAAGGGTTAATGCGAACAAATATGAATTAACACTCTAGCCTGAACCAGCTCTCCAACAACTGAGCTCCCCTGGTAGCTCGACCGACAGAATGCTGATAGTGTCCAAAGTTCTTAGTTTGGGGTGGAAAATAACGTCCAACGTCCACGCAGAGTTTCAACCCCCTCAGAAATTTTTATTTGAAATGTGTTTACCCTAATAGCATGATTGAAAGATTCACACTTTTGCTCCTGATATTTACTTCCCATCGTGCATTTTATTCTTGATTATAACACGTTCGCGGCTTATTGGACTTTCTAAAACACATTCGTACCAGAAATTATGCGTGTTTGGCTGTGTCCCACCGACAGCTTCTGCCTCGTAAGCGGATTATTATAACTACTTCTCAACACCCAACACTGGATCAACATTTGGACACTGAGCGCTGGGCTCCGGCCCACGGTTCAAAAAGGCATACATTGGCAAGTTATGCGAGAAGGGTTGGGATGGATTTCCATGAGCCACTGGAGTGCTCAATACTTACCAGTATAGGTCTACTGGCAAGCAATGGATCAGTGAGAGGGCGGCTCGAGCGGGGCGCCCGCCCTGTGCCTTCTGGGACTAGTGCCTATACTACGTCATAGGCACTAGTTCTGTACGGTGTACAATTATTTAATTCCAAATCCAGCTTTAGAACATGTGGATGCACCACTGGCCTGCCCTCACCCTTGTGCGTTTGACACCAGCTGACCGCCGGCAGGCTGGTGAGGGGCATGGCGGGATGGTAGCCGGAGGACTGCAGCTGCTTCTCCTGGTGGCCGCAGCGCGCACCTTCTCTCCAACAGGTGAGACTTCACTCTTGTGGTGCCCGTGCAGTCACCTAGACGGCTGCCTAAAGCGTTCAGCAAAGTTTGTCACAGGACCTCAACCTCTAGAAAATAAATCAGGCCATAATCGCCTTTCTAACAAGAAAAACCTTACATCATTAAAATATTAACCCACTTCACTTACATTTTCAACAAACACAGGCCGTCAGCAAAACAAGTCAGTTCGGAAGGCTAGTGAGTGGCGCACGGGCCGCTGTGCTAAAAACTCTGCACGCGAAAGCTTAAAACTCTGCCTGTGCCGTAGACGGATTTCGAGATACATGCCGGCTGCATCCTTCACTTACTTTCCTTCACCAGACCTAGATATTAGCAGCATCACCCCTTTTCCATTTTTGTCATAATCATGCATTATTATGACCTTCATATCAAATGGTTCTTCCGATCAAGTGCACAGGAAAAAATTGCCAAGCATAAGATAAGTTATAAAAAACACCGGGTGACCTGGAATCGCATGTATGTAGGTACCTATATCAATCAATTTTTCATTTTATTTTTCATATAAACAGGTAAAGAGAATCAAAGGAAAAGAACAGAAGATAAGAAACATGAGAAAGGCAAGCAATAGTCATACAGTACAGTACAAGTGACGCAGGTGAGTATGTTACGGAATTAGTATGTTGTGAGATTAGGACAAAAAATAGCAATGCTGGTCAGCAGAAATAACACAAAAAACGCAGAAAAGCAAAAAAGAAGAAGAAGCCTGTTTGTTTGCTAACATGTTTGCTATTTAACGATCCTACATTTAAACACGCCCACCCACAAGTCAGTGTTTAAGTCCGTTGACAACCTATGACCGCTCTGGTCTGCACACGTCCTTCACGTCAGCTGGTGGGGAGACAAGGGTGTGGGTTTTCATCTCTTTGGGGTGTCTGGACGCCCACAATGAAAGGTGGAGCTGATAGCAAAGTATCGTCGGAATTTTCGTGTTTTTATTTTCTGGACTACGAATGAGTTTTATATGGTTGATTCTGATTGTTGGTTATATGACTGTGGGCGAGCTAAATCAGGACTTTACCCGCACCCCACCGGGGTCCGGCGCCACCTTCGCCCCACGGGGGGCCATCGATGCCCCCCTCTAACTCCGAAAATATGGGGGTTAGCGCAAATCTTCAAAGAGCATTAGAAAGGTCACGTGAATTTAGTAAAAATTACTTTGCATGTTTAAGCGCTCAAGCCAATGGTTTGACCTCCGAAGGTCAAGTTAGGTCAAGATAGGCTATTTTCACTCAAATATGCAATGCTTAAGCAAACTGGGCATAACTCTTATGTCATTAGAGCTATTGAGATCTGGTAAAGTACATTTGATAGCAAATTGCCAGACTTTTCCGCTATGTTGAAGATAAAGACCTCCTGCCAGTGATTTGACCTCCAGAGGTCACCTCGTGACCTAAAATGACCTGAGGTCACGAAAGGCCAAAAAGTAAACTTGTTGTATATCAAATGAAAGCAGCCAGTGACAAGACAAACACGATGGTGTTTGTTTCACCGCTCTAGCTTAATTAGGTCAAAGGTTATTGTCAAAATACTAAATTTAAATAAAATAAAGTAAATTTGATAGGAAAATACCAGACCTTTTTCCGCTATGTCAAACTTAATGACCTCCCACCAGTGGCTTGACGTCCAGAGGTGACCTCGTGACCTAACATGACCTGAGATCACGAAAAGTCAGAAAGTGACCTTGCCGTATATCAAATGAAAGCCAGTGACGAGAGATACACGATGATGTTTGATTTAGCGCTCTAGCTTAATGAGGTCAAAAGTTATGGTCAAAATACTGTTTTTGGCCCTGGTGACCTTGGATGACTTCGGAGAGGTCAAAGGGAAAATATGGCCCCTGGGATCCGTGAAATGGTGTGCAAGAGCACCTTTTCTGAGCAATCCGAGCATTTGCAATCGTTTTGTGACCTTTAGATCATAAGACAGCTTTTTCCCATGTTTTTTCATTGGGAGAGGTCACCTCGTGACCTGACCTCAGGCCACGAAATCGAAAAATCCCGGATATAAACCTTGTAGACCCTATAGGTCTTATGAAGTGTAGGAAGTTTCGAATCGATCGACTTAGAAATGTAGCTCTTACAGAGATCAAAATTTGAAGTGGTGTCCTTGGTTGACCTCGCCTGGTGACCTGACCTTAGATGACCCGGGATCAACAATTTAAGGGATGGTGGAAAAATAATGGGGTGAGACTTAAAGCCTTCAACCGCAGTGCTGCGCCTCCTCGTTTTTCTGTTATCTTGGAAAAACCTTACGGGGGCCATCGATGACCCCGGTGGGGTGAGGGTTAAACTCTTATACTCCATTCAATATTGGGCATATCGGGATTGTTTCTCGAATTTGAGCACTTCTCCACCCCAATAATTTCCAAAAATCCGCGCCTCTGGGCCAAGTTCTACTGCTTGGTTCGTAAGCTAAAGATACACGGGCCATGAGTGATTTGTATTCGCGATAGGTGAATATCATCCGCGGGCTGGCTCTGGTCTCTCTATGACAGTTGTTTATGCAAGCTGCATCTTAAGCAATATTGCATCATGCCCTATGACTACGATCTATTTAGCTCTCAAATTCGTTATTGAAGAGAGGTACCCGTGAGGTCTCTTTCCACGTGTATATAACATTTTCTATGTAAACGATACTGCTCAGAACTATGGTCACGCTAATAAAAAGCTGGTAGCTTGAGATGACAACGTGGTTTCAACAAAACGGGATGACGGTCAATGCCAGCAAGGCGGAGCTCCTTCTGTGTGGGGACCAAAGGCAGCTAAAACACATATCCCAGCCTGTATACATTCAGCTAATTAATGAGGTAATTAGAAGTAAAAATGTAGTTAAAAATTTAGGGGTATATATGTATCGCAATATTTCTTAGTCTCATTATGTTAAGTGTAGCTTTGCGGCCAGAATAATATCAGGGCGAAGAAAGCATGACCATATCTTGGATGTGATTGAAGAGCTGGGATGGCTCAATGCCCAGCGTTTTATCGAATATGTTGACATGTGTATGCTTTATAAATTGATAGCGACAGTTTGCCCTTCGTCACTTGCATCAAATTTTCGTTTCAACCGTGATGTTTTGCATCGGGAGACACGGGAATCGGAACACTTGACACTCTCAAAGCCGAGAACAAATCATGGAAAACTAGCTCTATTTATCGTGTCGCATCGCTCTATGGAAATATTTGTGTACTTGTTGGATATTCTCAGGCAACAAACTATTGTGTCTTCAAAAAGAATATCAGGTGCGCTGTGCGCGGTGATTGTATCCATACATAGGGAAGTCCGTGCAAGAGCACGCACTTAACTTTCTAAAAGCTTTCACTTTTCTCCTATATGTCTAACAGCAAATTTTTTTATATTGTTGCTTAGCCTGAGGAATTTTCTATGTATGGTCCATATCTCAACTCTATATCTTTGAAAGAAACTCGGCAAGAGCCCATCAAAAATAAAAAAGTCACGTGCGTACTCTTGGCCGGAGTGGGTCGGTAAGAGTACGCAAAAGAGGAGGCTGGAGTACACATTGATACCCCCTGTGCTTTAGGTGCATAGGCCATGTTGCGAAGTTTTTTGTCGCCAAACTAGGCGATTTTAGAATTCTACATCGTTCTAAATATACAAGAACTATGTTGCAACATTTGGTGTTCCAAATATGAATTATGGACCTTGTGCCGAACGAAAATAAATTTACCTATCTCTTAAGCATGTGCACTCCTGCACACTGGTCTACTGCGTACTCTTACCGGACATGCTCCCTTTTTTAATATTAAGGAAGGAAGTTTCCATAAATATGTGAGCCAGCGTTTTAGCGTGAGCTCCAGTCCTGCAGTACGGTCCCACCTCAGCTTTCTTACTGATGACAGACCGTAATACAATACTATTGATAATAGAAGCATGGTCTAAAAATTTACCTAGTTAAGAAATATTACATCAAGGGTGCACAGAAGCTTATTTTGTCTTCTACTCCCGTGGAAAGAAGAGGAGAACGTTGAATTTTTTTTAGCAGCCAAGCACTTACCTTTTTATATCAGGGTATCCACCATCTCAGTGGTTGCTAAGGAACCAAAGCAGCTGCTGCATACTCTTATATCCTGCGTACTCTTACCCACCCTTACCCTACATACATGCACACATACATACATACATACAAAATAGTGGGTCACGTGACCATACACGTGTGACAAAAATAGTCGTGCAAACCATCATAGTTAGTAATCAGTTGACTGAAACTGAAGTAACACAACAAAAGCGAACTAAAAAAACTAGTCGAACAATATGTAACATCAAGGACTTCTGACCCAGGAGCTTATCATTGCCGCCGATTCAAACAAAACCAAACAAAAAAATGGAGATGATCATTTTCGGAAGGCTGGGAACACATACGGTATTAACGCCTATTACCATAACAAAATGCGATGGAAATCCCTTTCCGGACACAGAATATGATAACCAGTTTTTTTTAATTTAATGCAATGTTGCACCAAAGCGCACATATAGGGCTTGACGCCAGAACATGTTATCATTCTGCATTGGCTGCGAGTGTTTTTTCCTGCAGTCCGGAATCGCCCTTCATATCATTGTCGCTTCGCCTTCCTGCCTTTCGTGCCATTTCCTTCCTGGCTGGCTTCCAGCAGTAGAGATGGGGGACACGAGGAGGGAGGCTCCGTCGCACTTATCGCCTAGTGGCGGTATCGGTCACCTCAGCAGCCCTCCCCGGCGGGTGGCACACACTAACTTCACCGACCCGTGCCGCTGTCTCAGAAATATTGATGCTACGCCTGTTTCTTAAGGAGATTTGTTACCACTTCAGGTCCAAATCGAAACTAAAACACAGACAATATGGTTTCGAAAGATGTGGAAATAAACAGTCCACCTCACCATGTTACAAATTGTGCCCTTCACTGACCCTTCCCCTCCCCATGGTCTGCGTTTATGTCTGAAGTTGACTGCAGGGATGAAAACTGTGCTCTGCGTGTATATTAAGCGCCGCAAGCGTTGTCATAATTTAGAAAGCTGCTGTTTCTGGCATGAGAGGATATTATGTAACCCATTGGGTGTGCTACACTAATCATCATTCGATATGTTTTGCTTGGAGGTCTTCGCAGATAATACGATAAACAAGTAACACACTTTAATTTTTGTCATCCCCTTCCCTGTATAACGTTTTTTAATACCCATGTGCCAAGTTTGATAATGTTGTGTCTGACGTTGTCCCCGCCTTCCTTGGTGTTACGTAATTTATGAACGGACCCCGAGTCGGGTGCATCGTCGCTTGGTAAAGCCAGAGAAGTTAACGGAACAGTTTTCGGAGCCCTGACAAGTGTTCAGATGACATGATGACAAGTAGAAAAGTATGTTTCAAAGTGGCCACTGTCAGTCAGTTCTTTCTCGCTGTGGTGCACCGCTGGTGGGCACTGGTTCAGTGGCAGATCTAGCCGGCCGGTTTGGAGGGAAAACCAAAGTCAAAAAGCAAAAAAAGTCACGCGCTGAAAAATTACGCTATAATATGAATTTCCGGTAGAATTTTGGGTATTTGAGACAAAAAGCAGAAAAGCAGAAAAAAACTCTCGGGGTGAGAAATGTGGCCTCCAAATACTTTCTTCCATCCAAGGCCCAATATTTACACTGAACTTAATTGATTATGTTTTGAAGTTGAGAGTTGAAGTACCAAAATCTTGCTTATAAACTAAAAAGGAATCGGGGAAAAAAGAGGTCGATCGCTTTGGAGGGGGAAACATAGTTTTGCCCCGAGTTTTTCCGTTTGGGAGGCAAATGCCTTTTTTGCCCCCGCCCCCCCTGGATCCGCCACTACACTGGTTTGTGATAATCTCACTACTGAATGAAGTGGTGTACCCAGAACGGGGGATGATCCGTTCACGGTGCTCCCAAAGCTTCCAGCTTTTAATGTTTTCTTAAAAGAGCACTGTTTTTACCATTTTTGTGCTTGGAGACCCCAAGCCACCTCATCTGGACTAACTCCAGTTTGACTGTAACTGCTCAAAACTTCAAGTATGACAGCTAACTTGGAGGCAAAAGAGCTTTATTCCGGAGGATAGAGATGGGAAATTCAACTCCGATTAGATACTGAAAGCTTAGGAAGAGCCCGGTTGAAGGAATATTTTATTGGCACGTGAAGCTTATCAAACGCTAGTGAGGGTTGGAAGTAGTTCTGGGACAGAGCGATACCACCGGGAGAGGACAGAGGCCCAGAGCTTTCTTTTAGATTGGTACGACGGAGACAATCGATGACCAGCTAAATACATATTTTTGCGAGTAAGGCTCTAAAATAAATATGGGTGCTGGTGTTTCCAGATTCTTGGGCCGTGCTTCCAGTCAGTGCAGCGGTCAAATACATCAGTCGAATCTTGATCGAGTCGTCGGAGCGTAACTTTCAAGGCTCTTCTTGATATAACGCTTACATTATTGTAAAATGATAGCCAGACAACGGATTGAAAAGTTTTTGCTGCGGCAGTCCCACGTAAATGCCGACAAAACCCAACTGATAAACAAAGACATTAATCATGCTGTGTGTTTCAAGCAAATGAGCAAACTTCAAGTGCGAAACTACCGCAATAGACGCCGAGCTTAACGGCAATGTGCTCAGCGTGATGACATCTGAAACTTTAGAGATGTAAGGGAGGATTCTTATAAGAATCCTCGATACTGATACTATATCAGAGTATACTCTGATACAGTTTTGGCACCGAGAGAATATCTACGAATGGGAAATTTATACTTAAGGGAATTTCGCAGTTTGGACTGTTTCGGGCCGCAACAGCTACGTGCGATTATAGTGTGTTCGGGGACATATATGTATATATATATATATATATATATATATATATATATATATATATTATAGAGCATGAGAAATGAGAGGGACGAATGAAATCAGCAGAACAAAAAAAGTAAACCTTCTAAGAATAATTCAAGACATAAAATAGAAAATCCACTCACATGTTAAAGTTTCAGAAATTATTTAAGATAATCACCCAGATCTCAAAGTATAAAAAAACGTGCAAACTATTTTGATGCAACCGGTTCATTCTGATTCAAATGGATCCATAAATGATATTTTTGTACCCTACCCTTCAGTATTCCATCAAAGATAGTGCTGCTGTAAAACCATGGGCTACAAGGTGACACAAAATTTTAGGACGGGGTACGGCTGAGGGTAGGATGTATGGATCATCAAAGACCCAAAATTTTCGCCGACTTAACTTCAATCAAACGAAGTTAATTTTGATTTTAAGAAATAATTAATAGTGCAGTTGGAACAAATATCAGTAAAATGCTCTGGCACTTAAGAATGTAAAAATGGAGCGTAACGTTGATAAGAACGTTGATAAGAATCTGCATGTTTGAGGTCAAACCCCAAATATGTATTTCTTACCAACTTCATCTGCTCCCAGTTCCATGAAACCTTACCATGAAATTTATTTTCTCATTACCTTTACGTGTGTAAGAAAACAAGGCGCGGACCTCATACATTTTGAAAGATCGATATTTGGCATGGTAGTCTTCTGCGGAACGGGTACGCCTCTGGGCTACTTACCTGATGACGTTAGCATATGCTTCCTCTGCATGGCTTTGGAGAAAAAAGGTTGTAAATGCTTCGGAAAACAATTGCTGGGTCATTTTCTACTCCCCCCCTTGTCTTGAGGATTCAACTCATAGCTGGGAGACTTTTTAATCTCCCCAACTAATCAGCTTTATGCAGGATATTGAAAAGCCGCTGAGGTAGAATACGTTGTAGAAAATCATGACGGAACTTTATTGCACTTAAGCACCCTCATTGAAGAGGGTCTGGCATCAACGGAGCAGAGGGGATCCCTTTGATATATTAACAGGTTACAAAAATTTCCATTTTGGCTTTATGGGGGTGATCTCCGTCATATCCAAGCGTCATTGACCAAGGTGACCTTCAATGTTAAACGAGGTCGTAAATGTTAAAGCTGAGCTAGGTTGGGTTCTATTGTGAGATACTGCCATTATGTAAATTATTGTCTAATATCCTGGAGAACGGACTTGGATCACAACGGAAGTGTTCCATGAAGTTTTTTTTTAAGTTTTAAGGTCCATGAAGTGTTTTTTATTAGGTGCAGTTTATTCCACATCATTGACCTATGACACCACAATACGAAAGCATTCCCTATAGTGTACACCATAAGACGAGGACTTTAACCCCCTGATTTCCTGGCCATATGACGTCACCATTCGGTCTGCAAGGCAGGCAAATTAGGCAACAACTACAGGCAAACAGACACAACTACACAAATGTGGCGATATCAAAATATGGGTCTGATTTCAAAAGTCTGTAAGAGCAAAAGTTGTCAGTCCATCTGTTATCCTACGCACTCAGCAACGCTCTCAAATGTATGCAAGGAGCGTTTTCTGGCTCCGCATGAGACTTCAGCGACATCAGACAAAATGATGGCGTCACTTTAGAACCCTCTCCCGTGCACGCGTTAAGACGAGTCAATGTCTAGGTGTTGAGACTCTTTAATCTGTTCAACTGTCCTCGGTTCAATGCATCCATACGTGTCAGCATCATAACAACACATGCTGGAAACCTGCTGCAACACAGCAGCATGCTTTATCGCCTGCGGGTCGTCGTTATCGACATCCGACATGAGCGGGTCCCCCACAACCAATCAGGACGTTATCATATCCAATTTTCCCCGTCTGAAGTCTGTCTCAGGATCTCTCCAATACTATCCAGATATGAGACCCCAGATCCGACCACAAATAGCTGCTGGAAGTCGTGTCGTACGTCAATTATAAAACACTCAGGTATCAATAATTTCGGACAATGAGCGAGCCGGAGGATGGTAGGCCTAGTAGTGCCAGCCTCCAGAATGGGACTTCATGGACAAAGTGGGTTCAATCCCCATGGTGGAAGACTGCCTTCTGGGTCCCACCTGGTCCGGTGGATAGAATCCTAAAAAACACTCACTTCAATAATCCATGTAATTGTGTCAGTTAGTTAAGAATGTCGCTATTAAAGTAAACAAAATAAATGGTTGAATATTTCAGTTTTCTAAGGTCCACTTAACTCGATGATTTTATTACGAGAGCGTTAAAGGGTTCATTATAATTTCTGCTTTTTGAAAAATTATAAAAGGAAGCCTAAGTTGAGTCACACGGACAATAGAGCAAATTCTATATATTCGACTTTTTGTAACATGTAAGACATTTCAGACACAGGGTTCCTTTGTCAGTTAAAAAGGTATTAAATATCAGATATTAGCGCATATTTAAACGGACACACGATAAAATAGCACAATGCTACAGTTCAAAATGTTGCACCATTGAAATCAATATACCTTTACAGGTACATTCAAGAGGGATTCCTCCACGCCTGAGTGACGTCACACAGGCGTGGAGGAATTCCTTCACCCCTGGGCCGTGTGTCAAACAGCTGCTAATCCCTGTGCTCGCCTACGAATGTGTGAGAATGCACAGCAATCAAGTTTATCTTAAATGCAACAAGCAAACCTTTCATATTAGAGTCTGGACGTCTTTTTTCCAAAAAATTGGACAATTTATAATTGAATTCCTTATGTTATATACTATGAGTTGTGACGTCACATCCGGTGATCTGCAATTGCTGTTGAACGGAGTTGCATTGAAATCACTTCGAATTGCCTAGACAATCCTTGAACACGAAAATATATGATAATACCTCGTGGCTCAAGGTTAAGCGTGCTGCCGCTGCTGCCCACCTAAAAAACGGTTTTCTGTTGTGACTTTAAGTGCCAAATAAGTCACTAATTAATTTCCATTAATCACATCATTAAGTACTTAATAAATGAAACACTAATAAATTAAGTCATTAGTTATATGTGCCGTCAGCCATTTCATTTTTCAACAATTTTTCAGGTTTCGTGACTTTTTCCGTTTTATGGTCCAAGTGGAGTCGATCGGTGCGATTTCTATCAAAATCGGGCGATATTTAAGTCTGCCTCATGGGGCCTGAAGATATCAAGTTTTCGTCAAAAATGGCTATAATGGGGACCAACACGCCTGACGCTGTAATGATCATGATAATTCCAAGGATGTTTTTTAAGCCTGTTACTGCAAAATGTTCATACAGTCATGCTGGAGGCCATAGAATGGCTTAAACCAAGGGAACAAGGTCTCTGGAAGCTATGGTATAAAGGGAAATTGTCGTTTATGAGGCCTCAACCTGTAAATTCTTGAACTCACTACCAGAAATGCCTTGGGTGGTAAAATGCTTCAAAAACAGTTCCGGGCTAGACGTTATATTACATTTGCATGTGCTGATTGTAAAATATATTTTCGGAGCATCATACCTGTCTTCATGCTGTGGGCACCCCGGTAGGTCACGCGCCTTAGTGGTGAGGTAGTGCGGGCGCATGACGTTGTTGCTACTTCGGGAAGTGCCCTCTCCTAGACATGATTTAAAATTTCCATGGAGAGCTAGGTTTTCAATATCTAATAGGTTTCAAGTTTGCTTCTGCGATTTTCCCTTGCAGAAGTTATTCAAGCTGCTGTTCATATTTTTCTCTGCAGGTCAAATCCTTCAGCAAACAAATATCCCATTCAGCAACTTCATTTACCACTTTAACGTACTTGATAAGGATATGAACCATGTTGCACTGTTTGTTTACACCACATTCCACAGGTTCTTTTGCCATTCAGGGGTGATCTGTCGGGCTTACAAAGAATAATGTTGTCCAAGCATGACTCTAACACCAGATCAGCGAGCTGTGTGGTCTTGTCCAGGAACACCGACGAGACATCTGTGAATCTTCCACTGGGGCGGATCATGCTGAGACGCTTTTCACATATTTCTTTCTTTTTGTCATTGTGACAAAATCCGAGGACCCGCAGAGCAGCCTTGGCTACTTGGTCGTCCACATTCTTGTACCGGGTGAGGTCTTGATAAATGTGCATGTCGTTGCTGGGTGCATCAGCTGCCACTGGCGCACGAAGTCATGCGCAGACATACAAGAGAAGACGAAACTGCGTCATTCGGTGGATCTTCCTCACCATGCCTTCGTTGTGCGTGAGCTGGTTTGCGAGTATAAAAATATTCATGAAGTACACCACCAGCAGCTTATGCGTTGGAACGCCAGGAACATTGAAGGAGGAAAGTTGTCTTTTGAAATCGTGTATTTCTAGTCAGCGCCATAGAGCCAATGGTTAAGATTTTGAACATGGGGGCATGACCTCCTGCCCTCCCCTCCCCCCTGTTCCTACGCCTATGACCTACAAACCGACAATTAATTTTTTCGACTACTTTTGGCCACCCGTCATGCTTGATGAAAAGCTACAGGATTCACGTATCTCATCCCACGTGGTGGCTCGACAGAGCTAAGGTTCATGAAATCTGAATCTTTTTATCTTGCACAATGAGTGGCCAAAGTTAGAGATACACTTATGAACAAACTCTTTGTGAGCTGCTAATGTGCTTCTCAATAATTCCGTCTGATTTCAACGCTCTCTTCGACAGGTAGACTAACAAAATTAGGCAGCACATGGTATCAACTAGCATGCATTGTTCTACCATGAAGTGGTGAGTCTGCAGGCACTGCTCTTCGTGGATATTTTATATTCGCAAACCAGCTCACGCACGACGAAGTCATGGTGAGGAAGCTCCACCGGATGATGCAGTTTCGTCTTCTCTTGCATGTCTGCGCATGACATTTTGCGCCAGTGGCAGCCGATACACCAAGCAACGACATGCACTTTTATCAAAGTAGCCAAGGCTGCTCTGTAGGTCCTCCGACGTCACATGTCGTAGGAACATTCAGCCACCAATTGTGTCGTCGTTCAGTCTCTGCAGCGAATGTGTCAGTAATGCCAAAAAGAAAAAAATATGTGAAAACATCTCATTATGATCTGCCCCAGTGGAGGATTCACAGAAGATGTTTCGTCGATGTTCCTGGACAAGACCACACAGCCCGCTGACCTGGTGCAAGAGTCGACTTGGACAACATTACAGTTCGTCAGCCCGACAGATCATCCCTGACCGGCAACCTGTAGAATGAGGTTCAAACAGTGCAACATGGTTCACACCATTCTGAAGTACGTTAAAGTGGCAAATGATGTTGCAGAACGAGATATTGGTATGCTGATGCATTTAATCAGCAGATAAAAATATGAATGGCAGATTGAATAATTTCTGCAGGTGGAAAATCGCAGAAGTAATCTTTCCTAGCTCTCCAAGATTATTTTAAAGCATGTCTAGGAGAGTGCACTTCCCGAAGTAGCGACAACGTTATGCCCCCGCACTACCTCAACACTAAGGCGCGTGACCTGCCGGGGTGCCCACAGCATGAAGACAGCTATGATGCTCCGAAAATATTTTCACAATCAGCATATGCAACTGCAATATAGCATCCAGCTCGGAGCTGTTTTTGAAGCATTTTACCACCCAAAGTATTTCCAGTAGTGAGCTCAAGAATCCGCTGGTCGAGGCCTCATAAACGAGAATTGTCCTTTATACGATAGCTTACAGAGACCTTGTTCTCTTGGTTTACGACATTCTATAGCCTCCAGCATGACTGTATGAACATTTTGCAATAACAGGCTAAAAAAACATGTTTGGAATTATCATGATAATTACAGCGTCAGCCGTATTGGTCCCCATTGTAGCCATTTTTGACGAAAACTCGATATCTTTAAGTGCCATGAGGCAGACCTAAATATTGTCCGATTTCGATAAAAAAATGGTACCAATCGACTCCACTTGGACCATAGTACGGGAAAAGTCAAGAAACCTGACAAAAAAAAAAATGAAAAATGAAATGGCTTAATGTGCCGCCTCAAGTGCTTTTCCAACTGGTTTAGTCATAGTTTTGTACAATTTTAGCCTTTTCGTATTTTGGGAAATAGTGACATTTGTCTATATGTTTAATAATGTTGCTTGTGTCGAAATGGTTTTTAAACGTCGCGTTTATGATGTTTGATGATGTTGCTTGTGTCGAAATGGTTTTTTAACGTCACGTTTATGCTCACTCAATCTTTTTGGAAGAACTCGATCAGTTTCTCCGGTGTCCGCTTAGTTAATAATAGTTAGCAATAGTTAATCTCTACAGTTCAATGATTGTCAAAGCGATTCAAAAAGACTTCAATGGTACAGTATTTTGAACTGTGAACATTGTGATATTTTATCGTGTTTGAATGTATATATATATATATATATATAAAAAAAAATATCATATTTGTATTAGTTATTTTATTGTATTGTATTATATATTATATTCATTAATATTATCATTATATTGGTATATGTTAATATTATTATATTTTATATTATATATTTAATCGTATAAATATGCGCTAGTTTCTCATGATCAATACCTTTTCAACTGACGAAAGAACACTGAATCCGAAACCTCTTACATGTTACAAAAAGTCTAGTATATAAAATGCGCTCTATTGTCCGTGATAATCAATAACCGTTCAAAAACTGAAACAAGAAGCCTACGTTATCATCATTCACAGTGTAAGAGCTTCGGGGGTAGGTCTGTGTCGTAATCAATCATCATATCTAACTACCGGCATGTCAAAAAGGTTTCAAGCTTCCGCCTTTCTGCTCATCGCATGCTTGGATATGCTTTTTCTATTTCGGGGTGAATGTCTCATTAACACGCGCCCCGCTGGGGTGGGGGCGAAATTCACCCCCTCCTGGTTTTCCCCCAATAACGCAAAAACGAAGAGACGCCGAACAACAAAACTTACAGAACCTTATTCCTGATCAATTTTACGCATCTGATCAGATTTTTGAGTAAAGGACATGTCAGTTCAAGGAGCTATTTAAGGTCAAGTGACCCAACCTCAAAACCCAAAATCACGAGTTTGAAGCGGCGCCCAGGGGACATCAGCGAACCGATGAGTTTGAAACTTCCACAATATGATAAAGTCATTAGGGTCTACAAATCTCCGATCTTGGAATTTTGATATTGTTGACCTAAGGTGGAGTCAATTTTTTGGTCACCCCATAAGTCTATGGAGAAAAATAGAAAGGGCTCGTTTTCGGTAAATACGAGACAGGTAAAGCTGAAAATTCTCAAACGGTGTATTCTTACCACGATCTTGACCATTAATTTGAGCTTTTGAGCATCTGACCTCGCAAAGGTCATGTCAGGTTACGGGAGCATAGAGTGATTGTTTTGCCAATAACTGCTCACTGAATTGAGATAAAGGTCCCATTTTGCTTGCATTGTGTTTTTATTGTCGCAGGGAGTCGATTGATATGCAATATGACCATACCAGGTTATTTGGTGACCCTGACCTAGCTCGAGGTCAGGTCATTTTCACTATTTGACCTAGCAATGTCAAATTATACATCATTCGATTTTCCGCGATAAGAGGAATCCAATGATGCATAAAGATTTTCTCTAGCTCCCCTGAGGGCAGATACAGAAAGAGAAACGTACACTGCTCTGTTGTAAGCCTATGGAACCTTCTTGAGCCTATGCTGACCTCAATATTGACCTGACATAAAAATTATTTATTTAAAATCTCTCTGTCTTGTCGAGAGCTTTCTAACGCCGCCCGTAATTTTCCTTTAGCTTTCGTGGGAAATACGATACGGAGTGGGGGCGAAAAACGCCCCCCCCCAGCGGGGCGAGTCATGCCAGGGACCCCAGCGGGGCGAGTTTAACCCTCGCCCCACGGGGGCCATCGATGGCCCCCTAAGGTTTTTCCGGGATAGCAGAAGAACGACGAGGCGCAGCACCGCGGTTGAGGGCTCTACCTCTCACTGCATCATTTTCCCATCATCCCTGAAATTTTTACCCCGGGTCACCCAAGGTCAGGTTACCAGACAAGGTCAACCAAGGTCACCTCACTTCACCTTTAGAGCTCTGTAAGAGCTACATTTCAAAGTCGATTGATTTGAAACTTCCCACACTTCATAACCCCTCCAGGGTCTACAACGTATATCCGGGATTTTCGATTTCGTGCCCTGAGGTCAGGTCACGAGGCGACCTCTCCCATTGGAAAAGCATGGGGAAAAGTTGTTTCATGATATAAAAGCCACAAAAATGATTGCAAATACTCAGACTGCTCAGAACAACGTTTTTGGACACCCTTTCATGGATCCCAGGGGCATATTTGCCCTTTGACTTTTCCAAGGTCATCCAAGGTCAGCAGAGGTCAAAAACAGTATTTTGACAATAACTTTGACCTAATTAAGCTAGAGCGATGAAACAAACACCATCGTGTTTGTCTTGTCACTGGCTTTCATTTGTTATATAGTAAGGTCACGTTTTGACCTTTCGTGACCTCAGGTCATATTAGGTCACGAGGTGACCTCTGGAGTCAAACCACTGGCGGGAGGTCTTTACGTTCCACATAGCGGAAAAAGTACTGGCAATTTGCTATCAAATTTACTTTACCAGGCCTCAATAGCTCTAATGACATAAGAGTTATGCCCAGTTTGCTTAATCATTGCATATTTGAGTGAAAATAGCCGATCTTGACCTAATTTGACCTCTGGGAGGTCAAACCATTGACCTGAGCACTAAAAAATGCGAAGTAATTTCTTACTGAATTCACGCGAGCTTTCTATTGCACTTTGCAGATTTGCGCTAACGCCCATATTTTCGGAGTTAGAGGGGCCATCGATGGCCCCGGTGGGGCGAAGGTGGCGCCGGACCCCGGTGGGGCGCGGGTTAAATTTGAATCAGGCAAATAAGTTAAAGTATATTTTCGAATTTCCAAGTCAATGGTCGCGTGTGAGACAGATTAAATGTTGGTAGAGTTTCAGGATGCTCAGACCTTTGTTAGTTGCTGTGCGAAATTATGTCACTCAACTTCATAATGGTTAAAATTAAAAAAAAATTAATGGTAAAAAAACTTATTTTGATTCCGAGTATATATTTATATAATTGAAGAAAAGTTGGTGAAAACAAGTGGTCTTTGATGATCTCTTGATCTGACACCATGGGTCACTGGGGCATGAAAGTCTGCACGTGTTGCTGTTATACAAGGCGAAGGAAAAGTACAGATTTTGTATACAAATATTGTGGGCCAGGGGTTTTCTTGGTCGACATGACACAGTTTCACCCAACTACTGGTCGGTTTTATTTCGACATCTACTGAGTTCATCTCGGTGAAGAAGTGCTTCAGCAGCCTGCTGAAACCTTTACTATATGACTAGCAGAGGCGGATGAGGGGTGTTGACCGATTAAGTAGGACTGATCGTCACGCCAACAGTGTCGCCCCGTTTCATGGCTTAAGCATAAGCTTGTTAACCGAGTGTAAGTCTATGGATTTCAGTTTTGACATTATTAGTATACTTTTGATAGGGACATCGGGAAAACAGCAGTTTCAGGTCCTTGAATGACTCCACGGGGTTGAGTAGATGGGGAGGGAACACTTGACTCCTTCTACGGGCTCAAAAGGGAGGCACTTTTGCGGTGGAGGTGCAATCGCAACGATTAATGCCTCCACTCACATGCGGAAAACCAATTTGGGGACAGGGCGTAAGGGATCAAATTGAAAACCAACTTCTCCCAGGAAGAGGCATTAAGGAAAATGTATATTAGACATTGTTGTACAAAAACAGTTGCTAAGAATGGGAATAAGTCAGTTTCAAATCAGTCTTATCTCTTTTTGTGTGAGCCACCCCTCTTCAAAGCCTAAAACTACGCCCTTGATGGCAGCTTCCATATCCTCAGTAAAAAACCCATGGGTCCAGTCACGTTGGGGTCAGACTGTCTACCATTATGAAATGCCAAGGAGTGTCTGGGCTTGCTCGGCGTACTCCAAGACGAAACAAATCAACGTGTTGGGACATTTCAGCCGTTCTGCTTCACGGTGCGCTCCCAGTGGCACCGAAGCTTGGAGCCGTCCGGGCACTTTTGGGGCCCAGTCTGCGCTCTTCGGGCACTTGTGGAGCGGCAGGCGCCGTCCGGGCACTTGCGGCACTGGAATTTGGATCCGTCCGGGCATTTTGGGCCAGCCTCCCTTCGGGCACTTGTGGCGCGGTAGGCGTCATCCGGGCACTTGCGGCACAGGAGTCTGGAGCCGTCCGGGCACTTGTGGCACTGGAGTCTGGATCCGTCTGGGCACTTGTGGCGCTGGAGTCTGGATCTGTCTGGGCACTTGTGGCGCTGGAGTCTGGCACCGTTTTGGCACTTGTGGTGCGGCCGGGCGCTGTTCGGGCACTTGCGGCGCTGGAGTCTGGCGAAGTTCGGGCACTTCTGGCGTAGCCTTTTTTGGTCACCTTTGACAATATGCTCCCCTTCACGTGTTACCTAGATAGGTCGTGCAGTAGATCATATATGAGCAAATATATGATAGATAATATATGAGTGCAAATGGCTTAGCATCATCATTATCATCATGTATTTCTCACACTTCCACACTAATGAGGTGGCTTTTAAAGTGTTGTCGTGATGAGTATGAAGTGATCATAAGCTATGGAAGGAGATAGTAAGGATGAGGAAAGGTGAGAATAAAGAGGATGGGATTCTACCCGAATGGGTCGCTGCAGCCACAGGCGCATGCGCTCACAGCCTTCAGGTAGAGTAAGGATAAGGGCAAGGATTAGGTGCCGGTTAAAAAAGCACACACAGACACAATCGCACACAAACTTCGAACATTTAAATTAAAACAATATGAGGATGAATATGTTTGATTCTTCGGCTTCGTATTCATTTTGTCTTCGATCTGGTAAATTTCGTTGTTTGTGCTGTATCTTGTCTGACAGTGTTGACTTCCATGCTTCACTGCTGTTCAATTGTTGCGTTTTTCTTTTCTTTTCTTTCGTAATTGAGTCAGCCAGGGACGGATCCATGATTTTTCCCAAGGGGGGGCCGCAGGTCCAGGGGGCGCCGTTTTTCCGGAATGGGGGCGCCATGTGGTCGCGAGTGTAGGCGCCGGGTGCACCAAACATAGGCAAAAACAACTTTCTATCTTGACTATATTGTATTATCCTCTTGAGCCTAACGTCTGGTGATCACTTCTACGCCGCTTAGACCTCAGGTTCATGTCTAAAACTGTGAAAGGGCAACTGAGATAGCAGGTTATGACCCCGACGTAATATGAAGAAGATAAAAGATGTATGGAATTTCATAATGGTCGAAAATATCAACCTACTTCACACTAATCTCACAAAATTATCTGAGATAACCGAAAAATGAATAGCCTGTATCACGTCAAATGTTAGACACCAACTCCAAACAGCATCAAGCTACACCATACTATGCAACATTACCATCGTGCAGCCACGCAAAGCACCAAATCGACTCAACAGCAGAGATGGCCTACGCTACGTTACGTTACCGAATTACGCTACGTTATGGTTCGATTTTGGCCAAAACTACGCTACGGAATTACGCTACGTTATATTTCATCGACTACAGAATTACGGTACTTTAACTACGGCTACGGTAAAAATGTATCGTACAACCATATCAACATTTTGTTCACACATTCATACTCTAACCCTCGCCCCGGTGGGGGTGTTTGAACACCACCCTCGGGTGTTACCTGCGGCACGAAAAACGGCGACACACACTTATCCTTGGTCAATTCCGCAGCTTTCCCCAAAGTTTTAAGGTTGGGTCATCTCAGGTCAGGTCACCAGTGCCGATTAAGTGACTTCACCTTCAAAAATGTTTAAGGTGTCATAAGTAAGAAAGGGGTGAATCTATCCGATTGAAACTGATATCACATAATAGGCCTACCAAGTACCACAACATATATTCCGGGATTTTTCATATCAATGACCGAAGGTCAGGTACGGAGCACGACCTCTCCGTTGGAAATTCATGGGGAAAACAGAAATTGGGCTGTATTTGTGCAGATACAGCTGAGAGCACCTTCATATTCCCCAAATCCTAGTATCCTAGGCTCCTTTCTAGGTTTCTGTTGCAATGTTTTACCTGTGGCATCTGAGAGGTCATCAGGGCTACTTAAGCAGATTTTTAAACTTGGGTCAATAACTTTGCAATAAAGGATGATAAAACCTTTATTTTGATACAATTACGTTGAGATTGCTACTACGAGTCGATTGCTGTGCATATTGCTGTGCTGTGTGACCTGATGACCTCTGTGTGTGTGATCAATGATCGGGAATCAGTTTGGTTTGGTTTGGAAATGGTTTGGTCGGTACTTTTTTCAAATATTATCACTTCTATTTCAAATTTCGAAATGAAGCAAATCTTTACCAAGAATCCTTAGTGCCGCGAACGAGATCACGAGAAGTTATATACATATGTGACGTAACTTTTTTCGTAGTACGCTATGATAGGCTAAATGTTGGCGTAGTACGCTACAGAATTCGCCCAGCTACGCTACGTTTCCTTTCAGAGCTAGGGCTACGGAAAAATGATTTCATAACGTAGCGAAGGCCATCTCTGCTCAACAGCAAGATCGCCGCTGACCGCCGCGCCGGCCGGGTTGGGCGTGGCATGTTTACAGGACGAAGTCCTTTCTCCGTCGGCTTCTGGTGAACTCTTCTAAGACGGCATCCACCGTCAGGTGGAGGTGACGGTGTGCCTGCACCATGCAGATTGCCTCCAGCCGCTCCTCTGACATGGTCGCCCTGATTGCGGTCGCTGCCAATGAGACCCGGCTAAAGAATCGTTCCGGCTCAGCTGTCGTGACTGGAAGCGCGGCCAGGATCTGTAGCAGCTGGCTGATGTTAGGGAGAACCTCTGAGGGGCAGGCGTCCAGCGCTGCCACTGCTGTGGCCGGACGCTTCGTCTCTGGCTTGTCTGCCCACATGACAGTCCAGATGGCAAACTCCTCTTCCTGATGGCCATCTAGGAAGCTCGAGTGCCGATCGACGGCGGTCTTCACATCATCCCAAGGCTTGTCTTGTCTGGGGAGCAGCCCGATTAGCTGCAGAGAGGCCTGCTGTGGCTCACCAAAGCGAGCCGTCAGCTGTTGCAGCACGCTGCTAAGGAGTTGGCTGAATATGTTGACACGGAAGAAAACTTCCGTGTCTTCGCACTCGCCTGCGTTGCAGTGATACACAGACCGCGAGGCACAGCGTGGAGGCTTGATGAATGTATGTACACTTCTAAGCCCTCGGCAGCATCCCTCGCATTGCTGAAGATGCTGCTGAACTTTGACTCCGGCTCGCTCCTCCACTTCTCAAACGAGGCGCTCAGCAGCTGCACGGAAGTTCAGAGCTGCAAAAAATCTCAAATCTGTCGGGCACTTTCGAAAAAACCTCCAAATCTGTCGGGTGGTTAGGATAGGACTATTAAAATTGTCTAAAACCCATTCAATTGATAAAATGTTCCTACTCTTTTCCACATTCTTAATAGAAAATACTAAAATTAGCATAGAAGACTTCAAGTTTGGCACCAATGGATATCATTATCCTTATTTTTGTGCTCTGATCCTTATATGTGTGATATCCTTATTTTTCGTGCTCTGAAGCTGCCTATGGAAAATCTAAGTGGAATGACACAAGTATATTAATTTTCAAAACTCTAGAACTGAGACTGTTCTTCGGGTTTTCAATTATCAGACACGCTCAGGAAATTAAGGTTATCGGCAGAAACCTATAACAAATTGAATACCGAACCACCAATTCCCATTTTCTGGAGTCACCATTGGTAAAGGAAATTTATTATTGGATGTAATTTGAGATTTGTGGACGTACAGCATACAAATAGTGTGTGTCAAAGTCGGCTCGACTGGGTCTTGAATAAGACTCAGTCTTGAATTCAGATGATTTAGGTCACAGGTGGAAATATACAATAACATGAAAAGCAGCCCCCCTTTTTCAGTCCTCTGCAGCCGCCATTGACAAAAAATGCTGCACTAGAATGAGAATAAGTGGTATTTTGTTATTATGTTACATAGTCCAGCCCAA
Source organism: Lepas anatifera (assembly GCA_034440635.1). Lineage (NCBI taxonomy): Eukaryota > Metazoa > Arthropoda > Thecostraca > Lepadidae > Lepas > Lepas anatifera. Next base: position 1,238,742 of record JAOTON010002265.1, on the reverse strand, counting down.
AATACTTAAAAAATATAGTTTGCAATGGAAGAACGCTGACCTGGTTCCCATACCATGCGGTTACTTATGCCAGCTTCTGCAGATTTTCATGATTTCAGTTTTTTGGAGGTGGGAGGGGGTAATTTGGAAAGAACCCCCAAAATTTATATATGGATTTTGCTCTGATGGCCAGACAAACAAGATTGGAGGGTACTTTTTTGATATTTGAAAGTGTTTTGAAGGATCATGGCTACTTGTAGTTGAATACAAACATGTAATATTAGCTTTCCATGACTTTAAATGCATGTTTACATGAAAAATCCTAAATTTTGAAGCTGTTGGCTATCTCAAAGTTTTTCATGCATTGCCGTGCTCATTTCCATGAGGGTACGTGGTTTAGGATCTGAAGTTCATGAGGCTAATAAATAACCTTAAGTCAGTTAGATAGTAAATGTCAAATAAATATCATAATTCCAAGGAAGTTAAGAGTAAAAGGAATGAGTAAAGGTTGCACTAGGCTGTGTTTTTGTTATATCTTTGTCCCCTTGACATAGATCATAGGCATATTTAGGTAAGTGAATAAAATGAAATAGGAGAAATAGTTTGGTACTTAAAACTCAAATTAATGTGGAAAGGTGAAGAGTTTTGTTTCTTTGGCATCTACAAATCCACTGATGAAGGTATGCAACTTTTGTGGTTAATTCTGGACAAACAGGCATTGGATTTAAAAGAAGATGGAAGGGAAAATCAAATGTTTTAGTCTAATTTGACCAGTCTGCTGGTAAAATTCATTTTTCCCTTATTAATATCATTTAAAATTATTGATCAACAGTGAGCATAACATACTGTGTGGAAATAAATGTAAGCTGCCGAAATTACAACAAACACCACATCACTTACTTCTTTGTTTTCTCCCCACACTGTTCTGATCTGCCCGCTGTTTGATCCATGCTTCAAAACGACCTCCTTGGCCAAAACCACTGTTCCTGAACTTGCAGGGCAGCCCAGAATGCTTGATTCGCTGATGCTCCTTAAAAAAACGTTTCTCGCCAAAATACCCACATCCCTCAAATCCACATTTAAGCTTGATACGGGACGGTGGAAGGGGCTTCAGCTTAATCGGAGCCATTTATCAGCCCTTCAACTATGGACGATGAAATCCAGGCTCAACCAGTTTACTCAAGATGTATACCAAAGTAATGCAAGAGAAAAATAATCAAAAACACAACCTTGCAACGCATTGCCTCCACCACACCACGGGATTCTAGGGCCTTGGCCTCCGCCATATCCACAAGGCAACACACCAAACCGCAGGGCTGCTTTTCTTCAAACCAAAGATACCTTTTATACCGGCTTTGCCGCAAGGGCGCTGTTCAAACAGCGCCCTTGCGGCAGCGTTGAGCGTACTTCCAAACGAAGGAAACGAAGGAAAAAACTGTTTTGCCTGTCGCCTTTACCTTTACGGCGGCCTGTCGGGCCAAGCTGTCGCGTGCTATGGAATACAAATCGGGCCCGACAGGCCGGTGAAGGAATTTTTCCAGCAGAGGATTTTCTGGGTGACGTTTAAAAGGCCCTCTGTGCATAAGGCCCTCTATTCAAAGGTTCCTCGATTCATAAGTCCCTCGAAAAGACCCTCTGTGCATAAGGGCCTCTATTCAAAGGTCCCTCGATTCATAAGTCCCTCGATTTTCCATCGGTTCTTGCCGCACACTGGCTTGATATGGGAGAGGTGCAAATTCATGAAAAACTTGTTGCGTGAAAGAGGTGACAATTCTAATATTGAGTTTTTTTAGAACAAAAAATATTTTCTGCTTCCTTTCAAGATTTTTTTCTCACAGATTGTAAGATCTGTCGCAAGACCATACCGTGCCCTAAAATCTGTCGGGCACTTTATGACCCGAGAGCCCGACTTTTTGCAGCTCTGCGGCAGTTACAGTCTCCATGATCTTGGCCTGGAGGGCGCGAGACACAGGCAGCAGGGTGGCACTCACACACTCCATACTGAAGAGCGCCACCAGGAAGGCGGAAGAGCGAAGTGAGGCCAGAAGTTGATTAGCCTTCTGGCGCACTTCGGTGCCATATCAGCTCACTCATAGTGGCAGTTACCAAGTTGAGGATCTGGATGAAGAATCAGACATAAGACGTTTCACAGGCAAAAGTCGAGACTTGAGTTGGGCAATACTTGGGCAATGCTTACATGGGCGTAATCACAGTTGCCAAACGGCTTGCCTTAAATCCCTCTGGCCAGACAGCTTGCCTTGAATTGTTTGGTAAAACCCTCTAGAATCATCTGAAATTTCAATAAAACCCCTAGAACCCTCTGAGAAAACTCAGAGGGAACATCAAAATTGGCGCCCAACGCCGGTGGGCGCCCGCCACTGCGGCTGGGCTTGGGGCGGCGCGGGGCGCCACCCCAATCCCAGGGGCAGCTGCCCCCACTGTCCCCCCTTTGGATCCGCCCCTGGAGTCAGCATCGCTGTGCTGACTTAATTATCTCACCATGTGAGGATATTTCTCACATACTCTGCAAAAGCAGCCCGAGCAAAAGAATATTGGCCATGATAGGCAAACACCAGGCCTTTCGTCTGGCCAGAAAAGTAGACTGGAAACTGAAGGTTCGAAAAGGTGTTATCAATCGTAAGCTGTCCGTGGTAGCGTGCAATGAGCTGTTTTTTCGCATAACTCCACGTCAATTCGGGGCCAATTTCGAAGGGGAATTACAATTACAACAGCCCCTCTCCCTCGCCCCCACTGCAAGAGAAAACGAAGGTTTTAAAAACCAGAACAAGTGCGATCTTTACATGTGCTTTTGCGGAGTCAGCAAACAAAATGTTATTTTCAATTTTCGCATACAGATTCTATCTGGATTCATAATGCTAAGGGAGTTTCCAGCTGGATTCTAGCCGACAGTCTGGAAAAGTTTCCGATTGAACTGGGCTGGACAAAATTTGTATTAGTCGTGACATACTTGAATGCATATCATTGATGTGCAGAAGAACAAAACAATTCACTTGTTGAGGTTCAGCACAGCCCAAGCTCTGTGACGTTGCACGGAAACAGACAAACAGTCGAGAAGGGCTTTAAGTAAGCATCACGGAGGTGGCAAATCCCACCAAATATAGGAAAAATAAATGCGCAAATTAGTTTTTTTGGCCTTTTGCAAATGTGAGTGCTATAGATATAATCATATAAGCAATGATTGCTATATTTTCAAAGCTCCTTGGCTGGTAATAGTCTTGCCCCAAATATGAAAATTGGTTTCCCTGTGGATTCTAATATTATTTCATATATTTCATCAAACTAACTTTTCTAGTTTGACTCTGTTGCCAGCTCGTCAATGCCAGTTTAGGAACATTTTGCAGTAGCATTATGGCAGACGTAATACTCTATGGTCTTGTGAGGATTATGGTAATGTTCTCAGCATAAAGCTCTAAAAATAAACGGCCTGCTGAATTTCGAAGCACGCGTTCCTGCGGTGTGCATAATTTAAGAAGTTAGGCACATAAGCGTTTTCCCCAGGCACTGATGCCGTAATTCAACTTGGAAAACAGCCGTTGGTATGGGTAGCATTTATAAATGCGCATACTTGCCTTAAGCACACATACGTGATAGAGGAAGGAAGTGGGTCTGAGTTTGCACTCAAAGAAGAATGCACCGCATTGAGGGTGAAAAAAATGAATGAGGGTCACGTACCCAAACTGTTCCCATTAACCCGCGCCCCACCGGGGGTCCGGCGCCACCTTCGCCCCACCGGGGGCCATCGATGGCCCCCTCTAACTCCGAAAATATGAGCGTTAGCGCAAATCTGCAAAGTGCAATAGAAAGCTCGCGTGAATTCAGTAAGAAATTACTTCGCATGTTTTAGTGCTCAGGTCAATGGTTTGACCTCCAGAGGTCAAATTAGGTCAAGATCGGCTACTTTCACTCAAATATGCAATGATTAAGCAAACTGAGCATAACTCTTATGTCATTAGAGCTATTGAGGCCTGGTAAAGTAAATTTGATAGCAAATTGCCAGTACTTTTTCCGCTATGTTGAACGTAAAGACCTCCTGCCAGTGGTTTGACCGCCAGAGGTCACCTCGTGACCTAATATGACCTGAGGTCACGAAAGGTCAAAAAGTGACTTTGCCGTATATCAAATGAAAGCCAGTGAGAAGACAAACACGATGGTGTTTGTTTCACCGCTCTAGCTCAATTAGGTCAAAAGTTATTGTCAAAATACTGTTTTTGACCTCCGGTGACCTTGGATGACCTTGGAAAAGTCAAAGGGCAAATATGACCCCTGGGATCCGTGAAAGGGTGTCCAAAAACGTTGTTCTGAGCAGTCTGAGTATTTGCAATCATTTTTGTGGCTTTTATATCATGAAATAGCTTTTCCCCATGCTTTTCCAATGGGAGAGGGTCGCCTCGTGACCTGACCTCAGGCACGAAATCGAAAAATCCCGGATATACACCTTGTAGACCCTGGAGGGGTCATGAAGTGTAGGAAGTTTCAAATCGATCGACTTTGAAATGTAGCTCTTACAGAGCTCTAAAGGTGAAGTGAGGTGACCTTGGTTGACCTCGTCTGGTGACCTGACCTTGGGTGACCCGGGGTAAAAAATTTCAGGGATGATGGGAAAATGATGCAGTGAGAGGTAGAGCCCTCAACCGCGGTGCTGCGCCTCGTCGTTTTTCTGCTATCCCGGAAAAACCTTAGGGGGCCATCGATGGCCCCCCGGTGAGGCGAGGGTTAACGACGTTTTTTCATCTATGCGTTATTCCATTTTTCATTCCACTTAACATTTATTCCTCCACACGATATGCGCCATTGGCATGCAGCAGCACATTACAATAAAATACAACGGTTGCCGCATCTGCTCCTACATATAGTACACGGACAGATCCCCCCGCAAATGAGACCATCCGCGGTGCTGCTTCACACATGTTTTACGGTTGTCGCCCCTCCCCTCTCTCTCCTCCCCCAAACTATCCCAGTAGAATCATTGTTATCATTGCAACATAATACTGAAAACAGTGATTGCATATGTTTTTGACCATTTGACTGTCAGTTTTTAACTGGTAGCTATCGAGACTGATGACTAGCAACTGTTCCTGTCGGCGATGCCGCTGACCGCTTAAGTAGATTTTCGACTTTTGTGCCAATCCAGCAAAAGCTATGTTCATTGTTTCGTGCCATGTGCTAGTAAACAAATATCATATCATATCATCACTCTCGCGCGCTGATGATTTGATATCACCCTAACCTCAGCAAGTGATCACGTGCTCCTCTGGCCTTACTTTCTCCCTTACATTACATTTGTTCCAGATGTTCGATGAAAGTCTCATCACTTACACATATTTCCAGGCGCCTGCCAAGTAGTGGGCCAGCCCTCTTCTGCAATGTGACGTTGTTATGAATATAAAGCAATCAATTATCGAAGTACAATGCTTCTCCTTAGGGTATGGGGACCCGCTGCCTGCGTGATTTATGCGACATAGAAAAGTGGAATGTATTTCCATAGAGACATGCTTGAATTGGAAGAGTGAAAACCGTACCTCTGGACGGCTTGCAAACGGCAACCCACGGGGAATGGGCGATGGAGTCTTTACCACATGCCTAATTTCCGGTGGATTATGCCGCCCAAACGCTTACATCACATGGTTTTAATTTCCTAAAAACTTAAGTGAGAGCACTTTCCAAGCGGTATTTCATTAAGCATGCACGAGGATTCTTTTGATCCCAGCGTTGTAAAACTAATACAACACAAACACAGAGGCTCTTCATTTCGGGCCGGCTCCGTCAGCTCGTTTGTTGATAGAGACCAACGTAATCTGTCGGCCACCACAACGGCGGTAACAACAGTGCAGCAGCGGGCGGCACTGGATTAGGTTGGCTCCGTCATTACGAGCCGGTAATTGCCGGCCGCAGGGTGCGGGTGAGCGCCGGCTGAGTGGAGCGAGGGCAGCGGCCGGCTGCCGCCTCAGATAGCTGCTGCTCTAGCTGGACTGTCGACTGTCTGCATTGGTGCCGATGGCCCGTCCATCTGTAACGGGCCCCCAATCGACCATAAGCGCGCCGACCGGTCGGCTGACAAGCCCGTCATATCTCTGTGAGAGGCCATCACTCCCGAGCATTTGTACAAACATCAAATCAAGCAGATTGAGCTCCGTTCGACCCAAAGGCGGGAGTATCCCACGAAGCCGGAGCCTTGAGAGGAATTTACACTCGAGTTTGATGCTTCTGGAGATGAATTATGCAATGCAATCATAAATGCTAGCTTCTGCGCTATTACTTGCGCTGCATAGACAAAATTTCATCGATCAAATGGTAATATTTTCTCTGTAATCTTCTGTTTGCATTTACCCGCAGAGCTGTTTCATCCTTGCTTTCTCTTTACACCTATGAAAATAAAAGGAGCAAATCGTTTCAATAACCGGGATGAACAGCACTACATAATGGCTTTTGGGCTACAATTATGGTGCTGTTGAGCCAGGGGAGTAAAAAAAGAAACCTGTCACAAACCAGAGCTCAAATGTCCAGCACTGTCGCTTCTAGGATACCTCGCATGATGGCACAACACGACATACAAAGCTTAGAAAATCAGTCAAAAATGTAGGGAAAGATCCTGAGTTTCAGAAATTTAAGCAGAGCTCCACAAAATATTTACAAACAGCGCAGACTAACCATGAAATGGACAACCTGTTTTATTTTCTGAAGGCCAGTTGAGTTTTGTAAAGAAAGGTGCTGAGCGTTCACATATTCTGTAACAATGATGGGAATAATGACACCCATTATTGGGTATTTAGTGGTTTTTGGGCATGCCCATCACATTTTCTCCCACTGAAACTATCTAAGACCAGGTCTATCGAAAGGAAATATAAAAAACTACATCATGCTATGCAGACTCCATGGGCATAGGAACAGAGGGTAGGGGGCCATGCCCTCAATGTTCAATATTTTGACAGTTGACTCTATGGCACTGACTCGAAACAAACGACTTTGCAATACACTGACACCAATTGCATAATTCACAAAAGCGGATGCCGATCGCACGCCTGCAGAAGGGAAGGCACAGCATCAGGACCATCAACTTCAGGACAGGTTCTTCTGGGAGGTGTCCAGCCGAACGCGTATTTTCTAGTACTAAGTTGTGCGTATATCGACAAATCTACTACCATTTTGTCCTATTCTGTTTCCCCTTCATAATCATTTTTGGGAGAGCAAATTAATTTTAAGACGCTCTGTGTAATTTCGAAAGACAAGGTGCCTTTTAAAAGTTATCCAACAATAGTTCCTCGCTTGAGATCTTTCTGTTTCAGTTGTTGGGAAAAATGGATGATGCAAATGGCGAGTTTTAACCGTTAAAGCTTGGATGACGTCAGGGGCGTAGCCAGGGGGGCGGCAGGGACAGACGCCCCCCTCACCTGAGGGCCCGAAGGGCCCCCTGAGAACACGGGCCGCGCGAAGCGCGGCTCGCCTGCACTATGCTCTGTGGCCAAATTTGAAATTTCATACCATACAAGGCCCTCTCTTAAGCCCTCTTCATCACTCTATTTTGTAACAAGCAGAGCCCTTTTTACCCATCAGGGCCCTTATGACGCTCTCGCAGGGGCCCTTTTCAGGGCGCCGCCCACCCCCCCCCGAGCGAAATCCTGGCTACGCCCCTGGATGACGTTGGCTTTATATATATATATATATATATATATATATATATACAACAACATATCATTCAACCACGAAATTACAGCTCGTGAAACCCGGAAATCATCGCAACTGTAACTCAATCACCCAAATAACAACCATGGGAAACTTCAGTTCATTTATCAAACCTCTGCAAAATACAACCAGCACGTTGTACCAAATTATCTCGATGTTGTCCGTATCGATGTGTTCAAATCTCGCATAAGGCAAATCATAAGAAATTCATGTTAGCCTCCCAAGACAATTTTTGAAACCATGTGTATGTTACAGGGAGAGTGCGAAATCCGAGAGTTCGCGAACTCCCTAGGGATTTCGCGAAATCACTGACCAGCCAGGGAGTTCGCGAAATCCCTAGGGAGTTCGCGAAATCACTGGCCGACCAGGGATTTCGCGAAATCACTAGGGATTTCGCAAACTCACTGAAACTTCAGTGATTTCGCGAACTACCTGAATGCTTTTCAGGGATTTCGCGAAATCCCTAACATGCCAATATGTCATGTAGTTTAAATCCGAAGAATGATCCTTCAGTGATCTGGTTTTACACTCCCCGTCCATGTTTTCTCTTTCTATGTTGTATTTTGCTTGATTTTATGTGTATCGGCCTGATATTTATTTGTTGAAAATTAATTTTACACTCTCAGCTCTACCTCACACCGGGTCCTTGTGCCCGCTGACGAACTATTCGAGTCACTAGCCTTCCTCGAGGTGCATGGCTTATGCAATATGAACCGTAGGTGTGGAGGGGGGGCTCAAAACAAACTAGAGATGCCACTACTTTTTTCATTGTCATCTGTAATGAATATCTTGATTTCTTAACAAAGCAGACTCCTGATGGAAAGTATTGTGCCGTAAGAAACGAACAAAGAACTGATATACTTTCACAAAGGTCTATTTTAGCTATGTCTATGTTGGAATGTACTACGGACGTCCACAAATTTTCCAATAACAATACTTTGGTACAGGAGGAAGTGTCGGCCTCGAAAAAGGCTCTCGGTGTAAGAAGCGGCACGCCTGTCATCGTTTGACCATTGCCAAGGCTTTCAGAAATTTTATTGTCGATTCCGGCGGGCTAGCAAATGCACTTCAAGCTTAGGTGCTCCAGCCACGGTCATGACAATAGGCAATGAGATAGCACATTGCAAATATGCGTAACAATTGTATTATTCCGTGTCCTGCTTATGCCGACAACTATAGTTGTCGGCTTATGTTCAGCTGTAGCTGAAACTGTATAACACTTCTTATATACTGATAAACTGAAAACAGAGATATGGTCTAAGTTAATTTGCAGAATGATTATTTCGTTGTTGCAGCTCTGAAAATTTATCTTAGTATAGCCGAACCGTACCTGTAAAGATTGGCCAAAGTTTTGGAATACATTAATGAACTTAATGCAAAAAATAATATAGCATTATTGTATTTTCCTTACCCAGAAAGTAATGCGAAATGGCCATCAGATAAGCAGCATTTCTCTTTTGTGTAGTAATGAGGATTGTGATATGATAATGATCTCTCTGCAGATGCTGGATAAGTGAGTTGGAAAGAAGCGCTTCAGAATTTTCTATCTAACGGTACTCACAGTTGATGCACCTGAGCAACTTCGTACCGAGTACGTGCATGGCCGGGGCGGGGGTTGGGTAACCATACTCCTTGGGTTTTTCGCAAAGTCTTGAAAACGGCTACGCGCAGCGCTGCTGTACTCAGTACAGTTTTTTCTGAAGCTTTTACAACTCCTGTCAACATCTTCGGTTCAGGTCATTTCAGGTCAGGACATCAGTGCAGGTCAAGTGACATCATCTCCAAAAAAAGAAGAAAACAACATAAGCAAGGAACAGCTTAATGTATCAATCTAAAATTCGTATTGAATAAAGGGCCGACTGAGTACACAGTTTTTTTTAGGATTTCTGAAGTCGATGACCTAAGGTCAATTATGAGTCATGATGACACCGTTTGAAAAGTATCGGTAAAATGGTTTAAACATCATAATTTTGTTGGGAACGGAGCAAAATTGTATATTTTGGCATCATTGGGGTTGTCTTGTTTCTGCAGTTCTAATGATATGCATTCTGACCCAATTCGATATTAACCTGATCCAAGGTCAGGTCAAATCTTAGCTTTGACCTAGAATAGTCACATTATTAATCATTCGACGTCGCTTGCAGAAAAGCTTCAGATAGTGAATGCTTATATATTTTATCTCTTCTACATCAAATGGTAGGACTGAAGAATTGTATTTCAGTTATATCACCATATCCATATTGTGGCATTGTTTGGCTTCCAATGCCCTCAGATTTTACCCGACAAAAGAATGCATAGAACACTTCCTTTAAAGCTTAGGTTGTGCTACTTAACGCCATTTACTTTTTCGCTAACTAGCGTAGTTTTTAGATTTTAGGCAGGGGGTGTAGCCCACCCCCTCGTCAGGGTTAAGGTGGCTCAGACCCCTGGCATTGCACGTCTTAAAAATTGCATCCCGCGAAACTAGTTTGAGACTCATACCAAACGTTTTTGACTGCGATGATTTTAAGCTATCAAAAGGCATAGTCATAAGAGACTTCGCAATTGCTCTCGGTGACCGGCACCTCATCGACACCACCAGCTAAAAGACACGTGATGAGTTTTCAAAAATGTGAGCGTCGAGCACATTCTTTTTCGGATGGCGTGGTTTGCTCAAAAGTAAGTGCGTAGCGCCATTGCCGAGCATTTATACCATTTTTCAGTAGCGCAAATATTTCTGCCATTTCTTGAACTGTGTTACACCCAGATTTATTCTAGTGATCAAGCCATGGATTTTGTACCATTTTCTTTATCGTATCCGTAGATAAAATTCCATAATAATTCAACCTACATAAAATACCGTAACGCTATTCTGTGATGTAGATTTGACATAAAATAACCGTAGCGTCACATAATTATGAAAGGTGGTGATGGCGTAGACCACTTTTTATTGAATACCTGGGTAGTTATGCTGACTCCATGCACTGCATATGTATAATATTAACACGCGCATTGACGGGGGTCCGAGCCACCTTCGGATTGACGAGGGGGGCGGGTACCCGCCCCCTAAGATCTCGAGAACCACGGTAGGTAGCAAAAAACGGTAAACGGCGTTGGGTAGCCCATCCGCTTCTCCATCGAAAATATTTGAACCATTTTTTGTCAGGTCACATTTAAAGTCACCAGAGGTCAAAAACATGCCGTCACATGCCGTCATAGGGATAACATGTAAATTAAGTTTTCGGCCATTACATCTGAACAAGTAAAGATAGAGCAAAACGACTTAAACTGTATGAATCCTCGCAGCAAGCCGAATCGAATGATATATGATTTGACCTTGCTAGGTCAAATCCAATATTTGACCTGACCTGAGGTCAGGTCAGGGTCAAATTATATAAAATGCATATCATTAGAACTGCAAAGCCAAGGCGAGTCTAATGAAGCTAAAATAAACGCTTTATCACCATCTGTTACTGAGTTATTCAGTAAAAACCATATTTCCCATGTATTACAAATGGAGAGGTCATGCTTCGTCCCTGACCTTAGGTCATCGATATCAAAAATACCGGAACATATTTTAGAGAACTCGGTGAGCCCATTATGTGATATGAGTTTCAATTAGATAAGTTCACCCTGCTCCGACTTATGCTATCTTAAACTTTTTAAGGTCGGGTCACTTGACCTGTACTGGTGACCTGACCTGAGATGACCTATCCTTAAAATTTTCACAGAAGTTGCAAAAATGATGAGGAAAAAGGTATACCAAGTACGGCGGCGCTGCGTGCCGCCGTTTTTCTGCTGTCTCCGAAAAACCCGAGGGGGGGCGGGTACCCGCCCCCCCCGTCAGTGCGCGTGTTAAATATACAGATCTATCATAGGCGGATCCAAGATTGCCGATCGGGGGGATCTTCCCGGGGAGGGAGGGCGGGGCGCCATCCGGACCAGGGGAGTGCCTTTTTTGACCGAAAAAACCTATCAGGTGGGCGCAAAATCCTATCGGTGGGCGCCGATTTTTACATCCCTAGGGACGGGGGATGGAAAGCGACATTTCAGAGTGGCGCCGTGACCATTTCAGAGGGCGCCGAGGGTCGATCGGGGGGGCACCTGCCTCCCTTTATCCCCCTAAATCCGCGTATAAAATATATCATGAATATAAATAACCAAGTACCAAATCACAGTGAGGGCGAAGGTGTATTCTGTGGGGAGTGTGTGGGAACCAAATTTCAGGAGTGGACCAGGGCATTTTGGAACCGCCAGGGGCCAGTGTCTTTCTCTCCCGTGATCCACATTTGCAATCAGCAGCAACTGAACTTTTACATTGCAGTACAATATTGATAAGCGAAACTCGATAAATGTATCGCTACGACCTCAACAATACAATTATGACCTTCCTTATATTTAGCTTAAAACCTTCCTAATATTTAGCTTAAAACCTCCCTTATACGTGATTTTTACGGAAAATGTCCGGTTACTGTTTGAAATAAATCATAAGAACAATAGTCCGTAATCCTAGCTAGTCATCCTTGAGCTGACTAAATGTCAGGGAATTCGCGAACTCCCTGAGTGTTTATCCGGGATTTCGCGAACTCCCCGACTTCTAAGTCCAGGGATTTCGCGAACTCCCTGGTCACCCAGGGATTTCGCGAACTCCCTAGGGATTTCGCGAACTCCCTGGCTGGTCAGTGATTTCGCGAAATCCCTAGGGAGTTCGCGAACTCCCGGATTTCGCACTCTCCCTGTAACATGTACACACTTTGTGGTGACTCGCGATGTGCGTTATGTTATACTCGTGATGTGACTGTGGTTATTGTGACGATGGTTTCAGAATAACCCTACTTGAGGTATACACCTGGGAATGTTTTGTTGGCTATCGAAATAAAAATAAAATAAATAATGTATTTTTCACTTAGGGACCACACTATCGACGTTGCCGGATTTGGTCGAATTCATGCACCTAGTTCAATTTAGATGGAATATGATTGAGTATGAAGTTGGGTTAAACTCCGTTTAAAACATATTTACAAGAAAATTATTCATGGACTAAGTGGGATAGGTACTTTTGGGGTTACTGGAAGGAACATAACGCCTTTCGTGGTATTTGAACTATAGAATGGTAGACTCGTGGCACATGGCACACGAATATTGATTTCATGTTGTGAAAATTTAAAACTCTGCAGTCCGATACATACATGATATTTATTTCGACAGCCACTTTCGACAACGACACATACACACAATTACATTAACTCGGTGACGGTGCGTCTAAGTAACAGCCACTTACATCAGCCATGACAGCTCCGTGCCTGTTGCTATAATATCTACGCGGAAACATACGATGCAAATTACAGCTAGAACATGTTTCAAAACTCATGAGCAGCCATCAATACTGTCTCATACCCCCTGTCCCTATTTCGTGCTGGTAAAGAAGTTAGTCGGGCGCTTGAGAGCGCACCAAAAACCTCCATTACACAGCGCTTATTCCTGACACTGGTGAATAGCGCAATGCATCAGCAAAAATGATTCCGACCAAGCCAGCACTTAATGAGCTATTAAAGTGAGCGCTCTGGATTTTCTGAGCCGTTTAATACGGGACCCAGCACTTCTTAACCCTGTTCCTGTCAGCGGGGGAGGGATTGGATTCCACACACCCATCATATTTTCTGCAATATTTCTAAATCAGTTCGTGATAGGCTTTTGAAACTTTATGGCTTTTCATAAAACTGAATTTTGCAGATTCTCTGAAGGCTTTGAGACACAATTTTTATTAGGCTATGGCTAAGTATTTTTGAGGGACTATTCTCAAACACAGCATTGTTGTGCACGGTGTGTCTTTCGAATAACAAAGCCGTTCATAACAATATTGAGTGCTGTTAGAATGTTTGAATATTATACATGATATGTTAGTTAACATTTCATTTTTATTTTGCTGTATTTTTATGATAAAGGTGGGTCAAGAAACTGAAAATGGGAAGTTTCCAATGTAATTGGATTGTAGTCTTACGGAGTAAACATTCTGCATATAGGAGAGCCGGGATGAATAAGAGTAACCATTCCATACTCCCAATCCTTTCGGTACGATAATAAGATGCCATAGGCGAGCTCAGGTGTTGTATTAAGGGGTTTCACCCACGTGCAAGCGTACTTTAGTGTACTAAGCGCAGTTAATTGGACATCCCGGGTATGTACTTGGTTTTAAGACCGAATAGATAAATTTATATATAGGACGATCAAGAAAACAAGACAATTCAATATTCTCCCGGGCTTATCATGGACGGATAAGAGTTGGCCAACTTAAAAGTATAAATATCCATGGAACATTTTACAAGCCTTTTAGAAAATATTGCACAAATTATTTACTAGTACGTACCAATTTTGTGAAAATCAAACAATGGCGTCCAAAATATGGACAATCTAAAAATTGACAAAAATATGTACATTTGTATTAATTGCATTGTATGCACACCGTTGGACCCATCCACACTATACGGGCTATTACGGCCCAGAATTTAAGGGATGAAGGTGAAGAACTCGCTAGCCTCTCACTTCACATACATCGCATCACAAGTGGCTAAAATGGCAAAATGGCATTTCTACAAGAACGGAAAGAGCACATAGCCCAGACTAGATTAAAGTCTTAAAAAACACTTAAAGAAACTTAAAAGGTAAGCCAAAGAAGCAGTAAAAAACACACCCCTGACAAATTTTTCACACCTTCCTGTCCACAATTTTCTAAACATTGTTTTTCCGTGAGACACATAAATCCCACTGTGAATTCTTCAAACTGGATTGGTAGATTTGGACATTTTAGGAGGGCCGAATTCCCCCTGACAGGATTAGGTGTATTCTGGAGCCTGCCAGGAATAGCATTAAGCTGAGCCAGTACTTCTGCACCTCTACTTGCAGTTCCATTGACTCAATCACCAGCGCACCGCCCGCCGGAATAGATTTCGGACTTGGGCGGCCAGCGGTATGACTGATTGCGCTGCTGGCGGTGCGAGCTGTCAGGGCCACACCGGTGAGCTCGGAACTGCGGGGTCCGCTCTGGACGGTTTGTTCTGTCGACGAGGCCGACTGGGACAACACTGAAGACGAGCAGCTGACAGCTTCGCAGAGGAGGCGGCTGCCCGACGAGAAGGGCGCTGTTGACAGGCTGCTTCTGCATTGAGGCCTGCGCCTGTTGGCGCTCAGTGGCGACACGCTGAGTGGGTCGATAGAGTTGTTGAACCACCACTTTTTCCGTTGGCTCTGCTCAGCTGCAAAAGGCGTTCTAGTTATGTTGTTCAGCTGCCAGCTTTTTTCTGACGCGCTTATAACCACGATTCTAATGGTCATTGTAGGATTTTCATTGCAAAAAATATTAAACAAACGAAAGCAATACGTTTTACGTTTCTTAACCTCAAGTACAGATTAAAAATAACGCAAAGCTTATTTCAGAGTCGATTGATATGTGTGACCTACGGATAGAGATTCCAAACAATACAATTAGGTTTAATTCAAACCTTAAGGACGTGCAGTGCTAGAGCTCTGTGCAGTGGCTGCGGCGCCAGTGGCAGGACGTGCCGCTGTACTCTCCTTCACCAGTGCCCCAGCGCCCACTTTCCATTCCACTCTGCGAGTTGAGTGTGATCGAGCGAGTGAATCGTGTATAAGGTTTGAGTGAGAGATTTTGAAGCTTTTTGTTAAATTGCGATCGGTGCATTGTGAATCAGCAAAACTTCGAAAACGTGGACTATAGTGAGTGATAACGCTGATTAACGGCATCAAAACCGTAAGTGTTCGACTGGCATCTCATAAAGACTGTTTAATCGAGCTTCATCATGTTCCATCGCGATATTGCTCGTCATTTAGTTCTACTGGCAATTTTGCAAGTTTTTCTGCGCCTAGCCTGCCCAGCAGCGAAGCCCTGGCCGGGGCGCCGCCGGATGCCCTCCGGGCATGGTCACGTGACCACTACGTCATACTCTCCATCGGGCAGTGGCGTGCTGGACTTAGGTCCTGTTGTGACGTCACCAGCCGCTGAACCCACACCGCAAGCTGGTGAGACGGGCGGCCAACGAGTACGGAGGAGGCGACAGCGCGCCCGTGGCAGCAGGGGCGGAGTTAGGTGGATTGGACCCCACGGAGCGCGGCGCGACGAAATTCTCATAGGTCAACTGAACATTCAGTCGATGAAGCCGAAGCTCCCTGATCTTCGCCATGACATATTAGAAGTTCACAAGTTTGATCTTCTGGCTCTCAGTGAAACATGGCTGACACCGAACGTGCCATCTAGATTGCTGCAGATAGGTGGTTACCGCCTTTACCGAAACGATCGTCCTGCGTCCAGTAAATTACCTAAAGGACATGGTGGTGTCGCTATTCTTGCCAAAGACAGTTTAAACATCGAAACCATTCCCAGGCCGACGACAAATACTATGGCTTCGTCAAATCTCGAGATAATCTGGGCTTTGGTACGGGACGGCAAGAGCAAAAGTATGCTTTTTGCCTCCACATACCGACATCCAACCAATACTGTAGCTCAGGTCTCTGCTGATTACGACGACCTCGAGGAGCAGATACAGTTCATGCTCGTGACTCATCCCGGAACAACACTTGTCATTGCAGGCGATCTAAATGCATGCATATTGAAGAAGGAAGTTAGCGTGAATTCGGCAACGGCTCGATTACGGCAGCTCATTCAGGCATACAATCTACATCTATGTAATACCACGAAACCAACTTATAGACCAGCCCGCTCACTGATTGACGTTATCTTTACCAATCAACCGAGCAAGATCATAAAGGCTGGCGTCACATCGTGCCATCAAGGCGGACCACACGATTATACCAGAGTGATAATGCGCAAAGCCATCCGCGCCAAACAAGAACAGCGTCCGACACTGGAAGTACGGAGACTTCGTAGACTCGACGCGAGTGCCTTTAACTTGACCCTGGCGAACTACAACTGGAACAGTGTTTTTACCGCGATTGGTCCTACTGCCAAGTGGGATGCCTTCACCCAGAGTTTTACATCACTACTAGATACCGTCGCGCCCCTAACACGGACCCGCCCACCGCCACCGTCAGCCCCGCGTGTGACCGAGCGGACCCGGGAGCTGCTGGCCTTGCGCAGGGCCGCGCATGCAGCTGGTCAACCTGCCCGGGTGCAGTACAAGGAGTTGAACCGCCAGTGCCGTGCCGCAATACGTAGGGACAGTCGGGAACATTTGGAGCAGCAGCTCACTGAGGCCGGCCCTAGCGGAGCTTGGCGTGTATTGCGACCTATTATAGGCAGCAAGAAAACCACCACTACAGTGCCGAACGTTACACCTGACGCCATCAATAACTATTTTGTAAATGTCGGCCCTAGAACCGCCGCGAGTGTACCACCCCCACTTCAGCATTTACCTGTTCGATTGCCTCGTGTGCCAGCTTGCAGTTTTAAAGTGAGCCCTGTATCCGCTGACGACCTGTGCATTTGTCTAGGTTCCATGAAGCGTTCCTCTTCTCTGGATATTTTTGGTTTTAGTATATCACTTTTTCAGAAGTTCTTTTACGGTATTCAACATGTTTTGCTTGACATTCTTAACTCTAGTTTTACCACCGGAATTGTCCCTCGACAGTGGAAACACGGTATTGTTGTACCAATTCCGAAAGGGGAGACACTTACGATCCATCAAATTGGCGCCCTATTACAACTTTACCTGCGGTCACAAAAATCGCCGAGCGCTTAGTGCACAGGCAGCTGAGTACCTACTTTAATGAGCGAGGACTTTTTTCTAAAACACAGCATGGTTATAGGAAAAATCATTCCACAGAGACAGCGCTCACTATGGTGACTGACCAGGCATACCGGGCTATGGATGACGGGAAAATCTCGATTCTCGTATTATTGGACCTGTCCAAATGTTTTGACGTCATTAGTCATGCCAAATTACTCAAAAAATTTGAGTTATACGGGGTTAACATTCATTGGTTTCAAGACTACCTAAAAAACCACCAGCAACAAGTCAAATTCGTTTCACAGGGATCCAAGATTTTGTCGAAACCTCTTCCGAACACTTGTGGTGTTTTTCAAGGCAGATCTACCTCTTGTCTCATGTTCTCTGTCTTTGCAAACGAACTAAGTCTGTACGCTGAGAAGTCTTCAATTGTTCAATTCGCCGATGATACACAGCTGTTAATATCAGGCCACAAAATAAACCTCCCTTCCATGATTTCATCTCTTGAAAAAGATCTGTCCGTCCTGCTAAATTGGTTCTCTCAAAATTCATTGAAAATTAACGCATCCAAAACGCAGGTCATGGTTATAGGTACCAGAGACATGCTCAAGGACCTTCCACAGGTGAGCATACGTGTGGGTGACGCCGTCGTAACTGAATCTCGTGAAGTGAAAAACCTCGGAATTTATATGGACCGTCACCTTTCTTTTCAAAACCATATCGATCGCATGACAGCCAAATGCACAGGAGTCCTCATTGCACTTACTCATGCGCGCCACCTTATTCCAAAGTCAGTTCTGAAACAAGTCGTGGAAAGCCTTGTCATATCTGTCATTAGATATTTTATTTCTATTTATGGTACATGCGGATCCACACAATTGCATCGAGTTCAAAAACTTATAAATTCTAGTGCCCGTGTAATTACCGGAAAGCGCAAGTACAATCATATCTCTCACGATGTCAAGCAGCTTGCTTTGCTCAGTGCTCATCAACTTACTGAGTACCATCAACAGTGTCTTTTACGAAATATTGTGACCACTGGCGAGCCCCAGGCTCTGAGAACGATGTTTGAATATGTCAATCACCATCATGACACTCGTCAAGTGGGCGACCTGCGCCCCCACGCGCGAAGACGAACGCTGGAAAGCGCAGGCTAAGCTTTGCATGTGCAGCCCGCCATAATGCTCTTCCGCCTGAAGTACGCCACTCTGCGACTTACTCCTGCTTCAAACACGGCTTGTTGAGGATTTTAAGAGGTGATGTTTGAATGTCCGATTTTACGAATGTATAGGGTTTGCCTACACTTTTACTATGTCAAGCATGTTTTACACTACCACTCATTTTTTCTTTTTTTCTTACTTGACGCGGTGCATGAAAAGCCTCGTTCTGTGGGATGTGCCTAAATAAACTGACTTGACTTGACTTGCTCTGTCAGGAACACTGGCTGATCCAGGATGGTAAAGACCCAACTTAAATGGCCGAAAGTGGCCATTTGGCCATTTGGTGCCTCAAATTGCTTGGTAAAAAGCATAAACGGTGTAAGTAGAGAGCTGAGACTTTGACATCCCTCCTTGGCTTAGGCCCGAACAATGTTTCAACAGTGCGTTAGTCAGGGAAATTGATGGGATACTGTCTTAACAAATTTGGTACTCATTCATATTTTTGGCTCAAATTATTCCACTAAAAGTGATGTGGTATCTTGATAATGAGATTCAAGTTGAGGTAGCCATGTGATAGATCATACTGGAAAATCGCAGGTTGGATATTATTGCTCCCATAATTTCCCATTTGCGCAGAAACATCACGTATTCAGAGAAGATATCGACCCAGACGAGCTCAAACTACCACACTCCGAAGTCTACGTTATGCCTTTAAGGAGACTTTTTCACTAATGGTGAGTTCTGAGAAAAATGAAATATGAAACCAGGGTTTATTTGGTATGCTCCACGCGCCTGATGCCTCAGTTCAAATATCGTGAAGGATCCGCGGTGCCCTCAAGCACCGTGCAACAATTTCACACCCGGGGCCGGAGGCACTATCACAACCTTTCAAGCTCTCGGTGCGGGCAGTGACTTCAGTGTTTATCCAACCAACAATGAGAACGGCCAAATCAGTCCATTTGTATTTTGGGCCCAGCCCGGACAACGGAAGTTAGACACTCGCATTTCGCGCTCGGCAACACTGCGAGAAGTTCACCGCACTCACAACTTTGAATGAGGCCCTCGTGACTCAATGAGGGACGTGCATTTCCTGACTTTGAAATTAGAGTACGAGGAAAGTAGGCTAATTAATTGGGTTCGTCGCGATGCCGTGGTCGAACTCCCGAAATAAAATGCGAATATGTGTCGTCTTAAATTTCGTGATACTATTTTCAGAGAGAATCACGCACTCCTAGTGTAGACTTGAACGCAGACAGTGGCATTGTGGAGTATGCTGGAAGTTCTTCTGTCGTATTTCCTTCTTCCGAAACAAGGGAAATTTTTTCAGGGAGGTGATGAAACCGTCCATCTACTAAACTGGAATAATCTAGAGCCGATTTGCTCTCGGGAAATGCTTGTTTCGTTCAGTTTTGTGAATGAGTTCTGTGTGGCATAAAAAAGGGTTTTTAATGCAACAAGACATGAAACCAATAGCACACGGCACGTGCTACGAAACAGCTAGCTCATTTAAATCTGAACAAAAAGTTTCTCGTAGTCTTTAAACCTGGGTAGTAGTCAGGTATGGATCAAAACCTGCCAGATCAAAACTAGATCCAAGGCACGAGGCGTCAACAGACATGGATGAATGGCGTCGTCACGAATTTTTGGGATAGTGGAGGGACAGATCCGACGATGGAAATTAATGTCCACTTCTTGCTAACTCGACCTGGTCAGAGAAGACAGTGCAGCATCTTTGTTGGTGTGTTCTGCAGGGCTTCATCATACAAAAATAGCAAAAGAAAAAATATGTCCGTCGTCGTAGTCTGCTCCCGCATATTTTCCCAGTTTTGAAGACATTTTTTACGTGTATTTGTTGAATCTATGAAGTCTTTGATCTAAATTACCATAATATATCAACAGTGCTAAGATATGCTTTGGTTTTTAAAACACCCATGCTGCAAAGAACAGTATAGAAGCTTTTCAGAGCAGTATTTTGTGGTTGCTAGAACATAAATATGCAGACTGAGAACACAATGGCATAGGTTTGATGAACCATTTTATATTCCACACGGCTCGCTATGCTTACCAGCCTATCATGATGCAAATGACATGCAAATAATCAGCGGCGTATCGTGTCGTAAGGAAAAGGATAAACAAGGCACAATTCGCTCCGATACTCCAAATATTTCCATTAATTTAGCCTATTGATGTACACTGGTGCATGCTTGCGAATGGTAGCGGCAATGTATTGAAAAACACATTATCAATGCGCATAACAAGCAATTAGAGCTCTGATTGGTACAGCTCCACTCTTTATTCAAAGCTCTCTGAAGTTGTGGCAGGCACTCCACCCCATAATTACCTCAGAGGGAGAGCGTGCTGATGTATATCATACGTCTGTCGCCAAAAGGTAATGAAAGATAATTAAATTAAACCGTATACACATCTTTCATGTCAATGCGATGCACCGCACGACTCGTAAGCATTTATTTTGATTCCTTTTTACACCATCACGTATATTTTGTCAGGACGCGACGCAGTGACAAAAAAGTTTATTTTGGTATCATAATTCTCCTTGTTACCATATTTTCCCATTAACATTCCCCTATTGATTACTGGTTATATACTATATATATATATATATATATATATATATATATATATATACTGTTACAATCTTGCCCACTTAATATAAGATAACACACTTATTCCATGGAGTTTCGATGTATTTACATCTTTTCAACATGGCGGCACTCCACATCGCCGACGCCACACGGTAGTTCGGAAAACACTAATCATATGAATCACTAACAGCAACGTGACTCTTTTATACAACCCCGACACAGAAAGATTTAATTATCGACCATACGCGACAACCTGGCCGGACACCACAAATCACAATAATACAGTTAAGGCGAACTGGATTAAGGTTATTGTCCGACCAACTTTAAACGTAAATACTTAAAATTACGAATACACCTTGTATCAAAGCATGACACATAATGAACCGATAAACCATGCTCCTAGTCGAATTAGTACCTTCTGGGGTGAAATAAATATCTACCGATACATTTTATGCCTACCTGATAATCCAAACGCGACAACCCAGTGTATCATTACAACAACATAATTATGCCGGCCTGAATTAAGGGCATTGTAATGCCAAATTAAACACAACTGTGCAAAAGCAAAAGTCTTCTTTTTATCCGGGCACGGCACATTTTAAGCTGGTAAAGTATACCTCTAATCGAATTGTATCACTTTCTAGGTCTCTGATACATATCCCCGCTACAGCTTATTTTCATGCATATATGTAGGGCACACGCACCTCTCACGTATAAGTAACCATTAGTAACCTCAGTAACCTCACGTATAACCCCCATTTAGCTACCTCAGATCCCATTGGTTTACTTATCCCAGTCTCATGTTTACCCCTCCCTCCTTGTTGTGGTAGGTGCCAAGAAGGCCTTCCTCCAGACCGACCATACCATCGATGATGTTGCGTTCCTGGGATTAGAGAGGGTATGGGGCCGCTCCCATCTCCAGAGAAGAGAAAGGGAGAGAAGGTGGATAGGCCTTCTTGGCACCTACCACAACAAGGAGGAGGGGTAAACATGAGACTGGAATAAGTAAACCAATGGGATCTGAGGTAGCTAAATGGGGGTTATACGTGAGGTTACTGAGGTTACTAATGGTTACTTATACGTGAGAGGTGCGTGTGCCCTACATATATGCATGAAAAATAAGCTGTAGCGGGGATATGTATCAGAGACCTAGAAAGTGATACGAATTCGATTAGAGGTATACTTTACCAGCTTAAAATGTGCCGTGCCCGGATAAAAGAAGACTTTTGCTTTTGCACAGTTGTGTTTAATTTGGCATTACAATGCCCTTAATTCAGGCCGGCATAATTATGTTGTTGTAATGATACACTGGGTTGTCGCGTTTGGATTATCAAGGTAGACAATAAAATGTATCGGTAGATATTTATTTAAACCCCAGAAAGTAGTACTAATTCGACTAGGAGCATGGTTTATTGGTTCATTATGTGTCATGCTTTGATACAAGGTGTATTCGTAATTTTAAGTATTTACGTTTAAAGTTGGTCGGACAATAACCTTAATCCAGTTCGCCTTAACTGTATTATTGTGATTTGTGGTGTCCGGCCAGGTTGTCGCGTATGGTCGATAATTAAATCTTTCTGTGTCGGGGTTGAGTATAAAAAGAGTCACGTTGCTGTTAGTGATTCATATGATTAGCTGTTTTCCGAACTACCGTGTGGCAGTCGGAGCAGATGTGGAGTGCCGCCATGTTGAAAAAGATGTAAATACATCGAAACGTCCATGGAATAAGTGTGTTATCTTATATATATATATATATATATATATATATATATATATATATGTGTGTGTGTGTGTATATGTATATATAGTGACAGGGACGCGACGCAGTGACAAAATATACATGATGGTGTAAAAAGGAATCAAAATAAATGCTTTCGAGTCGTGCAGTGCATCGCATTGACATGAAAGATGTGTATACGGTTTAATTATCTTTCATTACCTTGTGGCGACAGACGTATGATATACATCAGCACGCTCTCCCTCTGAGGTCATTATGGGGTGGAGTGCCTGCCACAACTTATATATATATATATATATATATATATATATATATATAAAAAAATAATATACTACAAATAGGGGAAAGTGTGGGGCACAGACACTGCAACGATGGTGTGAGATTTCAATGACTTAATGAGCTTGTTTCGTTCCTATTGTGGCTTCAGAGATACTTCAGACATTTATCTACCTCTGTGCAAGCAGCTATGTGTCTGTAATTATTATATTAAAATTTGTGTGAAGTTTAGATAAAAGTAGCAAAAGTTCATTTCGCCCCACCTAATGGGGTAACATGGTCACCCCATGGAAAAAGATAGACAAGGTGAACAAGGTGATCGAACCAGGCCCTGAAGATTTCCATCTGCATCCACCCACCAGGCGACTGTCGTCCGCCGCGGGGAAGGGGGTATTCTCTTATTTTTTCCGTCAAAGGGTCAAAGGGGGTCATGCCTTTTTCTGAATTTTTTAATGACGGAGGATTAAAGTATCAAGGGCTGTCGTGGAACTGTGCATAGGTTGATCCAGGATCGCCGATCAGGGGGGCGGCCACCTTGTCGTGGGTGCCATCCGGATCAGGGGCAGGCGCGCGCCTAGGGGGGCAGCGGGCCCCCTAAACACTTTGGGTCCAAAGTGCCGCCCCCATCGATGTGGAGCGCCGAAGGCGCCCATCGAGGGGAAGGATGACCCTTCACCTGACTTTTAGGGGCAGTGCTACACTGACTGCCGCCTCTACACCCAACATGCCGCCCCCTATACTGATTTTGCTGCCCCTGCACCCAACACGCCGCCCCCTAAAAAAATTACGCTAGGTCTGTCGAGCAGAAAATTCACCACTCTCACCCCCTCCCCCCAGGTTACGAAAATTGGCCACCCTTTGGGTGAACAAGTATCTATAGAAACATCCATACAATGACCTTACGAATTCGATTGTCAAAAAAAAACACATGAGTTGCAGCTTTTACTATTATGAAAACTGCATAGACCTAAACAGCTTACCGGACCCAACGTTGCTCTGCCTCTGCCACCGACGCGCGCTAAAAGGAAGCGTATTACACGCTTTTCCCGGTCGCTGCGCTGTCAGTTCGTCCCAAACAGGGGGTGTCCGTCTTACCCACGGCGTCCGTGACCCCCCACTTTCGCCTTCCACCCAAACATTCTTTTGATGAATTTTCACATACAAAATAATTGTACCAATCCCATGACACATGCTCTACTGCCTTAAATCCCTTCACATCCAAGAAATCCCTTCATACGTCTTTTCGACTGGCTCCGCTTCTGAAATCCCTTCACAATTCTTCTCTCAACTGGCTTCCATAACCGCCGCCGTGTCTGCCGTTCCAGACCCTATCCAGCTGGGGCTGGGTGTGGACCCGCCGACCGCTCCGGACGGCGACCGGCCCTGGTTCCAGACCAACGCCACCACCAACGTGACGGCCCTGCTGGGGCGCACCGCCTACCTGGGCTGCCGGGTCCGCCAGCTGGCCAACCGCACCGTCACCTGGGTTCGTATGCGCGACGTCCACCTGCTCACCGTGGGCAGGAGTACCTACACTAATGACGAGCGGTTCCGCGTCAGACGGCAGGGCGCCGACTGGACCCTGCAGGTCAAGTTCGTGCAACACAGAGACGCGGGGGCGTACGCCTGCCAAGTCAGCGCCTCACCGCCGCTCTCCTACCTTGTCTACCTCACCGTCGTCGGTGAGTTACCCTGTGAGAGAGAGAGAGAGGGGGAGAGAAAGGAAGAGTGAGAGAGGGAGAGAGAGAGAAGAGGAGAGGAAGAGAAAGGGGGAGAGAGAGAGTTTCTACCGTTTTTGACTCTGGGACTAAAATTGAATATCCGTTGACCCTTGGCGTCACAGTGCCCTGTTAGTCCACTGCAGTGAGTCAAATGGGTCAAATATAGACCCATTTAGAAAATTCCTCATAACTCGGAAACCATTAGATCTAGAAAAAAACAAAAGGCACCCATGCGTTCGTCTTGACCTAAGGATCCAAATTATATGTGGCATATCCTTGTAGTATTATATTATGACCTTGATCTTAGGTCAAGACTAAATGTGACCTTTCAATTTTAGGTTCCATATTATTCGAATCCTTGGATCATGTTTATTACTATAATACCAAATTTATGACGGCATCATGTTTCGTTTAAAAGCTGAACTAAAAAAGTAAGTAATTAATTAAACTCTGACCTTTGATGACCTCTAGTGACCTTTGTATCGACCTGAACTCAAAATGGATGACAGCGAGGCAATTTTGGCTTCAAAAGCTTCTGTATTATATGCAGAAACTTAATATAGCTCCTCCAGAAGCAGAGTCACACCCTGTTTTTTCAACCTCCTTTAATAAGAACAGAGTCGCCTAACATGGGTATAAAAATGGCATCATTACCCATTGACCTGACCTGACCAGATGTAAAGTTTTGGTCATAAGTTGTCAAATTGGTCACCCTACAGGCCTGCAAAGCGATGCGCGTCTCATTTGAATCGGCTCAGAATCATTTGTAAAAAGCTGATGGGGTTCAAATGGACCCCCAGGCGGTGAAGGATTAAATTTCGTAAATTTGTAAATCATTAGTCGAGGCCTGCAGCCAAAATACTACACCACGAATACAGATAAACGCAGATGAATGCACCATGAGTGCAGCTCGTTGTCACAAAATGTGATCCAAGGTCATTGGGGGGACGATACTTTTGCCTGGCTTCTGTAATTTCTTGTCCCATTGAAGAGGAAAAGGCAGATTCCCAATGTTCTTGAAGTCTTCTAGATAACCTTTAGATTGTTGTAGATCCACGTAGCATACAGGGTCACAAGAAAATAATCCGGAATTCATGACTTTCAAGAGCGTTTGTATAGATTTTGAGGACTATTGAAAGCATTGCGGAAATCATTACGAGCTTGTCTTTTGGGATGGTATAGCCAGAGCTTTGGTAGAGTCCAGGCGTTGAGAAATGCATTCCAAGACTTGCACACGCTGTCTGATGGGCAATGCAATTTCAAGCAGCCCATTTGGTTTGAGTGACTGCTAGATGTCGTTAATGTTCTATTGTATCGTACTGATGACTCGCACATTGGCTTGAATTCTTGGCAATTGAAACAAAATATATGTTCATTTAAACCGCTTTGAACACGGCCTTAGTCACGTTTTCGTCTCTACTAAGAAGTTTAATGTATTTACCCTTATTCGTGTCAGGGAGGATTCTGCCCATCCACCATGTTTTCCGACATATCTAAAAAGGATTTGAGATAGGATTTTGAAATTGTTTAACTTTCTAAAAATGAGTTAGGCATATTCCCTGAAAAATTCAGATAACGTATTTGCCAGAGACAAAGCTATGGCTCGGTATTCAGGGAGGATCTATTCGCAAACTGAGTATTATCGTATACGGTGCGTTCTTCGTACGGCAAAAGCGTCCGTAGCAATATTGACATTATTTAGAATGTTTGAACGATATAAATAGGATTTCAGGTGATAGTCCATTTACATTTCCATGTAAATTTTCGACAGAGGCGTTTCCAGCAATTCAAAATGAGAGGTTTTTAATGTAATTTGGTTGATTTCTTGCAGAGTGAATAGACTGATTACAGGACAACCGAGAGGGACAAAAATACCATGCTATGCTCTCAACCTTATGTCATATGACAATAAGATGCCACAGGCGCGCTCAGGTATTGTAGTTAGGAAGGTTTCACGCACGTGCAAGAGTAGTTTAGCTTATAGGTGTAGTTAAGGTCTGGTGCAATTAATAGGAGTGTGATGTTCGGTTTGAGACAAGACCCTTGCTGTACTCTCATTTACACTCATACTTATTAACTCTTTCTAAGAAACTCCGCTACAAAAACACTCATAAAACAGGCACATTGTCTAGTCCATACCCAGTCTTTCAGACAGGTTGTTCCAGTAAAACATCACTTACGTGTCTGCTCAGCTATCATCTCTCCTGTGTCCGTCACCACACCGCACAATTATCCAAAACTGAAAAGAGAAAAAAGTCATTCGTAGGCCGATGAAGGTGACAGGAGAACTCGAAATCCATTAAAACATTCAAAATCCAGAAGTCAAAGTCAATGCGTACTAGTTTTGTGAAAATCAGACCACAGGGCCGAATACTTAGAATAATTTAAGAAACCATTAAATGATACTTCGCGCGGCCCAGTCCACAATTTTCAGAATTAAAAAAAAATTGGAAAATCGAGTTCATTGTGAGATCAGTCTATCTCACTTTCAATTTTTGTAACCGAAGGGGTAGATTTTGATACCTAAGAGCCGACCCCCCCTGACGGGAATAGAGTTAAGAAAGTGAAACTCGCTGGCGGAAGTCGAGTTCAGCTATGCTTATGTTTATGCCTGTTCATGCCAAAGTCGATGATGTCGGAGGCAATATTCGGTATGAAAACTGGCATGGTGTTATTGTGAGTACCGCACCTCCAGCAGCGGGGCTCGCGCCCAGACGGTACGTGCCGTGATTGCTTCCAAGATGGGAGGCATGGTGTCATTCCGGGCGGCAGTCAGTCTTCGGCGAAATTGGACGTCACGTCCCAGCTGCGACCTGGAGCCTCCGGCTGAGGAGAACCAAACAGGCCGGCAAAAACATACAACAATACCAATGTCGCCTGTCCATTACAGCCTTTGCCCATCACCTCTGTTGCAGCTTGTCGCCTGCAAGTGGGCTAAACAGTTTATTTATCCACGTTCTCCCTTTCTGGTGCAATTTCTATATAGTTATCTGCGTCATATTGTAATTAAATTTCAAGAAGGGATGTCTAGTAGACCACACATAGATAATAGGGTAAGGGCGGGTAAGAGTACGCAGGAGATAAGAGTACGCAGCAGCTGTTTTGGTTACTTAGCAACCACTGAGATGGTGGGTACCCTGGTATAAAAAAGCAAAGTCAGTGCCCAGGCTGCACACCAAAATTCAGCCTGCTCCTGTTCTTTCCGCGGGAGTACAGAACAAAATAAGTTTCTGGGCACCCTTGAAGTAATATTTCTCAACTGGGTAAACTTGTAGACCATGTTTCTATTATCAAAAGTATTGTATTACGGCCTGTCATCAGTAAGAGAGCTGAGCTAGGAGTGTGCTCTAGGACCGGAGCTCACGCTAAAATGCCTGCCGACATGTTTATAAAGACTTTTTTCCCAAGTGAGCATGTCCGGCAAGTGTACGCAGTAGACCATTGGACAAGAGTGCGCATGCTTAAGAGATAGGAAAGTTTAATTTTCGCTCGGAACAGAGTTTGAAGTTCATATTTGGAAAACCAAACGTTGCAACATAGTTCTTGTATATTCAGAACGATATAAAATCATTCAATCGCCTAGTTTGACGACAAAAAACTTCGCGACATGGCCCTTGCACCTAAGGCACAGCGGGGCATCAATGCGTACTCCAGCCTCCTCTCTTGCGTACTCTTACCGACCCACTCCGGCAAGAGTACGCACGTGACTTTTATTTTTGATGGTCTCGTGGCGAGCTTCTTTCAGAGACATCGAGTTGAAACATGGACGATACATAGACAATTCTTCAGGCTAAACAACCACATAAAGATTTTAGCTGTTGGACTTATAGGAGAAAAGGGAAAGCCTTTAGAAAGTTAAGTGCGTACTCTTGCACGGACTTCCCCTATGTGCTCATTCTCAATTTCACTTACTTAGTGAGACGGTAAGTGTAGTCTATCTCCTTTTTGAAGCACTGGATGCTGGGGGCTATAGCAACTGAGGCCCTGGATCGATGACAGCTACAAACGTTTATAGCTGTTCAAAGAGTTCTGAGGCACGTTTATTGGTTTCAAAGAACAGAAATCATTCGCTGAGTTCAAAAGAAGATTGACGGACCGCTCTCCAATGCTAATGTCATGAATAGTTTTGAAGTAGCATGCGAAAACACTGGGTTTGATTCTCAAGATATTGCATAAAAGTAAATGTTTTTTTACGATTGGCAACAATCCGAACGCTGACGTTGCATTCCGATCCAAGTTTCTGTGTTACTGAAAATGTGGCAAACTCCAGCATTCAGCATTCCACTCGTTCTCCGTTTCCTGATTGTTCGTGCCAAGTGAAGACGTGCCTGGGCAGCTAATGAGTCAGCCTAACGAGTAGTCAGAGTTAATTACCGCCCTCGTGGAGAGCCGGAAGTCATTGCTCGTGACCGGGCGTGATAAGCGTCGGCGCCGCACTCGGTAACTTGCCCGGCGCTCGGAATTTCGCCATACGAGAATCGCTGGTGATGGAAGTCGAGCCCTTTCGCTTTTAAATTGTTCCGAATAGCTTCCACAATCCAATTTCCAACATAAGCCATGCTAAAAGGACTGCGATGCCTATCCTGCTTTGCTCTCTTGAAAACGTGCGAAAAGCGAATCTGCTAATGTATTTTGAGCCCTCTAACCTTATACCATTCAGACCCAGGTGTATCGTAAATATTCCATCAGCATGACTCAGCTCCCTTCACACTGCATCTTAACTGCTTTAAATAACCACCCTCGAGAAAGCCAACTTGATAATAAGCATCTAATCATTTGCGCTCTTCCAAGTGCACCATCGCGTTTCTGCGCGAAAAGTAGCTTTGGCCACGGACGGCTCCATCCAGACCCGAGTAGACTCCACTGCAGCGGAGTGGTGGCTGCTGCCACACAGCCACTGCCCACTTATCTTCTAAGCTTGACGCTTTTCTTTCTCAAAATTTTCGTGCACAAGGGATCCAAGTGGAATAGAGGCCATGACTTATTTTATCGTTTATTACACTATGCCCTTTCACAACGCTGGCCTTTTCCCTCCCACCAAACCACCTTGTCTGGATTCGTCAACTATTTTGTCAGTCTGATTCGATGTCATTGCCTACTGATTCCTCTGTTTGCTGGGGTGACAGTATTAGGCATTCGTGTATATTTCCCTCCAGAATGGTCCTCTGCCCAAAACACATCGCACCATTCGGGGCTCGTCTTCGGAACGTTTCAACATTCCACTTAGGAAAACGCACGGTAAAGTGCCGCAGCGTAGGAAAATGCACGGAAAGTGGAACAGTAAGTGGATGGAAGTGTGCTGTTAGTGCGGATTTTTCAGCTCTCAACGTGTTTTGTTGCGATGGCGAGCCACCATGTGGAGTTAGCCTTACAGCGTACTCTGCACACATTACTTTCGCCGTGTCAGACCGGGGTAGGCTGGAGGCGCTCTGGGCTCAGGTGTCGTGTCATCTTTGCGAGAGCAGTAGCTGCCGCCTGGGCACGGGCAGGGCATGTTCCATCTTCGAAAGTTTTGAGCTACCGGGCCTTTATATCTCTTTACCTTTTTCTGATACGTGATGATCCGCTGCAGTGGCCGTGCGATCCATCACAGTAAAAGACAGAAAGTTTGATTTGATGTAAATATTTATATTTGAGCTCTGTCAAGGATTGACAGATCAGACCATTCGAGTAACAGTTAAGCGCACTTATACGCAGGTTCACCGCCTCCTGTTTTGAACCATTGGCGACGTTGTACGTGCACACTGACCTGCACGGTGTCATTGTTTACAGCCTGCCAGCTTGAATCGTTTCGCGTGTTATGAACAGTTGCCCAGAACAACTGTCGAAACAAGCGTAACATTAGGAAAATTAGGGGTTGTCACTCTCCCTCCCCCAACCCTCTCCGTCCCTGCCAAGCGGCAGGATATACCCACAATTATGAAAAACAAGATACGCAAAAGTGAAATCAGCTTGTATATTTGTCAAGTGAAGAGAGGTATTCTCCAAATAACTGAAGGAACTAGTAGAATTGGTTGCGCTTTTCACGAGGCCGTTCCAACCTGCGTCTCAGTCGAGACTCCAACCTGCGTCTCAGTCGAGACTTCCAACGTGGGTCTCTGTCGAGACTTTCGACGTGGGTCTGACGCGAGATTCCCGACGTACGTCTGACTCTCGACTTCCAATGTGTGTCTGACTCGATGTTTCTCAGTTGAAACTTCCAAAGCGCGTCTGACTCGAGGCTCCTAATGTGCTTCTAATTCGGGACACTGACGTGCGTCAGGCTCTCGGCTCCCAATGTGTGTGTGACTCCAGACCGTCTGACTCGAGACTCAAACATGCGTCTAACTCGAGACGCACACTATGACATTGGAAAGCAGCGGGCCATTCTAAGTTTTGTTTCATAGACGAGTTCCTGTGGTGAAAGGAGTGACTTGTCTTACTTGACTTACTCAAAACCCGTAACTTATGGTTAAAATATCCACCATAAATAAATATCGCCTTTTAACCAAGAAAAACGTTTCGCCACTTTCACCAAGCATGGACACCATCTGTCGATCCCACCGAAAGCTCCGACAACACATGTCAGATATCAGACGGGTGTCTGGACAAGTACTCAACGAACACCGCATTATTGCTTCTGGAGCCGACTAACTCCAATGGTGTCGTTTTTGTAAGCTTCATGCCGTCACGGTACCAACTAGCTGACTGCGGTTGGATCTGCAACAGCCCTTTTAGTCCTGAATTCCTCCTATCTTTGTTCCCGCACCATTGGCCTTCATCACAACAATCCACCCCATGCCTTCGCTTGGCCCCGTGCGCTCATATGTCCTCTCTTTCTGTGTCTCTCCTCCCTTTCTCTCCCTGTCGAATTGCACATGCTTCTCCTGGCATATGCAGTAAGGGTCAAAGTCATCAGGTGGTATTCCCCGTGAGAGTTGACTCAAACAGCCCGAGACAGACTAAGACATCGAGACATGTCAGAAGTTGTCCCGAATGCGTTTGCCCACAAGGATACGCAAGTCTACAAGGGTGAGTGGATTTTTCCTACAGACCAGCGAGGGATAGAAGTGTCATCAGTCGTCCGCACGAGTTAAGTGGCACTGGCTGGTACAGTTGACTTTATCCACTATTACTCTGGTGATGCCGTGCGGGAGCGATGTGTGGCCGCTGCCTACAGCCAGAACTGAATACGCTGTATCATGTTTTTTTAGACTGATATAGGAGTGTACACAGGGAAACTAATTGCCTCCAGAGCTTAGAGTAAAGCTAAGGCAGTGAAGGGAATTCCCTATTGAAAAGTTGCAGGGCAATTTAATGCCTGAAGAGGAGTTGGAATCCCACATGTCCTCAACTAAGGCAGAAAAGGCAGAGCAGAGCAGGCAGGCAGAAGCAGGCAGGTAGAGGATAAGTCCAAGCCTGATTAGTTTCCAGGAAAACGCTAATGAGACAATTAACCTGCATTGTATCCGGAAACGCTTCACCAATGAGAGAAAGGCCATTAGCTCGGTTAACCCTGGCCTCACCGGGACCATCGATGGCCTCCCTAAGTTTTTTTCGGAATAACAGAAAAACGACGAGGTGCATCATCGCGGTTGAGGAGTCTACCTCTCACCTCATCATTTTCCCACCATGCATGTAATTTGTTACTCCGGTTCACACTAGGTTAGGTCAGCAGGTGAGGTCAAACAAGGTCATCTCACTTCAACTTTTGAGCTCTATTATAGCTACATTTCTAGGTCGATCGATTTGAAATTTTCTGTAATTGATAACCCATCCAGGGTTTTCAAAATGAAGATCTGGGATTTTCCGATTTCGTAACCTGAGTTCAGGTCACGAGGTGACCTCTCCCATAGAAAAATTATGGGGAAAAGTTGTATTATGATCTAAAAGTCACAAAAAAGATTTCCAATACTTAGATTTCTCAGAAAAGCATTCTTGACCACCCTTCAACGGATTCCGGGGCTGATATTTTCCCTTTGACCTATCTGAGATCATCACATGTCACTACGGTCAGAAACAGTATTTTGACGATAACTTTTAACTTAATCAAGCTAAAGCGGTGAATTAAACGTCATAATGTATGCTTCGTCACTGGCTTTCATTGCATATACATCAAGGTCTTTTTCTGACCTTTGGTGGCCTCAGGTCACGTTATGTTAAGAGGTACCCTCTAGAGGTCAAACCACTAATCATGGCGGAAGTTTATTATGTTTCCATAGTGGAGAGAAAGCCCGCGCCTTTTCCTATAAAATGTACTTTACCAGATCTCAAATAGCTCTAATGGCATTAGAGCTATACCCAGATTTCTTAAGCATTACATATTTTAATAGAAATAGCCTTCCGTGACCCAACTTAACGTCTGGAGGTCAAGCCATTGACCTGAGCGCTTAAACATGTAAAATACATCATACTGAATTCACATGATTTTTCAATGCACTTTGCAGATTTGCACTAACCCTCATATATTCGGAGTTAGAGGGGGTAATCGATGGCCCCGGTGTAGGGCGAAGGTGGCGCCGGACCCCCGCTGGGGCGCGGGTTAAGCTACGTAATTTTTGGTGGAGTTCCCGCAGTTCGAAAATCGGAGTGGCATGATCCCTCTCCCCTCGCCCTTCACGCTTTAATGTCTTCGCACACCATTAGTCATTTGTGTGCAAGTATAACAAGCATAACAGTATTGTCTCTTCTGTTCAAAGAAGTATATCGTGGGTCTGAATGCAGCAAGAGAGCATTAAGCGGATAGTCAAACTAAAACTATCTGGCGTTTTTATTATCTTTGTTTTAGGAGGCAGATTTGTGCGTTTCAGAATTTTCTTGAGTCGACTCAACTCAACTCATGTGCTGAGAGTGGTCAACTCAACTCTGACTCAAGTCATTGTCAAGAGTTCAGTGAGCCGACTCAACTCTGACTCAATACTAAATCATCCCGACTCAACTCCGCCTCAACTCACGACTCAACTCAACTCAATCATCGACTGAGTTTCAAAATATATAAATAAATGATAAATAATATAAATAAATAATAACAAATTAATAAACCACTACAAGACAAGCTCCACAGAAAGTCATACAGGAAAATGAAGATTAATAGATGGTAGATAAATTAATCGAAACATTAAAAATTAATTATACCCAAGAGCCATGGATATCTTTTTTTTCTTCCAGACTGTCACTGCCAGATAAAGCTGCTACACTATGTTGCAATAATTTCTGAAAGAAGCCTTGCATGTTTAACCAGGTGGATGGAATGAAAAGGAACTTAAATGGGTTAAGGTTACAACAAAATATGGAAATAATTGCACCTCCATACTATCAGGAAAAGATCCAGCTAAAAAAACATGATCTAAACTGTATTTTCAGGAATGAAAAGGGTAATGCTTTTCTTTCTGTTAAAGAACGATGCTAGATAATTATGGTAAATGAAACATTCCTATGCCATGAACTGAACCAAAATCTAAGATATAATTACTGAAGTACCTAGTTGCAATTGCAATTTCTAAGAACTACAGCAAAACCTAGGAATAGTATACCATATCAATACCATAGGACAAAGGAAATGGAAATTTTATCATCGTGTTGCATTAAGTACATTCATATTTTAACCAAATACAATTTTCAGCTTGAAAACCTTCAATACAACACGCACATACCTACCTATTAAACTTCAAAATGGGAGCAGTTTGATAATTGCCAATGTATACGGCTTTCCAAATAAAATACGGACGACGATCAGACACAACCAGTAGCAAGTAATAATTCATCTGATTCGCGCAATAATAGTATTTCAATATTTTGTCAAATCAGACTTAAAACTTTTCTGTGCTAACAGTAAGAACTGATTTTTATAGGTTAAAGCAGTAGCTGGAGACGGCGCAATTAAGACAAAAGAAACAATTTCATATGTAGCTTAGAAATATTCACATAATTTTGTTAACTTATCACGTGACTTCTACAATGTTTTGCCCTGAAGCTACTTTAGCTTGAACCTAGTCGTGACTAAATTTGTTCTTCAAAGGCAGCAATGGCGCACTCTCTTGCCTGTGGTTATTCTTTTATATTGGAGTGGTGGTGGAACGTTTGAGTGTATAACTGTGAGTGGTGGTCGAGAAGAAGTATATTGCTGATGAGGATTTATTTGAGATATTTTAAATGCATTTCGCAGTGCATTCTACCTCCTAAAATGTTTAAGACAAAGCCAGAGATAGGAGCCTATTTAATTTTTCGAGCACATGTGTTATTTGTGCATAGGGATTTCTTCAGACCAAATGGGCCTTTAAAATAAGTAATTGAACCGTATAATTAATTTGATATATTGAAAGAAATTAAAACTTTGTTTGAAACAATTAAAACACTGGAGGAAAATGTATTCAAAGGAGGTTTCCAAAAGGTAGGCAAATTCAAACTTATTAAACATATTTGCATACTCAGTCAACTTTTGTTGTCAACTCATTTGACTCGCTGTCTTTGCAACTCAACTCAACTCACAACTCACCTGTCTAATTTTTTCGACTCAACTCAACTCAACTCTGAGTCGAACGAGTCAGAATTTGAGTTAAACTCCGACTCCGACTCATGAGTCGCACAACTCTGTTAGGAGGAATTATCCACTCGGTGATGGTCCTTCAGCATGCTTGTCTATTGGCTGGTCCTTGTGTCTGCAGTTAAATCGAGGAAGGAAGGTGCAGTGGCGTAGCCGAATTCCACGCCGCTGACCCGGGTTTAAATATCCGGGCGGGTGTTCTGCATAAGCCTTGCCGATCTCTATGATGCTCTCGCAACATGGTGCGAGTTGGCGACGACCTATGATCTCAGCAGTCAGTGTGTTGTGAAGGACCATAAGTCAAGAGAAGAGCATGTACATAACTGATTGTGGTGTTCACTCGGGCGTTCCAGCTAAGGTAAGTGCCATACTCACTGTATGTTCAGGTCAGCGGTATTCTTATCAGCTGGAAAAGAACACACTCTCCAGTAGTTGCACTAGGTCGTAGAATTAAACCCAAGTCACTGCGCTACCGTTGACTTTTACTGCAGACAAGGAAATGAATGTTCCCAGGCTACATTGGAATCTACTCAGCTCCTCGTTATTGTTCAGCATTCGCCAGCGGATGCTGGGCTCCGTTCCCATCCCAGCGTCGCGAGGGTCTAATTCAATCAATGGGCGACACCTTTTCCAACAGCGGCGTGAACAGCCAATACATTCGGAACAAAGTACAGGATCTCAACAAGCATCGCAACTCTCATTATTTCCAAATTTCCAGACGGCAGTTCCGGCATTGTGACCGGGAGGGACGGCTGAGCCCGCCTGTGCATCTGAGCACAGGCCTGCAGCCCGCCCGCGGGCGACACAAAAGATGAGAGAGCGCTGGCGTTTCGGCCGACACTGCAGTGCCCCAGGGCATTCTGCAGGGCCGCGAGACCGCAGGCACTCACCAGACTGCGACCGGCGCCGCAGGCCGCTGAAAAGCACAAGAGCAGCTCTCTGCCGTATTGGTTTTCACATCATGCTCATGATTAATGGGGATCACCGAGCAGCTGCGTGGAGCGCATTGGGACGGGTGACAGAAATACAGTGTCAACGTAGGCAGGCAGCGGCGCTCGCGCGCGTGACCAATAGTCTAGCCACCCACAGTGCTGCGGGGTGAAATGCTTCGAGAGGAGATCAATAGTACGGAGAGCCTAGTTAGTTAGCAGGCCAGTATAGGTATCTAAGCGTTGGAAAGTCCGACCAAAAGAAGCCATGGCCCAATCTTCGTCCAGGCTACAATTTGGCTTACTGATGTCACTATCAATAGATTACTTACAGGTGACAAATATGAATTCGGTCCTAAATCCGACCTTTTGGTACCTCAACCGCTCTTCAAACATCACTGGCTTCAGTTCTGTTTAACAGGCACCGGTACGAGGTACGGGGACCATCTTCCCACACCCCCACCAAAAATGCCAGGAAACGGTGGTGCGCAGCACCACTGTACCTGATCTACCGGCTACTTGGTCCTTTTTTAACTTCTAAAAAAATAGATATATTTACTAGCATGTCTGGTCACCAGTCCACATCAAAGAATCTGATTTTATTTTTACATGTGCAGCAATAAGGGCAAACTTCATAAAGCGATTTGAGGTCCACAAATCCTAATAGAGTCACCGAGTGTGGCAACTTTTTGGAACGGGATTTTGTGTATCAATGACCTGGCTCAGGTCAGAGCCATGAACTCTGCATTGGAAACGCATAGGAAAATTTTCGCAAGTACGACAGCTTCGCTGAAAATGTTGGTAAGGCATTTTTTACATCATCCCGCTTGGCATGCCACTGCAGTTTGAATCATATTCATTATGGCCGATACTGACCGTAAACTGGCCTTAGTCAATTTAGGATTGGATTTGACAAGGTCATAAAGCACATCATTCGCTTGGGTCTGACAAGAGGATTCTAATTGGGCTGATATACGTTCTACTCGTCTGACATGATTGACAATCCTGACATGACTGACTGTCTGACATGACACAAAATGTGGGTTTCCATTGTTCTCCCATGAGAAAATACTTTAACCTCTATAGAGGTTGAATTCAATATAGTGCCTCAAAACAGACTTGACAAAAACATTTTATATAACATGTTTGGTCGAGATAAGACGGGCTATCAAACACCATATATAACTAAACAAAATGTTGACCGATTAACACTATTCCTGTTAAGTGGGAGGAGGGGGATGATTCGGCCCGCCTCTCGTGTTTCCCGGTTGGGCGGAGGCATTTCAAAGTTCTTTGAAATTTTCTCGAACTGCATTGGGCGGATTCCCTAAAAATTTCAAAATAACATTTTCATCAGGGGTGGAGCGATGGCTCAATTTTTAGGGAGGATCAATTCGCAAACCGAGCATTATCGTGTACAGTGTGTTCTAATAGTGATGAATAAAAGTATACTGAATCGCTCTAAGGTAAACCGTGTCTGTCAAATATGTTACAATTTGACAATCCTGGCATGGAACTGTATGGGCAAGAGAAATGTTCACAGCCAGCGTGAGATCACAGTGAAGGCGACTCCCGACTGAGGGATGACGTCATCCTGGCTGGGGGATGACCTAGCATAGCCTTCTGTTCTTCGCTTCCTATCGTGATTGCTGAGCTTTTAAAAGGCGTCTATCTGACTCCACCTTGCCGGCGAGGATTGAAACAAAAAGCTTATATATGCATTATTACTACTCAACAGAAATAATGTAGGTCCAATGAATTTGGTATCTTGAAAACCGCAATATTACACAGCTACGGCGCATGCGTTCTAGTGAACATACTTTGTGTTAACACGCGCCCCGCTTGGGTGCTGAGCATGACGCGCCGTGCCGAAGGGGTGGTCCATTTCACCCCCTCCCCCTGCACATCTTATTTTCTGGCTAGAGCAAACGGAAAATTACGGATGGCATTAGAACGTTATTAACGAGACAAAGAGATACTATAAGACTTTTTTGCCAGGTCAATATTGAAGACAGCGGAGTTTGAGGAAGATGCCACTGGCATTAAACAGGGCATTGTATCATTTCCTCTGTCGATTTTTACTCAGCATAGCTAGAACAAAGCTTTAGGCGTCATTGGAGTCCTCTCATTGTGGTGAATCGAACGATGAATAATGTGACCATGCTAGGATAAATGGGGAAATGGCCTGACATCAAGCTAGGTCAGGGTTAGATGGTTACCTGGTATAGTTATGTTGCAATTTATTGACTCCCCGCGATAGGATAATCATAAGGACAGCAAAATGGAAGCTCTATCTCAATTGAGTGCGAAGCTATTGATCGAATAATCATTTTATGCTCATGTTACCTCACATGAAGTTTCAGAAATCAAATGATCAAAAACTCAAATCAATGGTTAGGATCGCTGCAAGAATATACGGTATGAGGACTTTCAATTTCAGCTGTCCAATATTTACTGAAAAGTTCCCATCATATTTTAACCATATACCTACTTTTGTTGAATGGGGTGACCAAAAAACTTGACCGCATCTTAGGTGAGCAACATGAAAATTCCGACACAACAGATTTTTGCATCCAAATGACCTCATCATATCATGGCAGTTTGAAACTGATCAGTTGGGAGATGTTCCTTTGACGCCGCTTAACCTTGAATAGATCTTTGACCTGGCATTGACCTTAACAAAAAATTGAGATGTGTGAAATTAATAAGAGATAAGGTACTGTATGTTGCGTTGTTATACGTTTCGTCGTTACTGCGTTATTTGGGGAAAACGAGAAGGTGGGGGCGAATTTCGCCATCCCCAGTGGGGCGCATGTGAGACTGTCAGATATGTGTGAGACTGTCAGTAAAAATAGCACCAATTCAGCTTTCCTTCACGTGTCTTATGGTGCCTTTGAACCATCTTCTTTGTCCATGATTCCCTGTTTTGTCTCTTAAGATAACATCTGCCTTGCTATATGCATTTCCTTTTCGCCTCTTCTGATAATGGATTTCACCTCAGCGTTTTGAGTTGTGTCCTCTACAGAGCCGGTGACGGAGATTCTCGGTGGACCCGAACTCTACATAGACGCCGAGAGCACCATCAATCTAACTTGCGTGGTGCGGCAATCACCGGAACCACCGTCCTTCATATTCTGGAAACATAACGACCAGGTGAGTCACAAAACAAACACCAAATCACCCTCACCGACGGCGCTGTTTTGCGAATGATTGGCGTCGGCAAACAAAACTTGATTGCCAAACATCTGTGTTTCTGCTCTCACATTCAGTGCCGTATTATTTTGGAAACGTTAAACCTATGATTACAGTTAATATCTGGCCAGGTATTTGCCTACGGCCTGCAGAATAGGAGCCGAGCAGAAGCATTGCAACAGGAAAAGTGTTTTCCGCGCTGCGTTCGTCCTAGCTTCCTTTCTTTCCGGCCGTTCTACTATTTACCGTGCACTCGTTCCCACTACAACGCTGAAATGAGACCAGCGAATGCTATAGCGTATTACAACAAAACGGCCGGCTCATATCGGCACCGAAAATTCCACCTTGGAGGGCCTTTGTTTCAGTTTTCGGTCCAGCGAGTCAAAATGGGATGTCGGAGGGCTGAGTTTCGATTTCCGGAGCAGTGGGCTGGCATATTTATCACTGGCCGGTGGCGTTATTGCCGGCCTAGCATTTGGCGACGGAGCCGGAGGCTGCGCCGCCACAGAGAACGCAGATCGCAGCCTGCAGAAACGCAATTCCTCCCTGCTCAGCCAGCCAAGTTGTAAAAGGCTTTTGAACAGCTTACAACTTCTTTCGATTTCACGTTCAAAGTTCTTGAGCAAATAATCCTTATCACCTGCGCTGCCTCGGTTGTTAAATCAGCCGAAGAATGGAATCCTGGTTGATGTGCCACCGGCTGTTGCTCGCTCAGCCCTGATTGCTGCCCGGCAGATATTGTTGTTATCCACGCCCAGCTGTGGTCGGCAAGTGAAATGTGCCGTGGTGCCCGCCACCATCAGCGGCCGAGTGGAAAGGGTGCACGGGGTTAGCGACTGTCCGCCGGATACGGCACCCTCCCAAGGTCACAGAGTAATGAACCTGGGCTGCATTCCACTTTCACGCGAAAACATGGGGCGGCCAAGGGTCGTTCACAGATGATTCACCCGTCCTACCATTTAACCGTAAATGTTTGTTCGACGGGAAAGGCCTGGGGCCATTTCAGTGTGTCCAGAACGGAGACGTCAGATGCGATTATACATCTGAGGGGATGTCCACTGCATAGTGGTCAGGATAGGTGCATGATCGAACCTAAATACATCCGTTGAAAACTAGTGGTGTCACCTTCTCATCATATTATATTACCTAGTCGACGTACATGATTTCGGATCTTTTTGGGGCGGGGAAAGGCAGGGCCAGATCCGACTATGGCCACACCCATGAGGTACCGCCATGTACCCAAGTACCACTGACTGGTGCGATCTCCACATCTTCCCCACTCGACCACGGCCACAACCGCTCAAACCCTGTATTAACTGCCAAGCCTCTGAACAGATTGAGGTCTCGTCATAGGAACTGAATTCAACAGAGTTTAGAAACCCCGTCCCTCCCCTTCCACATCCTCACTTGGCCGAATGTAGATCTTAGACCCATTGTGGCGAGGCCCCAATAAATTCTGCTCGCTGAGTGCTTAGGCTCAAGAACTACACCAAACTTTTCATTATATCGGCGCTTCCAATCAGCTGCCTCTCGTCTTTATTCATTTCCAAGTCCTTTCCCAACTGGGCAGATCATTATCTCTCGTCTTCCTGTTGAAGGTTATCAGCTACGAGTCGTCTCGAGGCGGCATATCGATGGTCAGCTACGAGGGTGACATCACCGTCAGCACGCTGCTGATCCAGCACGCGCGTCCCTCCGACTCGGGCGAGTACAGCTGCCAGCCCAGCGGTACAGCGGCGCGCTCCCTTCGGGTACACGTACTGC
The DNA here is from genome assembly GCA_034440635.1 of Lepas anatifera. Taxonomy (NCBI): domain Eukaryota; kingdom Metazoa; phylum Arthropoda; class Thecostraca; family Lepadidae; genus Lepas; species Lepas anatifera. Next base: position 1,197,477 of record JAOTON010002265.1, on the reverse strand, counting down.
AAGGTGAGCGTCGTTAGTGCTGTGTTGAGGCCATCGTTGTTGATGGCTTTTCAGCTTTCAGGTATATAAAGAAGCGCATGAAAATACACGCAGTTACACCATGGTCATTGTCATAACAATTTCCATCAGCATCATAGGAGCGTTGGTATGTACCTCCTGTGGCAAATACGACTATATTATTGCGCTAAATTTGATTAACTGCCTACCAAAAAATCTGACCAAAAGCAAGCAGAATAGCTAAATGGACCTTTGGAGGTGAACATCAGACCTGACCTGACCCTTAAGGTGATCAGATGACCTAAGACTATAAAACTGGCATCAACCGCCAACTTTTGTGACGAGCACAATGTTGGATTTTGCCACGAAGCTCTACTTCAATTAAAGGCAAATCACAAGGGGAAAACAACCAGCACCCGTCAGGGAGAAGCTGGCGAAAATATAAATAATAGCAGAGCTTAACGCTTGTGACGGAGAATGACTCACAATACTGGGATAAGGCTTTGAGCCTTAGCAATGTTGGCAGTAAAATTGTTTGATATTGTAATGGGCCCTTTCTTTTTAAAAGGAGCCCACACAACAAACAAATATTTATATTGAGAGCAGAGGCTGTCCCGGCGATGTTAAATACAGCTTGCTCTCTATGAGGCGGGTCAATTCTGGGTCATCATATAGGTGGTGGGTCTGGCCCCCGCGTGGGTGACTAAATTTTTCGCTCTCGTCCCCCTCTGCAATGTCAGTATTTCTCTTTTAAATTTTCGGCCGGCTATAGTGCGATCTAAGCATTTGAGCAGTTTTTCTCGCGAAAAAACCATTGGTTCTTAAAACTACCCTCGTCACTTGAGTCATAAACAGAACAGTCAAAATTTCGTCACATAAAAAAAGTCACATGTCCCCCTTGAAATCTACTTGAAAAAGCGCGAGACCCTCCCGTTTAGACTACCCCTCCCTCCAATGTTGCTCAACTGATTAGAAAAACTCTGCATACCGACTAAGTCCAAAACATAACACATAGAATTACAATTACCCCCCCTCGCTGTCTTAGGCCAGAGAATTTGGAAAAGATAATAGGGGATTCGAGCGCCCGCCACTAATCAGCCAATTTTGCCCCATCCCCTCCAATAAGCGCAATGTATCATGCGCGATGAGGTCATTGGCTGGGTTTTAGGTCGTCAATATGCTGAGCGGAGACGGTTAGATCGGTTTCTTAGGAATCAGTGCCTCTGCCCTCCCTGCGACTCTCGCCTTATGGGATCTGGGCGATCTCTCAAACTAATGAGGTTCTCCTCGGGTGCACCTCCGGCCTTACCCCGGTATCCTTTCAACTACTCTATTTGAGGCACTAGGCGGGCATAACCCACCCACCTTCAGAACCACATCAACCGCCTCTGCTGAGCAGGGACACCCTAGAGCCCAGCCCGCGCCTCGGGCTGATTCGGAGTCGGGTGATTAAACATTGGAAAAAACGCGTTTGCGTCCCTTCCGAAGATGACCCATCCGCCGTTGCCCACAGACACGCTGTACACAAGGGTACGGCTAACAGAACGTCGATCCTCATTTTACATGTTCATTTCTATCCGGGTCTATACTCGTTTGCTGGTGTAGTCTATTTGGTAATTCATTATCTTAATAGCCGCGGTATACGAACGATTCATATTTACATGAAATTAGGGGTGAACCCAACAAAAGGTAGAAAAAAACGTGTGTATGTTGACTGACGCCTCTGGTTGAAAGCTGCATCAGATAAAAAAAGGTGAAGTGCCAGGGGATACGATTCCTCTGAAACCTGGCTGCTCTGAGGTTGGATGATTCCCGCCACGTCCTGCTATCATTCTGGTGCGTGCATGGTCTCGGAGTCCCAGAGTCACAGTCACAGGGTCCATATGCAATTATATTTTCCATCAAAACGGGGCGTTACGACTTAAAGTTTCGTGACAGGCAGGTTGAAGCTAGCTTGCCCCCCCAAAGCAAATTACCGGGAAACACAATTAATTTCTCCCCCCTGTTACCCCTCTATCTGCTCCTTTATACGCGACACACGCACATGCACACATACACACATGCTAGCGATACGCACTCACATACACACGCAAAACAATACCAAAAGAATACCTAAGAAAAAAAAGCGTCGGCGCCATACTGGAAACTATTTGAGGGGAGTCAAAAACGGCCAGAGCGATTACTTTTGCCTACCATGTTTTTTGGTTTCACGCGTTTTCGGGTTACATTTTTTCTTAGTCCGTTGCCCTGGGAAGATATCGTTTTTTTAAGGGGGTGCATTTTTCGGTTGGGGAAGGGATTAATCCGGAGGGGGATTTCTCGAAGGGTACTTACATAACTGGAAAACCAGGGTTTCTTTCCGATTTAGCTTTGTTCTGCATTGCAGGCCTTCCCGATTGGCTTCCCACTCACTTCCATCTCGAACTTTTGTTTCCTCCGTTCCTCCTGTCTTTTCCTGGATCTCAAGTTCTTTAGTTCCAAATCTTCACTCCCATCTTAATTTCTCTCTCTTCCCATCTGAATTCTCCATCCGCTTCATCCTTTGTTCGTTTTCTGCCTCTTGATTTCTTCTGCCGCTGCTTTCTTTATCTTCGACTGCTTCCGGCATTCCTAGCCCTCTTCACCCGACTGTCTCTTCTTTTCCGCCTGCTCCTTGTGTTCCGAATTTCATCCTCTTCCTGATTTGGCTCACTTCCTGCCTTTCCGCCACTTCCAGCGCGACTGCCTTGCTTCTCTCGACGGTACCCCCTCCTCTCTTTCTCTTCCGGTCATGTGGCCTGGTCACGGGGTTGTCACGCGCCTCAGCCACATGGCTGGTAGGCACGTGACCATCCCTGGCAGTCGGGCGCACATCACACCACGTGCTCTGGATGAGATTTTTCTTCTGTCGACGGTGTCGAAGTAGGCCCACAAGGGTTTTTTTGGAAGGATGTTTGGTTTTAAGGTTGTTTTTTACCTCTCCAGAACAACCGAGAACTAGTAAAAAAATGTAACCCGTTACAATATTCTGGAAAGAAATATAATCCACAGCAGTCTTGAAACGGATTTATTGGCTGTCAGAGGACCGTAATTGTAGATAGATAATCTGATGAGCTTTTGCCGGGCGAGATCACTAAGGCATCGCATCGGTGATTTCAGAAGCCTGGTTTCCCGCCCAGCATCTGACAAGATCAATAGTGCCGCCGCGAGAATCATTTGCTGAATTCTGGTGCATTTGAGCTTGGCCCTACTGCATTGTATCTATTAGCAGGCTTTACGTGTGCCCGGGATATTAATAAGCAGCTCCTTTGTCATATTTTTGGGGTGGTTACCTAATATTCAGGGGAGGAAGAAATATAAAACCTGTCGCCAACCAAATGTCTAACACTGAAAGCTGTCGCTTCTATTTTTTATATGTAGGCAATTACTAAAGCACACATAATGCGATAAATGGTACCGATATTGATACAAAACAACCAAGCAACAACATTCCTGAATTCGCGATGAGGTTTACTGAAGATCATACATACCTATGAGTAATTGGGCCTCCTGCGTAAACTCTACGGTTTTGTATAGATATTTCCTGTCGCACTTCATGATTTAAATGTTCAGCGTCTGTCACTCTCCCTGGTTGGCGAATTGGTAGGGTTTTCCACCCCTGCTAATATTCATTGCTATGGCTTTGAAATATTTTAAAGAGTATTAAGTGCGGAACATCGCATTCTCTATGATGTCGTAATTTGGTTTTCCGGCTGCATTATTGAGCTATTAATCTGTCACATGGTCATGGTGAGATATTCACACACCGTCCATTCTCACCCATTGAGTAGATGTTTTCATCTCATTGCCGGTGTGTATGACGTGCTCCGGATTTCACACATCACTACAGATGGAGGGGAGGAGGTCCGTCGCAGGCATTTGTTCAGATACGCTAGACAGCCTCGCGGGTCGGAAGGCCGTGGTCGATACATTTGCCGGGCGTCGATTCAGCGTCACAAATGGCTGCTGCACTTCTGCCAGGTTTAAATCGGAGCTGCTCCCAGGCTAGATGTGTCAACCCGATTTAAGGAGGCTGATCTCGTCAAGGCCTGAGAAAGCTTTGGCCTGGTGGTCTCCGCGCCGGGAATCGGCGCTGCCGTGTGTGTTTTAGGCCTTAGGAGCAGATGATGAGTCCAAAAACCAGAACCATACACATCTGGTCACTAGCGCGGAAATGACGAATTTGGCAGCCCATGCGGAGAGAGTCGGCGCAGACAGTTACTCCACAAGATGACTGGTAAACCCTCTAGACTTTAGCCTGATATGCCATGTGGTTATACTGTGAATATGTCTTTGCAGCAACATGTTGTGGTCTAAGTGTGAATAAGAAGTTAGTGACTGTCTTTCAGTGGCGGCGCTTGAACATTATGGCAGCCTAGGCACGATTGGCTTAGAGGTAAGAACGTCGCCCAGGCTTTTTACCTGATATTGGACAGGGGCGGATCCAGCAGGTCGGCTGGAGAAGAGCGTAAGGTCAAGTCGATGAGCAAAAGTAATATTTATGTTTAAATGTTTACTATCATAAAAATTAGAAAATGTCAAAAACATATGTCGGTGGATTGTGGAAACGGTTATGCGGTAGTATATGAAGGTACAAGGCAAAGTTCAAGAAGGATAGGTAGGTAGGTAAGTAAGCCGGGAAGGACGAGAGTTGCCCATTTCAAGGACAGCTTCGGCACTTCATTGTTATGACGTCCAATTTCTCGATGATGTACGATCGATTTGTGAACGGATTTAAATTTAATCCGCCAGATTTTGTGCCATGACTCACCTTCTTCATAAGGGTTTCACAAATTAAATAGCTTGCAAATAATTGCCAAACAACCGTCCTGCACTAGAGTAGGCTAGAAATCCGGGAATACAAGAATGTCAATAAACGAAACCGCTGTGATCAAGGTCCTCCAGACGCAGCATCGCACGTGCTAGCTGCTAATGCAAGCATAGTTTGCTGATTTAGCGAGTCAGTACTCGCGTCCGAATGAATGAGGTATTAGAGATGTCAATCAAAAAGCACACGTTAGGTTTGCCACGGGGTTAGGTAGATCCAGCGAAATCGCGCAGTGCCAAATCTCGCATTTGTTGACGGTAAGAGCTGCGAACGTGGATTCTCAGAGATGCAAATAACCGGCTCTTTGGCCCAGTGATCCGAAAAAGGAATATTCTCCTTAACCTAAACATCGAGTCAAATTAGATTTGTTCTACATAAAATAAATACCTACTACGACATTTAAATAAAAGAGGCTAGGCAGTCCTAATGTGCCTCTATGGCAGCGCCGCACTGCTGGTTGCGATGGTGCAATATCAGGAAATCAATCACCTAAAGAGGACTCCTTGCATGGGACTAAAAGTATTTCCCAGTTCATCATCCGTTGCTGATGCATCTTAATTCTCCGCCAATCAAACAGGCAAACGCGTGAGGCAGAAAAGGATACCACGTGATGAAGATAAGCAATGCTAAGTTTCCGCCCCCGTGGTTCATGACGCGCATGTGCGATGATACTCGCAGGAGACTATTTCTGGCGACACTGGCTTGTATCAGCGTGGGTGTACATGTCGCTGCACTGAATTCTGAGCTTCAGTAAAAGCACCCGCCCTTATGTCAGTCATTTGCGACGTGCTATTGAGTCTTACAGTGCCCGCCTCTAGTGTACACATATCCAAAGGCTGAGTAAACCTCTCCCACTCCGTGGTGTGTAACGGCCCGAGTGCACTTTATTCGTGGTACCGGTGCCATTTGGCGGCTGGATGACGCACCTGGAGTGCTGAAACACAGAACTACACACAGTTTGCTGAAAAAGCCAGGCAATTCCTGAAAATAATTTATGGTATCCATGCGCATCACGCGTCAATAAATTGTCCAGGTGACTCCCCGCCTCCCAATGCCTTCGGACCATTTTGGAATTGACGAGTGTACAGGTACCGGCCAGTCGTTGCAAACACTCTGGTGTTTGTTGCCGTAGTATCCAGTGTATTAGCAGCCTGGACCCCGTTTTTACATAGATCGTAAAATACCCTCAGATCCACTTCCAGTTAATGCACATATTTAAGTTATTGTTTTTAAGTTGCAAACTTTTTCACCACTGCGTTAATATTTCCAAATATTTCCGGCCTTTTGTTGGAACATACACGGTATTTTTACTCACAAACTGGGGAACAATTTCGGTCCCCAGCCCCTGTCATTAGCCCCTTGCCCTATGCACTTTCATTTGCTGGGGACCAGTGTCCTCATATACATAAGTGACTGCATATCTACCTCGCTTCGACAATAACTATTTTCCCTTTGCAGAAGGCCGTTATGACAACATATCTATGTTACAAAGAGTGGTCATGGCAACAGGTTCCTTTTACTTGGTATGATTGAAGTGGGGGCTTTGTCAGTTGTTGATATTGGAGGATGAACACCTAGCGGTAAGTCGAGCGCAATGAAACAACTTTGTGAAAGCACCACGTCGAAAATTTCATTTTAGGGTCGAAACCCACGTAAAAGTTGCATTTAGCTTTAAAAATCCAGGACCAAGTTGTCTTTTCACTAATTGCTTTAAAACTTCACGGATCTTATGAAATATTTTGAACAGTTAATGCTCGTGAAAAGTTTTGTTCTTAATATCGTCAAATGTAATTCATTTTTCGACGTCACGACTTGTATTTGTAGGTAAATGCATGATATGAAGCTAATTATTAGTTGATTTATTTTTGAAAAACATAAAAGTGCATCATTTGGTGCATAATAGCTGCTCGTGAACACGAGCTGCCACGCCTCATCCTGCTAAATGTATAGCTGACGAACCTTTCACTTCTGGCATCGCGAGGGATAGGATGAATGCTGTCCTCTCTCTTGATGTGATATCTTTGGTTATAGCCCCTGACTTAGTTTATTGTACACCCACGTTCGTCTCATCTTAAGACAACACTAGTTTAATGGGAGATGTTTCAGCTGGGTGGGTAGTTTGAAGGTGACTCCTAACGTGTTATTTGAGGTGATTTTCCCCATATCTGCCAAATGTCACGAACACGTTTGTTGTATGATCCATTTGAATCAGAATATAATGCTTCAAACAGGATCTGTTGATGCAGTCAGCTATGCAAAACCAGGACATTCTGCACTCACCACGATCACCCTCAGTGTGAGGTTTGTGAGAACTATTTTGTTCCGGGAACATTTTGAGTGTACAGCATAGTTCATCGCCTACGAACGCATGGAGACTCCCTGTCGTCTGAAACGACATGTCAGATCAATAAGTGAGTCCCTGTGTGCCAAATGAATGAAACCTGTCATCTGTGAATGACTGACGGATCGGCTACTGTCACCCGTTCAAATATTAGCTGACGTTATATCGAGCGGGTCGAAGAACAGCGACCTTGTTTCTAAAGAGGTCAGCACAGGAATTTCTTCTGGTATTCTGCTAGGGTTCAGGTCTCGCCTGACAGATCGATAAGCAGAGACAGATTTCAGTTTTGACTGTAAATGTTGGCGTGCGAGGGCGAATTAAGCGCGTCGCGTGTCGCGGCCTCATATATAGTTGCACACGTGATGTACGGTCACCATTGAGCCGATGTCAGAAATGCCGGCACTTCAGCGGCACTCGGGCGCTAAGCGACGGCCACCAATGCATTACGGCCCGATTGAGTTAGCGCTCCGGAGGGGGTAAGCGTTCTGACGTGGCGGAACGAGTGCTGGTCGAATTCAACCCTTCAGCGCTGAACGGCACTTGGACCAAAAACCTCAGCGCCGACTGTTGGTGCCGACTCCTTGTCAACCCCGGCTGCCCAACGGGCACACAGGCACGTGCCTAAGCTTAGATCCTGTCGAAATTCCGCCGATCTGGGGAGAAATTCAGTTGAATCAGCGGCAGAACATGCTGAAAAGTCTGCTTCAACCCTCTCGGATAACTTTAAAACGCGGGTTTGTAGAGCTGGCATTCGCTATCGCGCAGCAGTTCAGTTCCTTCAACATACTGCAAATGGTTTGGACAGAAGTGACCAGTCCATAACGAAGGATCGCGGCACGCCTGTCGAACCACCACGTCTGGTTCGGATTCAGCCGCGGCCGCCAGCCTCCGATCGTGGAGCGTGCGGCGCAGTTGGACCCACTGCGAAGACATTTCTGGTCATTGATCGCGCGCGGGTGGGGAGGGGGAGCCACGGGCCGGCGGGACTGGGACCGACGCATTTGTCATAGCCGCGTCAGAACTGGCGTCGCCGATGGTGGTAAGAGAACGGAGACAGGGACCACAAGTGCAGCGCTGTGCACCGGTCTTTCCTGTTGCTGTGTGGAACAAGAGCGCGTAATCTAACCCAGCTGAGTAATGTTGTTCTACAAACCATTTTGGTTACCCCTCTCTAACGTTAATCTCGTTTTGGAGCCTGTTTATTTTGGAATATTTTGACACCTCCAGTTGCGAACGTTGACTACCGTCGAGCGAAAATGGCAGCAGGCCAACAGAGGCGATCTGCGACGCTGAATGGAGTGGCGATGAGCCGGCGGGAGATGGTGAAGTCGCTTCTTCCGCTGCCCAAGCACCAGCCAACTGCCAACTTGGGAAATCTAATGCAGACCTTTATTCGCTTGGCGCTCTGCCTCCGTCGCCTGAAGCGCGCCGTATGTGTGCCGTGTTATGATTCAGGAGGGCAGCTCAGCCGTGCGCCCGGTCAATGCCACCCGGCTGCAGGTGGATGCCGGCTGGCCTGGTGCGCTGCGGGGGTTGAGGCGCTCCTGACCCGCGGGGTGGCATCAATGGCCCGGTGTGCGGCGGTGGGTCATCGCTCACGGCTGCGGCGTGGGCGGCCGGTCCGGGCGGCGACACCACCGGCAAAACCCGCCAGGTCCCAGTGTTGCTAGTGAACCCGCCTGCTGCTGACAAACACTCAGCACAGGGGAGCTCCAAACCGGCACCGCAGATCACCCCTGAGAAATCGGAGTGCCAGCTCGGCAAAGCTATGGAAGTGGTCCCACCGTGGCACTTAAGCCTCTTATTGTGAACTTGTTGATAGCCGAGAGCTTTTAAGTTTTCTGTAAATGGGAGTATGCGGACTGGTTGGATCTCAGCACCTGGTAGGCAACCAGTAGCGGTGTGGTATGACTGTCGTCCTGGGGCGTCTAGCGCAAGTTTAATAATAGTTTATGGAGCATGTATGATAGGGTGGGTCATACTCATGAGAAAATTAAAATTTCCGTATTCTGACTGTGTACTCCGATTTTATTATGCGAAATTCCAATTTTAAGAAACTTTCTTCAAATAAATTTTTGTCAGAAATTACTTAAAAGGTCACAACAATGCACTTTTGTGTTTCTGACGCTGGGGATAGAGAATTAGTAGGATAATTCCAACTCTCAGACAGTGCGAGCTTTCGAACGATCGCGAGCTATCGTGCTCAGTCACACAGGCCACGAATTTAGGCTGCACGTGCCAGAGGCGGATCTAAGCAAAGTGTTTGGGGAGAGAGAATCCAAAAAATATAGAAAAACATTGTTTGTTTACGAAAATCAGTCCAAATCAGCTAAAACTGGATAATATTTGACCGCTTTGGGGGCCAGGACCCGATTCCTTCCCCCTGGATCCGCCCCTGGCACGCGCAAACAATATAATTAGAACACTAGTAGAAATGGATAAAAGGCGGCAAAATAAATAAATATATTGATCAATCTGGCGTTGAGGTCAGGGCTGGAGAGCTCTCCTCGACCCAGCCTGGATGGGTTACCGCTGGCACGGCAATACAAACCCTTTGCAAAGCCTATTGGAGACCCAAAATTCAGGGGCCCTGACCGCCCCCCCAACCTCGCTCAACCCATGGTTGATGATACTGGAGTGATGACCGGCCGTAATTATAATCTTGCATGTCCGGCAGTCATTTCTTAAAAACAAACAAGGACAAATTGTTTAATCACTGCTACAAGTATTCAAACCCTGAGCTTCGGAACACTTGGGTATATCATACATGCATATTTAGCAGACTTCGTCCCCCAGGACTAGCACTGATAAGAGGAACTTTATGCCAATCAAACACACTTCAGTGGCCAGATTGATGTTCCAGAACTCTACTGCTCAGGTAGCAGTAACATAGTATGCCCTCCTGAGAGATCTGATGGAAATTGGGCACGTTTCGAAGAATAAGTCATATCTTACTCACGATAAGAAGAAAATTCCTAGGGCTCAGAACTTGATTCTTCAACAAGCAGTTTAGGCAACTGAAGCTAAGGGGCATGAGGATGAAGTCACGGGAGTTTATTTTGATGGCAGAACTGGCAACACATTGGTCCTGCCCCGTGATGATGAGAACTGGCTGACACCGCAGGAGACTAGTTAGAGAGGAGCATATTACGGTGACGTCTGAGCCCGATGGGTGAAATAGGTTTCACTACACTCCAGCTCCATCCTTCCCACAGAGCACGTCTGCCAAATAGGTTGCAGTGGCCTTGTTCGAGTGGACGGTCCACCAGCCACTCGAACAAGGCCACTGCAACCTATTTGGCAGACGTGCTCTGTGGGAAGGATGGAGCTGGAGTGTAGTGAAACCTATATAACCCATCGGGCTCAGACGTCACCGTAATATGCTCCTCTCTAACTAGTCTCCTGCGGTGTCAGCCAGTTTCATCATCACGGGGCAGGACCAATGTGTTGCCAGTTTTGCCATCAAAATAAACTCCAGTGACTTCATCCTCAGGCGCCTTAGCTTCAGTTGCCCGAGCTGCATCTTGAAGAATCAGGTTCCGACTTCTGAGCCCTAAGAATTTTCTTCTTATCGAGAGTAAGATATTACTTATTCTTTCAAAACGTGCCCAACTTCCATCAGATCTCTCAGGAGGGCACAATATGTTACTGTTGTCTGAGCAGCAAAGTTCTGGAATCTGAATCTGGCCGCTGAGGTGTGTTTGATTGGCATATAGTTCCTCTTATCAGTGCTAGTCCTGGGGAATGAAGTCTGCTAAATATGTATGTTCACACACACACACACACACACACACACACACACACACACACACACACACACACACACACACACACACACACACACACACACACACACACACACACACACACACACACACACGCACACACACACACACACACACACACACACACACACACACAACACACACACACACACACACACACACACACACACACACACACAACACACACACACACACATACACACACACAGACACACATTATATATATATATATATATATATATATATATATACACCAAAGCATTCCGAGGTTCAGGGTTTGAATACTTGTAGCGGTGGTTGGACAATTTCTCCCTGTTTGTTTTTAAGAAATTACTATCGGACATCGCAATATTATAATTACGGCCGGTCATCACTCAAGTGGCCCCAACGATGGGGTGAGCGCGATTGTTGAGGGGGAGGGTCAGGGCCCCCTGAATTTTGGGTCTCCAATAGGCTTTGCAAAGGGCTTGTATTGCCGTGCTAGCGGTAACCCATCCAGGACCCTCTGGGTCGAGGAGAGCTCTCCAGCCCTGACCTCAACGCCAGATTGATCAATATATTTATTTCTTTCGCCGCCTTTTATCCATTTCTACTAGTGTTCTAATTATATTGCTTGTGCGTGCCAGGGGCGGATCCAGGGGGAAGGAATCGGGTCCTGGCCCCCAAAGCGGTCAAATATTACCCAGTTTTAGCTGATTTGGGCTGATTTTCGTAAAAAAAACAATTTTTCACTATATTTTTCGGATTCCTCCTCCCCAAACACTTTGCTTATATCCACCTCTGGCACGCGCAGCCTGAATTCGTGGCCTGCATGACGGAACACGATAGCTCGTGATCGCTCGAAAGCTTACACTGTCTATGAGAGTCGGAATTATCCTACTAATTCACTATCCCTAGCATCAAAAACACAAAAGTGCGTTTTTGCGACCTTTTAAGCAATTTCTGACCAAAATGTATTTGAAGAAAGTTTCTTAAAATTAAATTTCACATCATAAAATCTAAGTATACAGTTAAAATACGGAAATTTTTATTTTCTCATAAATATGACCCACCCTAATGTATAAGCAAATTGACCTTTGGGCGCATTTAGTTGTGTGCTGAGTAAGAAGTGCTCATGAAAGAGATATCTGGTAAAAAGGAATTATTAATTGTCAATTTAGGGAGCAAGACAGCCCTCTTGGAAAATAATTTTCCAGCCCTCATAAAAGCTCCACTTTTGGAAATATAACTCTGAGGGTGGGAGGAGCAGTGGACTGGAGCCCTCCTACTCCATCCGCATTTTGACAGACAATCATTTTATACATGTTTAGGCGTGCGTCCAAACTGTCTTAGGAGTGATTTCTATGGACTGCATGGCCGTGGTATGGCCCCAGAAGTTGGTCCACTCGCCGCTCAGCCTAGTGCGGCTTCTGAAACTATGCAGGTCACGTACTTCGCGGCTGGAACTCCTTCTGTCAATCACAATGCAGCGCCAGTGCCGTGACAGCCTGTGTGCAGAGTTGCCAGACGGAGCGCCCGCTCGGCGCCCAGTCTTGCACACTGCTGACAACCTGTCCTGCACACTGCTGATACCAGTCCAGCACACTGCAGACAACTAGTCCTGCACACCTATACCAGTCCTGCACACTGCAGACAACCAGTCCTGCACACTGCTGATACCAGTCCTGCACACTGCAGACAACTAGTCCTGCACACTGCAGACAACCAGTCCTGCACACTGCAGATAACCAGTCCTGCACACTGCAGACAACCAGGCCTGCACACTGCAGACAACCAGGCCTGCACACTGCAGACAACCAGTCCTGCACACTGCAGACAACCAGTTCTGCACACTGCAGATAACCAGGCCTGCACACTGCAGACAACCAGGCCTGCACACTGCAGACAACCAGTCCTGCACACTGCAGACAACCAGGCCTGCACACTGCAGACAACCAGGCCTGCACACTGCAGACAACCAGGCCTGCACACTGCAGACAACCAGGCCTGCACACTGCAGACAACCAGGCCTGCACACTGCAGACAACCAGGCCTGCACACTGCAGACAACCAGTTCTGCACACTGCAGACAACCGGGCCTGCACGCTGCAGACAACCAGGCCTGCACACTGCAGACAACCAGTCCTGCACACTGCAGACAACCAGGCCTGCACACTGCAGACAACCAGGCCTGCACACTGCAGACAACCAGGCCTGCACACTGCAGACAACCAGGCCTGCACACAGCTGATACCAGTCCTGCACACTGCAGACAACTAGTCCTGCACACTGCAGACAACCAGTCCTGCACACTGCAGATAACCAGTCCTGCACACTGCTGATACCAGTCCTGCACACTGCAGACAACCAGTCCTGCACACTGCTGATACCAGTCCTGCACACTGCAGACAACTAGTCCTGCACACTGCAGACAACCAGTCCTGCACACTGCAGATAACCAGTCCTGCACACTGCAGACAACCAGGCCTGCACACTGCAGACAACCAGGCCTGCACACTGCAGACAACCAGTCCTGCACACTGCAGACAACCAGGCCTGCACACTGCAGACAACCAGTCCTGCACACTGCAGACAACCAGTCCTGCACACTGCAGACAACCAGGCCTGCACACTGCAGACAACCAGTCCTGCACACTGCAGACAACCAGTCCTGCACACTGCTGATACCAGTCCTGCACACTGCAGACAACCAGTCCTGCACACTGCTGATACCAGTCCTGCACACTGCAGACAACTAGTCCTGCACACTGCAGACAACCAGTCCTGCACACTGCAGATAACCAGTCCTGCACACTGCAGACAACCAGGCCTGCACACTGCAGACAACCAGGCCTGCACACTGCAGACAACCAGTCCTGCACACTGCAGACAACCAGGCCTGCACACTGCAGACAACCAGTCCTGCACACTGCAGACAACCAGGCCTGCACACTGCAGACAACCAGGCCTGCACACTGCAGACAACCAGTCCTGCACACTGCAGACAACCAGGCCTGCACACTGCAGACAACCAGTCCTGCACACTGCAGACAACCAGTCCTGCACACTGCAGACAACCAGGCCTGCACACTGCAGACAACCAGGCCTGCACGCTGCAGACAACCAGTCCTGCACACTGCTGATACCAGTCCTGCACACTGCAGACAACTAGTCCTGCACACTGCAGACAACCAGTCCTGCACACTGCAGATAACCAGGCCTGCACACTGCAGACAACCAGTCCTGCACACTGCAGACAACCAGGCCTGCACACTGCAGACAACCAGGCCTGCACACTGCAGACAACCAGGCCTGCACGCTGCAGACAACCAGTTCTGCACACTGCAGACAACCAGGCCTGCACACAGCTGATACCAGTCCTGCACACTGCAGACAACTAGTCCTGCACACTGCAGACAACCAGTCCTGCACACTGCAGATAACCAGTCCTGCACACTGCTGATACCAGTCCTGCACACTGCAGACAACCAGTCCTGCACACTGCTGATACCAGTCCTGCACACTGCAGACAACTAGTCCTGCACACTGCAGACAACCAGTCCTGCACACTGCAGATAACCAGTCCTGCACACTGCAGACAACCAGGCCTGCACACTGCAGACAACCAGGCCTGCACACTGCAGACAACCAGTCCTGCACACTGCAGACAACCAGGCCTGCACACTGCAGACAACCAGTCCTGCACACTGCAGACAACCAGGCCTGCACACTGCAGACAACCAGGCCTGCACGCTGCAGACAACCAGTTCTGCACACTGCAGACAACCAGGCCTGCACACAGCTGATACCAATCCTTCACACTGCTGACAACCAGTCTAGTGTGTCTCGCACGCCAGCTGGGCTAAAACCACTTCTGATGTCACCGCTGCCGCCTAGTTTTCGCTTTTGGCCAAATGGTGATTAATTTTCAGCTTTTCAATTCACCATTTCGACGCCGAACCTTGTGAGAAGATTGCCTCCATAGAGGGCAAACGAGTCAGCAGGTCTGATTTTCCATTCACGGCTGCCACGTTCGATGGTTAGCGACAGCAAACGGCCGTGGTTCGAGCACTGCATAGCAGAAGGTGGCCGAATGACGTGAGCAGGAGGTAAAATCTGGCCATGGTAATAAATTTTTGGTGATACAAGACTGGTTTGATCTGAGAGTCTAGTGGGTCGCCCCAACTCAATAGGTTGAGTCAAAAGTAAGTGACCAAGTTTGTGTGTATGTAAATGTGACATCGTTTGTCCGAGGAATCCCGAAGTTTTATTGCGTTACATTTAGAAAAATATGATACAGGGTCAAAAATCCGACCAGAATTTTCACCGAGTGGAGAATGCCTTTCATTTTCGTTGAACTCATACTCCGCTGATTATCTAGTTCCAATGGGTCAGAGCCAGCTCTGACTCTCATTCAACACCCACTGAAACATACCCAACTGAAACATCCCACTCCACTGAAACATAAATTTTGCCCTATCATAGTTTACTCAATCCAACTCTACGAAACTGAGGACTTCTGTAAACAAATATAGGAGATAAACACGCAAACTCAGTCGCTTACTTCCAACTTACAGAATCCAGCTGGGAGTCCGAATCTTCTCTTATTCACATCGACTCAGCTCTGAGCCACCCAGCAGCCTGGTTTGTGAACCCACAGGGCCGTCGTATCTCCCAGATCCAATGGTGTAGTCGGAATGAGCTCACTGCAGCCGGGTGGCTTGGACAAATACATAGGCGGATCCAGGTTTTCCGATCGGGGGGGCACATGGTCGGGAGGGCGCCACCCAGACCTGGAGGGCGCCAGTTTTCGGCTGGCAACCTATCAGGTGGGCGCCAAATCCTATCGCGGGGGCGCTGAAACTCGCATCCTGCAGGAGCGAAATTTCAAGGGAGGGGGCATCGTGACCACTTCAGGTTCGGCTAGGGTCGATCGGGGGTGGGGAAAGTGCCCCAACCTGCCGCCCCGGATCCATCTGTGGGGAAAAAATCGAATTTACATGCGCAACAGGTAAGCAGTGCGCCAAACTGAATTCATGTCAACAATAAAATGATTGGATCCTTACTTACCTCGAAAGTGAAAGTCCTGCATGGTGAATTGGAAAAGAAAAAGTCACAAACCAGTTTAATGAATTCACAAGAGCCGTTACCTGAGTCCTGTTGCTTAAAAAACGGGTTGTCTTTTCGAAATAAACTTAAATATCATTTTTAACACCATTCCATCATTTTTGCCTAAAAGTTTAAACTCGAGTTTTTTTTTGTATTTTACGTGAAGTTATGTTGCCAGTATATACTAGGTATACCTACACAATAGCTGCAAAATATTATTAGACAGGATAGTGACATGCAAACACGCAAAATATTATTCGTTCATGAGTAGACAGAAAGCAAAACCACTTCTGCATCTCGGGCAAGAATCAACTGAATGCGAATTGTCTTCTCGGAACTTTACTCAGATTCATTTGTCTTCAAGCTGCTTGAAACAAACTCTTCAGAATAGTGTTAGATATGAGTATGCTGCCGCCATCCCCGGGCGTAGGAAGTTCCCAGGCCTGGTCACTAAGGACTGTTGCGGCCGCCGTCGGCTCTCTGCTTAATTATTCCGCTTCCATCGTTGGTTTCGGAACAAAATTAGACACTGCATTTGAGAGATGTCAAAATCAAGCCTGGCTATTTCTTTCTTTCTTTCTTTTTAGCCAAGCAAGGTTGCCAGGGTCCGGTGGTTTTATTTAAATTTTTCATCTTCCTGTGATTTTTTCTCCTCACAGACTCCTTTTGTGCTTGAAATCCTTATTCGTGGCGCTACAAAGGTGGAACTCTATCTTCAGAGCCGCACGACTTTAGTAAATGAAGGCTGAACATGCCGTAATCCTAGTCAACCAAGCTATGGAAAATGGATTGTGCAAAAAAGAGACGCACGAATCCCCTGAAGCTTTCAGAATACGACCTGATTTTTGTCCAATTTTAGGCCAAGTTTAATGTAACAGCCAGTCGAGTCGGCTCTGGTTCCGAAAATGTTTGTTCCCTCTACCTGCCGTGAAAAAAACCGCCAACTCCCTAACTCTGTAAAGTAACTACCCGCGCGTCACCCCCAGCACCTGACTCCCTGAAAAGGGCGATGGATGACTCAGTGGATAACATCAAAGTCTCATTAGCCGCCACTTCAAGCCCCAGCGGAGCCTCTGAATAAGTTGATCTGATCCCCCAAATTCGTCCCAACAGGGTGAGATTTGGTGACGCCGTATACCCTAGCAGTTGGCGCGTCGTTAGGCCCCGACAATTATTGACTCCCTGAACTGACCATCGCGAGGTGAGTAGGATTAACCACCTGGAGCACTGTTACAATGGCGCAGCTCTCAGCACAACGCCAGCACGACAACGGTCAAACCATTGTGGTAACTATCACGATGGCATGTCGGTGCCATTTCAGTGGCTTTATTTCAAACGTAGCCTAACCCAAAAGACATGAATGTTTGCGATGAACCTTAAACACTATCTCTCAATTGTGTTCCAACAAAGCCAGTCTTGTGAATATTTGGGTGGGCATTTACGTCCCCCTCTCGGACGAACCATCCAAATGGTACGCCATTTATATACGGTAATCAAATTTGGCTGGCGCCCCAACTCTGTTGGTGGGTCCGGGCCACCACGTTCGCACGCAAAGGCAATCACGGCGTTTGTTAGCCGTGAGGCTCGCAGTGTGGTACCTTGAATCCGCAATCAGGTAGTTCATTTGGGCCGCGCTGAAGGCTTAGCTCAGCGGCGCGGGCTCAGTTTGATCGATTGAATATGCGGCCAGCATCCGATGCGTGCAGCTAATTTTACGCAGAAATATCGATTAGATTGCTAGAGCTACGGCATGTTAATGCCGTCTCACCTGAGCTGGCATTTGAACCGACATTTGAGCTGCCCCCAATGGCATCCATGTTCCAAAACCGACCAGGCTAAATTAAAACCAAATAATTCACGATAAATCATGATATCGGTCAACCTGTTTCCCTTATACTAGTGCACACACATAGTTCTGTGTTTAATTTGTAGGTAAAACACATTGTTAACACTGCTTGTGTGTAGGTAAGACGGGTTGTGGCGTTCTGCTTGTTGGCTTCTTTACGCAAAGAATATAGAAACAAACTAATTATTTGTTTAATCGACGATTCAATCCTCAATCAACTCTTCAATCAAATAATCGGCGAGTCTGCTTTGCATTAATATGTAGACATGGTGATGATTAGAGTTTAGGGCACTGCAGCTGCAGAGGCTATGTCTTTCTGCCGTAAATTTGATTGACTTTGTTTGATCATTAACTTTAAATAGCCAAATATTTAGTTTAACCAAATAATAATTTTGTTTCGTCCATTGACAATATTTTAACACGATGTAACATTCAAATCGTGGCTAGAATTGATTTTTTCGTAAGAATTTAAAGTCAACCTGAATTCATTTTCCAGTTTTTTTCCTATCGGTGTGCCAAGCTTTAGTAGTAAATGCAACACGCTTTTGAAATAGTATCAATCATCCAAACTATATTCTTCACCTTTTTAACCCCATTTGTACGAGAATGCCATGGTGAAAACTTGATTCTTTTATTCATGCCGTTTTTAGTGTGAATGGAAAACTGTATAGGACACGTCATATGAGAAATTCTCCATTTTCTTCAGCGGAAATGTGTTTGGCTACTTCTTCGTGCAGAATTGACCTGCTACGGGATAATATTTCTCTAGCAGCTCAGTTGGCATGACCTCTTGTTTTACTTTGCTCTTCTTGTCATCATTTTACTCTTGCAGGATGGGAACACGCTATGTCTCCCCCATTTCGGCTCAGAGATCTCATCTAGAGATCGACAGGGAGATGCACGTTTGTGAATTATTGCTCAGCCTGCAGAAACTTTTCAGATCAGAAACCAATCATTTCATCGTAAAACACACGTCTTATTAAGCCGACCAATGCGATTTTCACTCATGACGCATGGAGGTGCGTCAGAACCTCTTGCTATGGGTACTACTGCACCCCCCCCCCTAGCTTTCCAAAGGAACTACTGCAGCTGTCACTTGAAGTTTCTAATATGTATTGACACTGATGTGCACGAGAACGCTTGCGATAAGAAGACACTAATGAAATAAGGCATAAGACAGAGAACCACTGGGAGGAGGAGGCGACATCGCACCCCTCGGAGGCCGATCGACCCTCCACTTACGAACTAGGTTAGGATGTCCGTCGTCCCAGACACAAACGAAACATCTGCTGCAGCAGTCATTCATACATGTTTGCATCAGAGGCAGTCAGTAACTCAGCAGCAGTGGCAGTCAGTGGCACAAGTGCTGCAGCAGTCAGTCACATACACACCAGCAGCAGTGGCAGTCAGTAACTCAGCAGCAGTGGCAGTCAGTAACTCAGCAGGGTGGCAGTCAGTAACTCAGCAGCAGTGGCAGTCAGTGGCACAAGTGCTGCAGCAGTCAGTCACATACACACCAGCAGGAGTGGCAGTCAGTAACTCAGCAGCAGTGGCAGTCAGTGGCACAAGTGCTGCAGCAGTCAGTCACATACACACCAGCAGGAGTGGCAGTCAGTAACTCAGCAGCAGTGGCAGTCAGTGGCACAAGTGCTGCAGCAGTCAGTCACATACACACCAGCAGGAGTGGCAGTCAGTAACTCAGCAGCAGTGGCAGTCGGTGGCACAAGTGCTGCAGCAGTCAGTCACATACACACCAGCAGCAGTGGCAGTCAGTAACTCAGCAGCAGTGGCAGTCAGTGGCGCAAGTGCTGCAGCAGTCAGTCACATACACACCAGCAGCAGTGGCAGTCAGTAACTCAGCAGCAGTGGCAGTCAGTGGCACAAGTGCTGCAGCAGTCAATCACATACACACCAGCAGGAGTGGCAGTCAGTAACTCAGCAGCAGTGGCAGTCAGTGGCACAGGTGCTGCAGCAGTCAGTCACATACACACCAGCAGCAGTGGCAGTCAGTAACTCAGCAGCAGTGGCAGTCAGTGGCACAGGTGCTGCAGCAGTCAGTCACATACACACCAGCAGCAGTGGCAGTCAGTAACTCAGCAGCAGTGGCAGTCAGTGGCACAAGTGCTGCAGCAGTCAGTCACATACACACCAGCAGGAGTGGCAGTCAGTAACTCAGCAGCAGTGGCAGTCAGTGGCACAAGTGCTGCAGCAGTCAGTCACATACACACCAGCAGCAGTGGCAGTCAGTAACTCAGCAGCAGTGGCAGTCAGTGGCACAGGTGCTGCAGCAGTCAGTCACATACACACCAGCAGCAGTGGCAGTCAGTAACTCAGCAGCAGTGGCAGTCAGTGGCACAAGTGCTGCAGCAGTCAGTCACATACACACCAGCAGGAGTGGTAGTCAGTAACTCAGCAGCAGTGGCAGTCAGTGGCACAAGTGCTGCAGCAGTCAGTCACATACACACCAGCAGGAGTGGCAGTCAGTAACTCAGCAGCAGTGGCAGTCAGTGGCACAAGTGCTGCAGCAGTCAGTCACATACACACCAGCAGCAGTGGCAGCCAGTAACTCAGCAGCAGTGGCAGTCAGTGGCGCAAGTGCTGCAGCAGTCAGTCACATACACACCAGCAGCAGTGGCAGTCAGTGACGCAAGTGCTGCAGCAGTCAGTCACATACACACCAGCAGGAGTGGCAGTCAGTAACTCAGCAGCAGTGGCAGTCAGTGGCGCAAGTGCTGCAGCAGTCAGTCACATACACACCAGCAGCAGTGGCAGTCAGTGACGCAAGTGCTGCAGCAGTCAGTCACATACACACCAGCAGCAGTGGCAGTCAGTAACTCAGCAGCAGTGGCAGTCAGTGGCACAAGTGCTGCAGCAGTCAGTCACATACACACCAGCAGCAGTGGCAGTCAGTAACTCAGCAGCAGTGGCAGTCAGTGGCACAAGTGCTGCAGCAGTCAGTCACATACACACCAGCAGCAGTGGCAGTCAGTAACTCAGCAGCAGTGGCAGTCAGTGGCACAAGTGCTGCAGCAGTCAGTCACATACACACCAGCAGCAGTGGCAGTCAGTAACTCAGCAGCAGTGGCAGTCAGTAACTCAGCAGCAGTGGCAGTCAGTGGCACGAGTGCTGCAGCAGTCAGTCACATACACACCAGCAGCAGTGGCAGTCAGTGACGCAAGTGCTGCAGCAGTCAGTCACATACACACCAGCAGCAGTGGCAGTCAGTAACTCAGCAGCAGTGGCAGTCAGTAACTCAGCAGCAGTGGCAGTCAGTGGCACAAGTGCTGCAGCAGTCAGTCACATACACACCAGCAGCAGTGGCAGTCAGTAACTCAGCAGCAGTGGCAGTCAGTGGCACAAGTGCTGCAGCAGTCAGTCACATACACACCAGCAGCAGTGGCAGTCAGTAACTCAGCAGCAGTGGCAGTCAGTGGCACAAGTGCTGCAGCAGTCAGTCACATACACACCAGCAGGAGTGGCAGTCAGTAACTCAGCAGCAGTGGCAGTCAGTGGCACAAGTGCTGCAGCAGTCAGTCACATACACACCAGCAGGAGTGGCAGTCAGTAACTCAGCAGCAGTGGCAGTCAGTGGCACAAGTGCTGCAGCAGTCAGTCACATACACACCAGCAGGAGTGGCAGTCAGTAACTCAGCAGCAGTGGCAGTCAGTGGCACAAGTGCTGCAGCAGTCAGTCACATACACACCAGCAGGAGTGGCAGTCAGTAACTCAGCAGCAGTGGCAGTCAGTGGCACAAGTGCTGCAGCAGTCAGTCACATACACACCAGCAGCAGTGGCAGTCAGTAACTCAGCAGCAGTGGCAGTCAGTGTCACAAGTGCTGCAGCAGTCAGTCACATACACACCAGCAGGAGTGGCAGTCAGTAACTCAGCAGCAGTGGCAGTCAGTGGCACAAGTGCTGCAGCAGTCAGTCACATACACACCAGCAGGAGTGGTAGTCAGTAACTCAGCAGCAGTGGCAGTCAGTGGCACAAGTGCTGCAGCAGTCAGTCACATACACACCAGCAGGAGTGGTAGTCAGTAACTCAGCAGCAGTGGCAGTCAGTGGCACAAGTGCTGCAGCAGTCAGTCACATACACACCAGCAGGAGTGGCAGTCAGTAACTCAACAGCAGTGGCAGTCAGTGGCACAAGTGCTGCAGCAGTCAGTCACATACACACCAGCAGGAGTGGTAGTCAGTAACTCAACAGCAGTGGCAGTCAGTGGCACAAGTGCTGCAGCAGTCAGTCACATACACACCAGCAGGAGTGGCAGTCAGTAACTCAGCAGCAGTGGCAGTCAGTGGCACAAGTGCTGCAGCAGTCAGTCACATACACACCAGCAGCAGTGGCAGTCAGTAACTCAACAGCAGTGGCAGTCAGTGGCACAAGTGCTGCAGCAGTCAGTCACATACACACCAGCAGGAGTGGCAGTCAGTAACTCAACAGCAGTGGCAGTCAGTGGCACAAGTGCTGCAGCAGTCAGTCACATACACACCAGCAGGAGTGGTAGTCAGTGACGCAAGTGCTGCAGCAGTCAGTCACATACACACCAGCAGGAGTGGCAGTCAGTAACTCAGCAGCAGTCGCAGTCAGTGGCACAGGTGCTGCAGCAGTCAGTCACATACACACCAGCAGCAGTGGCAGCCAGTAACTCAGCAGCAGTCGTCCAGCAGCTTCAGTAACTAGTCTCATAGCTGCTGCAGCCGTCAGTGGCACAGCAGTAACAATCAGCAACGCAGCAGCAGTAGCAGCAAGTAACATGGCGGCAGCAACAGTGGCTTCTGAATATATGGGGGTCTGGGTTAGTTGGCTTCATCTTTTCATTCTCGGCAGTGTCCGAGAATATTCCTTTCATTCATAGGTACTTGTCATTTACTCTGCTTTGAATCACAGGAACGATCTTAGTTTTATAAATGAATCTAAGAAAACAGCAATTTCTAAGCAATATGTGATAATTATGGAGCTTTATAAATAAATTTAGGAAAACATTGAATTGCAAGCATGTGTGACAGTTATTGAGTTTTATAAATGAGTCTAAGAAAACAGTGTTTGGGAAACATATGTGACCGTTATTGAGCTTGACAAAAAATTTAAGGAAACAGTGTTTGGAATCATTTGTGACCGACAGTTATTGAGTTTTATAAAGGAATCTAAAAAAGCAGTATTTTAGAAGCATCCAGCCAGATTCGAGCCTTTTTATACGTCCTGGCGGGAAAAGAATCGAACTACCTCACGAGAATTAGATGCAGCTCATTACTTTTTATTCTTGCCTGACCTTTCTGGACTGTAGAATGTCAGATGATCAAGAAAACACTTCTTGATATCATAGAAATTGTCTGACGCTCATCGAAGAAATGTATGTATCGTTTGTCTGTCGCTGTTGCCGTGTCACTGATAATCCGATAATGACGGGACATCATAATGTAGCTACTCTCCAGGTCTAAACGCAATAACTTTTATGGTGGCACTTGTGCAAGGACCTCACCACCAGGAACGTGGAGAGGAGGTCACGGTGCTCACTGTTGGCTGCTTTGTCACTTTCCAAAAGGCATTTTCACTGAAACCGGCAAGAAAAGGTTCCAACTTCTAATAACGCAAATCCGTTAAAAATGCCTGTCCTGTTGCAGGCGGATCCGAGGGTTTCAATTCGGAGCAGGCACCTTGATAAGAGAACCCGATGTGGACTGGTTTCTCACAGCCAAAAGCTGAATTCACATCGCCTGAGCCTGAAATTGTTTCCAGTCGCTGCACTTGTTTTCAGAGCACATTAGCTCTGTGTTCGTAGTGATTCTACCCTTGCAAGTTATAAGAAGAAAATGTAAGTCAATTTTTTTCTCAAAAAGTCTTACCCGGACTCGCTCAGGGGGCAGATCGGTTAACAACGTGATCAATTTGGCACCTGGAAAATTGAATGTGGACAATGCCATGCAGTCATGTCGACAGAATTGTGAGGTTTATTGAAAAATATATGGTAAGAAACTAGACTAGCACACTGCGTTTGCAGCCTAGACCTCATACGACACCATCAGTCTCTCCATCAAAGAAGAACAGTCCAAATATTCAATAGTATCATTTTCTAGGCTGCCCTGCACACAATTGCTTACTAATTACGGGCGTGTCCTTTTTGTTGCTCCATCATTCGGCCTTGGCGTCTACCTAATCGGCAGTATTAGGAGATGTGTGAAATGTAGTGCCCAGAGAAATTTCCGCACCTATTACAGCGCTCCTTCAGCGTTTTCGGACAAGACCACAGATCCCACAGGAGCTTTCTTTTTCTATCTCTTTTAGCGCAGTTTTTTACAGACATTTAAGCGGATCTTTTAAATGCTCTGCCGCCCGTAAACGCCGCTGGGACTGCACGCCCACATTAGCTGATGACGTGTGTAGTTGGCGGCCCTTGGCGGCTCGAACGTCGATATCTGGAACAGCGACGCGGCTTGCTAGAGAAATTCTCAAGGAATTTTCAGACAGGCTCAGAAATTTGTGAATGACAGCAGTATTATTATAAGTCTAGAAGAGCTGTTCGAAATGGAGGAACGTTTCTTCCGTGTTTTGTTAGTTTTGGCAATGAAGGCCCAATATTATCGGAAAGCCTGCAAACGTGGAATGGCCCGTGCAGGACTGGGTTTTGTCATAACTCCAGGCCATCCGATAAACTATTTCTGAGCGCTGAAAGGGCCACGGTATATAGACCACTAACGAGACCTGGTGATGAGCGTAAACGTTGTACATGACTGCCAACCATGCTATTAGGGCAATGACCCACATCCTTTTGGGTAGACATCATTGTTACGATTACGGAAAAGGCACGGAAACTATTCCAGAAACCAGAACACGGTTCAGTTCTGATGGAGGCTCAATCCGACGTTTTGCGTTCGTTTTCCATTATATTTTTTCTGATGGTTAAGTAATGACTGTGTCATATGATGGACTCTCCCCCAATAGCACCACTGTTTAGTAAAATATAGGCGTATCTAACTAAACCCCTGGACTTTCTCATTTGTTGAATCACGCGCGAGTTCTGAAGATGCCCGCAACCTATTTTTCCGAGGTGGCTGGAGAACCGTTCGCCGCTGCAAAAGCTATTTAGCCACACTTTAGATAATTCGTGAGCGCGTCGACTGGTAAAAATTTTGAAAATCGATCAATGATTTGTGGACTTATAGGTTTTTTAAGTCAGACGTATATTTTGAGACTGTTGTAATCGCGCGGTCGCACCAGTTCGCCTGCACTCTAGACCGAGTGGTGACGTCATAACGTCATATAATCAGTTATATTCAAAGTCAATCCCCGTGACGGTCCAGGGGCAGGGTCATTGACCCCAGTATTTCGGTCAGATGGCATTATTAAGTATGACGTATGTGATGCTATGACTTCATAGTTAGGTGTACTCAATGTCAGGGTCAAAAGTATTTTTCAAGGCCAAACCCTCATTTCCAGCCCAAACGCTGCTATAGTGTCAATTATACTGTACATTATTGGGAATATATCATATTGTTACATCATAGGTTCGCTGCATAGGTCCACCTTGAATGAGCTTGACCTCAAAATTCCGGATGATATTGTGTGGTACCTTCCCTCTATGACCTAAGTCCGCCTTTGGTGTTGTCCCGTTTTTTCACATAATCACGGCATTTGCAAATATTTCCCAATAGGTCTCCAGCACTGCCCAGATCTGACCTTAACGACCTCGTTTGACCTTGAATATATTGACCTAGGTCAATAAAACTTTTCCCTAATGTAGATCACCATCGCCCTCACACATTCCCCAACGGATGCTTATCTAGCCCTCTTGGTTTCTGAGATCTCGGTGAGTGGGGGGGGGGGGCGCATTAGGACCCGCTCGACTGCACGTTGACGCCAGACCCCTCTCCACCGTTTGAGTAGTTTATTTTGTCTTAGATCCATTCAAAATGGTTCTTCACACGTCACGTCAAGTTGTTTAAAACGAAATATAAAAGTGGGTACAAGACTCATCACGCGGTCATTCATGGATTCGTAAGGAAATATATGAACAAACTCAGGGACATAAAAACTGTAGATGTTCCTAAAAATACCTGGAAAATAAAATAAAAGCCCTAAAAGTAGCGAGACACTTAAAAACCTAAACATCGAATGGCTTGCGTTAAGAAGAATCGCTATCACCGTGACAATAAAATAGGTCTAACTGCGGCATAAAACCTGTTAATGCTTAATATCTAACTCGCAGTTCTAAGGGATTAGAAGGGGCACAAACATATATACATATCTACCTATATATATATATATATATATATATATATATATATATATATATATAGCTTCGTTGAATATTACAGCTTCTTTGGCGTTGATAAGTTTCTTCGTGGTCGACTCGAGTTTTCGTATTAGGCTTCGGTCATTCTCGTCATACTGGTGTAAAACATTAGAAAAGACATAATTCGACGTTTCGTCTTACGTAAGACATATTCATGTTATTTTGACACTACAAGTTTCAAGTTACATAATAATAAACACACAAGTAATATAACACTGGTTAATGTATCTCACAATGAATCGCATTTCTTTGTTTTTATTCAAATGAGTGGAACGCTGCAGTCTGTTTGTGAACCCTCTGTTTAGTGGAAACAAAAATATATATGTATATAAATAAATATGTCCGCTGAGTGTGAACTAAATTTTCCTATCGTAAAGTGGTAGCGTAGTGAGCTGTTTAGTCTGAATGTTTATGACCGGCGACTTGTTGCGAATGATGATGGTTTCAAGTGTTGTTAGTCGTCTAATACGAATACGAATACGAATACGAAATAATACTAATACGAAAACTCGAGTCGACCACGAAGAAACTTATCAACGCCAAAGAAGCTGTAATATTCAACGAAGCTTGTATAAAAGAACGACTTCTTCCGAAATATTCAAACATTAATATATATATATATATATATATATATATATATATATATATATATATATATATATATATATATATATATATATATATATATATGTCTTGAAATCACTTTGATGTGCAATGAAGTTGTATTGGCTTTAAAAGTGACTTGAAAGATGCATGCTAATATGCAGAACCACTTTAGCCTATCTTCCCAGTACAGTATCTGAGATGATGGCCGCGTGGGGGTGTTAGGCGTCCCGGATGCTGATTGGATTAGCTCTCGCTGGCCCCACCCTGCTTGAAGGAGGCTCACTGCACGTGGTGACTCAAACACCCTGTCATTTAATAAATATCATTTTACGCTCTCTCAGCATGCTCATGATGCAGGCCAGCTCAGTGAACGGGGCCATCTGGAGAGTATTTCTGGACGCGGAGCCACTGGACATGTCTGGCTAGCACGGAGCTCTGGCGCCTCCTGAAGCACTCTCAAGAGACCCTGGTACACTTGCGTGTTCCTGGAAAAAAGCAGGAAGTAGCTGATGATAGTTTCTGTTGGTATTTTTTTAGGTCAGCCATTAGATTCCCTCGGCGGATCCAATTTGCCGAGGCCCGTCAGTATCGGTGTTCACGGTCGGTCTGCACGGGGCGTCTCTCGCCCGTCGGCGCCCGACGGAGTCCGTCACAGTCCGTCACAGTCCGGAAAATCCAGTTCCAATCCACGTCGCTCCCGAATTCCACATCACATTGGCTTCATCCGTTTGAAATCCATAGCTACTAATAAGAATCCACCATAAACTCCAAAATATGAACGATTGGCTGAAGTAAGAATTCGTAATATGCACAGGTCCGAAATTGCTCCAATCTTCTCGATAGGCAGATCCAATGCACCAATCAATAGTTGCGAAGATCCGTTCCGTCAGATCCGTGGTGCACCCCGGCGTCGGACCGTCGTCCCCGACGTACCGCCCCGGTCCCTGTCCGGCGCCGTACTGTCCTCCCCGATGTACCGCTCCGGTCCCTGTCCGGCGCCATACTGTCGTCCCCGTCGTACCACCCCGGCCCCCGGTCTCTGTCCGGCGTCGGACTGTCGTCCCCGTCGTACCGCCCTGGTCTCTGTCCGGCGCCAGACCATCGTCCTCGTCGTAACGCCCTGCTCTCTGTCCGGCGTCGGACCGTCGTCCCAGTCTTACCGCCCCGGTCCCCTGTCCCTGTCCGGCGCCAGACTATCGTCCCCGTCGTAACGCCCTGCTCTCTGTCCGGCGTCGGACCGTCGTCCCAGTCGTACCGCCCCGGTCCCCGGTCGCTGTCCGGCGCCAGACAGTCGCCCCGTGGAGTAGAGTAGAGTAGATGCATATCGGGGTCTCCATAAGACAAAGATTTTCAGCCCTCAATCACAACCACACAGGAGTAAGCGCCTTCGCAAACCAAACAGTACCTAACACATCATGACCATTGTAGATAACATGCCCAAACAAATGAGTTCACTCCTGGCCAATCCTCTTTCCTAAATGCATGCAAAACATTTTCATAACTGTCACTTGTCCTACCATTCTATGTCTCTGGCCGCCTGAAACGAAAACTTGGTTTGGATTGTTCCGTTCGCACCCTTGGGAGTTCTAGCATATCGCGGTCGGTCCCGCGTGTGCTCCGGCGAGAGACTTCGGAGCGACGCACAACTGATCGCGACAGTGCACTGCCAGAGTCGTCGGAGAGCAGTCTTTTAATCATCGATATGTCTTGTTTCTTCAGCAAATCAGGAAACGTCGGCCAGTCAAGGATTTGCAGGGCTGGGGTCGCGTGCTCACTTCTGCTCAGTCCCTTTACGATGCGTGCGCCAAAATTCAAAACTTTCTGGGTGCGATGTTTTTTAATGACATTAAAATCTCCCCATATAGTCATACAATACTACATATGTGCGAACACAGGAGCCTGAACTAGAAGCTTTCTGGTTTCTGGTGGGATTTTGCATCTTAAACGATATAACCCAATGTGGATCCCGTAACAACGGCAAGTTACTTGCGACACTTGTTTTTCCTAAGGTCAGGGCTGAGTCGACGTAGACATTGAGGATCTTGGCAAGTGATATGGGTTTGGTAAGTACCGAACTGAATAGTGAGTTTCGTATCACACCTTTTCCGGCTTGACTTTGCAACGAAAAGCTCGGTTTTGCTGGGGTTTACTTTGAGTCGATTGTGAGTAAACCGGTCTTGTGCTAGTCTCAGCGTACTTTTCATTTCCATTTTTAGGTGGCAGATGTTAGCAAGAGTGCCTGAGTCTTGAAATTGTGCATCATCCACTTGCATGATGAGCTTGCCCGAAGACAAGTGAGATGCCAGGCCCTTAGTAAATATAAAAAACAACTTTGGCCCAGGAGTGATCCCTGAACCATGCTATTAGATTGCTATGCATCACTGGCAGTGACCCAGCTCTGCCTCCCTGGATATTCTGAGTTCTATTTGACAGTTAGTCCAGGAACCAGCGGTTGGTCTATACCATACCACCCTAGCTTCTGGAGTAAGCGCGAGTGTTCCACGCTGTCAAACGCGAGTGATGTGTCAGCCGTTAAGAGGGTAGTGACGTGTCCTTGATCCATGCTGTCGGAGATGAAATTAAAAGTTTCTAGCATTGCTGTTTCAGCTGAACGTCCCGATCGGAAACCGTGCTGGCTCTCGCACAGTATGTGGTTTTTTCTCGGGATAGGATGATAGCTGGAAGCATACTATCTTCACGCACAGTTTGCTAGCCACCAGGGGCGTAGCAAAGGGGGGCGGCAGGGACAGCCGCCCCTCACTGAGGGCCCGAAGGCCCCCTGAGGACACGAGCCGCGCGAAGTGCGGCTCGCCCGCACTATGCTTTGTGGCCAAATTTGGCATTTTATACCAGACAGGGCCCTCTTAAGCCCTCTTCAGCACTCTATTCTGTAACAAGCAGGGCTCTTTTTACCCATCAGGGTCCTTTTGGGGCTGTCGCAGGGGCCCCTTTTCGAGGCGCCGCCCCTCCCTGAGCGAAATCCTGGCTACGCCCCTGCTAGCCACACTAAGGATAGAAATCGGTCGGAAGTTCCCGGGATCATTGCGATCGGATTTTTTCTGAAGTGGGATCACTAAGGCCTCATTCCACTGTAGAGGTACATACCTCACCAGTAAGCAGTGAAGAGTTGATGACGTTTTGAATATGCGGACCAATAACTGCGAAAGTTGATCTTGGAATCTGCATGGTAATACCATCATTTCCACACGCACGTGAGCTGCCCATGCCTTTCCGTGCATTCCATAATTCCATCGTACCAATCCAGTCCGCGGTCTCTGTCCGGCGCCGGACTGTCGTCCCTGACGCACCGCCCCGCCTCCGGTCTCTGTCCGGTGCCGGACCGTCGTCCCCAACCACGCCCCGGCCCCCAGTCTCTGTCCGGTGCTGTCGTCCCCGACGTACCGCCCCGGTCCGCGGTTGCTGTCGCGTGCGAGCCGTCCGCTGCTGATCCATAATGCAAACGCTCTGATGGTGGGCTAGTTAGCGGCCACCAGTACACCTACGCACATTTTTGCTCCAGCCTGCGGCAGGGATACAGGACAGGCCTGCGAGCAAGTAGATGTTGTCCCATACTTCTGCAGTGGGTCAGGGCTGGTAGCTGCGATACGGGAGCTGTTCGGGACTTTGGTCGCGGCAGGCGTGCTGACTGGAAACGGTCGTACACTCGGATATGGACCCGTGTGCACTGGATTCTGATGTCGGTTGCGAGTCCACCAATGCAATTGGATCCAGACAAAGAGGCCTTAGTGTTTGAGGGTAAAAGGTTTGAGCTTGGATTCTGGAACAGATTTCGAATAGCCTTGAACAGCGTGAACATGAAAGTGAGACAAGGCTGATGTCGCTATCGATGTTACGAATGGAGTCGTGTTTTTCCCATTACTTTGCTTCGCGAGACTTTGGTTCTAAGATAATGATTTCTTCGTCCCACCAGGACCAAAAACTCTAAGCGATAAGAGAGGCAGGACAGGTGCATCCTGCTTTACAATTGAGAGAAGTACAGGAACTGAATACGGAATGATAAAATCACCTGAATTTTAAAACAAAACAATGTCAGCTACAAAATGCAGATTCATTTGGGAAAAAGTAGGATTGAATAGGAGGGCAAATTTGCATCATCACCTTTCATCTGGTTATCACTTATCACCACTCTCTCTGGGAGCTTCGACATCTTACTTGGGGCCCACTTCGATCCAGAAGTGATGATAAATTTTATCCGGGTCATTGAAAAAGCTGAGGGACTTATAGATATCTTTAAAATATAATATTCAAGGTTCTTAGAATAAGTAAGCATCCTGAAAATTATGTCCTAAAAACGCTAATCTTTGTCTTGTTGTTACGATTTTACAACTGGCATCAACAAAGAAAAACAATATGAATTGTTTTGGATTCCACGCCGAGGTAGGGAGCCGTGAGTTATCACGTTTGCTAACCATCACCACTGCATGATGCCAGAGTCTACTTATCTTATGCCAATTTGAAGTAACTGCTGTGAAAGAAAACACAATTACAGTTAAGCACAGTGCTTGATCACTGGAATTCATTATATCTGACACATAGAACACTGAAATATGTCCGTGGCTGTCGGAGGTCGAAATTGCTTCAGCTGTTCTCCTGGTCAGGTGGCACAGCACTCCTTTGTCAGCTAATTACTGCCTTAGCTATCAAGCGACCCGTGTAGGTTATGTGTGAGTTTCAGAATGTTGAGACAAGTTGAGTTGGGATGTTCAAGTAGAAAATGTGGGGTTGAAACGCAGTTAGTGTGCTATGCTTGTGAGCACATGGAGCGGCGGGAATTTTCAAAAATGATTCGGGGTGCCCAAATTTGAAACAATGTCAATGACCACCATATCGAAAAGCTGAAAGTAAAGTACAAACGCAGTTCAGCCTTCCCAGATGTTTGTTCAACTGTCTGACACTATTTTGAAGTCCATTAAACGGAAATGATTAAAATATAAAGTCTGCTTTATAACTATTTCGACGTGTCATTTAGGGTGTTCGGGTGCAAACAAAGACATGCAAATCCACACCCATGGGCAATTGAATACGCGAATATCTGCATGTGCTTTGCCATCAACGCGTGGAAGTACACCAGAGAAACTGTTATCACCCGAATGCCTGCCGTTTTCGCGATTTTTACCGATCTGCCAACGCCCATTACTGGTCTTGTTTTGTCAACTTTGTTTATAACTAAGTTGTCCCACTCCAGGCCTGTTCAGTGCGGTAGAATTGGCGGCGCTGCTGCTATTGGTGGCGCTGACAGATCTGGTAAACACTGTAAAGAAGGCCAGAGGGGGCTGAAATGGCTAGAGCTGGCATTCCTTTAGCTGTAAACACCTAAATACTTTCGTTCGTGCGTCTCACCATGCGCGATGGTGCTGCATCAGCAGGTAGAGCGTTTCCTTTTTGCGATACTATTGGCTTAAATATGCTTTAGCGATCGCAACTTTCCCCATATCTGCAGGGTTTGTTTACAAAATGGACCATACTTTTTTACCAGTCATTGATTTTCAATGTTTCTGATATGCGCAAGAGTAGGTTCTTTCAAAGTGAAACCAGGTCTAGAACAACTGATAAAAATATAGCTGAAAAAATGATGTTTTGATTGGATTATATCTTGAGATTTTTTTATAACCTCACATCTCCAGTTTACATGAAGTGCGGATTACGGTATGTCTGAATACTTCCAATTGCGTCCTAGGCTCGGCGCGGTAAATTTTACCCTATGCGCTAGTCCTTAAATATCAGCTTTGGAAAGCGAGACGATTTTGGACAGCTGAAGGCTTGTCTCAGGCAGATAAGAATACCCCATGGTTGTTTCTCCGAGCTGAACGAAACATCGTCACCTGTCTCCACGAGGCGTCTCTATACACTTCGGACCCCCTCAATCGACATCATCAACTACATTATATTATCATCAAATTAATTCCTGAGTTGCATCAATCAGTAGGTGCCAACATAAACCCAATTGTGGCCGATCCGTATGTGAGCTAAAACCTTTTTTGTCGTGGATACTCGAGTGTTTGGCTCGTGTCCTGGTAATTTCCAGGGTTTAACGACGCACTTACTGCCAGGGTTATACGGCGTCGCCAACTCTCGCACTGTTGGCAGGGAATTGGCGAATGAGATCAGCTTATTTAGAGACTCTGTTGGGAAATGAAACTGGGACCCATCGCTCAGCAGACAGTAACGCTATCCACAGAGCGCAACCCTCACGCAACCCTCTTCGTGTTATCGTATTCACACTGCTACACCCCATCACCCTATTCATCGTACCGAAAAAAACAAACTCGACGCATGTACAGCGACTGACTCAGCTGTGCGTTCTGTTGCCGCAGGCGAGAAGCCGGCAGCGATGCAGACGAGCAGCTCGCCGCACCTGCCGGGTCCGCTGGTGGCGCTGGTGACGCTGCTGCACCTACTTCACTGGGCCGGCACCACGTAGCGCCTGCTGCCCCGTAGACTGAAGATGCGCCACAGACTGAAGTGTGGTGGGTGCTGCACAGAAACTCATGGTGGCACCAACAGCGATCAGAACTGTGCCCTTAGCTGTGCTGTCCGTGCAGTATGTTAGTCTGGTGACTGAGAGAGACACAGTGAGAGGTTTACCGGCACCGACGCGAACCTCGAGTGGCGGGAGAAGGAGAGAGAGTGCGAAAGGAGTGGTCCAGATAATGCCGAGATGAGCTGCTGTTCAAAATGTTCCTAAATATCGATGTTGGGTGTTGCCGTTTTGGACCCGAGCAATTGAAACACGTTGACGTGCTGTTGGCGAAAACATGTCGGCGAGGGGGAGATATTGATCAGCCTTGCTCGGCTGAGTGTAAAACGCAGAGGGAGCCGTCCCGCCTGAAAGGTTACAGGGGATCGAAGCGCAGTGACCCAGGTACAGCGAGCTGGACCGTATGATAGATGGCCGGTGGACTATCTATGCATAGTCCGGTTACAAAGCATAAACATGCTGTTAAAGCCATTGACAAGTAAGGACTTGCTCCTATGATAGGTAAAATGATAGCCTTATAGACGAACATTTAACAATCCATTTGCTAGCATTCATTCAAAGACGAGGTTGACGAAACCATTTAAAACCAGAGCTTAAAATGATTCAGTTCATAACTGCTTAGTGAAAGATTCATCGTGAAAAAGAAAACAGAATCCCTGAGAGGAAGAAAAAACTGAAACGCGCTTTAGCAAAATCTGTTTGCACACAGCTTCCTTGAACACTGATAGATTTCGGAGTG
This sequence comes from Lepas anatifera, assembly GCA_034440635.1. Lineage (NCBI taxonomy): Eukaryota > Metazoa > Arthropoda > Thecostraca > Lepadidae > Lepas > Lepas anatifera. The sequence continues at coordinate 1,163,434 of JAOTON010002265.1, read as the reverse complement.
CTGAGGCGAGGAACATGATTATAAGTTGACAACATGTTTACTGGCCTGTCTCCTAGAACCGTGAATGTGAAATTCATCTGATACACGGTGATTATATATTCGCGCACAGCTCTCCATCAGAATCAAAATAATGCGATTGGTGAAATCACACCTTCTTGGTCATAGTGTAGCAAGGCCTGGAATTTGGGGTCATAGTATATCAAGAAGTTGTGATTTTACACATCGTATTATGCTGATTCTGATTAAGGGCTGAGGCCGAATGAATAATCCTAATGTATTAGATATATTTCGCAACCAGGATTCGAGGAGGCAGACCGGTAAACATCTTGCCAGCTGCCTTAAACACAATAAACGATAATCAGTCAAGCACCAAAATAGTATTATGTGTTTTGTTTATTTGAGTATCGTTCTCAATTAACTTCGATGCATCACGAATTTTTCGCCCGCAATGTCAGAAGTATTTAGTTTACGTACGTACGTAGCAGTTGTTTTGCCAGTCGTGGAAGGCCGCCATTTTAGAGGTATCGGTATCCGTGCCTGCAAGTCGACATGTTATCGCTGACGAGCACCATGTTCGCTGGAGATCACTATCGTAAATGTTTCAACAACATGTGTCCCACCCTCTCCAGCCTTGTCAAGGCTGCTTCTACACACGTCACGTGACTTGGAGACATGCAATCAACCCTGGATCAACTGGTTTGGCGGCGGCAGGCGATGCGCTGACCTAAATATCTGACAGGTCATCAGAGCGGTGTCATTTGTTTTTACCGAACATATGTGGGAACATGGCTTGTCGAGCTGAATCACTGGTGTATATTTTCGTAGCGCTATCCAGCTCGATAGTTGTGAAATGAACGAGGATAGTTAGGGAGTTCGTTGTTCTGCTTCACGTGAATTAATGGTGCTGTGTGAAATAAGTAGCTGGAATATATTCACATCGGCGTTAAGTTAGGGCACCGCCGAGTGTTGTTTGATTGTAATGCTCTGATTTCACGCCACCGTATTTAGTCGCAACGGTTCGTGTCAAAATGTCATGTAACATTGTGCGAGTCATTTGTGAAAATGCACATCAAACCATCATCTCAGCGACTTTTAGAGGTGAACATTCCGGAGCTTTGAAGGACTTCCGAAATGTAAGATACTACACATAGCGCACCGACGTTACGGAAAAGTGAGGTTTATTTGTAGTGAGCGAGCATACTCTTCATAGGTCCTGGGTGGACCTAACCTAGGATAATAGCTCTCCCACGCGTCAAGTACCTCTTTACACCGGCACGTGCAGTCTGGTCACACATTCTTCGGAGGCCGGGGACGATATATGGAGAATATTCGCCCTCCTGGAGCTGCAAGCTCTAATGATTGCTGTGGCTCCGGGTTAAATGCAAATGATTAAAGGGAATGTGGCTCATCCCTGCAATTCCAGACGGTGGCGGTTTTAAGAACAATTATGTTGAAAATAATTGCTTCGCTTTTTTCGGCTGAAAAATGGCTAGAAAGTCCAATATTTCGTTTTTCCATTGTCAGCCATAAATTTTTTTTCAAATTGGTATGACGTCAAATGGGCGCATAAGCTGGTACCTACCACTTTCTGTCCGACTGAACCTGCTTGATTTGAGCCAAAAATGAAAACGAATACAAAAGACACGTTTTTGGCTAAAAAAGGTCATATTTAGGAAGTAAAGTGATATTTATCAATTTTGTCTATTTTTCTTGATCTATCTAAACATCTTTCACGTTTCCAACAAGCCAATAAAGTACTTATACGCATTTATAATCGACAGTACCAAAAAATGTTTATAACGTGCGCTTGAAAGATGTCCAAACGAGAACAATTTGTTTGACCTTTCACCTATCATCACCTCAGTATTGACCTGGATAAAAATGACTGGTGTAGTTTCCTCATTTTTCATGGGCTATCGACCAGCTTTTGCATTTTCGCTCGCCCGCATAGGAGTCGAGATCGAGAGGGCGGGTCGTCGAACACCCCCACTCAGGCGGAAAGTAGATCAGAGGCCCACTGGGGCGGATGTGAAGCCTCCTCCTTCCCTACACCGTCTTTCCGACCATGTGGTTTACCTTTTAAGACGGTCGCGTAGAAACTCTTATTCGCTGTAATGCCCCACTTTGAAATAAGTCTCAGATACTGGAGGAAACAGCACCATTAAGTGTAATTTCCTTTAGGTACCGATCGTGTTCGTGCAAAGGCCTATGTTTCCGCAAGCTTCCAATTTCTTCCAAGCTGCGTTGTTCCCTGTGTTTGAATTTCTCTGAGATTTCCCCTGACAGGCTCTTCGCTTGATTTCCCACTTCGCTGCACCACCTGCCCCCAGAAAATAATCCACCGCGCGGGAAAATGGCTTTGTAAAACCGTTCTATCAAAGCTGTGGATGATAGCCCCATCAACACTGCTGAGAAAGGGGTAGCTGCAAATGCAAACGCTGTGGTATAATTCTAATGGCAGAAAATATTATACCTAATCTAGCAATATATATTTAATCGCTTTAAAAGAGAGAGAGAGAGGAGAAAGAGAGAGAGAGAGAGATTTGCTATGCACCTTGCGCGCTTCCACAATTCAGGTAGTCTTAATTACTCCAGAGTTTTCTATCGTCACTCATTTTCAGCCTGAGAAAAGCTCGATGGGGACTGCACCTCCCTTCTACCCGTCGCGCTTTTTAATGGCGTCGGACTCACCACACATCTCCCTGCTCACGTGCGGCCGAGTTTGCACCTAGCTTTGACGTTTTCACGTTAAAGCGTGCCACTGACAGTCATTACGGACATCTCTGCCTGATTAAAGGGTCGCCGGTGACAACAAGCCGAGCTGCCCCTGTTTTTCACCTCAGGAGTCTGCTGCAGTCGATCGACTCAATTTGTGGAACTTGCAAAAGTGGTCGAAAATAATGCTCGAAATCCCATGTTATTTAATCGATTAACGTGTCTCAGAAAACCACACGGTTTATTAACGTATTTCATTGCGTGAAGGCCAGTTGTGCAGCATAACCGTGCATAATATTCTCATAGAAGTCCATTATCAGTTTTTTAATAGAAGTAATAATGATCCTCGGATAAGGGAGCGAGATAAGACTTCCCTCCACTTGGTCAACCAGGGTAAGTCTTACCAACGGTGCGGGAGTGGATACATGTTTTGTCATCAGTCTCATCAAATGAGGGTAGAGGAGTGCATGCCCGAACGATGTACCCTGCAGCGCCTTAACGGATATGCACATCAGGGTCCGTCTCCTGGAAGGAATGGAAAAGTGAATTCTGAAAAGGCACCCCCCCTTCCGATCAAAAGTGCTTTGCCGACGACGCCTGTATGAAGATCTGATACGTCGTATGAGGTGCAAAAATCTATCTGATAATCAGTTTAAGCCGTTGAAATTAACTTTCTTCCCAGTGCGGATGTTTGAAAACCCCTGAGGTTTGTCTTCGGCACTAAGGAACAGTGCCGCGGAGTGCCACCGTACCTACATCTCATGCTTATTTGTTTGTTAACTCTCTCTCAAATTTCGGGTCTGGATCAGCTCAGATCAGGTCACCAGACCAGGTCAGATGACCTTACCTCCAAAAATGCTTCAAGCGGCACCATTGAGAATACGTTTAATCAATTGATTTTAGGTAAATGCCACATAGTAGGCTGGCAGTATTCGAAACCCTTATTCCCCTCACTGCGGCAAGAGTGGTCGGTGGCCCACTGCGGTAGAGGCTATGTAAATGTTCAGCAGAAGACGAGATTCAAAACTAGGTTAATGCACAGTTCCCGCTTTTAAGACGTTGCACACAAAAAAAGTTAGGAAAGACGTTAATCCTTCGATATTCTATTGCTGCAGCCGATCCTGAACATCGGTGCTCTCAAATGACTGAATGCTATGGGTATGAAAGTGCCTGAATAAAAACGTCCTGGGTAATTCACGACGTAGTTCGGTCTTGTACCGGCGCCATTCACATGTCCAGAGTGATTTGCATTCTGAATTTCTTCCGTAGTCTGAAGGCAGATATAGTGTTTGCTAAAACGAGTCCCAAAGCAGCACAAGACTTATGTTTGTTTGCAACACAAAATGCTAAGCACCCAGCGGCCTTCAAGCCTCCCAAAGGAGGGACGAGCTGTTTATCGCTAGTGTTGCTCGCCAAGAAAATATCATTTTATCAGAAGACACAAAATGTGAGACTTGTCGAGTGCTTTTAGCGGTTACTATCATCAGGCTATTATAAGTAGACGTACCATACTACTATGCGCACTATAGTGTAGCGATGTCGTCATCCTTCGTGGCATGGCCACCGCGCTGCCCGTCTAAATGACTGGCTGGTTAGGCCACTGTCTAGCTTATTTCCGAATGCATGAGGAGGTTAAGGAACGTTAGCAAATGGGGCGGGGTAACGAATAAGTTGCTCAGCTTAAGGCTCCTCAGGGGATGCTCCTTAATGATACATGATCGTATTGTGATTGTTACTTGCCCAAACTCATCTGCATGGTGTCCCATGCCATAATGAAACATTCTCCGGGTTACCGTATCTGAAGCTGATCCGCATTTCAGAAACTGCGCAGGTTCCTGTTTGGACGTCCGACGACGCCATCCCCAGTCTGCAGAAGTTTCGCCTACATATGGCCTCCAAGTCTAGATAAACTGGAGAACATGTTGTAAAGGGTCATAAAGTGAGTGCAGGCCAGCTCATGATGGCCAGAGCTACCATCCTGCTGCGCCTTTTCAATCTCGCGTGAAACATGCAAGTAATTCCATCTCGCTTTGACATTTCAGATTCATTGCTTTGAGAAACGCCGAGGGCACTTTGCTATTGGATACCCTGTAGATAATAAATAAGTATCTGCATGAGTTTGACAAGTGAAAGTGATGTACGAATTAGACGGCTACCAGTTAGAGCTCTTCCTGAGTGGGAATTCCAAATGAATATCGGATACAATCTGATGGATCAGGGTGGGGCGGATTGGCTAGATAATTAGGCTAGTTTCGGATTCGAATTTGGATTTGGACTCGAATTGCTGGTAATCTAGTCGTAACTCTGCATACAAAGATCGTCGTGAAAGACGTATTGGCCTGGATGTGTTGGAAAATTAACGGCATTCGATATGAATTTCCGTTGCCATGACTAACTCTACTGCAAATCCTAATCAATGTTGGACACACCCGAATCCGTGCAATGTCATTTGTAAGAAGGCTATTTTGGAAAGGCCGTGGCCTTCCCATGCTCAAAAAAGGCGAACAGGGACCCCCTTGAAGGGATGTGTGTGCCGACGCCAGCCTTCTCCGCAGTGGCAGTGGTCCGGTGGTGGAGTCGCGTGCGAGGCCTGCAGCGGCGTGAGGTGGCGCCCACTGACGCCGCGCTCACTGCTCGGCCAATTAAGCGCCGGCGGCGGTGCCGTGGGCGGCTCTGAGCTGTTGTGACGGACGCACCGCATTGATTGCCGTCCCCACCTCGGGCTGTTTTTGCTGTTTTGCCGCTATGTGCTCTGGCTGTTTCGCCCATTGCTGCTCTACAGACACAAAAGGCATAGAAGAAGAAGCATAGCAGAGAGCACAAACATCGGATTTTTTGTCAGGTTAGGGGCGCGGCGCCTGGACGGATGGTTCCGACGGCGTCGATGGTGTCGCTACGCGCGTGCAGGGCCGCCGACCGATTGAAAGCTGGCGTGACGCCGGCGACAGATCAGGCAGGAATGTGCGGGCGCGGTGACAGTGAGTGACTTTTCCTGATCGACGCCGTAGTCGTGTCATATGCCCGGAAGACAGCAGCTTTAGCGACTGCAAGCCATTTCAAGAAATATAAGTGACTGGCAAGATTTACATGCACAATGCACGGCTTAAAGTACAAACTTTACTTGAATAAGCGTTCTTAGCGGCAGTACATGACCCTCAAAATTTCCGACTATGTCTGTGCGTTGGAGTTGGTGCTCATTATATTAACTTACCTTGTAGCAGCTTGTCATTACACTACATGTTTCCTTGGATGAAGATTCAAAAACGTATCCAATATCGTAATTTCAGAGGCTGTACCAGTATATTTTTATAAACTAATTGCATCGTAACATTTTCCACGAAGTGGCTGTTACGTCAGAGGTCAATGAGTCATGCTGATGACAAGTACGCTTTGATCATGGAATCCATGCTTTGATAGACCTTATTTCAATTATCTACTATACTTGTCTAGTCTAGTAGCATATCCTGAATTTATTGGCACGGCAACTAATGGTATTAAAGGGGTGGCTTTGGGCCATTATCCCATTTGGGGCCAGTCACCGGCGCGCTTCTGAGCCGAGTTATACCTTTATAAATTTTCCCTTCCCCTCCCGCCCCCCTCCCCTCTCCCTTTCCCGAATACGTACTCAGGTATCCGGGTAGAGTATTTATGACTGTTCGGCGAAATATGTTTCCAATTTGCTGCTTTCAAAGTAGGAAACACACAATTATAATTGTTTACGATCAAACCTTCCCAATGCTAAGCTACAGGGCTGCCTGCCCCCGCTAAGCTATCGTATCCAAATTTCAAGGAATCTGCCCAAATTGATTTTGGGAAAATCATAGAGCTAAAGTGTGTGTGGGGGCAGGGATGTGTGTGTGGGGGTATGTGTGTGTGTGTGTGTGTTTAGGGGTGCGTGTTTTGGTGTTTAAGTGCGCTTATAGAGTCTCAGATATTTACTTGGAACCGTTCAAGACCTGTAGGATTTCATATTTATGTTCTGCGATCCATACAATGGGTTTCATCGTTCATGCTCATAATGCTGAGGCTTCGCCCAGTGGTTTGGTTACATCCCAGATGACTGCGGTAAAGGGTCCAGTGCCAGAACGGATGTGATGTGTAACATCTCGAAACGAAAGAAAGCCGTTTTAGAAAACCACGAGAGGATGAGGCAGCATCCACCCCCTGACAAAAAAGGGTCAAGACGCCACATTTCAAAGTAGCCGGGGTGCTGGGCGTTCCCCACGGCGCGCGGAAGGCCTATCCCACTGCGGTGAAGTGTGCAGTGTTTTTGGTGCGGGTCCCAGCGACTAGCCAGTTCAGCCAGACTGTGACACAGCAGAGCCGACTGATGCCGGTGACTAAGCGGATTACATGGGACTTAGCGTAAAGTGTGGCATACTTCGAGCAGCAGCGGCGGATACGACATCCCTCGCAATATCTCGTGCAGAAAATCTCGTAAAAGACGAGCTTTCTGTCACATAGCAGACGGAGACAGTTCGTCTCTTCACACATAACTTAAATGGCAATTCGGCAGTAAAGTCAGGTCGGAGGAGACTGGACTTCAGCATGAGACGTCTCATAAGGATACTCGTTGAGCTTTAGAGGCACAACATTGTGATCTGGACAAGACAAAGACTGCAGCCGGCGCAACAAATCTGAGTCCCTCGTCCGTGTTTATTCAGCATCAGTCTAGCAGTGCGCCATTGCCAGTGAAAGTCAGTTCAGCAGGCCTGCACTTTCTACGGCTGAGAGGACCTGACGGCGCCACTGACAAGTTTCACTGCTCAGCTGACCGAGACGACAGGGCACGGCGGCTGTGTCTGAGCTGGCAGCTCCCATGGCTAGTTAGGTCATTCGACCGTAACCCTTCGCTGAAAATAGCTTTTGTTTCCAGAAATTGTTCCCGATCTGGCGAGATAAGTGCCGCTCTGCTAAATGGTTGTATTAACTGCTTTTGGTGATGCTGAAGAGGACCATGATTCAGCATTGGTCGTTGCACACCAACAAAAACTGTTACTAGCACCAACTGCACCCAGGCCTAGCTACCCGATACATTAGCAGTACAGAGCATGCATGGTTTTATGTTTTGAAGTTCATGGTAGCGCACTTGCACCACCGTGGTGTATCCCACACTTCAGCCGGCACGCAATTTTGGGAATAATTTCTCTGTACACACGCAATTTTTACACTTGTTTCTTTCGTTTGCATTCCACACAGTTCTTAGACCAAGCTAAGCTGAGCAGGCGTCTGAACTTATAAAATTATCATATGTACATCTTGTCCAAGGCCTTAAAAAAGAGCTTTAAAAAGCAACCTCATTTAGAGGTTTAGGTTGTGACGTCAGCAGTTGCAAGGCGGAGCCGCCTATTTATTCAATGAGAATCGACTCGGATCGTGGAGTGTTTACGGTTCAAGATGCATCGCGAGGTAGACCCAAGATTTATTACCCCACGTCCTCAAAAACAGTATTATTGCCCCAACACCAACTATCCGATAGCCCGTCTTCACAATGCAGCGACAATGCGTTCAAGCAACCAGGTGATTGCGACGTCATCACCATGGTGAATGCCAGATTGAGGTTGCCATTTTGGCATAGGCTAAAGCCGGGCGCAACCCCGATCTTGTCGGGGATAAAGCTCAGAATTGCGACATCGGTAAGTAAATGGAATCAGCAATGTGCATCCTCATAAAAACATTGGACAGAATTAGACCTCCATTACAACACCGGAGAACTTTTAGTCCTGGCTCATTTAACAAAATAAGTTATGGAATAACATATTTATATAAGTATATATATATATATATATATATATATATATATATATATATATATATATATATATATATATATATATATATATATTCATTTAGACAAGGACGATTAAAAATCGATAGATGAGTCACATTTTGAGAGCTTCTTTTGTTGTTTTTTCTATTATTCGTATCAGGAGTCTTATTTCAGGTGGTGTTTGGTAAATCAATGATCCAAAATTCATGCAATTCAGACTAGTTTCAACTGTATTCAAAAAATTATTTTCAAGGACTGCATGTCGCTGCTCACAGTTCAAATATTCATATTTGAAAATTAGATTGATTAGAATGAGCTAAAAAAACTAAGACACTTCCATGAGGCAATGGCAAACGTTAACAAGTCACAATGGAATCATACAAGAATAATGCTTTAAACAATCATTTACTAAATAGGTACAAGTCATTTTAAATCAGACGTTTCATACAAGATACTATGTTTTACTCAGCTATACATGAAGCATTTTAAGCAGATTAAAATGATTCAGGAGTGCCATTGTAAAGTAAGCATTTCCTTACAGTTTTAAATTTAACTTTTAGTGAAGCCAAACTAATCCATAAAATACTTCAGCCCAGTTTTACCAATGAATCGACCCGAATCGAGGTGATAGGATTATTAATGTCGTTTATTTAAGGTATAGTGAGTGTATGATGATAAGTAATATGTATTGATTATGCCCGATGATGCTATCTGGAATAGTGAAACGTTGCGAAGCAATGAGGTTTTTGGAGAACTTTTAAGGGATCTACAACGCAGTGAAAGGAAAACTATAAGAACTATGGAATCCTTATATAAAAATATTACTAAAACTCGATTTGCCGTCATATTTAATTAAATCTGTATATATATATATATATATATATATATATATATATATATATATATATATATATATTTTATATATGAAATCGGTATATATACATATATATATACTTACATAAATATGTTATTCCATAACATATTATGTTAAATGAGCCAGGACTAAAAGTTCTCCGGTGTTGCAATGGAGGTCTAATTCTGTCCAATGTCTGTATGAGGATACACATTGCTGATTCCATTTACTTACCGATGTCGCAATTCTGAGCTTTATCCCCGACAAGATGCACATATGATAATTTTCTAAGTTCAAACGCTTGCTCAGCCTGGTCTAAAAACTATGTGGAATGCACACGAAAGAAACAAGCGTAAAAATTGCGTGTCTTTTGTATATTGTTTTCAACTAACTGGCTAGATATTGTATAGCAATACTGTCTTGTATTTTTATTATTTGAATGTGAAGGAAAAACCAGTTTTGGTCCTAAATATAAAAGATAACACTTTCAAGCTTGGCTTAAAGGACGCAATGCGGAAACAATACTGAATGCCAGCATTGGATTTCAATATCTTTCAAATACTACCCAGCAATAATACATTTGTTGGTTAGTAATTGGAACAAATCCTTACCCGGGGTATGGCACTCAAATTAATGTGTGAATTAATTAATAAATTCATTAATGTCCATCCAACGGGTAAAAACAACTACATTTTGAAGATTGAGTAGCCATGGTCAAGAACATTTTGATCTGACCCGGTCAATAGCTGTTGCCCCGACGAAGTCGTTTGCAAACCGCGATTACCAGTTCAAGTCCGGTTCATGTCCGAAACAACAGCAGTCGCTTCCGAATCCATAACGTGATCCCAAACTACCAGAGCTCTCTGGAGAATCCAATCCAATCCGATCCCAGACAATCAATCAATCAATACGATCCCAGCCAATCCAATCCAATCAGATCCAATCTGATGTAATCCAATCTGATTCCAGCCAATACAGTCCAATCCGATCACAGCCAATCCAATCCAATCTAATCCGATCCAATCTGATCTAATCAAATCGATCGGTTCCAACACGATCTGATCAAATAAAATCCGATCCACTCCGATCCGATCCGATCCAATGCGATCCCAGCCAATCCAATCCAATCCGATCCAATCCGATCCAATCTGATCTAATCAAATCGATCGGATCCAACACGATCTGATCAAATAAAATCCGATCCACTCCGATCCGATCCGATCCAATCCGATCCAATCTGATCTAATCAAATCGATCGGATCGAACACGATCTGATCAAATAAAATCCGATCCACTCCGATCTGATCCGATCCAAGCCCTGCGATCCATGAATCGGATGGGATCGGATATTCATTCAGATGTTTGATCCATGATTGACTCTAGCGAAGGGCAAGTCATAACCTACAGTGACTGCTGTAAGTGGGTGATAGTGACAGCGGGGCCGGAAATGGCAATGCTCCATCGTTGTGGGGCGTTCGCCGAGTGTTGCAGGGAGTGGCTGCTCAGCGTGTCTGCTGTCCGTTGGTGTCGCGTGCTCTCTGCTCAGCTCGCTTCGCTGTTCTCACCCCTCCCCTCTCCGCAACATCAGCTCGCCCCATTGATGTCTAGCTCGCACGACTACACAGCCCTCTTATGTATATATTACGGGCAGTATGGTATTTCAGGCAATTTGAGAACTGCCCAGGCATTTGGTCAGTTTGCAAATTGCCCAAGCATTTTGCATAGTGCCCGGCTCTCCGGTCATTTCACGAACTGCCCGGGTAGTATACAAATTGCCCGGGCTGTTCACAAACTACCCAGTGCTTATACTCACGGGCAGTATGAGAACTTGGGCAGTTTGCAAATTGCCTGGGCAGTTTGCAAACTGACTGGACAATTTACAAAAATGCAAGCCGACTTAGCACACTGGTTGAAAAATGCCATCCGTGACCAAAGCTCTCTTGTGTTTGCGTTCAGTCTTCCATTGAATGAAAGGAGTATAACTTCTCAGCATGCAGGCACGTAGCCAAGGGAGGGGGCTATGAGCGAATGCCCCTCCCCCTTGGACTCAGTTGAAGACACTGAGAAGGGTCCCCCACAGAAGGCCCTCATCGATTTCGTTTAACCCTTCACCCGGTGGGGGTGTTTGAACACCCCCTCAGGTTTTTTCGGTGCGGGAAAACGCGGCGGCGCTCCGCACCGCCGTACCTGTCACACCTGATCCTTGATCGATTCCGCAACTTCCACCAAAATTTTGAGGTTGGGTCATCTCAGGTCAGGTTACCAGTGCATGCCAAATGACCTCACCCCCAAAAATGTTTAAGTGGCATAAGTAAGAAATGGGTGAATCTATCTGATTGAAACTTATACCACATACTGGGCCCAGCGAGTAATACAGATATTTCGGAATTTTTCATATCGATGACCAAGGGTCAGTTATAGATGATGACCTTTCCATTGGAAATGAATGGGGAAAACATATTTTTGGCTGTATTTGTGTAGATACAGCTGCAAAGACCTTCATATTTTCCAAATCGTTGTATTTTGGGCTCCTTTCTACCTTCATGTTGCAATGTTTTACCTGTGACCTTTCAGAGGTCATCTGGGACTACTTAAGCCGCGCCCCAGCGGGGTCCGGCGCCACCTTCGCCCCACCGGGGGCATCAATGGCCTCCCTCTAACTCCGAAAATATGGGAGTTAGCACAAATCTGCAAAGTTTATTAAAAGGCTCGCGTGAATTCAGTAAGACATTCAGTAATGGTTTGACCTCCAGAGGTCAAGTTAGGTCGAGATAGGCTATTTTCGCTCAAATATACAACGCTTAAGCAAACTCGGCATAACTCTTATGCCATTTGAGCTATTGAGATCTGGTAAAAACATTTGATAGGAAAATGCCAGACCTTTTTCCGCTATTGGAACGTAATGACCTCCCGCCACTGGTTTGACCTCCAGAGGTCACCTCGTGACCTAATATGACCTGAGGTCACGAAAGGTCAGAAAGTGACCTTGCTGTATATCAAATGAAATCCAGTGACAAGACATGCACGATGATGTTTGATGTAGCGCTGTAGCTTAATTAGGTCAGAAGTTATTGTCAAATTACTGTTTTGACCCCTGGTGATCTTGGATGACCTCGGAGAGGTCAAAGGGAAAATATTTCTCCTGGAATCCGTTGAATGGTCTCCAGGAACGCTTTTCTGAGCAAGCTGAGTATTTGCAATCGTTTTTGTGACTTCTAGATCATAAGACAGCTTTTCCCCATGTTTTTTCAATGGGAGAGGTCACCTCGTGACCTGACCTCAGGTCACGAAATTGAAAAATCTCGTAATACATCTTGTAGAACCTGAAGATTTCAGGAAGTGTAGGAAGTTTCAAATTGATCGACTTAAAAATGTAGCTCTTATAGGCTCAAAAGTTGAAGTGAGGTAACCTTGGTTGACCCCGCCTGGTGATCTGACCTTGCGTGACCCGGAATACAAAATTCCAGGAATTGTGGGAAAATGATGGGGTGAGAGGTAAAACCCTTAATCGCGGTGCTGCACTTGGTCGTTTTTCTGTTATCCCGAAAAAAACCTTAGGGGCCATCGATGGTCCCCGGTGGGGCCAGGGTTAAGCCAGTTTCAGACATGGGTCAATAACTTTGCAGAAAATGGTGATAAAGCTTTTATTTTGATTCTTTTACGTTTTTATTGTTTTTGCGAGTCGATTGATATGCAGATTGACTATGCTAGGTTGAAAAGTGACTTTAACCCGACCTTAGGTCAGGTCATTTTTGTTTTGACCTAGTACAGTCATATAAAACATCATTCGATTCACCGTAACGAGAGGAAGCGAATTGTCCTAAGCAGGCATTCTAACTCCACTCTGTCAGAGCTACATGAAAAAAACAATTTAATTTTCTTAAATACATATAAATTTTTTATTTGTAAATATTTGACATCACAATATTAAAAAGTGTAATGTTCACTGTTAAATTAATCACTATTTATTTAGCACAGTGCAGTATTTACTGAAAATGCAAGTGTAAATGTATCCTAAGTATTTTATGAACTACAAATGCAAAATAATTTCACTTAAATAATAATTACAGTACCAAAATATAATTTACTTTCCACTAGTCCTATCACTAACTTTTGGTCTGAAGAGGTAGTCTTTAAAATTAATTTTTACGTTTTCTTATTGATGTTCTGTTAAATATAAAAATTCTTTATTTGGTGCAAGTTGTGTCCATTCTATTATTTCAGCTAACAACAAAGGTTTTAATTCCATAATTTAATGTCGGTTGGACGGAATTCCTTCGTAGCTATCTTACTGTCTGTTGATCTACATATTGTATTTATGGAAATAATTGTATTATTTTAGCAAAATATGGTCATCAACTTTTTTTTCTCGTGGTCAGGCAGCCGGCGGGGCGTGCCGGTCGGGGTGCTTTTGTCAGGTGGTGTATTGGTGCCGCAATTTAGTCTCATTGAGCCTATGACTAGATCATTAGCGATTTAAATATTTTTGACAATTAAGTGCCTTTTTGGTCAGTTAGGGCATTCTGTCGCCTTTAAGCACCGGGAGGAGTATAGGCACATAATCTTTTAGAAAATGCCTCATCGTCGCCAATAATGTACGGGTGAGCAATGGTGACATCGGTGCGCTGTTTGGCCATGATGATATTGCCGAGCTGATATGTGTAGTCAATTTGGTGCCTAAAAATATTGTGCGAACCTATATATCTATTAGTCTGATGCCTAGCTTCTGGTGTTTAGCTTTTAGTGTCCCGGTGATGGGCCGAACTTATTAATGCCTGTTATGTCAGGCGCAGCGGGCAGAGGGATGTATCGGTGCCGGTCTTTATTGCCAGGTGGACCCCGTTTGGGCCATGCCAAATTTAGTGCCTAGGCCTTGAACTAATGGAATAATACATTTAGCGATTTAATATTTACAATTAAGTGCTCTTTGGTATAATTAGTAGGAGCCCGGAAATTCTTCTCTAACATGCCACATTCTATGACCGGTAATGACCTCAATATTGGCCTGAGCCAAAAAGTGACCAATGTAGCTTCGTCCTGAATTTTGTATGAGCTATCCAACAGCGTTTGCTTTTTTCGCTATCCCGCATAGGAGCCGAGTTGGGGGAGGGGGTGTTTGAATGAATACCTCTCCATTCCCACCAGGGCAAAGGTGGCTTGGAGCACTGGCGGTGGAACTGACTGGAGGGAAGGGGGTACCGGGGCATGGCCCTCCTTAAACCAAAAATTGTATCACTAGCCCTATGGCGTTGACTTGAAAGAGATGGGTTGAAAAACCCATGGTGGGCCCATCGGGGTGGGTGTTAATGTTCCAAAAGTTTATTATGTAAGCTCAAACATCATCGGAATCCTTGTCTCGGAGGGTCTTAATAGTTCGTCTTCGGGGTTCCCAGAGTTGGTCTCTGGGGTGTTCTTGGAGGGGGCAAGAGTTGGTCTCGGGGGCCTTTAACCCGCGCCCCAGTGGGGATGGGGAAATGTCAACCATCCCCCGAACTAGGCTCCCGAGCGGGGTAACGAAAAAAACGGGAAAAGCGGTTAGCTGCCCATAAAAAATTCTGAAACAGTATCACTAATACTTCTTTTGCTCAGGCTATTATTGAGGTCAAATGATAATAAATAATTTGCTTATAATATTTTTTTCTTTTTAGCGTATGACTAGGTCAATTTATTTCATTGTATAGATTTATTCATATATTTCAGTTAGGGTCATTCGATTCCTCTCAATACGGCAATTCGAATGATGTATACCATAACCATACTAGGAAAAAAGAAATGACCTAATCTAGGGTCAGGTCAATGTTATTATCTGACTAAACATCGTCAACATGCATATCAATCGACTCATAGTGACGATCCAGAAGTATCAGTATCAAACTGAAACTCTTTCGCCATTTCCTGCGATGTTATTATAGCCTCAAAACCTGCTTAAGTATTCCCAAATGACCTCTCAAAGGTCACACGTCAAACATGCAGAATGAACCTTGCGTGAGGCCTAAGGAAAAACGATCCCGAGAATGAGAAGTCTTCTAAGCCGTATCGACCGAAATTGAGAGAATTTTCAGCCAATTTGCGTTTTTCCCTTGCATTTACAATAGGGAGATCATGACTCGTACCTCGCAGGTGACACCATGTCTCTTGCAACGAAATAAAAAATACCGGAGTAGGTTTTTGGCCCCCGGTGGGTTCATTATGTGATAAGTTTCAGATCGATAGATTAATTCTGTCCTGGCTAATGGAATCTGAAGTAGGCTTTAGTTCACTTGACCTGACCTAATGACCTTAGCCAAGATGACCCAAGCTTAAAATGCTCAGAATAGCTGCGGAATTTATCAGGGACAGGCTACGGCAAGAACCTATGGCAGCGTTCACGCCGCCATTTTGTCGTGCCACCAGAAAATCCGAGGGGAGCTTGCAATATTCAATTAAATGTTCCGGCCTACAGTCGCGAATAATTAGCCGGCCAATATTCAACCCCGCCAGAGTGCACTCTTGTTGTATTCATACCGCTTCTTGGACGGCCACCGTCTGCTGTCAGGAGCGGCAAAACGTCTGGATTTAGGGGGGCAACATGGACTTTTCAATACATTGATTTCCGTTCAATGCAATAGGAATAGTTTTTAAGCTTCTCATTTAAGAGGGTCAATGTGCCCCCGGTGCCCCCTAGTTCCACCACCAGTCCTGTTGTCATGTGGCTCAAACCAATGCCACAGGGGTCAAATCCTTTCCTTTTGGTTTTATAATTTCAATCTAAGCCTACATCCATTCCGATTCATGTGAACACCGGTCATTTTGCAAACTGTCCGCCGGCTGGGCAGTTTTTAAAATGACTGGAGAGCCGGGCACTATGCAAAATGCCCATGTAGTTTGCAAACTGACCAAATGGCCGGGCAGTTCGCAAACTGCCCTGCTTTCTGGGCAGTTTGCAAAATGCCTGGGCAGTTCGCAAAATGTCTGAAATCCCATACTGCCCGTACCATATACATCCTCTTTTGTCGCTACTATTAGAATATGGCGCCATGGCTGCCTCCTATATCTGCATTCAAGCGACCTGTCCGTATCTGTTCAAACCTCCGCTTCTCATGCGCAGTGAAATGGTATGCTCTCTTTTATACGGCTCTCTGCCCTTTTACCACTCCAATAAGGCATATTATTACCGGACCAGTAGTATGGGTCTCAGTGACGGATCCAAGGGGGGCCCAGGGGGCCCGGGCCCCCCTTAGCTCCGAAGCGCCCCAGTAAAGCTCAGCTCATATCGGGCGCCGAAGGCGCCCGATATGAGCGGCGCGTCTGTACCCATTTCGTGCGCCAAGGTGGTAGATACCACTTATTCCACTGGAATAAACACATACTCCTTAAAACCTTGGCGAAGCGCCCCTGCCCAAACACTAGACGCCTTTACTGGTCTTTTGCGCCCCAGTAAAATGTTGAAGATGAAATTTAGAAAGCTAACAAAAGCGCCCCGGCAAAGAAAAGGCGCCACTAGATAGCAAGATTGCGCCATGGGGAACTAATGCACCCCTAAGTAGCCTAGGCGCCCCCTGGATGAAGCGCCCCTGGGTACCCTAGGCGCCCCTGGATGAAGCGCCCTACGTATACCATATGCGCCCTTGGCTAGGAAAGGCGCCCCTGGGCAGCAAAGGCAAATCTTGGTAACATAGGTGAACTGGACAACATAAGCGCCCTTTAGATAGAAATAGGCGCTTTAGGAAAATAAAATGCTCACCTTCGGTAGAAAAAGGCGCCCTTTGATAGCCTAGGCGCCCACTGGAAAAAGCGCCCTACGGATGTCATTTGTCATATGCACCCTTGGATAGCAAAGGCGCCCCCTGGACAGCAAAGGCGCCCCTGGGTAGCAAAGGCGCCCCTAGGAAGGCACCCCTTCGATAGAAACACGCCTTTGGATAGCCTAGGCGCCCCCTGGATGAAGCGAACTACGGATATCATATGTGCCCTTGGCTAGGAAAGGCGCCCCTGGGCAGCAAAGGCAAATCTTGGTAACATAGGTACCCCGGACAGCATAAGCGCCCCTTAGATAGAAGTAGGCGCTTTAGGAAAATAAAATGCTCACCTTGGGTAGAAAAAGGCGCCCTTTGATAGCCTAGGCGCCCACTGGAAAAAGCGCCCTAAGGATGTCATATGCACCCTTGGATAGCAAAGGCGCCCCTGGACAGCAAAGACAACCCTGGATAACACAAGTGCTGTGGACAGCAAAGGCGCCCCTAGGACGGCAGCTCTTCGATAGAAAAACCGCCTTTGTATAGCCTAGGCGCCCCCTGGATGAAGCGCCCTACGGATATCATACGCGCCCTTGGCTAGGAAAGGCGCCCCTGGGCTGCAAAGGCAAATCTTGGTAACATAGGTGCCCTGGACAGCATAAGCACCCCTTAGATAGAAATAGGCGCTTTAGGAAATAAAATGCTCACCTTGGGTAGAAAAAGGCGCCCTTTGATAGCCTAGGCGCCCACTGGAAAAAGCGTCCTACGGATGTCATATGCACCCTTGGATAGCAAAGGCGCCCCTGGACAGCAAATACAACCCTGGATAACACAAGTGCCGTGGACAGCAAAGGCGCCCCTGGGTAGCAAAGGCGCCCCTAGGAAGGCACCCTTCGATAGAAAAGCCGCCTTTGGATAGCCTAGACGCCCCCTGGATAAACTAGGAGCCCGAGAAGAAAAACGAGCGCCCCACTGGGAAGTACAGGCGCCCTCTGTATAACATAGATGTCCCTTATCCACCTTCAGCTGCCCTGCATTGGAGCAGCGCCCCCAAGAGCAAAGGCGCCCCTGGACAAAAAGCCGCCTCCTGGTATCAAAGGCGCTCTTAGATAACATATGCGCCCCTTAGATAGGAAATAGGCGCTCCAGGAAAGCAAAATGCGCCCCTTGGTTAAGAAAGGTGCCCTTGGATGGCAAAGGCGTCCCTGGACAGCAAAGGCAAATCTGGGAAACATAGGTGCCCTGGACAGAATAGGAGCCCCTTAGATAGAAATAGGCACTTCAGGAAAATAAATGCAACCCTTGGATAGAAAAAGTGCCCTTTGATAGTCCAGGCGCCCACTGGATAAAGCGCCGACGGATACCATATGCACTTTTAGATAGCAAAGGCGCCACTGGACAGCAAAGACAACGCTGGATAACACAAGTGCTTTGGACAGCAAAGGCGCTCCTGGATAGCAAAGGCGCCCCTAGGAAGGCACCCTTCGAAAGCAAAGGCGCCTTTGGATATCCTATGCGCTCCCTAGATAAACTATGTGCCTGAGAAGGAAAATGAGCACCCCATTGGGAAGAACAGGCTCCCCCTGTATAACATAGATGTCCCTTATCCATCTTCAGCTACCCTGGATTTGAGCAGCGCCCCTCAAGAGCAAAGGCGCCGCTGGACAAAAAGGCGTCTCCGTATATCAAGGGCACTCCTAGATAATATATGCACTCCTTACATAGAAATAGGCACTTCAGGGAAGTGAAAGGCGGCCTTTGGTTAGGGCGGCGCCCTTGGACAGCCTAGGCGCCCTCTGCATAAAGCGCCCTACAGATAACATATGCGCCCTTGGATAGCAAAGGCGCCCCTGGACAGCAAAGTTAACCCTTCTTGAAATAGATTATCTGTACAGCATAGGCGGCCATGGATAAACTAGGCGCCTGAGAAAGAAAACAAGCGCCTCACCTCACAGAAAGAATTTATTACAAGGTACAAGCTTAAAATTGTGTTTCTACAAGTTTTACCATTGCAGAACAATAGTTGCACCGTAGTTCAATTACCGAAGTAAAACAACCCTGGTTAACACGCGCATTGACGGGGGTCTGAGCCACCTTCGCATTGACGGGGGGCGGGTACCCGCCCCCCTAAGATCTCGAGAACCACGGTAGGTAGCGAAAAACGGTAAACGGCGTTGGGCTGCCCATCCACTTCTCCATCGAAAACATTTCAACCATTTTTTTGTCAGGTCACATTTAAGGTCACGAGAGGTCAAAACATGCCCGTCATAGGGATAACATGTAAAATTCAGTATTTCGGGCATTACATCTGAACAAGTAAAGATAGAGCAAAACGACTTAAACTATATGAATCCTCTTAGCAAGCCAAATCGAATGATATATAATTTGACCCTGCTAGGTCAAATCAAGGATTTGACCTGACCTGAGGTCAGGTCAGGGTCAAATTATATAAAATGCATATCATTAGAACCGCAAAGCCCATGCGAGTCTAATGCAGCTAAAAGAAATGCTCTATCACCATCCGTTACTGAGTTATTCCGTAAAAACCATTTTTCCCATGTATTTCCAATGGAGAGGTCATGCCTCGTACCTGACCTTAGGTCATCGATATCAAAAATACCGGAACATATGTTAGAGAACTCGGTGGGGCCATTATGTGATATGAGTTTCAATCGGATAAGTTCACCCTGCTCCGACTTATGCTATCTTAAACTTTTTTGAGGTCGGGTCACTTGACCTGTACTGGTGACCTGACCTGAGATGACCTAACCTTAAAATTTTCACAGAAGTTGTAAAAAAGATGAGGGAAAGGGTATACCAAGTACGGCGGCGCTACGCGCCGCCGTTTTTCTACTGTCTCCGAAAAACCCGAGGGGGGCGGGTACCCGCCCCCCGTCAATGCGCGTGTTAAGTCACTAGCATAAAGCAATGCAATTACTACGGAATGACAACCTTGCCTTGTGCCACAATAGTGCGCGCCTCGTTCATACCTGGTTCATACCTTGCTTGCGCACCAGCGCTGCACTAACTGAATAATAGGCGTTGTAGTGGCATTGTAAATAGCTGGTAGGTAAAGCTAGGGCGTTGCTGCACCCTTGCTCGGCCATTTTCGTTTGACTATGGTTTCAAATACCTGCTCGGGTTACGGTCGCCATCTTGCTTTCTGTTTACCCGTGGTGATACACAGTGGCCTGGCACGCATGCCGTGTAGGTTAGAATAAATGTGACTTATTTTAATCAATCGTGGAACTTTGGAAGCTGTCTGGAATATTTGTCAGTGATCTGCAAGTGGAAAGAATTGTTCTCTGTTCCAATAGTTGAAAAGTGAGGCATTTTGGAATGGTCAATCCAGGTCCAGGTAAGTAGGGATGTGGTTACGTCAGGCATGTATGCCATATTGGTATTAAGGCTCATATTTTCGTGTCAAAGGAGCACAGACTATTTGATCATATGGCTTAGGTACCTGCAGTGGGTAGAACCTAATTGTGTTTGCCCTATGGGCCCGTTTGAAAAATAGGGTGAGTTGAGTTCCAATATGATCTTGTTGGTGTCTTCAGATGGATCGGCGCCTGATGAGTGATGCTGTGTTTTACCGATATGGGTAAGACAACGTGCGGGTTATTTTCTTGCTTGATAGGTGGCTCAATGCTTACCCTTTTTCTACCGATGGTTTTCCGGTTGCATTTGGGGGCAGAAAACGCTTTAGCTTTCGCATAGAGACTGAAAAGTTACTTTTGAAGCAGAGGTAGGTACAAGGGGAGGGGCTAAGAGGGCTCAAGCCCCCTTCCACATCATGAAATGTCAGAGTGCCTAAAGTAAATGCGTAGTCGGATGCTGTCTAGACACTATGGCGGGATAGGCGCGAACGCCCAAGCTTCCCCCCTCCCCCGAAATGAAGTCCTGGATCTGCCGCTGTTGTAAAGACGTAATCCGAATCTCGTTTTACCCTTGTAATAAGCCTTGCAACACCCTTGTTCCCTCCCCGTTACGCACTGGTAAAGCGGTTGTGCAAGCAAGGTTCTAATCTCGTCACGCTCTTGTAGGAAGGCTGCCGTTGCGTACAAGGCGGACACAAGACTTTGTTCTACCCTTGTTATGGGGTAATCATGACCGAGTAGAGGGCTTGTGGGGACGTTGTCAGCCATTGTCTTTGTCATGTAGGTTGACCATAGTTAAGTTACAAGGTTCGTACAACGTCTTCCAGCAACCATTGTCGTACTATGGTTCTACCATTGTTCTACATGGTTTTTTCCTTTGTATTTCCCTTGTTTTCGTGGCACGGATTTTGAACGTACAAGCTTTGCGTTTTACCCTAGTAATTTTCCATGTAAACAAGGGTCTGACAAGGTTTGCCCTTGTAAAAATTTCTTTCTGTGCTGAGAGTACAGGCACCCCAGGATATCATAAGTGTCCCTTTCCATCTTCAGCTGCCCTACTGTCTATGGTTTGGCACACCTGTCTGACAGTCGCGCGCTCTGTTACAGGGCTCGAGCGCTCAATTTGAGCATGAACTGCCTTTAACCACATTTATTTAACCTATAACTGAAGGCTTAGTGCTCCATCGCTGCAACCGGGTGCCTTTTTCAGTATGTGCGCCCCGTTTCCGAGAACGCTGCCCTCACCAACCAGCAGTCCTCCCCGCTCAGCAGATGAGCGCCTCTTTCTGATAACTAGGCACTTTATTTCAGTGTCCGAGCGCCTTATTTCAGAAGTTTTATTCTCCATCTATTTTGGGCTCCTCCTGGATTGCAGAGGCGCCCCCTCAAGTACAAAGGCGCATCTGGATAGAAAAGTGCGCCTCATGTTTGCAAAGGCGCTCCAAGATAGCATATGTTCCCCTCAGATGGAAATAAGCACTCCAGGAAAGTAAAATGCTCCCTTTGGGTAGCAAATGTGCCCCTTAACAGCGAAGGCAGCCCTAGATAACAAAGGTTCTCGGGACAGCATAGGTGCCCTTGGATAAACTGGTGCCCGGAAGAGAAAAATAGCGCCTCACCGGAGACAAAAAGCACCCCAGGATAACGTAGGGGCATGTATTTCAATCATGTCTGTGATTGAAAAATACACCTAGACAGCATATGCGCCCCTGGATAGAAAGACACCCCTGGGCAGTAACGGCGCCCCTGGAAAGCAATAGTGCGCCCCTGTGGAGAAAAAAAAACCGCCTCCTGAATAACCTAGGCACCGCCCCGAAATATCAGATGCGCCTGGATAGAACAGACTGCCTTGAATAAAACAGCGGCCCTGGATAGTAAAGGCGCCCTTTGATAGCATAAGCGTTCCTTAGCAACAATATGGGCGCTACATGAACTCAAGGTTCACGTGCACCTAAGCCCAATAATATAGCAATCAATCGATGCCGAAGCACTCCTTAAAGCACGGGCGCCAAATTTCCTAAGAAGTAAAGGCGCCTCTGGGTAGCAAAGGCGACCCTCGACAGTGGTGTAGGTATTCCTGAATAACAGCAGCGTCCCTTGATAAGAATAGCCCCAAGATGGCACAGGTACCCTGTTGATAGGAAAAGCGCCCCTGAATATCAGAGGCACCCTCTGAATGAGGTGCCCATGGAGAGCATAAGGGCGCCCTATGCATAGAAAATTGCCGCCCCTGGATAGCCTAAGCGCCCCTTGCATAGGGTAGGCGCCACTGGGTAGTATAGGTTACCTTGAATAAAAATACGCCCCTCAATACCATGGTGAACCTGGATAAGAAAAAGCTCCCCTTGGGCACTGGGTATCAAAGGCACCCCCGGAACAGCAAATATACTCCTGGATAGCTAGGTTGCGTCCATTGGGGAGCGAAGGCGCCCCTGGGTGGCACAGGTGCCTCATCGAAGCAAAGGCCCCCCCCCAGAGAGCATAGGTGTCCCTGATGAGCATAGGTACTCCTGGACAGCCCCTAAATGACGTTGCATAATGTTACGATTCCTATTATGACGTATGCTATTATATCAAAGTAAATGTTATTCAGTGTTTAGATCAAGGTTACAGGTCAATTTTAAAGGTCACTGGCCTTGATGATCAAGGCTTGATCAAAGGTCATTGGTAAGCTTGGGCACAACGCTAGTTATAGCGTAAATTAGGCATAATATGTTGGGTTGTGCCGTAATAGGTCAATGACCTTGTAGGACCTTGACCCCAAAAATTGCAGACATTGTTTAAAGCCTTCCCTTTTGGCCTCAGCCCTGTTCTAGAGTATTCGAGCCCCGTTCCGGCCCGTTGGGGGTGTCTTGAACACCCCCTCGAGGTCTCCCAGTGGCACGAAAAAACGTCGGCGCGAAGCGACACAGTACTTGTCACACCTTATCATTGATCAATTCCGCAACTTGCCCTCAAAATTTAAGGTTGCGTCATCTCAGGTCAGGTCACCAGTGCAGGTCAAGTGACCTCATCCCAAAAAATGTTTAAGTTGGCGTAAGTAAGAAAAGGGTGAATCTATCGAATTCAAACTTGTACCATATAATGGGCCCAAAAAGTACTAATATATTTATTGCGGAATTTTTCCCATCGATGGCCTAGGGACAGGTACGAATCATGACCTCTCCATTGAAAATGCATGGGGTAAAACGGAAATTTGCCGAAAAATTGCTCTATGTCTGCAGACGCTGCTTGAAATACCTTCGGATTCCCCAAATCATGGTATCCTAGGCCTTTTTATCGGTTCATGTTGCAAGTTTAGACATGTTACCTCTGAGAGTTCATCTGGGGCTTCCTAAGCAGGTTTTAAGACTTATGTTAATTGCTTTGCAGGAAATATTGATAAAACCCGTATTTTGATACCATTTTTTATTGCTATTGTGAGTTGATTCATATGCATACTGACTATGCTAGGCTAGATGGTGACCTTGACCTAGCCTTAGGTCAGGTCATTTTTATGTTTTGACCTAGTATAGTCATATTATGCATTATCTGATGATTCGCCGTAACGAGAGGAAGCGAAGTGTGCCTAAAAATGATTCTAGCTCAACTCTGGCAGATGCTAGAGTATATACACAGAGACATGTTGTAAGCTTTGTCTCGGGGGAGGGACCCTAGCGCTGATCGCGGGAAAAATCCCCAATGGCCCCCAGGGGCCCTCAGGGAGTCAGGAAATCTGGCGTGGGTGGAATCCGGTAGGAGGGATTTTGGGTCTCCAAAATCAGCTGAGGGGTCCGTGCCAGTTAAGGGGGCCCCAGATAAGGGCCCCGACCAGCTCATTTGACCTCAGCACCAACACAGGATTCTCAAGACCAGCGTGGGGTGCCTACCTATTTAAACGGTTTCTAAATAAGCTCAGGAACCCAAAACTAACCCAGGGGTCCAATTTTCAACTCATGGGGCCCAGACACTCTGAGGGGAACCTGCAGAAGCTCAGAAGGCCCATAAAAATAATAGGGCTAGACTAGCTGGGTGCCTCGACGAACTAGTGCCCAGATACGCACAACGGGCCCCAAACAAGCTGAAGGGATCTATATCAGTTAAACGAAAACAATACCAACCCAGGGGACCCTGACCAGCTTAAGGGACACTAATCCAGCTTGGGGCTCAGAGCTCAGAGCTCCAGCTTTTAGGTCAGAGGGCCCAGGACCGGTTGAGGGGGCCCTATATCAATAAAAGGGCCCAAAAAGCTTAATAGGCTCCAGCGGCGACATATAGGTTTAAAGTTCAGTGTGAGAGCCTGGTTAACTAAAGCGGTCCCAGATCAGCTGAGGGGACTCAATATAAACTCATCGAAGTCACCGAAAACTCAGGGGCCCAGGCCCGCAGAGGTTCTGCGGCCTATGAGGCTCAGGTTAGCGTCAATCGGGTATTTCAGTATTGAGCCGTTAGCCAGGACAACAGGACAACTGTGATAAGTGGAGGTGGTGGTTACGACACCTCAGTTTTTACCATGACCGAATATAACTGTATTATTTGCTCATCGTGCTTCAGTTTGTGTCAGTGGGTGCTTTCAGCATTTTCTACCCCGGTACCAGTCGTTAGCTGGCCCGAAATATGCTTGATGGTAAACGTGAACATGTCCTCACTGAGAGGAAGCTTTCATGAAAATAAGCATTTACAAATCCTTTTTTAAACGCGTTCTTCATTGACACTGGCCGCCTTTTGGGTGTTAAATTGGCCAGTGGCGGATCCAAGGGGGGAGGGGAAAAAGGCATTCCCCCAAACGAAAAAGCTCGGGGCAAAACTGCGTTTTCGCCCCCCAAAGCGATCGACCTCCTTTTTCCCCTACTCCTTCTTAGTTTATAAGAAAGATTTTGGTGTTCCAACTCTCAACTTCAAACAGAACATAAGTTGATAAGATGTCCCCTGGCCTGTCCCCTCGAATCCGGAAATGTAAAAAACACTGAAGATTAAATATTCGGGCACAGCCCTTCATCAGAATCATGGAGTAAATATCTATAATTCTCAGTTATAGTATAGCCAGACCTCCATAGTATAGCAAGTCATAGTATAGCCAGCCTTGGATAGGAAGAAGTATCTCGAGCCCATATTTTTCACCCCGTGAAGTTTTTTTTGGCTTTTCGCCTGAAATACCCAAAATTCTACGGGCAAGTGATATTGGTAGCGCAGCTTCTTACTGCGTGACGTTTTTTTTTTTTGCTTTTCGACTTTGGTTTGCTCCTCCCAAACCGACCGGCTAGATCCGCCACTGAAATTGGCGCCCCTCAGGTTCGGCGCCCCCAGGTTCGGCGCCCTCCGAGCCTGGGCCCCCCTTAACGAAATCCTAGATCCGTCACTGATGGGTCTTATGGGAATTGGGGGCTTCAAACAAAACTAGCGAAATGATGTGGAGGTCATCATCTAAGATCTAGTTTATGAGGAAGGTGACAAGTCTCCGGGCCTGATTATAGTTTTGGATGGCTGTAAATTAGCCAATCATTGGGTATTTTTATTTCAGGTGTCTGTACTCCGCGCGGCTACCTATTAACAAATCAGACGCAGTCGCTGGATGTTGGTATCGCAAATGAATGATGGAAATAAGTTTTACATAGTAACCATGGAGACAGGAGCAGTTACTGTGTTTCTCTGATTAAAAACAAAAACAGTAACACGTGGGAAGCCATCTATCCAAGCGGCACTGATTCCGACGCTTGAACATTGGCCCTTTGTGTGACCCGTGGGTAGGAAATACAAATGCCTCCCCTTCACCGCTGTAATTTATCACACATGGGCATGATTTCACGCCGCTTCTGCATGCTTCGGCCCCGTCATGTAGGTTCCCTTGGTATTACAAATCGCCGATTGTCCGAAACTACTCACTAAGGCCCCACCCTGATTGCTACGAACGATGCATACCAAACTAAAGGATATCATTTCTACAACTAATGGCGCCAATGACCACTTATCATTGTCGGAAAGCGCCATTGATTAGGAGAACTTTCCAGTTAAATGACGATCCTGTTCACTTGACATCATTTAAAGCACCGATGAATATATATCTAACCTTAACTGCGGATCTACAAGCTATTATTCGAACATCTGCGCTAATTTGTGGGTCAATTTAAGTTCATAAGTCAAGGCACCCTGGAAATGGATAATATTTCGCTGACGACTCAAAATAAGGCTAATGTGCTTCTTGAAACAAAATATATCACTCAGGCCTTCAAATTTATGTCTAGACATTCACAGAACTTGCGAGGCAAAGTATCGAAGTCCTCAATGCGTGCCGCGACTATAATTTAAGCGAGTGGCAAAGATTACCCCAATCTGTTGGGTGCTTAATACGGAAGTTTGAAACTGCTAATACCAATGTGGAATGTTATGTCCCATTGTTTTGCAAAGTTGTGTTGTACGCTCTGATATATGCGGTTACTAAAGTTTGAGGTCTCAGTCTTTTCAGGTGAAAGTGGATACGTTGGAAGGTTGTAAGGGTGCAAGGGTGTAGAGTTTGTGACGGTATTTCAATGGTAAATGGGGTCCAGGTATAGCAACTATTAACAAGCGGGAGCATAGCCCCTACATGTGGATAAAACATTCCGCCTGAGCGACACAGTCCGACTGTCACGCTCACAAAAAGCTTATATATTCAAAAGAACGATCATACCTTGGCGTGATCTTTACCATAATGATAGTTCCCTCAGTTCAGTTATTGAATGAACATAAACGGGCTGGAAGTGTTGTTCGCAAATTTCGTGGCACGTATAAAAAGCAAGGTCAAGTCATGTTACCAGCATTTTGTCGCATATTACGCCATAACTTGGTTCCAGCTCGTCTGGATAGCACCAAACTTGGTGTGCAGAGAGGACCAAAGCAAAGTCGTGTGTAGAGTTAACCCTATCCCTGCCAGCATGCTGGCAGGGATTATTATTCATGTCAGGGGGGCGGATTCGACCCATCCGCCCCCTCCTAAAATCTCAAAATCTGCTTGTCAAATTTTGCAAATTCAAAGTGGGGTCGATTTGTCCGCACTAAACTCAATTTTGAAAAAAATTATTTCAAAGACTTCAAAATTGTGGGAAAGGGTATACGAGATATACATGGTTTTACTGTTTTGACACGGGCATTGACGGGGAGCGGGTACCCGCCCCTCTCCCGTCGGGTTTTTTCGCAGAAAGCATAAAAACGGCGGCGCGTAGCGCCGCTGTACTTGGCATACTTTTTCTCTGTTGTCAAAATTTTAAGGTTAGGTCATCTCAGGTCAGGTCACCAGTACAGGTCAAGTGACCTGAGCTCAAAAAAAGTCTAAGATAGCATAATTCGGAACAGGGTGAACTTATCCGATTGAAACTCATATCATATAATGGCCCCACTGTGTTCTCTAAAATTTATACCGGTATTTTTTATATCGACAACCTGAGGTCAGGTACGAGCCATGACCTCTGCGTTGGAAATACATGGGAAAATGGTTTTAACTGGATAACTTAGTAATGGATGGTGATGAAGCGTTTGTTTTAAATGTATTAGATTCGTTTTGTCTTTGCGATTCTAATGATATGCATTTTACCTAATTTCACATTGACCTGATCTCAGGTCAGGTCAAATCATTGATTTGGCCTAACAAGGTAATATTACATTTCATTTGATTCGGCTTATTGCGAGGGTTCATATGGCTTAAATCGTTTGGTCTATCTTTACTCGTTCAGATGTCATGACTGAAAACCTTCATTTACATGTTATCCCTATGACGGAATGTTTTGACCTCTAGTAACCTCAAATGTGACTTGACAAAAAAATAGTACAGATATTTTTGATGGAGAAGTGGATGGGCTACCTAAGGCCTTTTACTGTTTTTCGCTACCTGATGTTGTTCTCGAGATCTTAGGGGAGGGGGGGGCGGGTACCCGCCAACCCCCGTCAAGGCGAAGGTGGCTCGCACCCCCGCAATGCGCTGTTAAGATTCTCCATAACTCTAGGTCCTACTGTACCTAAAAAATGGTACGCATTGACAGAGGATTGCTGCAAAATTGCCATCTTTCAGTTACATGAAAACTAAAAAATAAATGCTGGGTCTCGGGCCAGAACTATAGATTAAATGAAAAATTTACATGTTTTTTGTTCCGTGGATTAGCAAGCATTAGAAACTGTGTGATATCTTTGACATTTTAATAAATTGTATACTGGCAAAAAGTCGTAAGCCGCCGATGCAGGAAAGCCAAATAGTGGGGCGAGATGCACAATATCAGTGTCTAAAAGACTTACATGCGTTCCTCAGTTATTAATACCTCTCACATTGCCTAGCCTTATACGCTTACGCCAAACCGGGGAGATGAGGGATTCGTTTTTGAGGGGGCATGGCCCCTTAGCTCCCTCTGGATCCGCTAGTGATGCCCTTAAATTAGTGCAGCTTTCAAAACTAGAGGTTTGTCTTAAAGCTCAGCTCAAGAGAGAATGGGAGGTTTTTCTAACCATGACTTCCCTATCCTTATCCTCCTCGTTATCCTTAAACTACCTGGAGGCAGCGAGCGCATGCGCCTCGGGCAGCAGCGACCCCTCCAGATAGTCTCCCACCTTCCTTTACTCTCATCCATCCTAATCCTTACCGTCTCCTTCCATAGTCTTCGTCGCTTCACGTTCATTACGATGGCGCTTGAAAAGCCACCGCATGTGTGGAAGTGTGCGTAGCATATATATATATATATATATATATATATATATATATATATATATATATAATAAAAAAGATCCAAAAAACAACGCACCCCGCCCGAACAACCAAAAAAACCAAGCAAAACAGGCCCGGGAGTTAGCCCGGCGAAACCGGACGAGTCCCAGCAGGAGCAATTCCAACCAAAATACAACACAAACATATACAAACAACCGAGACCACGGCAAGAATGCCCAAAACACCCGAAAATAAAAAACCAACAAAAAAAGGCCCGGGAGGTAGCATGCCCGGCCGGAAACGACCGGGTCGACCCACAGGAGCAATTCCAAACCAAAATACAACAGCGATAACTATATACAAACGCAAGACCACGGCAGAAGCCCCAGTAAAACATCGCCGATAAATAATATAAATACGCAAGCTGAAGAAAATCAGGCCCGAGTGGGAGTGGTTACAGCCGGGCCGGAAACGACCGGGTCGAGTCCCAGCTAGGAGCAATTTCCAAACCAAAATACAACAGTCGAAACTAAACAATACAGACACGAACCACGGCAGAGAAGCCCAGAAAACATCGCCGATAAATTAAGTAAAAACGCAAGCTGAAAAAAATCAGGCCCGAGTGGTGAGGGTTAGCAGCCGGGCCGGAAGGGACCTGGGTCGAGTCCCAGCTAGGAGAAATTCCAAAGCCAAAACAACAGTCGATAACTATATACAATACGGAGGACACAACCGACTGGCAGAGAATGCCCCAGTAAAACATCGCCGATAAATTAACCCCGCCCCACCGGGGGCCATCGATGGCCCCCAAGGTTTTCCGGATAGCAGAAAACACGAGGCGCAGCACCGCGGTTGAGGGCCACCTCCACTGCATCATTTTCCCATCATCCCGAAATTTTTACCCCGGGTCACCCAAGGTCAGGTCACCAGACGAGGTCAACCAAGGTCACCCACTCACCTTTAGAGCCTGTAAGAGCACATTTCAAAGTCGATCGATTTGAAACTCCACACTCAGACCTCCCAGGGTCTACAAGGTGATATCCGGGATTTTCGATTTCGTGCCCTGAGGTCAGGTCACGAGGCGACCTCCCCATTGGAAAAGCATGGGGAAAAGCTATTTCATGATATAAAAGCCACAAAAATGATTGCAAATACTCAGACTGCCAGAACAACGTTTTGGACACCCTTTCACGGATCCCAGGGGTCATATTTGCCCTTTGACTTTTCCAAGGTCATCCAAGTCACCAGAGGTCAAAAACAGTATTTTGACAATAACTTTTGACCTAATTGAGCTAGAGCGGTGAAACAAACACCATCGTGTTTGTCTTGTCACTGGCTTTCATTTGATATACGGCAAGGTCACTTTTGACCTTTCGTGACCTCAGGTCATATTAGGTCACGAGGTGACCTCTGGAGGTCAAACCACTGGCGGGAGGTCTTTACGTTCCACATAGCGGAAAAGTACTGGCAATTTGCTATCAAATGTACTTTACCAGGCCTCAATAGCTCTAATTACATGAGAGTGATGCCCAGTTTGCTTAATCATTGCATATTTGAGTGAAAATAGCCGATCTTGACCTAATTTGACCTCTGGAGGTCAAACCATTGACCTGAGCACTAAAACATGCGAAATAATTTCTTACTGAATTCACGCGAGCTTTCTATTGCACTTGCAGATTTGCGCTAACGCCCATATTTTCGGAGTTAGAGGGGCCATCGATGGCCCCCGGTGGGGCGAAGGTGGCGCCGGACCCCGGTGGGGCGCGGGTTAAGTATAAATACGCAAGCTTGAAGGAAAATTCAGGCTCCTGAGTGGTGTAGTGGTTAGCATGCCGGGCCGGAAATCCGGAGACCTGGGTTCGAGTCCCAGCTTAGGAGAAATTTTCCAAAGCTGCAAAATTACAACAGTCGATAACTTATATATCAATACTGGAGGTACACTGAGACCTGACTGGCATGAGAATGCCCCAGTAAAACATCTGCCGATAAATTAAGTATAAATACGCAAGCTTGAAAGGAAAATTCAGGCTCCTGAGTGGTGTAGTGGTTAGCATGCCGGGCCGGAAATCCGGAGACCTGGGTTCGAGTCCCAGCTTAGGAGCAATTTTCCAAAGCTCAAAATTACAACAGTCGATAACTTATATATCAATACTGGAGGTACACTGAGACCTGACTGGCATGAGAATGCCCCAGTAAAACATCTGCCGATAAATTAAGTATAAATACGCAAGCTTGAAAGGAAAATTCAGGCTCCTGAGTGGTGTAGTGGTTAGCATGCCCGGCCGGAAATCCGGAGACCTGGGTTCGAGTCCCAGCTTAGGAGCAATTTTCCAAAGCTGCAAAATTACAACAGTCGATAACTTATATATCAATACTGAGGTACACTGAGACCTGACTGGCATGAGAATGCCCCAGTAAAACATCTGCCGATAAATTATATAAATACGCAAGCTGAAAGGAAAATTCAGGCTCCTGAGTGGTGTAGTGGTTAGCATGCCCGGCCGGAAATCCGGAGACCTGGGTTCGAGTCCCAGCTTAGGAGCAATTTTCCAAAGCTGCAAAATTACAACAGTCGATAACTTATATATCAATACTGGAGGTACACTGAGACCCGACTGGCATGAGAATGCCCCAGTAAAACATCTGCCGATAAATTATATATATATATATATATATATATATATGACTGCAGCATTTCTGTTCACGTTGCTGCGGTTACTGTGGCGTTCTCTGGCGCGTCACACGGTATACGCACACATCGAGGGTGGCACGTACCCTGTCCACTGGACGGTGTCCAGTTCGGCCCACGGCCAAACGAATTTCAATTCTGCTCCTTACCAAAGTGAGTCAGCCTCAGAATAGCCTAAAGGCTGGGACTCTTCTCACTACTCAGTGTCTGATCTCCGAGTGGACTTTGAAGCGCCGGTAGTTTCAGTTTATTCGTGTCGATGCACCGGAGTTAGTGTTCTAGTCTAATTTAAATTGAATTTTAATTTAGACACTGTGTGGGATGGCGTACGGGGATGCTGGGTTAAATTCAAAATTATTCAAAACTGTCGAAGCCTGCTCACGTGCTTGGTAACACATCTATTTTTAGGCTGGCGTTCAATTGATTTGTATTTTCATTTCGCCTTGCAGTCCCTGTAGAGCTGTAAATGAACAGGTGGGAGTCCATCCCCGGCCAGGTGACTGGGGCCACGTGTCACTGGCAAAGTCCTTCCATAAGTCACTGCCGCCAGAGTGCCTCCGGGTATTGCAACGGCAGCGTACTCCCTTGAACTTGCCAGCCAGCCCTGCGGCTTTACCTTACACCGACTGCTGAGGTCATATATGGCGACACCATATAGGGGAAAGTGGGGGGTCACGGAC
Source organism: Lepas anatifera (assembly GCA_034440635.1). Classification (NCBI taxonomy): domain Eukaryota; kingdom Metazoa; phylum Arthropoda; class Thecostraca; family Lepadidae; genus Lepas; species Lepas anatifera. Next base: position 1,130,991 of record JAOTON010002265.1, on the reverse strand, counting down.
ACTGTAACGATGGTGTGAGTTCCCGATGACTTAATGAGCTTGTTTCGTTCCTATTTTGACTGCAGAGATACTTCAGAAATGTATCTACCACTGTGCAAGCAGCTATGTAATTATCAGATTCAAATGTCTGTTAAGTTTAGAAAAAAGTAGCAAAAGTCCATTTCACCCCACCTAATGGGGTAACATGGTCACCCCATGGGGAAAGATGGACAAGATAAACAAAGTGATCGAACCAGGCCTTGAAGATTTCCATCTGCATCTACCCACTCGGCGACTGTCGTCTGCCTTGGGGAAGGGGACATTTTCTTACTTTTCCGTCAAAGGGTCAAAGAGGTCATGCCTTTTCTGATTTTTTAATGAAGGAGGATTAAAATATCAAGGGCTGTCGTGGAATTGTGCATAGGTCGATCCAGGATCGCCGATCAGAGGGGCGGGGCATCTTGCCGGGGGGCGCCATCCGGATCAGGGGGCGGGCGGGCATCCCAGGGGGGCAGCGGGCCCCTCCCCCAAACGCTTTGGCTCCAAAGTGCCACCCCATCCACGTGGATCACGGAAGGCGCCCATCGAGGGGAAGGATTAGCCTTCACCTGACTTTTAGAGGCAGTGCTACACTGACTGCCGCCCGTGCACCCAACATGCCGCCCCCTAAAACAATTTACACTAGGTCTGTGGAGCAAAAAATTCACCGCTCTCACCCCCTTTCCCCAGGATGCGAAAATTGGCCGCCCTTTGGGTGAACAAGTGCGCCCTCTGAGGAAAAATTCCGCCCCTCCATTGGCCTGCTGCCCTCTCTCGTCAGCGCCCCCCTCCCCATCCCAAATAAAGATCCTGGGTGCACGCCCACCAGGGGTGCCACTTTTGGAAAAAAACCTATTAGGTGGGCGCCAAATCTTCTCCCAGGGCTAAAGTGCCCCTCCCCGCTCCTGAGGGGAGGGGTTGGAAGCGACACTTTAGGGGGTCCATCAATCTCTAATGGGGGCAGCGTGGCCATTTCAGGAGGCGCTGAGGGTCGAGGGGTACACCTGCCCCTGGATGACCCCCAAATTTAATTGTATGTTCTCCAGCATTTCGGGCCCTGTGTCCCCACGCCCAAGCCATCAGCCTTTATTTATTCTAGCTTATATTATATAAGATTAAACATACTCTTGTGCGGGGTACCACGGACACCATGTCCATCTTGCCCCACGCGTGGTGCCCGTCTTACCCCACTTTGCTCTTCCTAAACAAACTTGGATATGAATCGGACGCCATTGCGCTTACACAGTCAGCGACTGCGGTGAACAAAATTTTACATCTTGAAGAGCCATATAACGTAATGCCAATAAAGTATCTATAGAAACATCCATGCAATGACCTTACGAATTCGATTGGGAAAAAAACACACGAGTTGCAGTTTTTACTATTATGAAAATTGTATAAAACCTAGAGAGCTTACCGGACCCAACGCTGCTCTGGGACCGACGAGCGCTAAAGGGAAGCGTATTGCATGCTTTTCCCGGTCGTGGCACTGTCAGTTCGTCCCAAACAGGGGGTGTCCGTCTTACCCACGGTGTCCATGACCCCCCACTTTCCCCTACGGTTTCGCCAACTCTAAACCTGTTGGGAAATTATTGTGGGGATTGGAGAGACTTATGCAGAATACCCGTCGGGGATTTGAACCCGGGTCAGCGGCGTGAAAGTTGAATGCACTACCACTGCACCACTGCATCCCCGCCTGAGAACCCACATGTACGACAGCGTAGTTTCGAGTGTGACTAAACGCCATGGTCTCAGCTAAGAAAAGGATACTCCAAAATAGCTTGAGCAGCATACATGCGTGAAACGCAGACGGGCTAAAAGACTAAGATTGAGCAAAATGTTTAGAATAATAGAGGTGTATCATCACAAAGTATTCTCGGTAGTGAATTTTAAGCCTTCTATAACTTTACTTTTTAGCAAATGTGATATTCAAGAAATACCAAACATGAGCTAAAAGAGTGTATTCTCAGTTTCACTGCCAATAAAAAATATTTCAAGCTGAAAATTTTGTACAGATTTCACTACACATTTTCAACTTACGCCTAAGAAGTGAAATACACCTATAGGCCCAAGATAGGTATATAGGGCCTTAGATTTAACTGTATTTCTATGGATTGAAAATTGCTAAAGTTAACCCTCGCCCCACCGGGGGGCCATCGATGCCCCCTAAGGTTTTTCCGGGATAGCAGAAAAACGAAGAGGCACAGCACCGCGATTGAGGGCTCTACCTCTCACTGCATCATTTTTCCACCATTCCTGAAATTTTTTACCCCGGATCACCCAAGGTCAGGTCACCAGACGAGGTCAACCAAGGTCACCTCACTTCAACTTTAGAGCTCTGTAAGAGCTACATTTTTAAGTCGGTCGATTTGAAACTTCCTACACTTTATGGCCCTTCTAGGTTCTACAAGGTGTATATCTGGGATTTTTCGATTTCGTGCCCAGAGGTCAGGTCACGAGGTGACCTCTCTCATTGAAAAAGCATGGGGAAAAGCTGTCTTATGATCTAAAAGTCACAAAAGCGATTGAAAATGCTCAGCTTGATCAGAAAAGCGTTCTTCAACACTCTTTCACGGATTCCAGGGGCCATATTTGCCCTTTGACCTCTCCAAGATCATCCAAGGTCACCAGGGGTCAAAAACAGTATTTTGACAATAACTTTTGACCTAATTAAGCTAGAGCGCTGAAAAAAACACCATCGTGTTTGTCTTGTCACTGGCTTTCATTTAATATACGGCAAGGTCAGTTTCTGACCTTTCGTGACCTCAGGTCATCTTAGGTCACGAGGTGACCTCTGGAGGTCAAACCACTGGCGGGAGGTCTTTACGTTTCACATAGCGGAAAAAGGACTGACAATTTCCTGTCAAATTTACTTTAGCAGACCTCAATAGCTCTAATGGCATAAGAGTTATGCCCAGTTTGCTTAAGCATTGCATATTTGAGTGAAAATAGCCGATTTAGACCTAATTTGACCTCTGGAGGTCAAACCATTGACCTGAGCACTAAAACATACGAAGTAATTTCTTACTGAATTCACGCGAGCTTTCTATTGCACTTTGCAGATTTGCGCTAACGCCAATATTTTCGGAGTTAGAGGGGAGGCCATCGATGGCCCCCCGGTGGGGCGAAGGTGGCACTGGACCCCGGTGGGGCGCGGGTTAACACCTGCCCCAGCGCTCCTCCGAGCCACCTTTACCATGGTGGAACTGTTCACACACCCCCCTCCTCGAACTCGGCTCCTATACGGGATAGCGAAAAACGCGAACGCTGGTAGACAGCTCATACAAATTCGTGAAGGATTACATCGGTCACGTTTTGGCTCAGGTCAATATTGGGGTCATGACATGTAAAAAAGGTGGCATGCTAGAGAAGAGTTTCGGGGCTCTAGCGTCTGACAAGGTTGAGTTAGACTTATTTTAAGCACCATTCGCTTCCCATCGTTACGGCAAATCGAATTATGTATAATATGACTCTACTAGGTCAAAACACAAACATGACCTGACCTGAGGTCAGGTCAAGTTCACCATCTGATTTAGCATAGTCAATATGCACATCAATCGACTTTTAATAACAATATAAACCTAATGGTATCAAAATAAAAGCCTTATCGCCATTTCCTGCAAAGATATTGACCCTAGGATGAAAATCTGCCCTCGGTATGCCCTCCATGAGTGGCATACCGAGAAGCAGTCAAGCACACGCCATTTAAACACTTTTCAAAAGCTCACAAAGCTAAATCATTGTTCTGGGCCTGCTTCAACTCCCTGAGCATATGACTATTTTGCCAAAGAACGTGTTTGATTGATTACACTTGGTATGAATATAGGCGCCACCATTTTTACTGAAACACTCGCAGATGTCAAGAACATCTCAGGTTGGCTACCCGCATATCCTTGATGCGACCAACATGGCTACCTGAAGTGAAATAAAGTTTTGCGTGAACTGAGGATTTAAATTTCTCCCAGTAAATATGTCTTAGTGAGAAAAATTTACACTCAATAAGTAAAAGGAAGTAAATTTACCGTGATTTGGAGACTAATGAATCACATATAGCGTACTCTTAGTACCAATCAGCGTAAGGGTGAGTATATGTGCATTGATTATAAGTTGTGTGCGCTGAAATACAAGTACGTGTCCATTAGCTGTGCATATTAATCAGTCAAAAATGTTATCAAATACCTACTACAAAAGACATGAAAAAATAATATGTGCTGTCAGAGTCTTACTGCAACTGCTTGCTATGATCAATCATTGCTTAGATCATCTTTGCTAAGACAGCAGACAACCACCATTTGACTGTAGCAGTCAGCATGCTGAGACTTAAGCTACTTGAAGGTTACATTTAATTTACTTTTTTAAAGAATACATATAATATAAGTATCTCCAATGCCTGCAACCAAATATAAGTACTCAACCAGAGGAAAAGTAACTCCTAATACCACAACCATCATCCAGCAAATCCTAGAAGGATTGAAGCAGATCAATGAGCATCGCCACATTCACCTGTTTAACGGGTTCCCCGCCCCACCAATCATCCGGTCCCCAAGAGGCCCCAGGCCAGGACCACAACGCACATCACAATACCCACCGGCAGACCGGTTTCCCAGGTAGGCGGGCCCCAGAACGATAAAAACCACAAAATCACCCATCACTAGGGTGGCACTAGGCAAACAGGTCAAAAACAGTATTACAACCCAGTAACAAAACCCACTCGTCACCTCATTACGCACACACCTACCCAGGCATATAGGCACAGGACCGCAAACCACGGGGAGGCTTACGTCCCACAAACATCATCAAATCTCCAGGCCCAATAGCAGACAAAAGTAGCCCAGTCGGTAATCATCATATTGTAAAAACCATCACCAATTCCCAAACCATCCACAAAACACAATACATCACGCAACACACACTCAGATTCCACCCCATATTTCGGAGGGGGCCCGCCCCGGTGGGGGGCGCCGGCCCCGGGGGGCTTAATGGAAGCTTTTGTGGAATCATAGCAATTTTGTGAAGCTTGATTTGATAAAATTGACTTAGGTAGGCACCAAAGAAAGCTACCTGCAGTTTGTCTGACTGCATGGGCACCAAACAGCATATATTTTTCTAGGTGCAAAACCAGAACTTGCAACTCTCATCTCCGCAGGTCTACGGTTTGGATATATCGCATGCACTTGATTGAAATGTGTGCTGTAATTGACACCCTCAAAACCACTCAACTCTCCTGGGCTTTTGAGATCTGGCAGACTTCACTTTGTCCTACGTTTCTCTGGCTGCGGCATAATATATAAGAATTGGTAGTGGGTTTACCACTGGCAAAAAAACCTATTCTGATTTAGGTCAAAATCTACAGCCTCATATCTTACCCACCACCTCGACATGCTCTCCGAATTCCCGCACCAAGCCCACACCCACACAGCAGCCTCAACACCAAGACGTATTTCTGACTGTTTTCTTCTCACTACTCGGGCGCCAGAAACGCAAAACTTTGTGGTTACCCAAGTGGCGACCTGGTGGTCCCTAATCGTAATTTTCGTTGCCGGACTGGCGACCGGACTGGCGACCGGACCATCTCTAATTCGGTGAAACGAGTCCTCAAGTACAACGTAAGCAGTGGAGTTAGTATCGTATGCGGAGTAGCTTCACTATGAATCCTGATATAGACTTCAAATTTTCCTCTTTTTGTTCAAAATAAATGGTCAAATTTATATAAGAGAATGAATATTACCGTTCTCATGCCATCGCAATTTAGAGTACCTTTCTCTCACGGCTTTACATGGGTCAATTTCGTTGTCGATGTGGTTACCTACCCATCTCTAACTTAGCTGTGAAATAAGGCGAGTGAGTAATTATAAAATGTTTGTCACTAATTTATATCGTCTGTCACTAATAGTTATAATGGTACCTAAAATCAGTCAAGGTAGCATTGCCATGTTATGGATAGTTCTTTTTACGTGGCCGTAAATCGTGGAAATACTTATTTTGTGCTGGTAAGTGCAAATGTTAATCTCAGTTAATTCTCCGTGATTGGCTACCTAAGTTCTGGTCCTTGAACCTCGTTTGGCTACGCACGAGCGTGGGGGAGTCGGCGAGAGTCTTGACCTCTGAACACTCGTATGTCGTTTTGTGTTAAAAACCTTAGGAAACCATCAGCAGAATAATCACAGACAATAAATGATTGCAAAATGATAATCATGCGAAGTAATAAGATGCCAAAGAACATTTTAAGGGTATATTGTAGGTTCATCACCTTCAGAGAAGGGCGATGTTTGTCGATTTTCAATGCATAGTTATAGACGAAACACATTTCCAAGCCAACTCATGTTTTTCATCATTGGCCATAGCGACAGACAAAGCGGGAGCGGCGGAAACCTTATCTGTGGAGTTCTGCACCACCAATCGTCGCGTCGCCCAGGGCGCATTAGGATGAGTAACGAGGCCAGAGGCGTCGGCGCGGCTTGACAGTGGCGATGGAGGGCCGGCCTGGCTCCTCACTCACTCGCCGCTCAAAGAGACGGCCATCTCTGCTGTCAGACGCCGCCTCCATATTGCTGCCGTGTCATCCGGCCAGCGTCCGTCATGAAGTACCTGTTACGTGGAAAGGAAGCCTCCAACCGTCATGCCAAGGGGAGGCAGGACTCCAGAATACCGCCGGCGGTGGCCGCAGAGACCACCTGTGACGAATGCGCTCATCAAGTAGCTTATCCAAGCTATGCATCTAACTCATTTACTCTTCTGCATCTGGCAGGTTTTCTCAAGGACAGTGACAGGAACCTTTACCAATCTGCATTAATCCCGAATTTTGCGGCACCTTTTACTGTCCTCTCAGCACAGTGGAGCCAGATTACCTCCAAGTAAGAGTGCTCTAATTTAGAGTTATACCTCGTCCTCACTCAGAGATGAACGGATGGTTATGAACATTGGATAACATTTTAAATTCAAAATAATATTTCCCTTCCGTGAACTTCTTAAAAGAATCCTGCACTAAATTAGGGAACATATGCCCCGCTAGGGTCCCTGTCATAACGGTTCAGCTGGGGCGGGCCCTTTTCGGACCCGTGCCCTTTTCATTTGGGATATAGAAAACAAGAGCCAAGCTTCAGTGATCATGGGAAAGATTTGGCAATAATTAAATGATAAGAACTGCTTATGTCAGGTCATTATGGATATCAAAAGATGTAAAAGAATGTTTCGCAGCATTACAAAAGGACGTCACCAATTTCCATCTATATATTTTAATTGAGAAAAGCTACGTGAAATGATTGGCATCTTAGCACTCGTCTCATGGTGATGAATCGATTGTTGTACAATGTGACTGTCATAGACGAAATTATAAGAATGACCAGAACTCTTGCCAGTTCGAGGTCAGTTGACAACCTAGATACAGACGTTAATGAAGAGAGGTCGCTTTCTGCCGACAGTACATAATGCAGGTGCATCAAGACGACAACTGTATCGCCCTTCAGCCCGAAGTTATTCTCAGGCTGATTAAGTAAACTGAGAAAACCTCTGAGGTATCACATGTCTGCAGAAGTCTTCAACTCGGTTTTCGGTATCGGCGTAAGAACACATGTCTATACACATGTCTACTATGAGCGTATTATAATCAAGAATACATGATTGGAAATTATACGCTAAAGACGATTTACCTATATTTTTCGTCAGAAGTAACAGTAAAAGGCCCGAAGAAGCGAAAGCCGTGCGGGCACCTATTAACGGAAAATCGACAGTCGAAAGCATAGTAAATACATAGTTTTGCTCTGGACTTCTGAGATCACGATGTTTTAGTCTTCTGTTCAGGGGTCAAAAGTGCTGGGTCCCCGACTAAAACAAGCCTAGATGGTCGAACCTAATACACATGTATTACAAAATCGGCTAAAAGTGTAAAATAGGCTAAGGGAACACTGGCGAGTGCAAGGGGGAAGGTCCGATAAAATATAGATATAAGAAACCTGTAAATATAGATCGGGTTTCTCGATATCGATAACCCAAGCCAGAATCAAGTCATTACCTAAGTGATTTCATGAGATTATAATTCAGTATTAAAGTCAAAGTTATGATCTGAAAGCAACAAAATTAACATGCTGGCTAGGTGTTTCAGCCCACTATAGTAAAATTTTGTTTGTTTGGAACGAAGTCATATCGACTTTCCCCAGCTCTAGACGTAAAACGAATCGATTGACACCCTTAAAAGCAAAATAAAAGGGCATTTAGAGGTCGCCACTTTTATCACCAAAAACCATTACACTTGAAAGAGGCGCATTCTTTCTTGGTGCGCTGGTAGAGACCCCGATGGAGTTCCACCACCCGGAGCAGGTACTGCTTCGCTTCTCGTCCTTGACGAATCCGTTGAACCTCTGATGAGGGCGATCTCCCTTTCCCACTGTTCTTGTCTTGAGTCGAAAGTTAAAGTCATTGTGGCGTCCCATTTGATATAATGATCCTTCGCATATGAGGAGTATCGCAACAGATTCGACGCAATGTTCAAATTCAACGTAAGAACATATTTTAAGGAACATCAAACGATCAAACAATTACTGGTCAAACCAAAGGCAGGATAGACAACCAAAAACCAGGCCCAGTATACAAGATGGAATGTAATGACTGTCCAAAAATATACATTTGAAAAGCAAAGGATGATGGAAGTCCGACAAACGAACACCGAAAATCTCGACAAAAACTAATGCGAGAGTCAATTGACGAGAGACGCGGAGGCCACAGCAAAACAATCATTCAAAAGGATCATTATATCAAATGGGACACCACAACGACTTTAACTTTCAAATCAAGACAAAAACAGCGGAAATAAAGAGCAATTTACATCCAAACCACCACGGAACCAGGATGGATATAAATATCGGCAAAGTTACCATCTTCTGGATTTTGAACCTCTAAAACGCCAGCCAAACAAGAGATGAATAAAAATAACACGTGTTTAGAGCTAATAATTCTAAAATGATTCGTCATGTTCATAGCTAAGATTGTCTTTCAAAGTTTACCCGTCTTCGTGTTTTCGCTTAGTTAGGTTTATTTCACAGTGTTTTCTTCATCTCCCTTGAAAACGGGGCGGATGCCCCGAAATCGGTCGGGTTTTATGCCAGGCTAGTCTTGTGCAGTAATAAATGTTTTATTTAATTTTAAGAATATTTCAGATGTGAAAAGAAAACCAAGCAAAAGAAAACCAGCGCCAGTATCAGTGTGGAAATGTGACATTCATAGGCGTAGGAACAGGAGGGCGGGGCCAACCCCCAATATTCTTGATTCTTAACCCTTAACCCTATGGCGTTGACTGGAAAAAATGACTTCCAAATGCACCTGGCCCCCCAATATTCTGGACGTTCCTACGCTTATGTGTACATTTGAATACTTTATAAAAAACCAAAAGTGCGCGACCTCTAAATATTATCGAAATACATGGAAATCTTGCCCGAAGGTTGAAGCGAGAGGTTAGGGAACGTCGATATGCGTCAAAATATTGCATTTGGAACAATGAAACACCCTAATGCGGCCCTTCACCCCAGCCCCGATGACCAGCATGAATCACCTATGACCCCCCTGGTGGGAGGGGTTAAAAAGACACCCTCGATCTCGGAAACAAGAAAGATAGAAGCGAAAAGCGATCGAAAGGTCGTCGAAATGCAGTCGGCGTTACTCCCGGAATTTTGCGGAAGGTCAATACTGTGGCACCAGAGGGGATAATTCATATACGTCAAAATGTATCAAATGCAGTGCCTATAAAACCTTGCTTATCTCCGTACGCAAAATAACCGGAACCACTTTCCAACGCTATTCGACAGAGCCGGACCAGCTCTTCACAAAGGCAACATCTATTTTCATATCGGTTCAAAGGCTAGGCCAACAGGACACTGAATATTGGGGATGTTATCACGTAGCTCAAGTTAAATAGGAGAACGCTCGCATTGGGGGATATGTCGACCTAAGAGCCAATGTCGGATAGTGATCAGTCATTTAACGCACTACGCAGTCAGAATACGTGCGATAGTGCCCACTAATCTTGGCTAAGTCTGTTTGGAGGTCAATCGAGGTCAAAGATGTTAACGCCCGTACACATGGGCAATAAATGGGCGCCGAAAGCGGTGGACGGGGTACCACGCATCCTCCTGTTGGCCAACCAGGGGAGGTCTCCAAAATTTTCGGTTCGTCATTAATGCTGTCAGGTACCAAATATGCTCACAATTCCCCTGCCCCGGTCAGCACAAGCCCGGGTCCGTTCCCCTGTAAAAATTCCGTGGGAGCGTCCCCAGGCATTAACATTTTCGCCCATCACTTCTATACCAACAAGAACAACCATGATTGAGCAACATTGTTGTTCTCCATCAATAATGGTTTTATTTGTGTCCATCCATGGAAAAATGTTAGGCCTTATCTTAGAACAAATAAAAGGGTTTGCAGCACCTAAAAGAGCCTCAGAAACAGTTCCGATGTTTCATTTAACTAGAAAAATGTTTCATGTACATAAATGCGTCGTAAATACTTGGATTCTTCACCTGAGGCGTCAGAAATCGATAAATTCCTGTAACATTTCAAATAAATAATTCAAACATTATCATTGGCAACATTTCGTCAGAAGTGCAGAAAATATCAACCATTCAAGATGAGGCCCAATTTCACCCATTGTTGAACATGGTTCTATTCAAACAATAGCAATGCTGTCTCTTGGGAATAACCTGTTTTCTTCCATGACATCATTCCCATGATAACTATTTCCAAAGCTCTTAATTGATGCATTTTAGCATTAATAATCAGGACGAAAAAGTTTCCAGAATAGTTCATGACCTATTTGGACCAGGATTGGGTACTGAGAAGAACAATCGCATTTCAGCAACCTGTTCTTTGTGGTGGACACAATCTCTTGATATTTCTGCTCTACCTCTGTGGCAGTGCTTCCATATTTCATCCATACTAGAAAAACAAAACGATTCAACTTTCTTGTGACAAAAATACAAGATATTATCAGAAACTTGGATGCATATAATCAGTCAGTTAAAAACATACACACACACCGACACCCAGTGTGCATCCATCTGTCAAAAACACAGCTATCTATGTTTGGCAGACTATTGACCATTGCCTGCAGAAGAGTCTTCGCAAATGGAAATGGTTATCACATATTTGTGCGTGCAGGAATGCACATTTATATCCCTTAGGGGACCAAGCACAGAGATGGATCTAGGATTTTAGTAAGGGGCAGGCAGCCCCGAGATTGCATGCTGTCAACCAAAATGGCACACTCACCCAAAAGGGTGGCTATCATCACAATCAGTGGGGAAACTGTGGTTGGGACTTAAAAATGGTAACAGGCCATAAATGGGAATGTTACCCAAGAGAACACCCATTCTCAATTATGGGAATTCATGAGACCATTTCCAGAACAATATTTTAGGCCATGAAACAAACTTTGTTCTTCTACCTGGCTTATTTCTGTTCTTAAAATTTTAGAGGACATTTATCTTGAAGCAGAAACAGGAAATCAAACCTAACCCTGCTTCAAAAGAAGCCAACATGTTATTATGATCATCACATGTCTTGGTGCATCTGTGTAAATAAAACCCTAGTCATATACAAAATAAATTAATAGATACCTAGTAAACAATAAAAAGTTTTTAACATTTGATTTATATTGCCACTGAGATAATAATATAACAGACCAAACACAGGCCAACAGAACAACTAGCCAACCTACACAACAAAACCGTTTCAGTACCTTTAATGCCATTTCACAACTTAAACTCAAAGCCCATCGAGCCCCATCATTTGTATTCTAGTGGTGGGGGCGTAGCAAGGTATTTTCGCCTCACAGACCTGGTTTAATCAATTTGGGGTACCCTTTTCCTCAGGCCGCCCTTAATCCTTCAAACTTAAGGGGTCCGGACCAGTTCAGGGATCCCTTGCACCCGCACGCTGTGGCACCCCAAATGAAAGCCAAGTTATTTTCTGCCTACTAAGAGCATCCTTAAAATTTTCCTATTTCCATTTCAGGGACTTTAAAATTTATAAATAACAGGCCACTGGCACCCAGTTATATGTCCAGCTATAAGGCCCAGTCTGCAAAGTAGGCAGCATGCCAGACGAGTCGCACCAGCCATCTAAAATTCTCGCACCACCAGCCTCAAAAATTCCACTAATCGGCACATACCAGAAAAAACACCCATTCCACCCCTACATTGCAATGCTACCTCAATCATTAGTCAGTTAGTTAAGAAATTTTATAAGGCCCCCCCGTGTCTTAATAGCCATTCAGCCATTATTTGTTTAGTTTAAGTGTCACTAACCTTGCAAGTTCGCACCAGGTTGATAAAATTCACCAGTCGGTCCTGTCTCCAAGGGCACCACACCGACGAGATCTCGTCAAAAATGTCGTACTTCACACTGGTATAAGGCAAGAACATGGTGGTATCAAAAACAGTAACTTGTTATGGATAGTCTCATAATTAGGCACCCCAAAAATCATTTAGGAAATCCACCCTTGGAAATGTGTGACTATACAACAATGTTTACGATACATTTTAGTGTGATTGTGGTGAAAGGGTTTAAACATGCACCACTTGTATTCAAGTTTTTCCTTCTGAGACTTTTCGCGATAAAGCAAAACAAGGAAACACATGCAAGTAGACCCAAAACCCACCTAGATTGCACGGACGCTATATAAACGCACATCTGATTAGCCCCTTGGATTTAACAAATTGAACACAAGTCGTCAAAAACGGCGCCACTGCCCCAACAAGAATACAAAAAAACGGCACCGCGCCGCCCGTTCGAAGGCCCAACACCGAAAAACCAGGGCGACCACCGGCGACCAGGCACCCAATCGGCGGTTTCGCCGACCGTCGCCCATGGTCGCCTATAAAAAAAAAAATCACCGACTGGACCGACCGACAGATCCAGTACATTCTAGTTTGAACTTAGAAAAGTACATAAATACGGTACAGGAGATGGCACATCTAAAGTACCAGGTCATTTCAGTCGTTTTTCATAAAATTGGAACCAAAAATTGTAATAAGAAGAAACATAACTAGCATAGACTAGCAGCAACTGAGGGCGGTGATGATACCAGATGTAATCGGCCAAAGATGCCCCGTTGTAGCCAAGCCTGTCTTTCAGAAACGCCAAACAAGCCGAAACGAGGGCTAACTGGCTCTTTGTCGAAGTAGATTCTGCCCATTCTTGGCCAAAGGAACTGGCACACTTTATCCAATAGATTTTGATGGGCTCTGTATGTATTACGATGACGGTGGAGACAGTGGAGAGGGTAAGCATATTTAGAAGCAGGAGCGGATGGTGGAAGCTAAAATCATAGGAAAACAGATGGAATCAGAGTTTGAGACGGTTGCTGGGTCGCCAACCAAAAGATGATAGGGTCACCGACGGCGTAGGTAGATCGGCAAGTTTTTAGACCACTGCTTCTGTTTAACCCTCGCCCCGTTGGGGTTTTTCTAACATCTCCTATCAGGTTTTTCCGTTAGCACGACAAAAACGGTGCCATGAAGTGCTGCCATACTTTGAACACGTTATCCTTGATCAATTTCGCAACTTTCCCCAAAATTTAAGGTTTGGTTATCTCAGGTCAGGTCACCAGTGCATGTCAAGTGACCTCACCTCCAAAAATATTTAAGGTGGTATAAATAAGAAAACGGTGAGTCTATCAAATTAAAACCTATACCACATAATGGGTCCACCGAGTACTACAACATATATTTTGGGATTTTTCATTTCGGTGCCCTAAGGTCAGGTACGGATCATGACCTCTCCGTTGGAAATGTGTGGGGAAAACAGGAATTGGGCTGTATTTGTGTAGATACAGCTGAGAATACCTAAATATACGTCAAAATCGCAGTATCCTGGGCTACTTTCTAGGTTCATGTTGCAATCTATGGCCTGTGACCTCTGAGAGGTCACCTGTGCTACTTAAATTTACTTAGTTTTAAATCTGATCTCCTGGGATGCATGATTAAGAAAACACAGTACTCTACGAGAATGCAGGTAAATTTGCTGCTGGAACTGGAGGACTGAACTTTAACTCAGAGTGATTAGCAGCAACACTCGATTTTTGATAATAAAAGTTCACTTTGCGGCAAATGTGGTGTGATAAACCAAACAGAAGCCCCCACTGAGCAGACGTGTCAAACCTATACAAGAGTATTAGATTATTGCAGAGCAAAGCCTTTTATTCAGCTATTAGGATGTGGTATAAAACAGCCTGCCAAATTCCGTACGGTGTTTGTAAGCCACATATCTGTACTTGTATGGTGTACAAGTATACATACAGTATATATATATATATATTTATATATATATATATAATATGCAATACAGACGATTGGAGATGCGTAGCTCTCGGATATATAGGCAACATGTTCACCCCTGACTGGTGCTATACAGGAGTGATTTCTTTTAGTTTTGCTGGCACATCGCGTTTGAAGCTTAATGGCATATCAGTTGCTAATGGCTTTGGGTTGCCCCATTTGAACATGTTTTTATTGGAAACGTGTTGAGGTGTGTTTTTATTTCTTTGACCAGTTTACTCAGCTGGTCTCGGGTCGTCGATTTAACTGTCATCCCTTTAACTTTAAAGTCCCCAGATGACACCACAAATCATCATCGGCTGAGCAGTCGCGGCAAAAACAGACGGAACTTGCTGATGTGAACTCGGTTCAGGTGGCTGTTGGAGGTAAAATTGAAATGTGTTCTCGTCGAAATAAATACTAACCGAAAGTCGCCTAGGCTAATCATCATTCAGAATTAAATACATACCATGAAAAGGCATTTCTCGCCCCTCCTCCATGACTGCGCGTTCACTGTTGTTCAGCGGTGTTGCTTTTGTTTTGGCGAGCTCATTAAGAGGGGTCTATGAATGTAATTTGGAACAGAATTGCTCTTGAAGCTATTTCTGTTCGTTGAACAATGTAAGCAGGAAAATAATTTAGTTTAAAGATACTGTTCCTGGTAAGATGGGTCAAAGCTGGTCGTAACTTAGCTCAATGGCGCTGTATAGCCACATAACTTGTCGTGCCCGTAAATTTAAATTTTCAATCAATGAGTTCGCCTATTATGTGGGAGCTCAACCGTTTTGCTGAAAGCGTGTCGTCGGGTTACGAAGTCATGCGATCAAGCGCTGGCTGCTTGCGGGTTTCCGAGTGGCCCGATCAGTGGAATCAGTGTTTGACAACTTGCTCCAGCAACGAGGGAGCACAGGCTTCAAGGCTGTTAAAGCTCGCCAAGTTTAGCGATAGCGCCGTTGGGCCACCTGTTCAGGGTACTCACCGCCCGTTGTCTGCAACTTTCAGCTGACGTCGGGGAAGTTCAAAATGGTTCCAATATTTTTAACATCTTCGTAGCGTTCGGCTTACTAAGCCAAAGACCGGACCGGGTATTAGAAACTTGTCAACAAATGTCCTCGTTGTAGACAACATCTTGAAATATTTTTAACTCTCGCCCCGGTGGGGGGTGTTTGAACACCCCTTCGGGTTTCTCCGGCGGCACAAAAAAACGGCAACGCGAAGCACCGCCTTACTTAGCACACCTTATCCTTTATCAATTCTGCAACTTCCCATAAAATTTTAAAGTTGGGTCATCTCAGGTCAGGTAACCAGTGCTGGTCAAGTGACCTCATCTCCCAAATTTTTTTAAAGGGGCATAAGTAAGAAATGGATGAATCTATTGGATTGAAACTTATACCACATAATGGGCCCACCGAGCGCTACAATTCCGGGATTTTTCATATCGATGACCTAAGGTCAAGTACGTACCATGGCCTCTCTATTGCCGCTCCGGTAGCTCAGTTGGTAGAGCGTTGGGCTCCGGCCCGCTGCTCAGACGCATGCAGTGGCAGTGCATGTCCAGGTTTGGGATCGGTTCCCCTGAGACGCTCCGGCGCTCAATAGTTTACCCGACGTACAGGTCGGCTGGCAACTGACTGGTGAGAGGGTGACCTGAGCGGGGCGGCCGTCCCTGTGCTTTGTGGGACGTTAAACTTTGGCTTCTATATCAACCCTTCATTGTGGGAGTTGCTCGTTCGGGTGGTGGGGTAGGGGTCTCCGTGACAAGTCCATTGATGAATTTAGTGAGACTCCGACCCCAACAGTCGAACTGAGAACAGCTTGAACAAAATTTATATATAAAAAATACATGCGAAAACAGAAATTAGGCTGTATTTGTGTAGATACAGCCGAGAATACCTTCATACTATCCAAATCGTAGTATCCTGGGCCCTTTTTCAGGTTCATGCTGCAATTTTTGACCTGTGACCTCTGAGAGGTCATCTGGGGTTAGTTAAGTAGTTTTCAGATTTAGGTCAATAACTTTTCATGAAATGATGATAAAGCTTTTATTTTGATATCATTGCGTTTGGATTGCTTTTGCAAGTCGAGTGATATGCGTATTGACCATGGTAGGTTAAAAAGTGACCTTAACCTGACCTGAGTTCAGGTCATTTGTGTTTTGACCTAGTATGGTCATATTATACAGCATTCGATTCCCGTGAAGAGAGAAAGCGATTGGTTCCTACAAACTGATTCTAACTCAACTCTGCCAGATGCTAGAGCCAAAAACTCTACTCAAAATCCCACTTCCTTTGACCTGTCATTACCTCAATAATAAACTGAGCCAAAAAGTGACTGATATAGTTTTTTCATGCATTTGTATGAGCTATCCACCAGCGTTCGTATTTTTTCGCTATCCCGCATAGGGGCCGAGTCCGAGGGGATGTTCAAACACCCCCATCCCTCCACCAGGGCGAAGGTGGCTTAGAGGCTTTCCACCGGGACGCAAGGTCAGTCACCAGACGAGGTATGAACCAAGGTCACCTCACTTCAACTTTAGAGCTCTAAAAGAGCTAAATTTCAAAGTCGATCGATTTGAAACTTCCTAAACTTCATGAACCCTCCAGGGTCTACAAGGTGTATATCCGGGATTTTTCGATTTCGTGCCTTGAGGTCAGGTCACGAGGCGACCTCTCCCATTGGAAAAGCATGGGGAAAAGCTGTTTCCCTGATATAAAAGGCCACAAAAATGATTGCAAATACTCAGACTGCTCAGAAAAGCGTTTTTGGACCCCTATTCACGGCTCCCAGGGGTCATATTTTCCCTTTGACTTTTCCAAGGTCATCCAAGGTCCACCAGAGGTCAAAAACAGTATTTTGACAATAACCTTTGACCTAATTAAGCTAGAGCGGTGAAACAAACACCATCGTGCTTGTCACTGGCTTTCATTTGATATACAACAAGTTTACTTTTTGGCCTTTCGTGACCTCAGGTCATTTTAGGTCACGAGGTGACCTCTAGGAGGTCAAATCACTGGCAGGAGGTCTTTATCTTCAACATAGCGGAAAAGTATTGGCAATTTGCTTATCAAATGTACTTTACCAGGCCTCTAAATAGCCTAATGACATAAGAGTTATGCCCATTTGCATGTAATCATTGCCTAATTGAGTGTACAAAATAGCCGATCTTGACCTAATTGACCTCTGGAGGCCAAACCATTGATCCTAGCACTAAACCATGTAAAGTAATTCCTTACTGAATTCACGCAACTTTCTATTGCACTTTGCAGATTTGTGCTCAACGCCCATATTTTCGGAGTTAGAGGTGGCGACACCGTATGCCCCTGGGCAAGGTGGTGCCAGACCTGGGGCGTTAAAGCCCATCAACCACTTTTATTGATTTTGGTGAATATAAAAGGCTGCAATGGAAATATAAGGAGTGTTGTCGTGAAACTGAGGCGGATAGGTTTCATTTGTGATTTCCTTGAGACTAGATGGCTGAATGATGTCAGCCCTAGTCCGAATTTTTCGGGAAAAAGTCATAGGCTGCCGGAGTCAGGACTCCGATTCTTGCTGCCCCTTACTTTCACGCGGATCACCAAGTTCTGTTCATAACAATAGGCCAGCTCTGGTATCGGGCTCTGCTTGAAGTTTCCTGGGTGTGATCACACTGGTAGTGTTTTCTGCACGTTTATTCCTGCACGGAGGTCTTGCCCTTCGTTTCAAGTGCACTCTTAAAGTACTATGACGACGTCTTTTTGAGCTATTAAAGAAACTCGCCTATAGAATCACTTCAAAGTAGGCATCTTAGAATGGCCTGGGATTCAAGTTTTTCCTTTTAACACACGCAGTGGAGATAGGTCTGGCGTCTACGCGCAGTGGAGGGAGTTCTAAAGTACCCTCTGAGATCTAAAAAAAACTGGAGGGTAAGAAAACACCCGTTGAGGAGGGGTGTGGAGGCGATGATGATCTACCCTATGGCAGAGTTTTATTGGCCTAGGTCAATGTCTTCAATGTCAAACGAGTTCGTAAGGGTTAAATCTGGGCCTTGCCGGAGACCTATCGGGAACTGACGTGATTATGCGAAAAAACCGGGAATACGCCAAAAGCAGGGTGCGTTCCTGTAGTGACGAT
Source organism: Lepas anatifera (assembly GCA_034440635.1). Classification (NCBI taxonomy): domain Eukaryota; kingdom Metazoa; phylum Arthropoda; class Thecostraca; family Lepadidae; genus Lepas; species Lepas anatifera. Next base: position 1,112,560 of record JAOTON010002265.1, on the reverse strand, counting down.
CCCATACAATGTTCACTGAAATTTTGAGGTCAAGGTCGTTCAAGGTCAATGACCTATGACGTAACAATATGACATTTTTCCAAAAATGTACTTACGATATAACTGGCACTGTAGCAGCCTTTAGCCGGGAAAGGATGATTTGACCTTAAAAATGCTTTTGGCCTTGACCTGTGAACTTGACCTTGAGCAACCATAACTATAAAGTCATAGCTTACCATACGTAATGCTGAATAATGTCAACTGACCGGAATACTGGGGTCAATAGTCTTGACCTGTGACCTTGGAGATTGATATTGACCTGTGACCTTGGGACATTGACCTTGACCCTCATGTGGGTTGATATTGACATATAGCCTGATTATATGACGCTATGACGTCACCACTCGGTCTACAGTGCAGGCTAACTGGTGCGACCGCGCGATTGCAACGGTCTCAAAATGTAGGTCTGACTTTGAAAGCTTATAAGAAAAAAATATTAACCGATTTTCAAAATTTATTCATCAACCGATGCGCCCATGAATTGTCTCAAATTTGGCCAAGTAGCGTTTTCCGGTGGTGAACCGTTCTCCAGCCACCTTGGAAAAAATAGGCGGGGACACTTTAGGACCCCTCCACTGCGCGTGTCAATAGCCTATTCTTCGGACAGGTCGTCGATGAAAGCAAAATACTTATCCCATTCGGTGCAGCACTATAACGCTTTCAGGCGCAGGCGCCCATGGCATCATTAGAAGAGACTCTTCGTTGTTGGGTGTGATGGATCCCAACAGGGAGCCGTGACAAAGAACAACAGAACCAGCTTCGTTAGAATTTATTTTTGTTGTATAAAATGTCCAACTCGTGACCGCACCTTTGAAGGCTGATTACCTCACCAATCATGTCCATGGGATAACAAAAAATAGCCGAATAAAAGAGACATGGCGTGGGCTATCATGGTTCCACACATTTTTTTCGGTTGTGGTAATACCATGAAATAATACGAGTCTATTTAGCGGTCCCACCCTCGTACGTTCTCGGCAGTGCGAGTGCTTGTTATATTCGCATCAGCCATGCAAAAGAACAATCATTAGTTTTTTAGCCTCAAATATGAACATAATAATGCATCATGCCTGTCGTTCCTTTTGCAAATGAAAAGGCTGTTGACTTTTTCTGTGCTTTGCGTGACATGGTTTTCTATCAATCATGGTTGTTCTTGGAATTGTTCATAAATAGCAAGAGTTAAACAATTTCCAAATTCATTCTTTATAGAACGTCATTTGCATATTTCTGTATCATTTTATTTTTTCACCTTGAAAATATCATGTCGATAAATGAAAATTCCTATTTTCAACATTGAGATATACTTCGATGTCACTATCAATCAGTAGCCAAAACTATTCTGGTTTGTGAACATGCCTCGTCAGCTAAGCTTATGAGACTGCTTTCAAATATAATATTTGCTGTTTACTATGAGGCTTAGGTGTTTAAAGACTAATTTTTTTCCATTGAGGGGCTCCAACTCTTAAGCCAATTGACTTACCGAGCCCAAATAGGTTTCATTGCGTTTCCAAGGCTTTGGGGCTGTTTCATGATGTCTAATTTGTTGGCTAGGGGTCAATAAGTGGTGTCTCAGGTCAGTAACCAAACATCTAAAAATGGTGAACTCTGTCAAAATAGAGTGCTATTGCTTAAAGAATTGGATGCTTTCACGCAAAACTAACTGTTTAGCCGCAACTGAAACATTGCAACGTGTAGTCCGATCAATGACACATCGATTGGACGACATTTTTAGTTTTATGACCATTTTCGTCTTCTCACTATTGAACTTAGATGATTTACACTCTCGTTAACTGGAGCAGGTTTGGCACTAGCGTGCACTAGAGGCCAGGGAAAACCCATATTCAGCTTTATGAGCACGTTTACGGTAATATATATTATAGTTCATTTTAACTGACCTCAGTCTATATCTTCACGGACACACGAGGTCATAAAGGTCAAATCTGAGCCGCGCTGGGAATTGATTTCAAAATGTCATGATTACTCGGAAAGGGTTGCGAAAAGCTACAAGCGAACTAAGGTTATGGCGGGAGGGTCACATACAGTATTCTCTGAAATCCCGGGGTCAAGAGCATTCAAGGTCGTGGACCTGCGATGTGACAATATGGTACATTTTTGTAATGTATAGTATAACTAGTACTATAGCAACCGTTTGGAGGGAAATGAGATTTCATGACCTTTGACCTTGACATGTAATCTTGACTTTCATTTTTAGATATTTCATCTGACTTTTGGTGCCACTTGTTGATCCAGCACTAACAAGTTATGTATCACTTGATAACTAAGAGCCGTGGAAACACAATGGAACGTATCTGCGCTCACTATATCAATTAGCTTAGAAGCTGTAGCCCAAAAATGATTTGTTGATGAAAAATTTTGATATCTAAAAAAATGAATGAAAAACATCTTACAAATTTTATGCAATCACCATAATTTTAGTTCGTAAGACATGTTCACAGAGCAGAATCATTTTTGTTTAACGATTAACAGTGCGTTTGAAATACGCTGCATTGCGGAAATGGGAATTTATTTGTCGAAAGGAGGGTTTAAATGCTCTAAAAATCTAATCTTACGGAATTGCTTCGAACTATCCAATATACGACGCAAAGAATTGAGCTTACACAAATTTGACTTCTGTCATTTATGCTCCCTCCCCCTCCTGTCTATTCTCCACTTACTCTTCAATAGCGTAGCATTTAAAAATTAAGATAATCAATCGATTTCTTTCAACACACGCCAGCTTTTAAGTCCACCTTTTTACCAGACGTATGTACCTATATGTAGAGCAGCAGGCTGCTGTGCTCTCTGATCCATGAGATGCGGATAATTGGCTCAGACTGTGATACCTATCCGCTCCTCTGTTTACGACGCAGATGATAATCAAAGCCATCGGCAGAAAATTTACCATACCCTGAATGTATACAAATTGAGATTATCCCCTTTTAACAAGGTAAGCAATGCAAGAGCCCTCCAGTGATTTTGAAACGTCCAATTTTAATATCATCTCACCAAACTTAAATTCGAGTTCCCCTTGCCAAGCATTGAATATCTAGAGCCTGCCTCCATTTATGGGAAAATTTCAATTTAGCACAATTTCCCCAAGTTTCATCTCGAGACTATAAGTATATGATTATCAAATCGAGATTATAGATATCTTCACAACCATGAAACATTTAAAAGCTCCCTACACTCTTAAAGAATGAGATCCCAGTAAACTCTTCAAATCCTCAATTTGATGAAGCCTTAAACATGCCCTTTCTTACACACATATCACCATTTCACTTGCAGCATATGCGGGACAGGGCAGCATGCGAGACTCGCACCAAACCAGCTATTTCTCATTTCGCTCTGCACTCGCTAATTCGATATGCTAATGCTAGTGCTAAGTCCCTTCAAAGCTACGGGAGGGGAAGGTAGAGGCTCCAGGATGACTAGATAGCTTACTCAAGAGAAAATATAAATTTACAGTCCAGACTCGCAACTCATTTGAGCCTTAAGTAAAGCTAGCTATTGTCGGCGAGCACTGATGCAGTGCCGTGGCGCAATCCAATTAACAGAGCAATAATTACCAGAAATGGAGGCAACAGAACAACTAGAACTGCTCAGGAGCCGGTGGCAGTGAGTTTTCAGACGACCGCAGGGAAAATATGGTCATTTGGTGGCAGTAGGATAAGACTAGCGGTTCATGGTATAGAAAAAAACTTTTATTCTATCAGTCTGAGAACCAGAGAATAAAAGCTATATCTATCATGGGATAAAACCAGACAACTTGGTGGGAATTTAAGCGCATCAAATACTTTTCCGGGAACATGAACTATATTACCCAGCGTTTTGACCACATTTTGACTAGATTCGAAGTCAAACTGTGTGCCGTATCTACCGGTGACTGCAGGGGCGGAGTGGAAATGTCGGGCACACGCGCATCTGTTCTCCGTTACGGAAGGGAGCGCCGTTTGGCTAAGCGTTTTTGGCCGTTAACCAAGTGCTCTGGGGCGATGGAGCCGGCCGCTTGCATTGATCGTAAGGAAATGCGGTAGTCAGTCGGGCGACAAGTGTATGCCAGAAAATGCGAGCGCTGCTGTGCGAGAGGAGACAGGATAGGTGAGAACACCGCTTTAGACTAGAGCACTGTACGCGGGGTTCCGCAGTCGACACGCAAGCTACCCACAAGCTCAGTTCAAACACAGCACAGCTAACGCAAAGGGAACAACGCTAGGTAAATCCGTAGGTTCTGATGACCCAGGAAAATGGGAAGATGATTTTTGGGGCTTATCGACGCACCAGCTGCCAGGGTCATATAGCGTCGCCAACTCTTTCCCTGTTGCTCTCGGGAGCCAGCTTGCTCCTTGTTCAGGGAAACCACCGGGCCTTGAACCCGGGTCAGCTGAATGGAAGCCAGCTACGCTGACCACCCTACTACCGCGCCCCCAGGAAAAGGGGTATAACCTGTCCCTCATGGTTGAAGCTAAACCAAACCCCCTTAGGAGGCACGTTTGGTGACTCCGCCACATGGACTAGAGAACGCTTTCTATATCCAGTTATATCCAGTTATAGCCAACATGTGACTTTTTGGCAACTTGCTGTTATCCCCAACATAGCCAAAGCGGTTGCAGAAATAGATAATCATATAATGCACCACCGGAAGCTTGCGGTCTAGTCCATCAAAGAACAGGAAATGCCGGCAAATGCAGCGTCAACGATGATGAAGCGATCCTTAGCGGAGAACTCTGCGTAGAAAAGTTGCCTTGAAGAGTTGGTGAAAGTGTGGTGTAGCAAAATCAAGGGCTTAGTCGAGAAGGAGTTTGCAAGTGTGGGTGCACCAGAGTCAGGGAAATAATATTAACATCAAAGAGACGAGCAAGGTCTCTGTTGTGTTGGGTGGGTTCTTGGACAGACAGAAGCGCTTACTTAATCTAGTCGTCCACAATCTACTGGAGCGACCAGAGGAGTCCAAAGCTGGACAGGCAGCTACAGACGTGTCACTGTTCACCTACATGGAAAGAAAAGCTCTCCACATCAACTGTAAACCCAGTATAGGTCATTCTGAGCAAGTAAGAGGCCTCGCGACAGAAATAGCCTGCTGACTATCACCCTCGAGAGCGAGGAAAGCGAGCATGGCATTCTTAGATTGGCTCCTATCTTGAAATTGTCAACAGCAACAAATGAAACAACGTATCAACCCTAATCTGACTTATAAACGTCAGACACAAAAGAAGCTTAGAAAAGAACTCGAACAACGAAGACAGAAGACTGGAGAAGATGCATAGCCTGTTAAATACTGTGTCTGAGGTAAATACTGATGCAGGGGATTCAATGGATGTAGGGGATTCAGGAGATGCGGGGATTCAATGGATGTAGGGGATTCAGGGGAAGCAGCAGATAGTGTCCGGGCAATGCCGACTCAAGGTTTAATGTCCACCCCTTTCAGACAGACAGCCAAGCGGTCCACCCCTGACAGTAAGCGGCGATTATTTTTCTGCCAGTAATGCAGGCTAAGCCAAAACCAAACTGGTCCAGTTGATGCATCAGAAGCTCGTCTGCCGACTGATCACTGCCTAACAGCTGAGAACCTAGCTAGTGATTCCTCTGAAACTACATTCAGAAATTAAATTTTCTCAGACCAACAGAAGCGCCGGAAATGGCTCCCAGTTCCGAAGATGGCCCTCAAAAGGCCCGACATAACGCTGCTGGCCACGTGCTAATGGTTTTGTGTAGAAGCTGCAACAAGTTTTCTAAAAAGAGAGAGGAAATAGTCCTTGATATAGCTGGGCAGTACGAGGATCAGAGATGACTCTAAACTAGCAACGTGCGCCTATTTCAGAAGCACTCTGAGAAGTTCCCAATACAGAAATTCTGACGTTTCTGTATTGGGTTCTGACGTCCCTTCCCAACAATGGAAGTGTTTTTAGGTAATGCAATAAAAGGTGCCACGGTACATGTTCGATGTCTGCTGCAGACAGGGATACTTCCTATTCCAGATGTGGCAGTCCAAGAGCACTTGCTTGTTTGATTGAGGTTGCAAAGCCAATGTAGTCTCGCTATTCGCTGTCTGCCCTGCAGACCGGTAATAGGCACCAGAGCTGTGGGGACATTTGATGATATTTTGACTACCCAGTTACACCATCATGTCTTGAATTTCCAGTACACTACCTGAACGGTTATGGGTATCCCCGAGCGCACCTGCCACCACATGGAGCTCAGGACCAGATCCTGCGCTCTTCTTCCAGCTTGACCAGAGCAAACATACTCGGGACCATCAAGTGACAGTTGACTGAGTAAAAATATGGTAAGCAAAATAGCACAATCTTAGGTGTTTTTTTGGGGATTCTGAACTTATTTATGGCTAGTTCCTTTTGTCCTAGCCCTTAGTACTATAACTAGTACTAACTATAACCTTAGTACTATAACTATAACTATATATTGTTAGAAAGCTGGTAAACTGAATCATATTTTGGTATAAAACTATATTTCCTCTAAGCCTTCATTAGGCTTTCAGATTTTCGTAACAGCCGTGAGACAGAAATGTGTTTTATATCTGAGACCTTGTCTTACGCAGTTTCATTGTTGGGGAAGAGAAAGAATTCTGGCCTCATCACATTCACCGGACATTGCTCTGTGCTTTAAAGCGTATATTATAGAAGGACCTTGTTAGCATCAACCTCTTAATTAGATAATTATCGGACCAATTTTTTTGTAATTGAAATTGAGAGCCTTATGAAGAACCACTTCATTTTTTGGCAACATGCATAAGCTGGCGTCACAATCAAAAGAAGTATCATGCTTTCTAAACGCGTCATTTATCTTTCCCTCTTCAAGTCCAGGAGGCTAAAAACAACTACAAGTAGGATGAACTCGAACAAATCGGTAGCATGGCAGGAGGTAGGTAGCAGAGCGTGAGCAGCAGCCTGCTAATGAGACAAGCTAAGCTTATTCAGCCAGTCGTGCAGCCTCAGCGTATCAGTTCAGCATGATTCCCCAGTCAGGTCCACCCACACTCTACTATCCGTCCCGGCATCACTTACTACCGGTCTTCAAGAACTAATCTGATGCTCGACGCCCCGGCAGCGATCTCAAGTTTCTACGCGAAGCGTTTGTAGCGGAGCGAGCTCTGGCAAAGCCCTAATGCATATCGACTGCCGCACTGAGCGACATTCACTGGCGGATCCACATATTTTGCTTGAGAGAAGGGAATTGGGTCCAGCGTCGTGAAAAAACTGTGCTTTCTTAATCAAATGAGTGACAAACCGAGAAATTTGTGGAAAATGTATTTCCCCTTCCCTCGTACCTCGATACGCCAGTGGCAACATTTATGGTTATGAACCAGTGTGAAAACTTGGTTCGAGATGCATATGAAGCACCAATCGATAAGATTCCACGAATGCATTTAATCACGATCAGAAGCACTGATCCTGTCAGTAATATCTTGAAAGACTCGGCGGGATATGACTGAAACAGCCGCAAAAGCGCACTGGCTCCACTTTGAAGTGTCACTGGTGGGTGCCAACATATACTTTTTTCATAAGCAGATGCAGGATTTCCAATCAGGGGGCGTTTGGGTAGGGGGCAGAAGTGTGCCACTTTTTGGGGACGTGTCCAGCCAAGAGGGGTGCAAATCGCATCGTGGTGGCGCCGATACTCGCATCCTGAGGAATGGTGGGGGGAGGGGGGTTACAGTTTATGGGGCGCCAGCGCTCTCCGTGGAGGCGTGATGCTCAACCGGATACTTCCAGTTGTACAAGGAGAAACTTTCCAGCAACTAAAGGCTTGATATAAGTAAAATTCCTGCAGAGTAAATATCAGCGGGCGTCTGTCTTTGACAATTTAGTTGTTGCGCAGTTGACACATCCTGCGTGCCTCTGAGAATGCGATATTTTTATTTCCCGTATGACTTGAGCAGTGTTGCAGCCTTTTGTAGGGCCAAAGGGCCGGCTTTATATTGAAATTATCATCAACATCATCATGCTTGCTGTTTTAGCATTGATGATTTTGCACTCATATTTTCCACAAAGGGTTCGAAACTTGGAAAAAGCTACGTCTGCAGGGAATACTCAGTTGTACTTTAATTGACTTGACATTAGTCCAAAGGATGCATATGTACTTTTTTCTTACATAATCTTTGAAGTCCGAATGATATTCTCTTATAATCTAATCGTGTTTCGGGATTTGTAATTTCGTAAGATAACAACTCAGAATTGCTCCATGCAATATTCCACCTTTCCTTTTTATCATCCTTTCTAGTCCCTATCATCCCCGTTCATAATTTTGCCTACTTTATGTATACTACGACGGCGCCTTAAAAGCCAGCGTATGTGCGGGAGCGTTTACAATTATACGATGCAGTACGGTGAGGTTTTTCCTCCCCGGTATTTGCGCCCCCCCCCCTATATCTTTCCTACGTGGTCAGAGAACCGTTCGCGGCTAAGAAAACGCTAGTTGGCTGCATTTGGGAAAATTCAACGGCACATCGATTGGTTATTTTTTTACTAATAGATTGAAATAGTAAGCAGCCTCAAAATTCAAACTTGTGCTATGTTGAACCAAAATTGTAAGAAATCCATCTGATGGCACATCTGCGTCTTAGGCTTACTACACAATACATCAGGCAAATTGATACTTAATTGCTATGATTTAAATTGAGCTTAACGTTTACTGAGGAACAAAACTTCTGCTGAATAGTCTTGCTTATTTTATCATTTGCTTCTCTGGGAGAGGTCAACCATTTTCCACCTTTGTTTCTGTGCCAGAAATATGCTGCAAAGCATACAAAAAAATAAAATTATATATATATATATATATATATATATATATATATATATATATATATACATAACTAATGATACAGGATCTATCATCCTGAATGCACTGAATGCCTTATTAAGACTAGCACACCGGAAATTTCCCAGGAAGTGGCTAATTCCCTGAGCGTAGCAGCTCCTCGCCACTAATGCCAGCATTGTGCCTCGCTAATGCCCACAAGCTTTATAGCGGGCGTGCCCCGGCCTAAATTACCCCAGGCGCTCCAGCGGCGCCGACAGTTGGCACGCTACTCCACAATTTTACATTTAACCTTGTAAACATACAAAAATGGCACCAATAATGCAAAAATAACCAAGGGGAAAGTTTATTTCTGTCGCAAGAAGATGGCAATAAGAGCCCTTGATATCTATATAAGAGGTTCAGAGCATGGTGACTAGCTAAAAGGAAAAGTGAGAATTTCTGATCGGAACTACAATGACGCTTTTTCCCTGAATGTTTGGACTGTGTACGGTGTTGTAGGAGTGGCTGGGGGTTAGATCGTAGAAGAAGAAATTCGCTTGCATCAAGAAACAGTTACCTCTGTTGTTGTTTGTTGCGTTCTCCGAGCTAGAACAACGCTGTGGGCAAGAACAGTGCAAAATGTGACTGCAAAAGCTCCCACGTACCATTCTTTGGAGGTTTGTTCCGAATTCTTTCAAAGACTCAACACAATAATGGCCTTCATGAGCAGTTAGGTATTCAAATACTTCTCAAAGTCGAGACGCTTGGGGAGATAGTTTCAAAATATTTCCGACTTTTGAAACTGTCCGAAGCCGCTTAAAAATCGGTTGTCACCTGCCTACGTGTCGGCGTTCTAAATCCTTACATAGCAACAGATTGCTACGACAAAGATGAGGCCACTGGCCGGCCGGGGGCTGCCCTGGTATCGCGTGCTTGACCGATGGCTAAGAGACCCGTTTTCCGAGGCTCTTAGGAGGCAGAAAAATCGCCCTGCCCTTCCTTTACATGGATGAGGCTCAACAATCGCAACTAGGAATATTAACATCAGCAAAAAATTTCTGTCATAAAATATCTTTAAAAGCATTTAAAGACAATGATTGAGAAGCGTCAACTATGGTGCTTTATTTTTCAGAGTCTGTGCGGCCGTCAGGTCTTCAGGCGCGGAGGTGGCTCGGTAATGATTCCCGGCATTCCCTCTCGCCGATGCGAGGACCGAGAGCTGTCATAAGTCGGCTGCCGGGAATGTGCCGACGTCGCGTCCTGACCAGATAGCTGAAGCGCGCCAGCCTAGGCTCGGTATCGCCTGCATGGGACAGCCTCCAAGTGACTCAGGCAGAAGCGATTTCAGTCGCTCGCTGAGTCGGCTGAAGTCGCGGAGGAATGTACCGAAACACCACCAGACCAATCCACGTCAGTCACTCTCAAACAAATGCACTACTAGGCAAACACGGTGACCTTCAGAGCAGCGCTGGTCTGTCAGAACATTTTCGCACTAGCAAAAGCAGCGAATCAATCGTTTTGGTGGCTCTGGAAGTAACATGCTCAACATGTCGACACACTGACATGCATTTATTTTAATTACCTATGACGGTAGCGTTTACACTCGCCCGGGTGGTGGGCTTAAGTCGCAAAAATGTTTACTCAGAGGATGGACTCCGAAGTGGCGATGCCTGGTAGGGGGAAGGGGTGGGGGTGAGAGTCGAGCTGGAACATATTAGTCTCTTCGAGAAGACCACAAATCCAGGTGACAAAAACTAAAATTCGGAACACTTATGCAATATCACGAATGTAACAGAAGAAAACGTCGAAAGTGGACAAGCCCTTAAAATTTTGGGATGTCCCCTGATTCACCGGCAAAGGCACGCGTCTCATTCCTCCCACATCTCTTTCGACGCCCACAACACAGTTCACGGGGGCGCCGCAGCGTCCGAAGCACTTGTCATGTGTAAATGTGATGGCCCGCAGGAATGCACCGCCGCAGGTGGCCATGAGGACCTCACGATGTCACACTGTTAACAATTCGAGCTAGGGAGAGAGATGCTGCGTGACTCACTGGAAACAACTCTCACACAGGTTTTTTGACGATGGCACAAAGTCAGGTGTGGTGCCAAACATTGGGAAATCTCTACCGGAAATCTCTACCATAGGCGAGAATGTCGCTTTTAAAGTAGTTTTTTATTGGTTTTCCATAAGACACAAGTACATGTACATACTTGCACGTACACATGCATACATTCAATCTATGGCACATCGATCCACATGTTACATGAAGAGAATTTGTAGAAAACATGGATGAAATTAAGAGGTGAACAGGGGACAGTTAAGGTAAAGACCCTGTCTTCGTTCCCTGTCGCCAATTAACAGATATGACATATTTGCGAAGGACCGAGTAGATTATAGTACACATACTCACCACCATCATTTCAACTGAAAGCACACCCATAACACACAGACTCACACAACACTCACATCACCAGGACTCTTATACGAGTCACGCCACCAGGATTGTGATCGCAATCAAGTATCAATATTCTCAGCATACTCCGACAGACTGTGAGGCACGTAACTCCACGGACATGGTTCACCAAGCTTCTCTTGGATTGAATTCCACAAAAGACAGTCATCGTGCTTGCTAGCACACTGTGTAGACCCAATTTGAAGGGTAGAAAGGGGACAAGTACAGTTTCTAGCAGGCAAGGGGACAGAGATCGTTCGTATATAAAAATTATGCCATAGCTTGATTCTTGTTGTGAGTCAGTATTGACTGATAAATATATTCTTGACCACAGTCTTAAACATTAATTTTGATTTAGGGATGTCCTCAATCATAGGTATTCTCTGGGCTATGATATGATTCCCAGTTTTAGTGCAGGTAATGGAGAAAACAAATGATCTATATATGGTAGTAGCTAGAGGTTCATTGAAGTGCATTACTTGCCTAGAGTTTCTTATTGATTGGTGTAAATGGAAGTACCTTGAATAGCTTGCGGCAAGTTGATTGTTAAGGAAGTTATGCAATATTAATAATTTCGGTTTTTTGATAATATCATGAAATTTCAGAAGTCTGTACTCAACAAAAAGAGGAGATGAGGGTGCCCTGTGATGAACTCTAGTAATTATTCTAATTATTTCTTTTTGAAGGTTCACAAGTTTAATGAAGTTACTATTGAAGTTTGAGGCCCATATAAACCCACAGTACTCAAGGTAGGGGCAAATAAGGGAGTTATATAACATCAGAATTGTTTTTTCGTCGAGCATATATTTTTCTCGGGCAATAACTTCTATGTTCCTGCGGACTGTGTTGGTTACTCCAGAAATATGTTTTTTAAACTTTAGGTTTTCTTCTAAAATCACTCCAAGATATTTAACGGCATTGGACCTTTGAACAGGCTGCGAGTTTAGCTGGATATCTATGTCAGGCTTTTTATTGGTCATTGAGTAAATCTGGCAGAATGTTTTACTAACATTTAGAGTGAGTCTGTTCGTACATAGCCAATTATATATGTCAGTTGTACAAAAAAGACTTCCCCAGCATTGATCCAAATAAAGCACACCCTGTCCGTCTCCGACAGAAGTGAGCTGTGGTGCTACTTGATCATTTCTTCGCGACTTTGATAGTCCTCAGAGGAGTTGAAATGATACTTAATATTGCTACTGGTCTATCGAATGCATTCTAAGCTTCACAAGGCAGTTCACGTGAGATACAAAGTGAGACACTTTCAGAAAATCGTCAAAGGACGAAAACAACCGATTTCGATTTGTTCTGCTGCGTTAATACCACCTTTCACGGGTCTACAATCACATCGGAGCTATGTAGATTATACCTAGGCGCCAACATAGAGCGTATGGATCTTGCTGCTAAATCCCAGCTAAGAAAAGGTTAACACACGCCGGTACGAGGTTCTGGATACCTGCCTCCTCTCTTAACCCTCACCCCACCGGGGGCCATCGATGCCCCCCTAAGGTTTTTCCGGGATAACAGAAAAACGACGAGGCGCAGCACCGCGATTGAGGGCTCTACCCCTCACTGCATCATTTTCCCATCATCCCTGAAATTTTGTACCCCGGGTCACCCAAGGTCAGGTCACCAGACAAGGTCACCCAAGGTCACCTCACTTCAACTTTAGAGCTCTGTAAGAACTACATTTCAAAGTCGATCGATTTGAAACTTCCTACACTTTATGAACCCTCCAGGGTCTACAAGGTGTATATCCGGGATTTTTCGATTTTGTGCCCTGAGGTCAGGTCACGAGGCGACCTCTCCCATTGGAAAAGCATGGGGAAAACCTGTTTCATGATATAAAAGCCACAAAAATTATTGCAAATACTCAGACTGCTCAGAACAGCGTTTTTGGACACCCTTTCACGGATCTCAGGGGTTATATTTACCCTTTGACTTTTCTAAGGTCATCCAAGGTCACCAGAGTTCAAAAACAGTATTTTGACAATCACTTTTGACCTAATTAAGCTAGAGCGGCGAAACAAACACCATCGTGTTTGTCTTGTCACTGGCTTTCATTTGATATACAACAAGGTCACTTTTTGACCTTTTGTGACCTCAGGTCATATTAGGTCACGAGGTGACCTCTGGAGGTCAAACCACTGGCGGGAGGTCTTTACGTTCCACATAACGGAAAAAGTACTGGCAATTTGCTATCAAATGTACTTTACCAGGCCTCAATAGCTCTAATGACATAAGAGTTATGCCCAGTTTCCTTAATCATTGCATATTTGAGGGAAAATAGCCGATATTGACCTAATTTGACCTCTGGAGGTCAAACCATTGACCTGAGCACTAAAACATGTAAAGTAATTTCTTGCTGAATTCACGCGAGCGTTCTATTGCACTTTGCAGATTTGCGCTAACGTCCATACTTTCGGAGTTAGAGGAGGGGCCATCGATGCCCCCGGTGGGGCGAAGGTGGCGCCGGACCCCCGGTGGGGCGCGGGTTAAAGGTTTTTCACAGATAGCCAGAAACGGCGCCACGCACCGCCGCTATACTGGGTAAACCCGTTACCTGGTTTTGGCAGATTCTAACAAAACATTTCCTTAAGTTCATGTCACGTCAGCTGTGCCAAGCTGTCACAATGAAAATGGAGGGGAAGAGGGATAGGTAGAAATAAACCAGAATTCAAATGTGATATTGAAAGCGACTGGTGTCCAGACGAATCAACGGCATACAGAAGAAACTAAAAGATCAATGCGTGTTAACGTTTGCCGCTTTCACTTTCTACACAGCTAACCCAGGTCCAAGGCCCGGACGATTTACTGACCAAGGGCGATTTAAGGCCCTTGAAACTTTTCCCAAATGAAACATTTTTACGTCATATGACCCTAGCAGTTTGTGTATCGATTAACCCCTAAAAACCATTATCATTTCCCTTATACCTACCTGTTACCTGGGCACGATCTTAGCCGGGAGGTACTCGCAAACAGGGTATAAGCATTTTTTCCCATGTGAAATATATTTTGCAAAAAGAGCGCAGGCAGAGAAATCAGCAACTGCAGCAACCTGCAGTTGCATTATAAAGAGTTTATAGCAATGCATAGTTGGTCATTTATTCTGTCCCTTGAAATCGCTCAGAAGCGGATGCGAGGTGTCCGCGAGGCAAACCTCTAACGAAGTAGAGCAATTTAGATACGACACAAGCTAGGCTGACACAACCCGATCGTAAAAAGGTTTTGAGCCAGCTTATAACTCTGCAATTTATTGTCGTAAGGAAATTGAATTAAGGCCTCATTAAAGGGAATGTGGCACTTCTATTACGTGATTTTAGCTGAGATAGCCAAGTTGTAAAGCATGCCGGAAAACCTGGTACACAATATATCATTGGTATTGAAACTCAATATTTCCGTAGAGAAAAGCTAAAACCTACCTGAAATGTACCCTACATGTATCCTTAGCAGCAGGCCACAGTTGACGGCAGTTGGTGTGACGACATATACTGACGTCACGATGAGTATCAACCAATCGAAGCCCTTGAAGCCTGTTGAATATGGTAGTGGTTGCCAGATCATGACATCATCCACAAGCAGTTATTTATTTCTCTCCATAGAGGAGCATTTTAAAAATCAAAATATTGAGATTATTGTAAATTTTTCAGAGAAATCATGGACGCTTCCATGATTTTCCACTAAAAGCACCCCTAATTACAATAAATTCTAGAATTCGACCAAGGTAACATATTCCCCTTAAGCTGTATAATTTCAATTAAATGCATTACATTTTCCAGTAAGACCGTTGCCCCACATACCAGGGGCGCGCGCTTCCCGAGACTTTGCAGCTCACTCTGAATAAAAATTTGGAAGAGCTTTAGAGCCTAAAAAGCTGAGCATTTGCAGCCTAAATGCACAAGCGCTTAGATAAAAATACCTGTATTTTTTTAAAAAGCAAGGAATTGCGGATTATTGATCCGACTAGTTAGCTTATGCAAAAATTCAAAGCAGAAAATAACAATGATTTAGTTGTTCTCAGCTACAACTTATCCATTATGTTCATGTTGTAGTTTATAGTAATTAATCTGAATAATTAGTTTATTGCGAAAGTCCAAGAGGGAAAATACAATCGATTATGATTGAAAGTTGATATATATATATATATATATATATATATATATATAAATACCACTTTCGCAGAGCTGAGCTGAGGAGCATGAGGAGCATGTTGATAGAAGGTTTAATGGCCTGTCTCCCCAATCCTGGATGTAAAATGGAGCTTATACACTACAAACTGAGATATTATATTCGAGCACAGACCTTTATCAGAACCCTCATAATACAATAAGTAAGATCACAAATTCGTGGTCGTGGTGAGGCAAGAATTCTAATTCGATGCCTTTATTGAATGAGTTTGATTAAATCATTTCGACGTCGAATTTTTCAGCCGTGCTCAGTGCTAATTGGTTTGTTAATTGGTCGTAAGACCTTCATTAATCGCAGCTTGACTAACTGTGATCCATCTAATAAAGTTTTAGACAACCTTCACTTGCCATTTTGAAACATAAATGGCTGCCCGGTTATCGCCAATAAAGGCGTCCTACTTGTCGATATTTCATCAAGAGATGATGAAATATCCGCGTGCTGTCTGCGATGAATTTCGACACTGGTGTCTGAGTAAGCACCAGCTTTGATTGCCGCAGATAAGTCCATTTTAAAAGGGCAAGATGGTAGAGAGGTTATGTATAAACTAGCGATCCATGCACTGATTGGACACTGGCATGACGGGATTTTTAAGCGAGTGGATACCACCGAAAACATAAGAAATCACGTTTCACATAAAGCCACTCTAGACAATGACAAGATAAAAAATATTTGAGCGGAAATAAGAATTACCACGTTTTTCAAAACACCATATATTTATTTAAAACATAAATTGTAGATTTGATCTAGGTGATTGCAAGTTAGGTTTCGGGGATCGAAGTCTTAACTAAAATAATCACAGGACTTGTTTCCAAGACCCTGATACCACCACCCCGAAGAGGCAATTCCTGCAACGATAGGCTAATTTGGGAGGCCAAAGCTTAACATCCCATTAAAACAGAGGGACGGCCGCCCCGCTCAGGTCACCCTCTCACCAGTCAGCATTCAGCCGACCTACGTCGGGTAAATATTGAGCGCCGGAGTATTTAATGGGAACCGATCCCTATATTTTACCGTTGCACTGTCATCGTACAGCTTTCTGATCAGCGGACCAGAGCCTAAAGCTCTACTAACTGAGCTACCGGAAATGCACTAAGTTTATATGATATTAGTTTTAGGATGAATGAATTTGATTTTCTCCCAAGGACAAAAACACAGCTATACAAACAGCCCACTGAAAAACCTTTAGAAGGACAAATTATTCACTAGTGCCAAACTATCGTTCCCACTCCCGTGTCTGCGCTACGCATAACTTTTGCCACAGGCGCTTGTACATATGCGCTTGTATGTGCGCTTGTTCACTGGAATGAACGGTGTCACACCTGGTATATGCCTTGAAATAGTAAAACCAATAATTATAACAGAAAGCCTAATATAGTACTTTGGGTGTTAAGATAGCTTGACTTTATTAAACAATTTTTGAGAAGCAATACGGCTTTTTTCTTTCCTTGCGCCATTATCAGTGGTTTAACGACAGTCTCAATCACAAGTCTTCATGTACCAGATTGAAGAGTTACTTTACGTAACATCAACCAGACGGAACGGTTGAGCTTGAACATACGAATACTAGCGGAATTATCTGCGTCATTACTATCTGCGTTATTGTCTTTCCTGGAAATGTTTCATTACGGCTCTAGATAAAGAATATGTATTGACGGTGCAACGCTTTGAGCCACTAAATCATCTGCACGGAGTAGGTCATCTAAAGTTCATGTCAGAGTTATCACTCCCCTACCTCCATAAATAGATCAACCATCGCCCCCGCCCCCATGAGTATCTAATCTACTCTCACTCCAGTTAGGGTGGGGGCTTCAAACCCCCCTTTATCTTGGGTCCAATGTGAGGTGGAAAAAAACATTTTAAAGTCATAACAGGTGAAATGTGACATGTTAAGGTCAGCTTATTGGCTCTGGTTTTTTACTAAACGGAGTTAGAGCTATTGCTGCTTGTGCTTAGGCATCATCAAATTCATATTTTCCAGCAATCGGAATGATTTGTAATGTGGGGCTGCTGTTGGGAGGGTTTTTGGAGATCAGTTCATACTTATTCCGAGAACCCGGCTGCCTTTAAACCCGGGACCTGTGGTTCCCGAGTTCACAGGTCCCAGGAGAATCAGTTTCGACAGAAAAAGAGCCACTTTCAGGACCTGCAATTTTCTCCACGCATTTCTAGTGGAGAGGTGGCCAGCTCCAGTGATCAATATTGGCGCACCTGACACTGCGTACAGCGCATCAACGCCTCGTCGCATCAAACCTTCTCCTACCACAGCTTGTGGCACTTGATGGCCACATTCATCCTATTCTAAGTGATAGATATATATATATATATATATAATATATATATATATATATATATATATATATATATATATATATATATATATATATATATTCGTATAAGATGGCACAATATTCTCACTTAGACATGTCTTGTTAAAAGCAATGGCATATATATTTTTTATTGATCTCTTCTTAGCTTTTTCAAGTGCTCGGATGGTTTTTCGTTTTGTTTCGCTTATGTCGTTCAATAGTGTTCCGATTCTCGGTGAACTCATTGGGTGCACTGTATCAATGTATTACTTTGCTACGCGTTTCAATAGACACTTCTATCGTCATCAGGCTGGTTACACTACATCAGGTTTAATAAAACACTTAAAAACATATTTATCACATCATATCCTAAGCTTTTCAGTTTGTAAAATACAATCAATTCGACATTTCAAAATTCGAATCACCACTAGCCATGCCATGGATGGCTTGGCACTTCCGTCTAAGCTATCCAAACAGATGTAAAGTCACTAATGGATTCGACTGGATGTTTAATGACGGTCCCAGGGTTCGGATGTATATTGCCTCCAGGATATGTAGTTTTCTCCTGTTGGGTGATGTTGTCAGGATCGTTGTGTTCTCGACTAGGTCCTTGCGAGTGATTTTGTGGTCGTGTTCTTGCTTCATGTGGTTTTTCGGTGCACCCTCAGCCAGGTGCATCGTCATTCTCCTTGACAGTGTGGTTGTGGTCACTCCAACATAACTACTGTTTCGAAGCTGGCAGTCTTCGTGTGGGCAGTCAGATTTGTAGATTATGTTGGTTTTGGTCTTAGGATCTGTTTTTGTGTTGATGTTATTCTTCATCACTAGGTTGCTTACTTTTTGGTTTTTGTAGTAGACTACGATCTGAAGCTTGTCGCTGCTGTCCTTTAGTGTCACGTTGTCATGGACGATTCTCTTAAGCACTCTTTCGTCCAATTCGTACGCAGGTGACATTTGGTTTTGATAGAAGAGTGTTAGTTTCGTCTTATCGTCCGGGTCCTTTTCGTCCTTTTCGATATGTCTCTTCATCTGGCTTTCTATTTCCGTGTCAATCAGTCTGTTGGGGTATCCGTTGTTGACGAGCAGTTGTTTCACCCGTTTCAGCTGTTGTTGTTGTTGTTGTTTATTCCCTCTGGGTCCTTCGCGGACCCAGAGGCAGAGGTAGCCGGCGGCTCCCTGTGGCAGAGGTAGCCGCCGGCCAAGGTCGCCACCAGGTCGCCGTCCCGCAGCTGCTCCGGGTCGATGTGGATGCTGCCTCGATGGCGCAGGCGGGCGCCGGCGAGGGACGGGCAGCGCAGGAGCACATGCTCCGGCGTGTCGGCCTCCTCGCGGCAAACGGCGCAAAGCGCCGCTGGGCACCTCTTGTCGGCGCACTGCGAACACACCGGAGAGGGGTGTCGGCCGATGCGATGCAGGTACTGGAGTGACCGGCCCCAGTGGCCGGCCCTCAGCTGGTGCACGTCTACGGCCGCCTCTCTGTCATCGCCGGTGACGGGGGCGGCAGGTGACCCCCATGATGCGCTTGTGTAGGCTGTCCGGCCAGCCCGCGATCCATCTCTTGGTAGTGTCGCGGGCCACAGCCTTAGTTGCTGTCCTGACATCTACTGGCACTTCTGCTTGTGGCAGGCCAGATGCCTCCTTCGCCAGAGTGTCGGCGCGTTCGTTCCTGTCGAGGCCGCAGTGGGCCGGGACCCACTGCAGATATACATTCTGGCCTCTTGTCGTGATGGCGGAGAGGAGATGCCAGATATTTGAGCCCAACGGCGCCGTCTGCCCCGCGGCTCCTCTCGCCAGGGTGGAGAGAGCCGCCTGGGAGTCGAGGCAGACGACCAGCGGGAGCCTCACGTGGACGCCCTCCAGGCTGGTGAAGGCTTCCAGCGCGGCCCTCAACGCGCACAGCTCCGCGCGAGTGCTGGAGCACAGTCGCCCGGCCGCTTCCCGCACCTCTCTGGTCTCGCCGGACGGGAGAACAATGAGGGCTCCCCCGCCGCCCAAGGATGTGCCACCAACGGCGGAACCGTCGGACCAGATCCAGGTTGCCTCTTGTGGCAGCTCGGTGAGGTGCTCCTCCGCTGCGGAGCGGCGCACCGCGTCAGGGGCGTTCCGGCGGCCCCGCGGGCCAACATCCAGCGAGATGTTAACTCCTTCCTTGGTGGTCCATGGTGGGGCAGTGACGGTGAGGCGCTCCTCCACTCTGACCCCCGACAGTCCGGCCTCTTCCATTGCCTCCCGGCCGGAGTCTCGCCAGCCGGACGTGGCCAGGCGCCTGGGTGCGGCGGCCTCGGCAACCTCCCGGAGGGGGTCGCCCTCGGGAAGCGACGTCGCTCGGCACAGCATACGCGCCGACAGTACTCGACGTCTTGATCGAGCCGTAGGTAGGCCTGCCTCGGCCATAAGGGGGTCTATCGGGGTGGACCGCGGGCAACCCGTGACTGCGCGAGCCGCTGCGCGTAGCTCGCGGTCGATCACCTCGACGTGGGAGTCAGAGGCCGCGGGGAGCCAGGCTGCTGCCGCGAACTCCAGCGCTCCACGGACGTAGCCGTTGGCTATTGTTCTAAGCTGCTGTTCACGCAGGCCCCAGAACCTTCCCGTCAGCTTGCGGAGCTGCGCCGTCCGCGGCTTGACTTTCCTCCTCAGACTCGCGCAGTGCTCGCCGAAGTGGAGGAGGCGGTCAAGCGTCACGCCGAGGAGTTTCAGGTTGTGTCTTCCAGCCACAGGTGAACCTGCGACCTTAATGACGAGGTCTTTGGAGTCCTGGGCCCACTGGGAGAGGACCAGCGCCTGGGTCTTGTGGCCCGCGATGACCATATTCCACTGGTCGGCCCAGCGGGCCATGACGTCCGCTGCTTGTTGAGCCCTTGCCTGGGCCACCTCCATCGTGCAGCCGGCACTCAGAGAGGCGGTGTCGTCGGCGTACATGAAGATAGACGTCCGATCGACTTCGCGCAGGTCCTCTATAAGGTCTGCGGACCACAGGGTGTAGAGTGTCGGTGCCAGCACCGAGCCCTGTGGGAGGCCAGCGCGGAATATCCTCTCCGAGCTGCGCGTTCCGTTGATTTCTGCGCGCGCCCTTCGGTCCCGAAGGAAGTGGTGAATCCAGTAGACCATGCATTTGGGCAGATTCTTCCTGAGTAGCTTCAGCTGCAGCATGCGATGGTCAATTTTGTCGTAGGCTCGAGAAAAATCAAAGGCAAGGAGGACGAACTTGTCCGCTGTGCGGCCGTCGACGGGCCGGCCCCTTGGCTTGGGCCGACTCCAGCCGTCCTGGACCGTCTGGACGAGGCGCGCCAGGTTGTCCTCGGCCGATCGGCCCCGGCGAAAGCCGACCTGTTCGGCGGGGATGAGGTCGTCGCGCTCGATCACGTAGGTCAGTCGGGCCGCCACCATGCGCTCTGCCAGTTTAGCGACATGGCTGGTCAGCGCGATGGGGCGGTAACTTCCGACCTCCTGTTGGTCTTTTCCTGCCTTTGGGATGGGAATGATGGTGGCCCGACGCCACGCAGAGGGGACTTCAGCTGACAGCCACGACTTGTTTATTGTATGTAGGAGGGCCCGTCGGGCTGTGGGGCCGAGGTGCTTCAGGTGCTCCGTACATACTCCGTCTGGGCCGGGCGCTTTCCGTGGCTTCATATGTCGCAGCTGGTCCACTAGCTCTTGCATGGTGAAGGGCTGGCACGTCTCGGTCCTCTCGCCGTCGCAGCAGCAGGGGCGGGCTCTCAGGGTGTGAAGCTCCGCTTTGACAGGCCTATCGCGCCTCTTGACTCTGGCGTTCCGGCTGACCTCTGCGTAGGTGCGCACAAAAGCCTCAGCCTTGGCACGGTCCTCCGCGAGTACTTGACCGCGGTCCCCGTTGATTGCCTGGCCGGGGCATGGGTCCTGGACGGCACCTTCCATCTTGCGCAGAATCTTGGTTATCCTGCCGACGGCTGCTGGTTTGTTCAGTTCTGTGGTTGCGAAATCGCGGAAGGACCGTTGACGTGCCAAGTCTTCCGCTTCAGCCGCCTTCTTCTTCGCCTCCTTCCAGCGCTGTACCGCACCGGGGGTATCAGGGCGCTCGTGTAGTGCGGCCCTGGCCTGCCGACGCTCCCGCACCGCCTCCTCCACCTCAGGATCGGAGGCCCATGGTTTTGGGTCCGCACGGGCTCCTCTGGGAATGGCTGCTGTGCTGGCTGCCATGATGAGCTCAGCCAGTCGGGACGCCAGCGTCTCGACAGAGGAATCCAGGGGGAGCTCCGCTGCGGCTGCTTCGCAGTTCGCTGTGAAGGCGGGCCAATCTGCTTTATTGAAAGCCCAGCGCGACTTGCGGATCCGCCGCGGGCGGCTGCTGTCAACCACGGCGGTAACAACCTGTGGTAGGTGGTCGCTGCCCAGGTCTTCGCCAGTTGACCAGCTGCATCGCCTCGCGAGGTCTCTGTGGGCCAGCGCGACGTCTGGTGCCGACAGCCTTGTGCGTTCCCCGTATCCTGTACAGGTGGGTGCGCCTGTGTTGAGGGCGGTCCAGTTGTTGGAGGAGGTCCAGTCACTGACCATGTTGCCCACCCCGTCTGGATCCAAACAATTAACACTCCAGTCGGGGTGGTGGCCATTGATATCACCGATAATTACTGTGCGGGCGTCCGTGGGGAATCCGGAGAGCGTGAAACGGTCAACGCGTTCATCTTCCTCCGAGTTGCGGATTGGAGGGCGGTAGACATTGTGGACATCCAGGTAGGACGCTGTGGAGAGTGGTCCACTCGGCCTGGCCTGTGCATCCGTTTCAGCTCGCTGTGGAGAGTGGTCCACTCGGAGCACAACTTGATGGCTCTGCGGATATAGGAGCGGATCACGCTCAGTTTGTATCGGTCTGGGCATTCACTTGAAACATTCATGCACAGGCCAGCGTCGGTGGGTTTTCTGTAGACTTGTGTCCGAAACTTTCCGTCCTTCTGGTCCATTTCTATATCCAGAAAGGGCAACTTGTTCTCAACACTTTTTTCCACAGTGAACTTCAGGACCGACATCTTTTCCATTTCACTTTTGAGCCTCTCGATGTGGTGTTCGTCTTCTATGTCTAGGAACACGTCATCCACATATCTACAGTACATATATGGGCGCAGTGTTGGATTCTTGAGGACTGAGTTCTCCAAGCTACACATATACGCGTTAGCGAACAAAGGCCCCAATGGGGAGCCCATTGCCACCCCGCTTACCTGCTGGTAGAGCTTGTTGTCGGGTGCTCGGAACAGGGTCTCGGTTGTGCATGCGCGAAGGAGATCTTCCAAGATTTTCGGTGTTAGTTTTGGCGGCGGTAATTCATCATGATGGTAGACATTCTGGAGGATTATTTTGATGGTGGTTTCGATCGGAACGTTTGTAAACAAACTCTCCACGTCCAGTGAAGCGAGTGTGCCCTTGGGATTGTTTGCTTTTAGGATGGTTGCAAACTCATCTCTTGATTTTAGTCCATACTCCATCGGGAGGTAAAGTGCGATCATCTCGTTCAGTATTTTCGAGATATGGTACGTTGGTGTTGGACATTGGGAGATAATTGGTCTTAGGGGGTTTCCATCCTTGTGTATTTTTACATTTCCGTAGGCGTAGCCCGGCTGGTATTCCCCAGTGATTTTATCAAAGTGGACGCCATCGATGAGTGCATTCGCCTGGCTTATGAGCTTATTCACTTTGGTCTTCAGTTTTTGTGTGGTGTCTGGAGGGATTTGTTTGAACTTCAATGGGTCGGCCAACAATGCGTTCATTTTTCCCATGTACTCATCCTTATCCATAATTACATACACTGAGGACTTATCTGCCCGTCGTACTATAATGTTTTTGTTTTCGCGGAGTTCTTTCGCTGCTTTTTTGTGCTCCTCGGTTAGTATTTTGCTCTTATCATAACTTCTACGTATGGTGCCTTCTCTGAGTAGTCTATCTTTTAGATTAGGGTTAACTTCAACTTTGCCATTTTTCTCAAGGGTTTCGATGCTTTGGTATAAGATCTCTAGTTCTGCTTTCTTTTCTGCTATGCTAAACTTTGGTTGAAGGTGGCAGTTTAGCCCAAGGTTCAATACTTCTTTTTGCTTTTCCGATAGCTGGATCTGTGAAAGGTTAATGAAGCCATCACTCTTTTCTGGGAGAAGCAGAGGTCCACCATAAAGTTTGCCAAGCTTTTTGATGGCCTTTTGCTTCGTGGCATGTTCTGTTGTCTGAAAGATGCTCTCTAGTTCTGTTTCTAAAGCCTGTCTTAATTCTGCTTCAATGTCTAATTGATAGAAAGATGTGTATAGTTCCTTAACCGTCTTATCGAGTTCATCTTGAAGCTTTTCTTTTTATCGATCTGGTATTTCACCAAGTTTAAGCGGTACTCTTTGGTAAACTTGGCTTGCCTTACAGCCGGCTCTTGATTTCTGATATTCGTATAAGATAGCACAATATTTTCACTTAGACATGTCTTGTTAAAAGCAATGGCATATCTATTTTTTATTGATCTCTTCTTAGCTTCTTCAAGTGCTCGGATGGTTTTTCGTTTTGTTTCGCTTATGTCGTTCAATAGTGTTCCGATTCTCGGTGAACTCATTGGGTGCACTGTATCAATGTATTACTTTGCTACGCGTTTCAATAGACACTTCTATCGTCATCAGGCTGGTTACACTACATCAGGTTTAATAAAACACTTAAAAACATATTTATCATATCATATCCTAAGCTTTTCAGTTTGTAAAATACAATCAATTCGACATTTCAAAATTCGAATCACCACTAGCCATGTCATGGATGGCTTGGCACTTTCGTCTAAGTTATCCAAACAGATATAAAGTCACTGATGGATTCGACTGGTGGATTCGATGCGAAGACTCTCTCTCTCTACTCTCTCTCTCTCTATATATATATATATATATATATATATATATATATGTATATATGATGAATACAATAAAACTATTATCACTCGTGTCACTTGAAACATTTTTGGATGTGAGTCCACTTGACATAGCCTGCGAAGACTCTGAGCTTTATTTTGGAAAAAAGGAGAGAATGATAAAAATGGGATGTGTCAAGTACGGGGGCACTCCAGGCCTCCCTGTTTCGCTGAGTTGAAAATACCCGATAAAGTGTTCAATACCCCCCCTCGTCATAATGGGGCGAGGGTTAGCAATCGTAAAAGAGCAACACCTTTACCGTCAAAGGGAATGTGACACCTTTCTAACGCGATTTTAACTGAGATAGCCAAGTTGTAAAGTATGCCGGAAAACCCAGTGCTCAATATATCATTTGTCTTGAAACTCAAAATTTCCGTGGAGAAAAGCTAAAATCCCACCTGAAATGTACCCCAAATCTAACCTAGACAGGCGGCCGCAGTTGTCGACAGTTGGTGTGACGACAGCGCCGACGTCACGGTGAGTAATCAACCAATTAAAGGGCAAGTGGCACCTTCATAACGTGATTTTAGCTGAGATAGCCAAGTTGTAACGCAAGTCGGAAAACCCGGTACTCCATATGTCACTTGTCTTGGAACTCGATATTTCCGTAGAAAAAAACTAAAACCTACCTGACACCAGCCCCCTTATCAGCCCATCGCCGGGTGGCCATTATTGTGAGCTGCTTGTATGACGACATATGCTGACGTCACGATGAGCATCAGCCAATCGAAGACCTTGAAGCGTTTCAAGTATGGTAGTGTTTTCCAGATCGTGACATCATCCACAGGCTGATATTTATTTCTTTTTCTAGAGGAGTATTTTAAAAACCAAAATATCGAGCTTATTGTACATTTTTCAGAGAAATCATGAGCGGTTTCATTATTTTCGGCTAAAAGTATGCCTAATTGCACTAAATTTCAGGATTCAACCAAGGTGCCACATTCCCTTTAAAGCCCTTGAAGGCTATTGCATATGGTAGTAGTTGCCAGATCATGATGTCATCCACAGGCAGAGGCTTATTTTTCGCCCTAGAGGAACATTTTAAAAATCAAAATATTGACCTCATTGTACATTTTTTAAGAGAAATCATGGACGTTTTCATGATTTTCGGCTAAAAATACCCCTAATTCCACTAAGTTCCTGGATTCGACCTATGTGCCACATTCCTTTTAATATAAACAACTCTAGGGTCTTTCCATAAGTGCAGTGGCCTGTGTATTTTCTATTTATGGACCGGAACTCAGAGAAGAGCAAATAACAGTCTATTGTTCTACGAAGCTTCAATAAAATTCGTATCGACTCATCCCGAGTGGCACAGCTCAATATCAGGAGCCTTGAGCACGGTACTTTACCAACACAACTTCAAATGGCAATAAAAATCTCCAGCAGATAACATACTGAATGTTTTGTTTTTCTTTAAAAAAATTGGCAATAACGGCAACACATATAGCTATGCTGTTCGAGTTTGCTTCTCTTCTAGCCCGGGTTGTGGTGAATGCAACGCCAGTTATGTAATTTAATGATACATGATCGTTTACAGAGTCCCAATACCCATGAAACAAAACAAAAAACAAGCAGAAACGAGAGCGGCAAGACGAAACAACAATCACTTTGTAACACAGCGAGCGACAGAGTCATTCGGTATTCTGACGCACTTGTATACTCAGGGATTGCTTTTGTTTGGAGTTTTAGGGTGCTTCGAGTACTTAATCAGTTTGCATCCACCTGTGATTAAAATAACCACGAAATTCAGTATTAGAAGAGTATTCAGAGAAACAGCCGAGGTCAACAGAGTATATTTATAAACAGGGGCGTAGCCAGGATTTCGCTCAGGGAGGGGCGGCACCACGAAAAGGGTCCCTACGACAGCCCCCACGGGCCCTGATGGGTAAAAAGGGCCCTCCTTGTTACAGAATAGAGTGCTGGAGAGGGCTTAAGAAGGCCCTGTCTGGTATAAAATTCCAAATCTGGCCACAGAGCATAGTGCAGACGAGCCGCCCTTCGCGCGGCTCGTGTCCTCAGGGGGCCCTTAGGGCCCTCAGGGAGGGGCGGCTGTCCTTGCCGCCGCCCCCTTGGCTACGCCCCTGTTTATGAAAAAGAGAGGAATCAACTTGCACACGTTAGCAAAGCTTAACAGGCTATCTATCGGCATGTGATCTTTAGCATGTGATCATTCCATGCTTGTGAACAGCAGGATCGTATGGACCATTCCCAGGGACAAGTATGAAATTGCGGCATGAGTATTTACCTGCGAGAACGGTGGATTCTACCTAAACATTTTAGACGTTGAAAGGATGCAGTCATCATTAGGAGTATCTGCATAGAAAACAGTATGTTAAATCAGTTGCATACATCCTAAAAAAACAATGGGCACTAATCGAACGAAAAAAACGCATATTGACTTCTACTACATGCACTAGCTTGTGTTTTCTGTATTCGACACTGATTTAGGGCCTATGAATTATATGTAATCACAAAAAACACGATGCATGTCACCTGGATTCACCTACAACCACATCACAATCATCGATCATGCGAATATTTTTGGTAGCTATGTGAATTAATTCAAGCTTGGTACTGAGTTCCTCTAATCACAACGAGCATTCGGCACACGAGCAGGCTGCACGATGCTGCCGCTGCAGCTGGCTTTAGGCAGGCGGTGCGAGCGTTACAGAGACCAGCCGGCGGCTGGATCCGATTTGCGGTGTTCCAGGCGGAGGCCGCGTGTGCGGGATCTGGTGCTGAGTGCTGTCGTTTCCAGTCTGAGCACGGCCACGTCGGCTGACGACATCGGCTGATCACTGCCTCTCTGACCCGTCCATCGAGGCTCAGCGCGCCGACCAGGCGTCGCCCGCCGGTCCCCGCTGTCGTCGACACGTGCTCCCAGACCCGAGTGCTTCAGGCGCCGAATGCCCGGATGCACGCATCGCTGCTTCTGGCGCTGGGCATGAAAGAAGCAGGGGCGTCGCTAGACATTTTGCGGCGGGGGAGAGAACAGACACGCTCCGACCCGGCAATGTTCGAGCACTGATGTTGCGGGACGTGGGGCCCAGCCTTAAACGGAATGGACCACTTTTTTGAAATTCTAAAAATAATGATTTAAGAACAAACGAAGCCTAACAATCACGAAAACAACATTTTCCTCACTTTCATACGGTGACTTTAGAATTATCTCCTCTTTTCTAACCATTTGTGACGTCACCATAATAACACTTTTAGTAATCAATGAAATCCGAAACCTTGATCATAGACTCGCTGTAAAGGCCCATTCACAGCGTTTCCTCATGTCAAATATCGCATGCAGGGACTATTCAAATACATGATGAAATAATCGCAGTACCCACAACCGATTTTCCGGATCATGGGACCATATATCAGCTTATGAAACCATCACTGGTGCGCACAGCTGGGAAAACCGAGAGGAATACCGAAATACAAATTAAACATCTTTTTTTGGTGAATGTTGTTCATCGCTTCGACGAAAACTAGTTTACCGTTCAGCGGTACAGCATACGCGGCAGGTGTTTCGGTGGTATACTGATCCGCATTACATACGTGTGTGGCGGGTCTGCCGTGAGCGCTCCGAGCGCCGGCTCCAACGCCGAAGGGGTTGTCTGCCAAGTTCAGAACAATGCCCACACTTCTAAGGAAGTGAGCAGGGGCGTCGCCACGGATTTTTCACTGGGGGCGGAAGGGATATGGGCTCCAACACAACAATGACTGGGGATAAGAGGCCAAGCCCAAGTTTCAAAGTTGTCTCGGAAAGCTCTGGCGGTGCAGGAAACCAATACCAGGAACATTTCCGTAGGACCACGCTGCCAAAGGAGACAAAATACGAAAAAAGGATTGGCCTAGCCAAAAGATATTTGGGAGACGTTCCCCTAGTTCAAAGCCGGGTATGCCCCCCCACCCCCCCCCCTGTCATGCTTTCGATGCCTATGGAAGCAGGATGTACCAAACATATGAAAGAATCGCGATAATGATATGAAACTCCTCTGAAGCTGCGGACGCATGCGTACACGGATAGAGCCACCCGATGAGTTCAATGAGGAAAATTGAACGGTGTTAAAGATACACCGGTGACTGAAGATTTCTGACGAGGGAGTTTACGGGACTGAGCCAGAGTATGGTGTGACAGCGATCGGCCTTCCTGTAATCGTTTCTCCCGCGGGCGTGCTTGTGGTCCGGACGTGGCTGTGTTATAACCCTGGCCCTGCGCTATCGCCGTGCAATAAGGTCAGGCACACCCCGAACACACAAATCAACTTTCAACGCACCGCGCTTACGACCCGAGAATCATTACAGATTCGAGATCGGATCCATAGGCGGATCCAGGATTTCCAGTCGCGGGCATTATGTCAGAGAGCGCCATTTGAACCAAAAGGGGCACCATTTTTGGACGGTGCAACCTATCAGGGGGGCACCAAATCTTATTCCCGGGGAACCGATACTTGCATCCTGAGAGGAAGCAATTTTTCAGGGGGGGCTGAGGCTCAATCGTTGGGCCCGGAAGGCACGTGCGCCCATGTCCCCTGGATCCGCCTACGATCGGACCAGTCACCAAGCCGCGCGACTTGACTCAGATCCACCAGCCTGGGCAGACCTGGTGACGCTAGGTCTGCCCAGGGTGCTGAAATCAGCGCTCAGTCCCCAAGCTCAGGGTGTTCTGAGGCGGTCTTAGCTCAATGATTTGGGAGATCAGTGATCATTGCGTCAAATGTTAGCCAGAGCAGTGATTAGTGTGTCAGAGGTCGGACAGATCAGTGATCAGTTTGTCGCATTATCAACGGCATTGTCCATGGGCACAGGAACAGGGGGGGGGCAGGGGAGGTGGCTGCCCTCCAACTTTAGAACTGGGGGACAGTGCCCCAACTTTGAGCCGATTTCAGACCCCTTCCGTTAACAAATCAAGTGATGGGCCAAATCATATTGGACTCCACCAGCGGTGACAATTTTTGCCTCCCCTCCAACTTGGAAAAAGCTCTTGTGCCTATGGAATTCTCCCCATCCGCCCTCGGATATATTTCCGGTTTCAAAATATTTCTTACGGAGACTAGAGATGGACGTTTATTCGAGTATATCGCTTATGTAAAGCCAAGTTTAAAATTAAGCAACGCGCAGGTGTAGGCACGAACTTGAACATTGTTCCAAATCCCCCGCGAACCACTTTGATGCTTTAATCATTGGCCTGAACATAGCATTAGATTGACCTTCCTCAGCCACTTAGCTGCGAGAATTCAATTAGGTGACGCGTGACCTTTGCAGATATCTACTTTGCAGTAGTGAGTGCGCTGTGAAAAGGCGTGTCATCGTCGGGGGGAAGGTCATAGGCCTGGACCGTCACTTTTAGTTACATTCTCATTTCAGCCAGATCGGGTGGAAATTTCAAAGTTTTGACAAAATCATAGGAAGAGGCTTGCAAATAGCCTGAATCCAAGCTGTTTTGAGTCTTGGAGGAATTAGTTTGCAGTCAGCGAGGAGTTCGAAGCGAGTATGGTGCCTGTATGAATTTTTAATCAGAGTATCAGTCTTATAGAGCAAATGAAAAAAACATGTTTTCTCATTTCATTTTTCTCAATACTCACAATTTTCAGAAAAATAAGCGTCTCCTATGCCTCCAGGCCCCCCCTCCCTCCTCCCGATCCTCCGACGGCTCCCCTGCCCCACCATCCACTGCGCTGCGAGCCTTGGGGAGCCCATCCACTGCGCTGCGAGCCTTGGGGCGCCCATCCACTGCGCTGCGAGCCTTTGGGAGCCATCCACTGCGCTGCGAGCCTTGGGCGCTGACTGCTTTGGAATGAGACCGAGTGATGCAGAGCTCCGGATTTTGACTCAGTTTATTTGTCTAATAACGGTGAGTGCTGGGACAAATGCTGTATTTTTAAAAATCAGAAAGTGGAAGAGTGGTACATTCTTAAGGCACCGGACGCCTAAGTAAAAGGTGCTCGGTTCAAGCTTGGCGGCTTCTCTGAAAAACATTTTTCGACAGGGTGAGAGCTGGCGACGCCGTATGATCTGAGTAGTGAGAACCCAACGCTTCTCAACAGTAAAATCCAAACAGTTAAGCCTCCGTTAATCTCCAAAAGGCTTATGGTTCAAGGCTCTCGAAACAGAGTCAGAGTTAGCAACTCCGTATAACAGGTTTTGCGTCCTTAATCCCCAAGAGTTATTACTCCAGAGCGGGTGTCGGTAAAGCTGGGTGCCACCACCACATGCTGAAATTTATACAATGTACATGCATATATACCTGCATATATAGTAATGTATATATACCTGTATCTATACAATTTATAAGCACTGACAGACTGATAAGATGTCAGCACTTCAATGACATTTATATCTCGCCACTGGCAAAAAAGAGCCCTCAACCCTCAAATCTGAGCTTTTAGAAGTGTAGAACTAGAATGTTCCCTAGAACTTTTAGGCTTTGGGCTATTTGTTACTGCCTGCACATGCTGACTACAAAACGTTCAGATATTTGCCCAACGTGGCTGAGATTTTGATTTTTCCCTGTGAAAACTAGGGAAAAGCGCGGGCCCCTGTGCCCCCCTCCCCATTCCCTTTATGCTAGATTTGGCCCGAGGCCAGCACGACCCTCGTTTACATTAATGAAATCATCACCCATAGGCTAATCAACTTCAGCATGGGCCCTTCTTTTGCCACATGGCTTGAGCCAGTGTGTCTTTTTCTGCCCCAGTACTCTGCTCTCCGGTTTCCTCTGTTTACCAGAGTTCGGTAGCGCCATGTATGTGGAAAACGATCAGAGATGAGGTATTCAGTATGCGGCGGCGGCGTCCGGTCGGGCCGGCTCGTCTGAAAGGTCGGCTGGGTGCGACACAATAGCGCCGCTGGGTATGCATGTCCAGCTCGGCGAGCGTGCTGCCTCCCGCCACCACCACCACACAATGCACACACTGTGCTACAACCATTCTTCTCGCAAGACGCGGACGCCCAAAAAAGCACACCCGCCGACTGGTAGCCAGGCAGCACCGAACGGCGAACGCTGTGCAGAAGCGGAAACGGGCCGTGCCAAAATCCCCAAAATCGTGGTCGTTAGGGTGACTGATACCTAATTGCATGATTTACAGATTTTTTACATCCTGCCAAATGCGAGAACATTTTAAAATATGAGGTTCAAATTGAGAGCAGGCGATACAACTTATGTCATTTACATTGCGAAAAGCCATACTGAAGTGACACGACCGAGAAAAGTTCGCATTTCTATTTTCCATATCTCAATATTTTTTCACGTAAATCAGATTATTCTTACGAATCACATCCCCACTCCTCATAAATGAAACCATATGCTTAGGTCCCCTTCCAAACTTTTCTAGTTTTAAATGGACTAAATTATAAGTTAGTTTGACACCTTTCCCAACCATAAATCTCGACCTATAATCAAACTTCAAACGTCAGCACAGGTTTGCTTATGGTTCCGGTCACGTCATATTTTCCAAAAATTCCACAAAATCAGTGGCATAAGTGGGGATTCGTCAAGCGGGGGCACTGGCTTTGGATAAAAACGGAAGACTGGTGCATCTAAGCACGAAAAATATCAACCAAAGAGGGAACAAGGGCACAGTGCCTTCTTCCCTGCCTACGCCACTGAAAATGAGGGACAATCATATTTTGGCTCCATTCCGATAGTAGCGAAATGCTACTAAATACCCACCCCGAGGAATGACTTCGCAGCTTCTGTCCCAGTGTCTTTCCGGCTCTTCGGAATTGGCAAGACATCATTCTAGTTTCTCGCTTTAAACATGGGCAGTACGAAAAAGCCGTCGCCAAAAACAGCTATATGGCTCCTGTACATACATCTGAACACATTAACACACGTTCCGTCTTCTTGAGCCACATTCGACAAGTGATCAAATAACAAACTACAGAGGAATCACATTTTCTTGCTCTTTCGGGATATTAACACAAAATAAAGGATAGCTCAACATGTCAGGAAAAATCTGTATCTAATCGCGACAGTATTTGGGCTCAATCGGCAGTACGAGATTTTAACCAAACATTTGGGAGTAGAGCTAGCTCGGAAAGAATCGTGAAAAACATTTTATATTTTGGGGGAAAACGGTTGAAGTAGGTGAGATAGGTTAGTATTTTTGACTTGGTCGCTTTGGGGGAATTTTATGGCCTACTTGGACCCCCGGATGCGCCTTCTCCAGGGTAGCCGGGATGGCGCTTATGCGCCAAGGACGGACGCCAAAGTACCGTTCTTTGTTGTCTGCTGAAAGCACTAATAAATTTTCGGAATCCGCCCTCACTAAATGGTGAGACAAACAACTAAAGGGAGTGTGACACCTTGGCTATTGAATTTGAACTAAAAGATTCATGTGATAAAGCATACAAGAAAAACCTCGTATTCAATCTGTCCCAGAACTCGCCATTTGAAGTAAAGTAGCGTATATTTAGATAGCAATATTCCCTGGCTTTTCCCCGCCACCGCCGAACGGTCACTGCCAGCCGTTAGGGCCGTAGTAGGGCGAAGCGTAGTAAAAAAGTGCGCTCATGAAGCGATGGTGCTCCGTAAAAAGTGTGAGTCCCGACAGAAGCAACATATAACATCAGGCGTTTTCGGTATTCTCTCTGGTAGCGATAGCTTAGTTTGATTCTCATCTAAAAGTGTCATATTCCCTTTAAGCTCCACTATGGGGGCGTTTCACAACTATGTAGAAGGTATATAGAAGCACGAAATTTCCTTTGCAGAGGCGGATCCGGGAGTGAAGGTGGCGGGGAATAAAGGTAATAAAAGGTAATAAGAAATTACGATATCGGCCAGCCCCTTCAATATCGATTCAGATCCGGTACTTGTCTTCTGACGGTACCACCCGAAATTCCAGTCACAGAAGTCAATCACCACCTCTCATTGATACCTGGTACCGCTGTTCTGACCCGGGGAAGCGAAACTTCAACACAAGCCATCCCTCCATGAAAAATGTCTAGACCCATCCCTGTTTATTCGTGAAGCAAACTGAATCACAACATAACGTCAGTTATCTTTATGGTTCGAGGTGGAGGGAGCGGTAGTGGAGTGGTCAGCGTAGCTGGCTTCCATTCAGCCGACCCGGGTTCAGGGCCCGGCGGCTTCCCTGAACAAGGAGCAAACTGGCTCACAAGAAACCCTTCCGGCAGGGAAAGAGTTCGTGACGCCATATGACCCTGGCTGTTGGTGCGTAGATAAGCCCCAATAATTATTCTGGTTCGAGATGAGGCACAGGGCAACGTTTTATTATCTGGAGGATCAACATTAACTTTTTCTCAGGTTTTACAAGAAATCCATGCAAAAGCAAACATGAGACTGGGAAATAGAATGCCTCGTACTTGGTGATTTCAGTAAATAGAGGTAGGTACTCATTAGAGTAACCTGGCGCGAAATGTAATTGTTCCTTTTTGTAAATTTGTGTAAGCGCCCTTCACACCTGACAGTAGTCTGGACAGGTCCTGCCACACAGCCGATGCTACAAACACGCGCAGGGCGCCACATGTGGACATATGCCTGCCGGCCAAAAATACCGGCAGATTTGGTCGCAGGTTCCACCAGGTGACAATAGGCCTTAATGTTTGAGGGAATGGTTGATGTTGATTCTTTTAAACACGTCACGTAATTTGTAAAAAAAATCGGTGATAATATCGTAACATCATTGCTGGGCGCACACGTCTCTATCACCAAATTGACGTCACGTGGAAATCACCGAAGATACACGCTTTGTTATTGTGAGGGAGGGTGGTACTGATTTAACTACTTACTGGAATCATAAGCAGGACAATGCAATGATCCATCTCGTCGGTCCCTATTCACTGGTGTGCTATTTTCGCCAATATTATTCGAGACCTTCTTTGTGACGACAATCGCACAGGGCGTGGGAACAAAGACAGACTGCTGTCCACGTCACGGTGCATTGAAACATTTTTATTGTATCCCATGATTGAAAATACCTCAGTATTCTTGGAATTTGTGCCGGACGCAGCATGATGCATTCTTCTCTGAAAGTCTGTCGATTGCTAAGAACAAGCTAACTGTCATTTAAATACACTTGAATCAGTTGAAATACAGTGGCCCAGTTTTTTCTCAATTAGAACAAATGTTTAATTCTTTCAGTTGATCAAGCATACGAAGCGCGACAAATGTGCCGATCACCTGAAGGGGTACACAGGAAAATCTAAGTTTCAATATGGTTCGTATGTATGCACACTAGGGTGCATCAAACGCCGCATGATTTTGCGATTTCGAGAAACTGGCTTTACACTAGTGCTAATTTTGTTCATTCGGTTCTTAGAAGTCCAGATGTGAAATTTTAGCATTTTTGAAAGTGGGCTAGGGGTCCACCTAGCGGCCAAAGTTTGAAATTTTAGAAAATTTTCACGAAAATTCGCTTTTCAGGTGTTTTAAAGGTAATTACATTCACAACAATGCCTCAAAATATTTGCCCTAAAAGAGGCGCATTCAGTGGCTATCGAACGCACCCACTTTTGAAATCCTACGCCCATAAGTTTTTGAACTAGGATGTCATAGGTGACGAGACGTTATGCACCTTGTGCTTACTCTGAGCACTACACAGGCACAAGTCCTAAGGGCACGGCTATATTGTCAGCTCCCGATGAATCCAAAGTGCAATTTCCGTTATGCTCTAAGCACTTTCAGCAAGAAACATAGGGTGGATTTTTCACTTTCATCTGGTAACAAAATATACTGGCGATGGCGAGCTGACATAATATAAATCATATACGTGTCAGATATAATAAAATAAAGTTATATCAAAGAGTAGTAGGAAAAAACCCAAATATATATTTGCCTGGTTTAGCGTTTGTTTTTATTCAAGTTAGTGTTTCTAGCATTATCCTAAGATTTCTTGGTCTCTCCCTTACCAATAAATTGTGAATACGTCATTGTACCGTGCATTGCCATCACCGGTCACTCCTTGCGCTTTCGCTTTGAAGGCAGCCGCAGGTTGGGCACATCCCTGCGACTCTTCTCGACCACCTGGAGCACGTTCTGAAGGCTAGCTTCAGCCCGAGCGGACTGCAGGTAGTCGGTACTGAGTTCGATGCCTCGCTCAGCTGAGTCATTTATGACGTTTACCGCCTGAGCCTTCACTTTCGAAGATTTGTAGGCCTGGGTCATCTCCTAAGACCGTGTTTCCACCTCTAGGAATGAGGTATCCACTTGGAGGAGCTGGAGAGTGAACCAGGAGTCCACTCCGACCAGGTCAGTCAGCCGAGTCTCAGCGCTGGGAGCTGCAGGAAATGTAGGCCTCCCAAAACCAGTTCCGTGTCGCTGACTTGGAGCCTCGGGTCTTATCTCTGGCTTGAGCTCCAGCAGCCGTACAGCGAGCTCCTCTCGCTGGTCATCGGGCACTAGGTCACTGAACAGAGCCAACGGCACCATCTCAGATGTGAGGTACCAAAAATGGCGCTGGAAGGCCCGGAGAGCGCTTTGACCGACTGCGTCATCTACAAGTTCCCTGTACTTCAGGAGTCGCTGGAAGAGCTGCAAATCGTGCCACGGAGCGTCAAACGCATCCTGACACGTCATCCACCATTGGCTGTAAACATGGGTGACGAAGACGACAAAGCGTCTGAGGTTAGTCATCTGCTCCAATGACGGAGTGCCATTGTCTCGTATGTTGAGGATCTGGGCCTCACCCATAAACATTTTGATTGAGTAAAGAACCTTGCTCATCCACCTAGCCTTGTGCATTGCACCTGGACGTCAGAACTTTACTTCTGGAGCCTCACTTTCCAAAAACGCGATGCTCAGCTGCCGGAACTCTTCGTAGTCGTCTCGAGCTTGCCTTGAACCGGCAGTCTGTTTGGCACCCTCCCGAAGCTCTGTCAAAAATGTGTGACCTTTTTGTGGACACTTAGTGAAATCAAACTTTCCCTCTTGGCTGGTTTCCTGGGGCAGCTCCTGGAAGTGGGCCTGGTACCATTTGAAGATTGAAACGTTCGGTGAAGAAGATTTCTCTATTCCCAGGTCGTGGAACACATGTGTGAGCACGGTCTCACCGATGTGATGCCGGCATACAGACCAGAGCAATGCCCTGTTAAGCCCCTTCTGTATTCTTATGCACGCACCAGACAGGTGTCCCGTGTTTGTAGCTGTGGTGTCAAACACCATGTTCACGATCTCATCTTTGCAGTTCCACTGCTCCAGAAGGGCGACGGTCAAATCGGATGTGAGACTCCCTGCCTTTTGGTTAGGAGTTTTCGCGTATTGGGGTGTACCGAGAGGCTTCACTTCCTTTTGATCTCCAACGAGGATGGTTTCACGCTCCTCATTGATATTTGGGTTTGTCAGGGACGGCATGACCTTTGAGTCTCAGTGAAGTGAAGCAAGTTGTGGGGGGTTCGTCTCCTCATGGAGTTCTTGAGCTATTCGCTCCGCTCCAAACCATCTGGCGCGGTCTGCCGTGGAGTATGACATGCTGATATTGTTCGGATCTCCTCCTGTTTCCTCAATTAGGGCCATCAGAAACGCGGTTTGTTGACTGGGAGTGATCTTCAGACGAGTCGCTATCTGGACGATTGATGGATGGCTCAGGATATCATAAGGTATGAATATGGATGTGCCTGTCTTTACAGACCGGCTAGGACTGCGAGTCTTTATTTCGTTTGCGTCATCGTCTGCAACTGCGTTACTGCCGGTCGTTTCTTCAGGAACATCGTTGTCTTCGGCATCATCTTGAAAAACCTCATGGCTAGAACCAGCAGCCAGATTGTCGTTTTGTGACAGCAGGTCCTCATGGCGACGCTGTAGTCTTTCGTCACGTTCAAGCCGACGCTTGACTTTTCCGGCGAGTTGTCCATCGTGGGCCCCAAGCGATGCAACCCGATCGGTCTTCATCGATTCTAAGAAAGCCCGGTCCTCTTCATTTTGGATCAAATGACCCGCGTCCTGTGGCCAGGCAGGAAATGTGCTATAGAGGCGCTTATCCATTTCCGCTATTTTTTCATTGGTAGCCTCGCTGGATCTTCGGTGTTGAGGAATTTTCCGAAGACGCTGGTTGTCCTCTCAAAGCACAATCATCTTGCGAATCACCCGAACCTCCGACAAAATAGGAATATTGGCCTTCTGGTAGAATTCCACCAACTGTGCGTTAAACTGCTTCAGACATCTGCCATTTAGTTAAGTTTGTCCCTTTTATTATTATTATAATTGGGGTTTTAGGGCACTGCAGCTGCAGAGGCCATATGTGCCCGTCTGTATCATATTAAATCATTCCATCAATATTCCAAGACTGTCCCTATTAGCTACATTGGCGTATACGGAGGGTATGTTATCTACGAATTTCCAACGGGATTGTATACTACGTCAAAACGAACTTCTCTCAGGTACGATAAAACCTTCCTAATATCCACGACTGCGTCATTGCCTAGGATCTGTCCCAGCGGAACCGGCGGGAAGAATCGCCGCTGACTTCGCCTCAGCTGGTCACAGCTGTTAGTAACAGATAAAATATGTTGCACAGTGAGGCGGCTGCCACAGTGAGGACATGCGCTAGGTGCGGTGCTGTTTAGATAATGGGCTTGCGTCACGAAACAGTGACTGATTCGAAGCCTTGTAAGGCTCACCTCCTCCCTTCTGCTTCGCCTGTAGCTCGATTCCCATGGTTTAATCGATGGACGCAAACGTTTTAGAAAACAATCTGGCTCTGCAGTCCACCTGTTCTGCCACTCGGCATCTACCAACATTTTAAACGATGATTTCAGATCCGCGGCTGGAATCTTAAACCTGCGCGAGGGGGGCAGCTGACACGCATCTTTAGCAACCCTATCAACTTGTTCATTACCCAGAATGCCGACGTGGCTCGGCACCCAAAGGAAACACACGCCAGTACCTCGGAATGCAATAACTGTCAGAAGCTTACGAATTGTCAGCACGAGCCAGTTCTGCTGCGTGTGGTGAGACTGGAGGGCTATTAAAGAGCTTGCTGAGTCTGTTATAATAATACATCGCTCCTCAGGGGTGTGTCTGATGTGTCGTAAAACGCACAAAATAGCGTATAGTTCCGTGGTAAAAACTGAAGCAGTCGCAGGCAAGCTGAAGCCTTTGCTAAGTCCGTCCCCCCACAAAGGCACTGCCGGCGCCACTGGCACCCTTGGAACCATCGGTGTAAAACCTTGTATGTCCTGTGTATGTTCCTATTTTATGCATAGCTAAGTCTAAGAACTCTGCAGGCAGGATTGAAGACTTTTTGTGGCGCATCAAGTCGAGGTCGCATTTGAGAGGAGTGAGTCGCCATGGTTCTATGCGCTGCACCCTAGTTTCAGCTATCTGTTCCAGATTTATGTTAGAATCCTCCAGCCATTGGGTTACACGTGTACATAGTGCTATTGAGGACGAGGGCCGTGCTGTTCCGAGAGGGGCTGTTAGCACCTCATCAAATATCCACCTGTGCGTCGGGTGAGTGGGATATTGGCGGATCTTGCTGGCGTATGCGAGTGACAACCTTTTTCGTCTAAGATCCAGTGGCGGTTCGTTGGCGTCGACTAAGAGGCTAGCTCTGCGGGAGGTGCGGAACGCACCCGTCGCAATCCTGATACTAGCATGGTGAACAGCGTCCAGGGGTTGTTTGACGCTGTTCAGAGCGCCGTCGTATGTAACTGAGCCGTAATCTAAGACGGATCTGATTAGGGCGCGGTAAAGCCGAGTCAGTGACAATCTGTCGGCACCATAAGATGTGCGAGAGACCATTTTTAGCACATTCATGCGTTTAAAACACTTGTCGAACAGTGATATATGTGGTGCGTATGTCAAGCGTTTGTCCAGTGTCATGCCAAGAAACTTGGCCTTCAGCACAACTGGGATTCTAGGTCCGTACAACTGGAGCCTGATGTCGGGACATGTTCGGCGACGACAAAAATGTATACACACAGTTTTTTCCGTCGAAAACCTAAAACCGTTTCTCAGACTCCATTCGGTAAGCCGGTCGATACATATTTGTAGTTGTCTTTGGGCTGAGATCGATGTGGAGGTACTCAACCACACGGCAAAGTCATCGACAAACAGAGACTTCTCGACCGTGGGAGGCAGGCCGTCGCATATATCGTTAATCAAAATTCCGAACAGTGTCACGCTTAAAACTCCACCTTGGACCACCCCACTGTTCTGGCAGAAATTGTCCGACAAGGAGTTTCTAACTCTGACTCTGAATTTACGTCGTTTCATGAAATTGTCTATAAAATACCCCATGTGGCCCTTGATACCGGCTTTTCGTACTTTCTGTAAAATTGCGTGGCGCCAGGCCGTGTCATAGGCCTTTTCAACGTCGAATAGCAGAGCAAATACGTGTTGTCGCAAAGCGAAAGAGCGGCGCACTGATGTGTCCAACGATACGAGATGGTCTGTGGTAGAACGGCCCGCACAAAATCCACATTGAGTGTCAGAGAAAAAACCCGTGCTCTCCAAGTACCACATCAGCCGCGCGTTCACCATGCGTTCGAAGAGTTTACAGACAGAAGATGTCAGGGCGATAGGTCTGTAATGTAAAGGGTCACTGCCATCCTTGTCAGGTTTTAAAACCGGAATAATAGTGGCATTTCCCCAGGCACTGGGGAAGTCATGCGTAGCCCACATCCAGTTAAAAGAAGACAGTAGAGCAGTAGTAGAACGTTCGCTGAGGTTTTTCAACATGTCAATGTGGATGCCATCTGGGCCAGCAGCTGTGCGCCTCGCCCGTGAGAGTGCTGTCCGGAGTTCTGCCATCGTGAGAGGTTCATTAAAGGAGAGGTTATCAGATGAGCTAAAATTCACAGGGCAACGCTCACTCTACCGTCTATGCCTAGTAAACCTCGGATCGTCGCATCCTATCCGCCACCGAGCTACCCAGGCCCTACCAAACATATTTGCTACCTCGGTAGGACTGGTAACAGTACCGCTAGGTCCAGCCAACACGGGCACAGCCATTGGAGAACTCCGTCTCGACAGTCGACGAACTCGCCGCCAAATAGTTGTCAGTGGGGTGAGCCTGTTGATGGTGCTGATATATGTTTGCCACGATTGACGCTTGGCATCTCTTACGGTACGTCTCGCCAATGCCTTGGCACGTCTGTATTGTATTAAATTTATAATTGTCGGTCTTTTTGTAAATATCTTAAAGCATCGCCGGCGTTCCTTAATGGCACGATGGCACTCCTCCGTCCACCAGGGCACGGGGATGCGCCGTGGTAAGGAGCCAGTCATGGGGATAAACCTATGTGCAGAGTCAATTAACTGCGCACGCATCTCTTCTTCAAGTATAGTAGCGGTCTTGCCTTCGTCAGGTATAAAATCAAGAATACAGTCGGAGGTAAAACCTTCCAAGTCGGCCCGCCGCAGGTTCCATTGCGGTGTTCTTTTACCCGGATGAGGGGTCTCAGACCACAGCCAGATTGGGTAGTGATCACTACCACACGGGTGGGAATGAGTTCGCCATTGAAAACGATCGGTCAATGAGGGTGAACAAAGGGACAAATCGATTGCAGATGTTGCCCCTGATGGTAGTGAGATGTGCGTTGGGATTCCTGTGTTGAGAGCACATATATCAAAACGGTGAATTATTTCTTCCAGGCGTCGGCCTCGCCTATTTGTCCGCGGACAGCCCCACATTGTGTGGTGAGCGTTGAAATCGTCCAGTAGTATGTAGTTTGCTGGTATTTGTTGAATTAAATTATTAAGTGCCTCCTCCGGAAAAGCTTCACTGGGAGGGAGATATACAGATACTATTGTTGTTTTATGTTGTCCGATGTCTACAGTTGCAGCAACAGCCTGGATGCTAGTTCTCAAGCGAAATGAATAAGAAGGAACGCTAAAATGGACGAGCAGAGCTACTCCTCCATGGGCGATTGTCGGAGATTGGATATCGTGGCGAAACGTTTTATAATGTAATTGTTGACATATATAATCGTGTTTAAGCTTGGTTTCCTGTAACGCAACCACAGCAGGAGTTCTAAGTGCTAACAACGTTTGCAGCTCAGTGTGGTTTGCCCTATACCCTCTTATTTTCCACTGTAATACGTGTGTCATTGAGGAAAGTACTAGTGAGGTGTGTAAAAGCTGTCCTAGTTTAAAACCCGCGCCGTTCATTATGCCTCCCAACTCCTCCCGTCAAACATCTCCGGCTCCCTCCAGCCCACGCGCGACTTCCAATTTCGTACCTCACGTGGAGGGACATTGCAATCTCGTGGAGGTGAGCGCCTGGTGAAGACAGGCCTCTCCACCATATATGCATCGCCTGCATATGCCGGTGAAGTTTGTCCCTTCTTTACGAACCTCATCTAACTTGTGCATCATGCACTGAAGAACTTGGCCGTTTGTAGGCAGACGGGACCCTGTGATGACACTGTCATATCTCAAGTTGCTCTTCACACATCCAAAATACTTTTGCGAGCTGCGAGTAACAGACCGACTCGTGGGTTCGCCAATTTTCTTCGCGCTACGGTCCATGATGATGCGTGGCTCCTGGGGGTAAACAGAATCGGGTTGGGAAAGGATACAAGAGACGGGTAGCAGGGTAGGAACGAGAACAGAAGAGCATAATGTACGTAAATTGTCCACAATGATTTTACTGTTTTGCATAAGGGCACGTAGACAGGCTCATTGTTGGCGAAACGCTTGAAATTATAAATGGATTCAGGCCACAAATTGTGTACAAGGCCATGGTAATAGCAACATCGTTATATGCCCTACTAGGTACTGATTAGCTATTTTACCTCACCTACTTGGATGATAACAAAATTCCCTTCTGACCTACACGGCTTAGCACTGTTTCCTCTTGAAATCGTTGTACTAAACGAACAGTTTTAGCGGAGGAGTAAGGTATGAATTTGCTAGCAAACTGCCAAAGAGTTATGCGCTCAAATTCACCGGAAGCGGGAGATCGGTTAGGATTTACAAAGCATAAGGACGGCCCCCTACCTCAGGTCACCCTCTCACCAGTCAGTTGCCAGTTGACTTACGGCATTTATGGTACCTACCACCTGCCAGTTGACCTAAATTATTTTGCTAGAAGTTGTAAAAATGTCAGGCTAGAGGTAGATGAAGTACAGTGGCGCTGCAGGATGGTGTTTTTGTACTCCCTGTGGAAACCTGAGGACTCGGGTGGCCGCCCCCTTGTGTGGGCGCGTGTTAATTCTCATAAACACTGACACTTGCACGATGAAAATTTCGTAAAGACACTGCAATATAATTGCAGGCAACTGATTCCAAAAGCAATCGCTTTGTTTGCGGTGTTAGACATAAAGATGTAGTACTGCAGTGGTCAAAAACCGTCTGCGTACCTACCTTAGGTGCTTAAAATTTGGAATTTGTAGAAAGGACGCGTTTTTAAATTTTTTATC
This sequence comes from Lepas anatifera, assembly GCA_034440635.1. Classification (NCBI taxonomy): domain Eukaryota; kingdom Metazoa; phylum Arthropoda; class Thecostraca; family Lepadidae; genus Lepas; species Lepas anatifera. Next base: position 1,069,601 of record JAOTON010002265.1, on the reverse strand, counting down.
CAAAGATAATTGATCAATGATACTTGCTCAATGAGTTCAAGATCAATGAGTCCAATGATATACAAAACTTGTTAATCGGGCAATGCGTTTTTGAGTTATGAAGCATCAAAGATGAGTCTACAAGGTGACCTCCCGAAAATTCCTCTGGCTATAACTTGGTCACCGTTGGTAGTATGGAGCTAAGATTCTCACAGGCGCGTTCCTGACCCAAAAATACCCCGGAGGCAAAGTTTCAGATTTTTCCTAGACATGGTGGTGTCAAATTGACATATAATTGGACGTTTTGTCCTGGAATGCCACTTCTATCAGAGCACAATATTCGGTTTGGGTACTCCAGCGACAGTCGGCATGGATGTATTGTAGACGTATGTATATATGTGCAAACATAATGTTACAGGGAGAGTGCGAAATCCGGGAGTTCGCGAACTCCCTAGGGATTTCGCGAAATCACTGACCAGCCAGGGAGTTCGCGAAATCCTAAGGAGTTCGCGAAGTCACTGGCCGACCAGGGATTTCGCGAAATCCTGAACTAGAAGTCAGGGAGTTCGCGAAATCCCGGATAAACACTCAGGGAGTTCGCGAATTCCCTGAAATTTAGACAGCTCAAGGATGACTAGCTAGGTTTGCGGACTATTGTTCTTATGATTTATTTCAAACAGTAACCTGACATTTTCCGTAGAAATGACGTATAATGGAGGTTTTAAGCTAAATATTAGGAAGATTTTAACCTAAATATATGGAAGATCATAATTTTATTGTTGAGGTCGTAGCGATCCATTTATCAAGTTTCGCTTATAAATATTGCACTGCAATGTAAAAGTTCAGTTGCTGCTGATTGCAAATGTAGATCGGGGAGAAAAGACACTGGGCCCTGGCGGTTCCAAAACTTTCCCACTCACTCCCCCACTGAATACACCTTCGCCTTCACTGTGATTTGATACTTGGTTATTTTATATTCATGATATATTTTATACGCGGATATAGGGGACAAAGGGGGCAGGTGCCCCCGATCGACCCTCGGCGCCCCTGAAAGGTCACGGCGCCACTTTGAAATGTTGCTTTCCATTCCTCGTCCCTAGGGATGTAAGAATCGGCGCCCACCGATAGGTTTTTGCGCCCACCTGATAGGTTTTTCCGGTAAAAAGGCACTCCCTGGTCCGGATGGTCCGGATGAAATGACCTGAACCGAAAATGTCGACAGGAGTTGTAAAAGCTTCAGAAAAAACTGTACTGGGTACAGCAGCGCTGCGCGTAGCCGTTTTCAAGACTGCGAAAAACCCAAGGGTATGGTTGCCCAACCCCCCGGCCATGCACGTACTCGGTACCAAGTCGGTCAGGTGCACCAACTGTAAGTACCGTTAGAGACAAAATTCTGAAGCGCTTCTTTCCAACTCACTTATCCAGCATCTGCAGAGATCATTATCATATCAAAACCCTCATTACTACAAAAGAGAGAAATGCTGCTTATCTGATGGACATTTCGTATTACAATCCAGTTAAGGAAAATACAATAATACTATATTATTTTTTGCATTAAGTTCATTAATGTATTCCAAAACTTTGGCCAATCTTTACAGGTATGGTTCGGCTATACTAAGATAAAATTTTAAAGCTGCAACAACGAAATAATTATTCTGCAAATTAACATAGATCATATCTGTTTTCAGTTCATCAGCATATCAGAAGCGTTATACAGTTTCAGCTATAGCTGAACATAAGCCGACAACTGTAGTTGTCGGCATAAACAGGATACGGAATAAAACAATTGTTACGCATATTTGCAATGTGCTATCTCATTGCCTATTGTCATGACCGTGGCTGGAGCACCTAAGCTTGAAGTGCATTTGCTAGCCCGCCGGAATCGACAATACAATTTCTGAAAGCCTTGGCAATGGTCAAACGATGACAGGCGTGCCGCTTCTTACACCGAGAGCTTTTTCGAGGCCAACACTTCCTCCTGAATCAAAATATTGTTATTGGAAAATTTGTAGACGTCCGTAGTACATTCAAACATAGACATAGCTAAAATAGACCTTTGTGAAAGTATACCAGTTCTTTGTCCGTTTCTTACGGCACAATACTTCCCATCAGGAGTTTGCTTTGTTAAGGAATCAAGATATTCATTACAGATGACAATGAAAAAGTAGTGGCATCTCTAGTTTGTTTTGAGCCCCCTCCACACCTACGGTTCATATTGCATAAACCATGCACCTCGAGGAAGGCTAGTGACTCGAATAGTTCGTCAGCGGGCACAAGGACCCGGTGTGAAGTAGAGCTGAGGGTGTAAAATTAATTTTCAAGAAATAAATATCAGGCCGACATAAAATCACGCAAAATACATCATAGAAAGAGAAAACATGGACGGGGAGTGTAAAACCAGATCACTGAAGGATCATTCTTCGGATTTAAACTATATGACACATTGGCATGTTAGGGATTTCGCAAAATCCTGAAAAGCATTCAGGTAGTTCGCGAAATCACTGAAGTTTCAGTGAGTTCACGAAATCCCTAGGGAGTTCGCGAAATCCCTGGTCGGCCAGTGATTTCGCGAACTCCCTAGGATTTCGCGAACTCCTGGCTGGTCAGTGATTTCGCGAAATCCCTAGGGAGTTCGCGAAATCCCGGATTTCGCACTTTCCCTGTAACACATACACCTATAGCCGCGGACTGGGATATACAGAGGCATACCTTCTCCGTTGGACTGCTTGCGTGTAAAATTACAGTCGGAATCTGCCGACCACAGCTGTAAATCGAGGCTAACGCTGCAGTTCCGGCATTGCACGCGTTAAGTAGCATTCGACAGTCGGAATCTGCGGAAGCAAGCTGTAAAGTGACACCCGCCATGCAGCTCCGGCATGCTGGACGTCACGTAACGGGACAACACCTAACCGTCAGTGAAGTAAACATGCCAAAGTCTGTGAAGTGACATTGTGAATGGCAGACGAAGATAGGACTGGGCGGCCGAGATACGCCGCAGTTTTCCTCATCACGTCCGGTGTGAACACAGCTTTATCGACTCGGCGGCGTGACGAAGCCCGTATTTCCAAACATCACTCAGTCCGGTGAGAATGGTATCTAGGCCGATTGCCAGCTTGTGCCAGTTTCGTTTTCGTTTTGGAAATCCGACGGAGTGTACATACGTGTGCAAACAGAAAAGAAACGCAGAAGATTAGCAATCATGGCGGTTGCCGTGGAGCGGAACCTTACCCACATGTTTTTACTGCAAAAACAGAAGCTCAACAGAAAATCATAATTGTTATGCAAACCAGAAAACTGCGTGTGCCCACTGTGATATCAAATTTGTTAGACAGCGTACAATACAAACATGAAATATAAAATTTTCTCCATCGGTGCAAAGCGGTTTACTAAATATGGGTCTGTTCAATGATGTTGATGGCTTAAACCAGACCAGTTTGCCATCTTACTTCATCGCACTGATTGCAGTTTGACATCACATTACATTGCGATCCTTACATTACATTGCAAGGAGAAAATGCACAGGTATTTACGCCAGTATCGACAACAATGTCAGTTAGTTTCAGAAATGCCAGAGTGGAACAATCACGGCCTTCATATCCATAATCTACCCCATGCAATGCAAGAATGCAAGTGTGCAGAGCACCACAGTCGGGTGTTCCATGGACATCCCCCGCACCCGACTGATTAGCCATCCGTACAAAGTATGTTTCTGACGTCCACAAAAAAGCGGTGTAAAAAGTACAGCATGAGGTGGAGCATGTGCTGGATAATGACGTCAGAAGGAGACATCAGGGCGATGTCGCAGCCATGACAGGAAGCACTCCCCGACAGAAGATTGGTGACCCTACTTGGCGCTGAAAATGGCGCCAGCTTATCGAGGCGGCACCATTGATCTCACGGAAGTCAACACATAAGAAGAAAATTGACTTTCATTCAACGGAAGACAGAGGAGAGAAATTGGACTCTGACCAGTGAGGTGATATGCACTGGCGATTGCAGAACGTTAGCTCAGAGATCAGACGTGGACCAAGCGTATTTTCTGACGAGATGTGGAGAGACGTTTTCAATGGAAACCAACAAGCTAATATAACTTAAATTAACATCTCACAGAACTTTTAGATTACCTTACCCATAAACAGGTATGCAAGAGCGCCATTCCCTTTTCCATGTGCCCATTGGTATGAGCCTGCATGAGACCAGTAATAATGGCGGACATTTCAAGGGTTTACTAAAACTTCTGCTAGGTAAGATCCCTCTACCCTCCAACAAAATTGTTATCTGACAAGAAGCAATTAATCCTCGTTTAAAATTTGGTGGTGCAGACAGAAATTCAGGCACAAGTCATAAATACTTAGGATTAATTTTGTCCGATGATATGAGGTTTCATGAACAATTCAAAGACTTAATATATATCACGATTTACAGTGCCAAACCTCTGAAGTTCCTACCTTCATTAGATCTCTCATTCCTCCCACAAGACTAAACAACGCCGGTAGAGCCTTACGAAACGCACGAAATATAACTGCACCAAAGTGCTGCACACAATTATTTTGAAACTCATTGGTACCTAAAACTACACGAGATTGGAGTAGCACGCCTTTAACCATTACGCAAATGATTACCAGTCTTGCAAAAGCAAGGTCTCAAAATACTACGGTCAGCCTCCTCCGCCCAAATGCTTCACACTAGGCTCAAAAACAGGTAATCGGCTACATTCTCAGCTGCGGGCTGATACATCCAAAATCAAACTCACATATTTACCAGCTCAATCTAACCGACCTTCAAAATGCAGCCGTGGTGGCCAATCTGAAACTATAGCACATTTCGTACTTCACTGTCCCTCATATGATGCCTGCCGAACACTGTTTGTCAGATCGTTATCCCAAATACTTCGAATGCTAGAACGTACGTCACAAACGGAAATTCTCCTACGAGGCAGTGGCCTGAGCGCCGGCAGCGGGCGTGACATTGCCTACTCACTCCAGTCATTTCTCATCCGTGCCAAAAGATTCAGTTCTCGAAATGGAGGCAGCGACAGGCAGCGATAAACTATGATCCCCTGTTACCCGGTGTTCGAGCGGCGGTCAGCGATCGAATAGTCCGGTACTGAGGTGTGTATGTGTATGTGTTTTTGTAAGGCTGTTGATGTGTGGCAGCTGTAATACAAATGTATTAGTATAGGTTTTTATTTGCGCCAATGTGTAGAACTTACGGGGGAGAGGCATCAATATTTAAGCTCAAGCTCTTGTTTAAATTTAAGATGAAATAATGTCGAATGCCTGTCAATAAAAAAGGTATTTGTAATGTATTGTATTCCATGCTGTTTTTGTAGCATTGCTAAACGCTGGTAAACAAGGGACATCCATTTGTACGAAATAATTATAATCAACCGCTGAATGCCTCAAAAGGCCAGGGACAGGCTCGTTACAACACTTGGTGACGTTAACAACCATTCAGTCGCAGTGGTGAGCCTAAGCCGGTGGTTTGGGAAGGGGACGGCAGCGAGGCCCAACAATGTGATTAATATATTGTTTTTTTCGAGAACTGGTGAAAATAGGAGGGTTGGGGGTAAAAGCTTGTTTGCCCCATCCCTGGATCTACTGGTGTTCAGCTATGCTTATGCCTTGCAACCATCAATTCTACTTTGATTCCTATGGGTGTTTTCAGCTACTCCAACTTCGCCTGTAAATGGGAATCACAGTCCGTAGATAGAATGCTGAATAATTGAAAGGAAACAAAATAAAGATAACCAAAATATTTGTTCTTCTATACAAATGGACATACAAAGGCGGCAGGATCGTCCTGGGATTTCGATGCCGTAAATGGTGATACATGATTACGATCCATTCGTCCCTGGCAGCTGAGGTTTTTCCTCCAGGAGTGTTCCATACTTCATTAATGGGTGAAAATCAGAGGGGGGCGGTTAGGTGATCAGGGCCTGCTCTGGACTGTACAGTTCGAATAACGCCCCGGCGAGGGGGGCAGCCCATACAGGACCCGCCTGATGGAGAAGCCCCAGACGGTGAACACTCGTTTCCCACAGCTCTCTCCCGCCGCAGGCGCGAGTACAGGGACGGGACAGAGCGACCATTTGGCTTCCCACAGCGGTCCGGTACAACAGTGGCGGAAGGGGGACTTACGGTACCCCCGACCCTGCTCCTGACTCGTCAGTGGCCTGCCTCGTCCGGTTGTTTTCAGCTTCCGTATGTGGCACGCCAAATGTAAGAAAGAGCCAGACCAAACAAAACAAAAAGCAAAACCGATTTTACTCTCTTGTGTACCAACACACACGGTCAGGCCATCAGGATTGCAAAAGACTGCCAGACGAAACGGTGCTTGTACGTCGCTGATCACACGACATTGAACGAAACTCTTTCGTTAGCAGCACTGGCGGATCCAAGGGGGAGCCAAAGGGGCCGTGGCCCCTCCAAAGCCTAAAACAGCAACTTTTGGCCCCTGAAAGAACCAAACTTCAGCTGTTTTACTTTAAAATATTATGTTTTCGCGATTTTTCTCAATGTAGGCCCCCTCCAAACATTGGTTTGGCCCCCTCCAAAAGGTGCTCCTGGATCCGCCACTGGTTAGCGGATGCAAAAGGCGCCAGGGTATTGCACAAATGCACAGTGGCAAGGGTGTATGAATGTAGTTGACTTCATTTCTCACCACACACATTCACCATTCAACAGATGATCGGCACAAAAGACCCATAAGGGCCTTAAATCGTGGTGCCTATCGCTGGGTTCAGGTTATAACACATCGTTCGAGGTACCGCAGCTCCGTACTCCAAGCCCAGAACGAGAACGAAGCCGAGGTGACCGGCTTAAACCTCAGTCAACGACCATTTTCCGGAGGCTTATCGCGGCGGCAAATATGCGGTGTGGACGTCCCGGTGAACGCGCTGCCAGTCGTTAACGCGGTCACAAAAACGCCGCGGCACTTGCGATGTGCTGGTCGAGCCGCCGGTGGGCGTTTCGGCGCGGCTCGTCAGCAGCGGCGGCAGGCCGCCCGTTACCCTGCAGATCAGCCGGTGTTACGAGCCTGGCCGCTGATCACATCACATGTCGGCCGGCCGTAACTGCGCGGCGTCATCAGCGCCGCCGCCGCGCGCCGCCGGCATTGTCGCCGGTGGACAGTATCGGCCCAGGGGTGATTGGTCGGGCGGTGCCCCCCCTCCGCACGAGCCGACCCTCTGGATCATCGCCAGCGGGCCCGTGCCAGAATGCGACGACAGGATGCTGCGCCGATCCTCTCCACCAAGTGGTTAAGGCGGACGAATCATTGCGACAGCGATGACGGATACGTTTTCTCTGGCGATGATTCTGCTAATAAAGTGCAGGATTATGCCACGTGAGCAGGAGTTAGGATGAAAGAGACTGTCAAAGAGCAGCTGAATCTCACCGGATAAATAAATCAGTTCAGCTAAGTTTAAAACGTAGTAGATCATTAATTTCCGCAGAAAGGTAAGGTTAATGGGTCCAGCAAATAAGCCACTGCACTGAGCTTGCGCGCAACATATCGAAAAAAGTAGTGCTGAGTTCCATTACCTGCAAACCGATTGCCGATCCAATCTGAACCGATTACCTCACTTCAATGAACTGATGACAGGAGTGGTGTTCCCTGTTCCCTCAATAACTGTTTTAGATTTACCGCCGTGCAGCACTGCTGTAGCAGCAGATGCGTCCAGTCACCATCAGCCCAGGCGGGAAGAGACAGTACACCCAGCGCTTCATTCCTCCGGCACCAGGGCTGGCCGTGTTGTCTGCTTTTTCCCAATCTCGGAGGTTATATGTCTAGCACAGACATCAATCGGTTTTGTTGCATTGAATGAAGCACGGTAAACTTGCAGCAGCTCTGCGCCCTCGAGAGTGGTTTTCAAAGCGCCTGAAATCAACAGAATTCGGGAAAGCAAAGGCTGGAAGCACCAGTCAACGGACAGTTCCGCAAACACTTCTTCATTCTAATTCCCGTGAAGCGGAGCTCTGCCATCTCAAATCAGGTCAAAGCAGGCATAAGGGAGAACTACGGACTTACTGGGCATTATGCTACTGATTTAATTCATCTCTAAAGTGCTATCATTCTTAATTATTGCTCTCTACGGGGCGTTTCACCCGATCGGTGTCAAAATGAGAACATAGCATTACGCAGTTCCACGAGATTCTGGTCAGGCCCGAAGAACATAATTAGCCCCCTTCCCAATCGGCTTGCAGGTCCCGATGCGGGTCTCCAGAGGTCCTCTATGTCCACACATTTGGAGGATTCTCAGAGTTTTCTCGTCATTTATAGAGGAGCTCTGCGTTCTGCACAGCACTGTGCGGAACATTGTGAATGCATCCGCGAAGCCCTCTGGGTATTTTCTGGGACAATGAGACACTCACTGTACCCTCAGGGAGCCAAAGGTGGGTCTGCCTGACCTAGAGTAGTGCACACAATCCCTGCTCAGCGCACAGCCTCGAAATAGAACTCAGGGTCTCTGACGACAAGGGGCCCTTTGGAGGGTTCTGCAGCCCTGGTCCTCTTCCTTGGGAGCTAATATAAAACCTTCGCTGGCAAACTGGGGACATATTTATTTATTTATTTATTTATTTTTATTTCTTTATTTAACTGTCTTAAATCTCCACAGGGGCGGGTATTACGATTTGCGTCAATACAGGTCATGCCAGATCAGAGCACAGAAAACAACAATGGTAAAAACATATGAGAACACGTCAAGTAAAATGAGCACTCGAATTCACGCATGAGATGATGCTACAACATAGCGAGCTTAAGGCTAGCGGTTGACTCCGGCTGCTCTCAGCTGGTGCCGACATGCGCGGATGTTCACTGCTGATCTGACAGCTTCAGGGACAGCATTCCACCCCGATATGGCCCGATAGTTAAAAAACCTTCTTGCCCTCTCCGTGCGCACACGCGGTAGCTGGAGCAGGCCTCGATCCACGGCTCGTGTGCGGTGGAGAGACATCTCACCGCGACATTTGAGGAGACACTTCAGGTTTTCAGGCGCATTGTGCTGATGTAAAATTTTGTACACTGTGACAACATCTCGCTCAAAAATAAGGCTGTCCAGCTTTTGCCACATCAGCTCATCAAAGAGCGGTGTTACGTGGTCACGACGCTTAGAGCACATCACAATGCGGGCAGCGTGGTTGAGCACTTTCTGCACTCGATGCTTCTGACAGGCAGTGCAGCCAGACCACAGAGTGATGCAGTACAGGATGTGTGGAAAAACGAGGGCTTCAACAATCATTTGTTTCACAGATCTAGGGAGGCGATACGAAAATTTCGTGAGTCCAGACAGAGTGCTATAACAACGTCGTATCACCTGCGAAACATGATCCTCCCATCTGAGTCCGGAATCTACAACCACCCCTAGAATTCTGATCTTTGGCGAAGGACTTATACGAGATGCCTCAAAATTTAGTGAAAATCGATCTTTTAAAACTTGTTTTTGAGATGAGAAAATTATCAGTTCAGTTTTGTGGGGTTTATCTTAAGTCGTATTCTCAACCTGAGGGAGAGGACGGGGTCTGGGAGGCGCAGCCGGTTAGTGAGCGCTCTCGGCTCGGCCCATGACATCAGGTGTGTGCAGTGTGTCGTGAGTTTGAGCCCATCCAGAGGCAGGATCTGGCGCCCCGCCCTAGCTCACTCTCCTTCCCCCTCCGACGCCATATGGCCTCAGCAGTTGGCGCGTCGTTAAACCCCAAAACTCATTAAGGAAAGCACGGCAGGGACGTAAAGTTAGTTTGAAGGTACGCCAGGATTTCAGTGGAAACATTTGGTGATTTTAAACTGAACCCAGGTGACCTGCACCAACAAGTAGGTGCTTTCTGTCCGCTTGAGTACCCCGAGGCAAAAATGCTTACAGCAGTCCATACGGCTGAAGGTCTTCACTTAGTCGGGGAAAAAGCAAAGCGTAGAAATGCGATTAGCCGAGCTCGGGCAGCACACCGTTCGACTGATGCAGAAGTCTGAACCCCTTTTGAATGCTCTTGGGCATACGACCAACATCACTGACTGGTCCGGGTACACAGACTGAATTGGTACTTTAGGACCCAAATTCAGATCGATATTTCGCACTTACCGTATGCGGGGAAGATATGCAGCTTTTCCACGTTCCGCCACGTCTTATGCAATACTTAAGAGAGGGCAAGAGGAAATAATTCTTACTCAACCGCTGGTAATACGGTAAGTCTGGCGCCCCCTCCCGTCTCCCAATGAAACACGCCCTAAGACAGAGACATACGCAGATTTTCTTTAAAAACTATTGCAAAACGGTAACTTCAGCGATTGGTACAAAACTGTTACATGCACTAGCGGTGTATTTTCCCACAGAATAACTGTTTTTCTCCCGCCCATGAGCAAATCGATACTAATAATTGAATAAATGTACTCAATATTCCGAGAAGCACGGCACCAGGATGGACCGAGCGGGGCAATAACACGCTATCGCTCGGGTTTATTCATGACTGTGACCTGCATCCGTACCTGCTGGCTGAAGTGTCTCTGAATGCATTAAGCTAATTTTTCAGCAAAGTTTCTATCCAATACTGAATTTTTAAGCGCGACCGTGACGGGCGCCGTCCAAGTTTCAATACTTCCAACTCTGAGCCGTTCCCAAATTGAAGCGCGCCGCCTCCACGGCCGCTCCGTCCATCGCCAGGTCTCCCCCTCCATCCCCGCTGATAGGTTCAGCTCCCAGCTCGTTCGCTGGCTGCGGCAGTCGGCGTTTCTTGCGGCCGGTGGCGACAGCCAACCGACCGGATTACTGACCCGGCCGCCAATCCTGCTGCCGCCATCATCGCACCCAATTAATCGCCAGATTGGCGTCCACAGAACACGCGCGACCTGTTCCGAGCCGGCCAGCCGGTACTGCCACCAGACTGACTGCTATGGCACCGACTCTGACTCTGACACCGAGAAGTTATCGGTACCAGGTGAAGGGCCGAGATGCGTCGTGCATCGGAAGTTGGAAACTTCTTCAAAGTTCCCGGCTTCTATCGCGACTTGGTGCCTGTCTTCCGAAGCGTATGTAGATGTATAGCGAGATAGTCAAGACACATTGGCGCGGATGAGAGCAATTCGACCAAATGAAAAGATCATGACAACGCATTGAATAAACAGTTCGTCGTCTTAAGTTACTATTCTTTCACCCTCACCACTGACTGAGTTAGATGAGCCGTGGAACAAACGGTGCCTTCTACATTCCCAGCCTATGAGGCGTTCTTATTCGCAGAGCAAGAGGTTTGGCGTTGATGGATAATTTCCGTCACGAGCAGTGTGTTGGCGGCAGCACGGGAACAATGGCAGCCCGGCCCGGCCACATAACTCACGGCCGACTGTCGACAGCCGGCACCGGGCCGTGGGCTTGCATATCACGGCAGGCGCGAGGTCAGGAGGTCAGCTCGGGAGACAGCGGACCGCAGCTGAAAGGAACCGCCCGCCCGCAAACACGCGGCCGTGTTTGGCTTATGTGTTTGGCAAACACGCGCTTCATGCTGTCTTCTGCGAAGGGTTCGCTCCCGTCCGCGCCCGTGCTTTTCCGCCGTCTGCTGAGAGGAGCGGACGGCTTCCTCCGTGTGACGGCGTCACAGGGAGGAGCGGGAACACGTACCCGGCTCCGCCTGTCCAACGACAGCCGGATCAACTGTCGGGGACAGCTGCTGCCCAGCTTTGGTATTCGAGCGGAAGCGATCGCCCTTCGCTCAGCGCTGAACACCAGCGCTCAGCGCTTGGTTGAGCTGACGACTTCTGACAACGCAGTGGGCTGGCCGACACTCAACAATCTACTGATGTCATATCAACGTCTACGTATTGAACGATGGCTTTTAGCGTAGCCAAGTCTATTTGTGGGATTGTTTTAGCTGCATCTTTAACGTAGATACCTCTGGGGTCCCTGGCGTGACACGCCCCACTGGGGAGCGGGATAGCCGAATTCGAACATCTGCCTTACTTATTTCCTAGAAAAGGTAAGCCACAATTTCCGACCGCGCTCGAAATATTTTGACGAGACTAAGCAAAACCATAACCATTTTTAGATTTTGCCAATGATGAGGTTACTAAGAGTCGAAGCATATTACCCCCGATCATAAGAGGGCATTTTAGATTTCACAAATACATTCTTACTGAGTTGTGCTAATGCAGAAATTGAGGCATCATTGCAGTTCTCTCCTTGTGGTAAATCGAATGATGTATTACATGATCATGCTAGCTTAAATGGGGAAAATTACCCAGCCCAAAGCCAGGCCAGTCACATGTTGACCCGGCATGGTGGTAAGGCATATTACTGGAAATACGAGAAATGTTCCATCGACAATACGAGCATAATGGCACCAACATAAAAGCTGTCTCTCAATCCGGCGCGCAATTACTGGCAAAACATCGCAGCCCGCTCAGGTGACCTCGAATGACCGAGAGGAGAGATGTCTAAATATTACACGCTTGATGACCAGGAACATTCTAAGAAATACATGGTAAATTAACTTCTAGCTTGACCTGACCCATATCTACTCAAAATGAGCCCTTCCTTTTTTCAGTAGCCATAGGATGAGCCGGCTACAAAACTGACCCCACCTTAAATAAAAATACAAATATTCCGAACTAGCATACTTAGGTGATCTCACGCTAAAAGTTTGATGTCAGAGGAATTGGTCACCAAGCTGTCCAGTCTCCTTTTCTCACGAGCCCAGGCAAATAAATGACAATACTTTCCGTTCCAGTGTGACTTTCAAAAAGGTCACTGCACCGCAAAGAGGAACTTCCTTGAACGCCTATTTGAAATATATGCGGCTGAAATATATTTCCGCTAGAAGTATGAACTTGGTAAGGGTACTACCCGGACCTGGCCATTACTCAAAATGGCGTTCAAATATTAGCATATTTTCAGGACTCAATGATATGAGAGCAAAGAGCATAAAACGGATGTTTAAAGCTGTGTCCTCAAAAAACATTCATGAGCGAAGACGACAATTTAACCCTCGCCCCGGTGGGGGGATGTTTGAACACCCCCTCGGGTTTTTCTGCCGGCGCGGAAAACGGAGGCGCGAAGTGCCGCCGCAATTGGCACATCTTATCCTTGATCGATTTCGCAACTTACCACAAAATTTTAAGGTTGGGTCATCTCAGGTCAGGTCACCAGTGCAGGTCAAGTGACCTCACCTCAAAAAATGTTTAAGGTGGCATAAGTAAGAAATGCGTGAATCTATCAGAACTTATACCACATATTGATATCATTGCGTTCGGATTGCTATTGGGAGTCGATTGATATGCATATTGACTATGCTTCGTTAAAGTGACCTTGACCTGACTTGAGGTCAGAGCATTTGTGTTTTGACCTAGTATGGTCATATTATAAATCATTCTATTTGCCGTGACGAGAGGAAGCAAATGGTGCCCAAAAAATTATCCTAACTCAACTCTGTCAGACGCTAGAGCTCAAAAAGTTTACTTGAAATCCCAGTTTCCTTAACCTGTCATGGCTTCAATTTTGAACTGAGCCAAAAAGTGCCTGATATAGTTTCTTCATGAATTTTATTGAGCTACCCACCAGCTTTCGGCGAAGGTGGCTCGGAGGCCCACCGGGGCGTGGGTTAAGTGCGGACTGCGCCACGAAAAGCCTTCGGCAGGCCCGCGCCTTCAGCCTGACCTTTTACAGAGATTTATTGCACTTATGACGGAGGAAGGACAGTCAGTGTTCTACGTTCAATTCTAAATTGGAAACACTCCATATGGGCGCCATATAACCAAAGCTGTCGGTGTACCCTAAACTCTGAAGATAATTATGATAACTATTTTTATTATTAGCATTATAATTATCATTAGCAGTATTTTCATGGTTACTACTGCTATTATTATCATTATTATAGGAACACCCAAAAACATGTGGCTCTGAGAGGGTTTTCGATAAAATATAAATTATAGCAGCCTTTGAGGGCCTGCATGCCAACGCTACACTAGTAGAAGAGAAGTAGAATGAGATTGAAATGGGTGAAATTTCCGAACGTTTGTTCAGTGTCCCTGCTATCACAGAAAATATCCAAAAGTTTCAGTTTCCACCTGCCACCCATGGGCGTATTCGTAGTAAATATCCCATCCAGATGGTTTCGGGATGCACCGATCCAAAAGCTAAGTATGCTCATTCTGGTTATCGGGCAAGTAAACGCGAATATTGACCTCTGCCGTTTTACTCTGCTCTGCCTTTTCCCCAGCTTTCTTAAAAAAGAGAACGGTTCAGCGGCCTCTTTTGCTGTGGAGTATTTTTGGACGGCCTATTCAGGCTTGGAGCCGTTGGGAGGCGTGCAGGGTGCGGCGGCGGCGGCCGTTCCCGTCGCGCGCCACAAAAGACGGCGCCAGCGACCGGCGGGCATCCGAGCGTCTCGCGTGACTGCGGCCCGGCGGGTCCCAGACAGCGGCCGACGACGCGCGCCGACCAGGCCAAAGGGGCTATCGCCGCGGCGACGCGAGCGCTCTGTCGGCCGGTTCAGCAGTTCTGCGCAATGGCACACGTGCCACGACGCAACGATATGGTGCCGAATTCCAGGCAGACGAGATGAACATGCCTATATTTAGGATCCGAAAGCGTCATCTTTGATCATTATCAAAACACAGGTCATTCGAGGGTCCAGACAAAACACTAGCAGAGTAGACATTATGAGCGTTTCGAGACTGTCTGAAGCATGTGTGCACAATGAACCCGGAACACGGTCGCAGTGGCACTTGCATAACCACCGCACGGAGCCGCGCGTGACGCCCGGCACACATCTGCATACACCCGCCCAGAACAAAGGACACAACGGTTGCACCTGACAGGTCAGAAAGTCACAAGCGTCAAGTTTTCAAAGGTAAAATATAGTGGTCCGCCAGACTCCGCAAAGCAACAAATACAGAAGAACACGTTGGTCCCCAAACTGCAGCTAACTTCCAACACAAGATGATGAGGCGGCAGTCGCAGCAGACATGTACGATGATACGAATGTACAAGATTACTCGGCATCACTAATGGCTTATCCCTCCCATCCTCCGTCTCAACCGGTTCAGCCGACGACAGACCCACCATACGCCCGGGCACTGTCTCAGGAATGCTCGTCGTCGGTATCATTTTTATCATTTTGGCCAATCAACGTCCTAATTTTCCTCAATTGACCATGATTGGCACTCAATCTGCAAACTAAAAACGTTCCGGAATGATTTCCTTCGAAACTCGGCTTAGTAATCAAATCCACTTCTACTTCTGATGAAACATTAAACTGTTACCATACGCTTAAATATTTGTGCCAAGCAGAAGCCAAAACGCCGCCTCACTCGCCTGAAAAGCAAGTACCACAAACATGAGCCTTGGACGTTATGTCAACAGTACCACGGGCAAATTGATCCCGGTGCACAATCACTCTGTCTCTTTTTCTGTTACATGGCCTCCACTACAAGCGACGGCTCAATCTCGCGGCGGCTGGAGCGCCACCTGAGGATCGTCACGCCCACGTGCCTCCCCTGCACCAATCTACACTCCCCAGCGGCCCGCTGCCAAATGCCAGCGGCGGCAGACGCCAGCGCTGACTTTCTGTAACGCGCCATACTGAAGCCTGCAGTTATCAAACACGACGGCGCCCGCGCGCGCTCGTCGATGGAATTGTCGCCGCGCTGAACCCGACGGCAGGCACCAGTGGTGCTGCCGGAGCACACAGCGGCGCTTCTCAGCCGGGCAACTAGGCGACCCGCTTGTATTTACATATATTCAGCCAGTTAGGCGACGGCTTTTCACAGGCCCGAGCAGAGCACGCACATTAGCCGAGACATGAGATGAGCGAGCTCACTTGTGAACGAGCACACAGTGCTACTACAGCGCGCAGCCGCCACCATTTGGCCGGTTACGATGACGCTGCGAGCTTAATGGAGACCGTCGAGAGCGGGCAGGACCACCAGGGGGGCACTAATTATCTCCAGAGCCGCTAGAGGAATGTTCACTTGCGACTTCCGAGCGGCACATGCTGGGTGAAACGCGACACTGTGGACATGCCGTCCACGAACTTGGTCTTGAACAGAACGTTGGCATTGTTGAACATGCCATCCTTCAGCGAGACTACGATAAACTGAAACAAGGACAAGATTTCGAGGTTAGGTTCAACGCGACTATCAACAGCTGTGGTTAGAAGTCGAAGTAAACAATAATTCAAATCCAAATGTTGCATGGCAGTGCAAATGCAGCATTTTACCACTTTGCCTGTTTCGGCGGGTCTAAATATTCTAACTTTATAAACCATGAGGTTTGCTGAAAGTTTTAATTTGGAAGAATAACACAAGCGCAGGGTGTCTCAGAAACTGTCATAAGCCAGAGGGAATATGAGCTGTCTTGCCCAGCCACAACGGCTCTAAACGGGGCCAGTTATTTGCTGGGCAGCGACTCAGCGACACCTCAGCTGCCTCAGTTTGGTTCTGCAGCAGCCCGAGACACGAAACCAAACAGACCAACTGACCAATGATGGGGGGGGGACAAAACGCATGGTAACGTGACAAAACCACAGGGATTTTAGAGAAAATGCTGGAAGTGCCCACATATTGGCCAGTTCCGGCTCTGACTCCGTCCCTGGCAACACCGCAGCTCTCAGGCGTTGCTCACAATAGCGGGGCCTAAACTACTCGGAAATTACGTTTCCGTGGCGATATATTCCACACTCGCGGCGACACAGCGGTTGATGCCGACCCCTGGAAATATGACGGCTGTTTAGCTGTGTTCAACGGGTCGGAGAGAGCAGCAGTGGTACGCTGGGAATGTACGAGACGGCAACACACTGGAGAGAGTAGGCCACGTCCTCACAGGGCGAGAAAATCGCGGCCGGAAATAATACGACCGTCCTCACTCACCTGTCTCGGAGCAAACACCGGAAAAAGGGTGGCGCTGTGCCAATCAATGCATCCTATCCCAACCAGGGGCGTTAGGAGCTTATCTTAATTGGGAGGGGAGAGGGAAATTACCTGCAGAGTTGGGGGGGGCCTTAACCTTCTTTTCCAGATTGACTGCATTCACACTGCAGAACAACCGTTCTTCAGACTAGAGTTTAAACATGGTAAAAAAAGTTCTTCCATCTAAGTAAAAAAGGTGAAAAGATAGTACTAGTCTCTTTTTACCGTTTTTAACTTTGAACAAAATGTTATTTAACTTTCTAGTCTAACGATACGACCCTCCTTTATGAACTTCGACTCTTAAAAAAACATTCTTAAGACTTGGAAATATATCACAAACGAGGATAAGTGCAAAACAGGGTAGGCACAGGACCATTTCGAGGAAAGAACAAAACATAATTGTCCGGATTTAACGATCCAACTCCCATCTAGTTGGGAGGGATTTGGGGGATCAGATCAACTTATTCAGAGGCTCCGCCGGGAACGCTAACCCATGAGACACTCATACTCCTAAACATCAAGATATCTGTGCTATTTATACAGGCCAGTTGATCCCAAAACTACTGCTTCAGACACCAACCTAGGAAACTTGCAGGCAGCTCCGCCCCTGTTCCAACGCCATGATCTGAACTATCCCCATGAGAGTTATTTGTAAAAGTTACAGACGTTGAGAAGGTTGAGCGGATCACGAACTTAGGGTCCCACAGCGTTAAACTTTCGCGTGCAATTCGTTTGTTGAACGGTGTTGGATTCATGGAGCGGTGTTTGAATCCTTCTCAAGAGTCGATCATATTTTCAGATCCACGATAATACTTCCGTGTCCATGTTGACATAACATCCCAGCGCCCATCTCCTCGATGGGAGGCTGACTGACGTCAAACAAAAGCAGAAAAAGCACACCATCAAAACGCACATCCTCCGGGCACAGCAATCGACTGGCCAGATCCACTAAAGCTTGCACATACCACGACCCTATTCCCGCTCTTGAACTTATCTTCTTTATCTAAAGGCAGGCCTGCATGCATCATAGGCATTGTTGATAATAAGCATAAGCGTCATCACCAGCAAAAAAGGAGGGGCCAGTCAATCTTTACCCTGCTGCTGACAAGAAACTGTCCCCTGTAGAAGTGTTGACCCCTAGTTTGTATGCTCGTTGCTGTTATAGCCGCACTGGCTGGCTATACAAATCTCTGATTGTTCGCCACTTGGCTGGAAATTTGGATATTTCTAAACAAAAATTGGGGAGGGGCAAGCCCATGTGCCCCCCCTCCCCATTCCGAAACGTATGATCACAGACGTTCAAAACATGGATTCCGGTAAGATCAGGCTCGCAAACTTGAAGTAGCCGACACGTCAGAATCCAAGTCCTTGGTCACCAGCTCAGTGTGGGGTTCCCGGCTCGTATGGCCGTGCCCGGCAGGCTGTGTAACCACACGTGATTAAGCTATGTACGTTACTTGTCGAAACCAATAGTTATGAGATGCAAATCGGCCGGTCGATTGGTTGCGAGAGCCCTGGGCCCCGGCCTGGTACTCAGAACCCATACATTGGCAGTGCATGGAAAGGCTCGGGGCCGATTCCTCACGGACGAGCCCAATAATTTACCAGACGTAGGTCGGGGGGGGTTGGGCGCTTCCACCGAGTTGGCCATATCGGCCGACGTAAGGTGGGCCGGTAACGGGCTCGACGGTGAATTGACCGGGCGGCCGTCCCTGTGCTTTATGGAGGTCACACGCTGGCATTCAAATTTACCCGCCATTGTGGACACTGATAGTTCGGACCCTGGGGTCGGGGATTTTACAACCTCCTTGAGAACTTTACTACGGCGCCGATTCAATAAGCCAAGTTTGTAATAACTTGAACAAAAGCATGCATTTATAATATAATTGTATGACACACTTTAAGAACCTCCATTCATACAGTACTTTCTAGGCAAGTGATACATGTGGTCTCAAGTCAAACTCTGTAAAACGGCTATTTCAGTTTAATAACCATAACAAAGGTGAGGTTTGAGGACGCTGGCGTCAGGAGAGCATTCTGAGCTTCCACGCTGCTAAACCGCGTTCAAATCCCGGAGTGGGTATCCCGAATAAGCATTCCCGATCCTCGTAATACTCCCAATAGGGTGCGAGTTGGCGACAGCCTATGGTCTCAGCAGTCGGTGTGTCGTAAAGTCCCAAGACCCAAGCCCCAAGATCGAACGATTGACTGATTCAGCAAAACTCGGACGAAACGCACGCCGCACAATCACAGCAATCACATAATTGGACTGAAAAAGCTCGAGTGTCCGGCACAGCGCCAAAAGAAGACAAATCACCATCAGCACGCCAACTGTGAGGCTGCCTGCCCGACAGCGGGTCGGACGGGGACCCGGGCGTGTCGGGCACGGAGAGGGACGGCGGGTGCATCAGCTTCCACTCGCTGGCAGTGACTGCGCAACGCATGAATGAGTTAGCACTGTGGCCCCAACTTCAGAGATGAGACGCTGCCCCACCGGCACGTGGCGCGCGTCAGGCAGATTGACCGCTGACCGCTGGCGCGCAGACCATATGGCCCTATACAGCGCCAGTATACCTTATGCAAATACCACGGACAGCCGTGAGAGCGGTAGAAAGAGATCAAGAATGTAGTCGGCTTGCATTAGTTGTGTCAAGTTCGGTTTTTTTCAACCCCACCACCGACGTGATTGCGATTTGAACCATCCCTCGGAGTTCAAGGGCTGTTCGGTAGCATGATCTGACCGATAAATCAACTATTTCGAAGAATGCCAATATTCGTTCAACAAGTAATCGGATTCCAATACAGTGTTACTTACAGGAAAAATATATTCCAATATCATAGAAGAAATAACATGTTTCAAATACTTTATCTAACATTCACGACTTGACCACAAACATGGAGAAGCAGGGACTAGATCGGAGCTAGCTGAGTATGGATCTGGGTGGTTTGGTGCGCTTTTTACACGTCAGCACCCCGCAAGTATCTGCTGCTAGCCGTACTGATGATCTAAATGAAAGCGGTACTGCGAACTGTTCCATCGGGCTACTCTATCGATATAAAGGCAAACATGAGTCGGAGCAAACCCGATATTATGCAACCAATGATGTATATGTTACAGGGAGAGTGCGAAATCCGGGAGTTCGCGAACTCCCTAGGGATTTCGCGAAATCACTGACCAGCCAGGGAGTTCGCGAAATCCCTAGGTGACCAGGGAGTTCGCGAAATCCCTGGACTTAGAAGTCAGGGAGTTCGCGAAATCCCGGATAAACACTCAGGGAGTTCGCGAATTCCCTGACATTTAGTCAGCTCAAGGATGACTAGCTAGCATTGCGGACTATTGTTCTTATGATTTATTTCAAACAGTAACCGGACATTTTCCGTAAAAATCACGTATAAGGGAGGTTTTAAGCTAAATATTAGGAAGGTTTTAAGCTAAATATAAGGAAGGTCATAATTTTATTGTTGAGGTCGTAGCGATACATTTATCTAGTTTCGCTGATAAATATCGTACTGCAATGTAAAAGTTCAGTTGCTGCTGATTGCAAATGTGGATCGCGGGAGAGAAAGACACTGGCCCCTGGCGGTTCCAAAACGCCCTGGTCCACTTCTAAAATTTTGTTTCCCACACACTCCCCCACAGAATACCCTTCGCCTTCACTGTGATTTGGTACTTGGTTATTTTATATTTATGATATATGTTATACGCGGATATAGGGGACAAAGGGGCAGGTGCCCCGCCCCCCCCGATCGACCCTCGGCGCCCCCTGAAATGGTCACGTCGCCACTTTGAAATATCGCTTTCCATTCCTCGTCCCTAGGGATGTAAGAATCGGCGCCCACCGATAGGATTTTGCGCCCACCTGATAGGTTTTTTTCGGTAAAAAAGGCACTCCCCTGGTCCGGATAGCGCCCCCGCCCTCTCCCCCCTTCCCGGAAGATTCCCCCCCCGATCGGCAATCCTGGATCCGCCTATGATAGATCTGTATATTTAGTATTATACATATGCAGTGCATGGAGTCAGTATAACTACCCAAGTATTCAATAAAAAGTGGTCTACGCTATCACCACGTTTCATAATTATGTGACGCTACGGTTATTTTATATCAAATCTACATCACAGAATAACGTTACGGTATTTTGTGTAGGTTGCATTATTATGGAATTTTACCTACGGATACGATAAAGAAAATGGTACGAAATCAATGGCTTGATAACTAGAATAAATCTGGGTATAACATAGTTCAAAAAATGGCAGAAATATTTGCGCTACTGAAAAATGGAATAAATGCTCGGCAATGGCCCAACGCACTCACTTTTGAGCAAACCACGCCATCCGAAGAAGAATGTGCCCGACGCTCACATTTTTGAAAACTCATCACGTGTCTTTTGGCTGGTGGTGTCGATGAGGTGCCGGTCACCGAGATCAATTGCAAAGTCTCTTATGACTATGCCTTTTGATGGCTTAAAATCATCACAGTCAAAAACGTTTGGTATGAGTCTGAAACTAGTTTCGCGGGATGCAATTTTTAAGACGCGCAATGCCAGGGGTCTGAGCCACCTTCACCATGACGAGGGGTGGGTTACGCCCCCTAAAATCTAATAACTACGCTAGTTAGCGGAAAAGTAAATGACGTTAAGCAGCACAACCTAAGCTTTAAAGGAAGTGTTCTATACATTCTTTTGTCGGGTAAAATCTGACGGCATTGGAAGCCAAAAATGGCTTAATATGGATATGATGATATAACTGAAATACAGTTCTTCAGTCCTACCATCTGATGTAAAAGACATACAATATATAAGGATTCACTATCTGAAGCTTTTCTGCATGCGACGTCGAATGATTAATAATGTGACTATTCTAGATTAAAGCTAAGATTTGACCTGGCCTTGGATCAGGTCAATATCGAATTGGGTCAGAATGTATATCATTAGAACTGCAGAAACAAGACAACCCCAATGATACCAAAATATACAATTTAGCTCCGTTCCCAACAAAATTATTATGTTTGAACCATTTTACCGATACTTTTCCAACGGTGTCATCATGACTCATAATTGACCTTAGGTCATCGACTTCAGAAATCCTTAAAAAAATTATGTGTACTCAATCGGCCCCTTATTCAATACGAATTTTAGATTGATAAATTAAGCTGTTCCTTGCTCATGTTTTTTTCTTTTTTGGAGATGAGGTCACTTAACCTGCACGGATGTCCTGACCTGAAATGACCTGAACCGAAAATGTTGACAGGAGTTGTAAAAAGCTTCAGGAAAAACTGTACTGGGTACAGCAGCGCTGTGCGTAGCCGTTTTCAAGACTTTTGTGAAAAACCCAAGGGGTATGGTTACCCAACCCCCGCCCCGGCCATGCACGTACTCGGTACGAAGTCGGTCAGGTGCACCAACTGTAAGTACCATTACAGACTAAATTCTGAAGCGCTTCTCTCCAACTCACTTATCCAGCATCCGCAGAGAGATCATTATCATATCACAACCCTCATTACTACACAAAAGAGAAATGCTACTTATCTGATGGCCATTTCGTATTACAATCTGGGTAAGGAAAATACAATAATGCTATATTATTTTCTGCATTAAGTTCATTAATGTATTCCAAAACTTTGGCCAGTCTTTACTCGGCTATACTAAGATAAATTTTCAGAGCTGCAACAACGAAATAATTATTCTGCAAATTAACTTAGACCATATCTCTGTTTTCAGTTTATCAGCATACCAGAAGCGTTATACAGTTTCAGCTATAGCTGAACATAAGCAAGCCGACAACTATAGTTGTCGGCCTAAACAAGATACGGAATAAAACAATTGTTACGCATATTTGCCATGTGCTATCTCATTGCCTATTGTCATGACCGTGGCTGGAGCACTTAGGCTTGAAGTGCATTTGCTAGCCCGCCGGAATCGACAATAAAATTTCTGAAAGCCTTGGCAATGTTCAAACGATGACAGGCGTGCCGCTTCTTACACCGAGAGCTTTTTCGAGGCCGACACTTCCTCCTGAATCAAAATATTGTTATTGGAAAATTTGTGGACGTCCATAGTACATTCCAACATAGAAATAACTAAAATAGACATTTGTGAAAGTATACCAGCTCTTTGTCCGTTTCTTTCGGCACAATACTTCCCATCAGGAGTTTGCTTTGTTAAGGAATCAAGATATTCATTACAGATGACAATGAAAAAAGTAGTGGCATCTCTAGTTTGTTTTGAGCCCCCCCTCCACACCTACGGTTCATATTGCATAGACCATGCACCTCGAGGAAGGCTAGTGACCAGAATAGTTCGTCAGCGGGCACAAGGACCCGGTGTGAGGTAGAGCTGAGGGTGTAAAATTAATTTTCAAAAAATAAAAATCAGGTAGACATAAACTCAAGCAAAATACATCATAGAAAGAGAAAACATGGACGGGGAGTGTAAAACCAGATCACTGAAGGATCAGTTCTTCGGATTTAAACTATATGACATTTTGGCATGTTAGGGATTTCGCGAAATCCCTGAAAAGCATTCAGGTAGTTCGCGAAATCACTGAAGTTTCAGTGAGTTCGCGAAATCCCTAGGGAGTTCGCGAAATCCCTGGTCGGCCAGTGATTTCGCGAACTCCCTAGGATTTCGCGAACTCCCTGGCTGGTCAGTGATTTCGCGAAATCCCTAGGGAGTTCGCGAAATCCCGGATTTCGCACTTTCCCTGTAACACATACAAGCAAAAGCAGAGAGCCAACGCGAAATCCGAAACTTCAGAGCCAGTCCAACCGATATCCGAATCAGACTTGGACATCTTTCGGTATCCCACTGGACCTGTTACCATCTGACATTTCTAGTTGGCATGCAGCTGCCGAGACGGGAGCCTATAACTACGAAAAAAACTGAAAAATGTTCGGCTTTCACACTCTATAGCTTCCTAGCACAAACAGGATAGCGCACCTCACTGGAGGTGGCACAGTCGGAGGGACGGGACACCGGCACTGCACAGCAACAGCCAGGACAGCGCAGCACCTCACTGGAGGTGGCACAGTCGGAGGGACGGGACACCCGCACTGCACAGCAACAGCCAGGACAGGACAGCGCAGCACCTCATTGGAGGTGGCAGAGTTGGAGGGACGGGACACCGGCACTGCACAGCAACAGCCAGGACAGCGCAGCACCTCATTGGAGGTGGCAGAGTTGGAGGGACGGGACACCGGCACTGCACAGCAACAGCCAGGACAGCGCAGCACCTCACTGAAGATGGCACAGTTGGAGGGACGGGACACCGGCACAGCACAGCAACGGACGGGACAGCGCAGCACCTCACTGGAGGTGGCACAGTCGGAGGGACGGGACAGCGGCACTGCACAGCAACAGCAACCAGGACAGGACAGCGCAGCACCTCACTGGAGGTGACACAGTCGGAGGGACGGGACACCCGCACCGCACAGCAACAGCAACCAGGACAGGACAGCGCAGCACCTCACTGGAGGTGGCACAGTCGGAGGGACGGGACACCGGCACTGCACAGCAACAGCAACCAGGACAGGACAGCGAAGCACCTCACTGGAGGTGGCAGAGTCGGAGGGACGGGGCACAGACACTGCACAGCAACAGCCAGGACAGCTGCCGTAGCCAGCGCCGGCCCGGCCTGTAAAGGCCTCCGGGACCAACCAGACGGCCCACTGCTCACGAGACCAATACAACTGATGACTCCACACATCTGGTTCACTACCAAGACTCCGCCAGTGAGGGCCCAGTTCCCAGTGATATCACTTATACCCTCAGGTCCCCAACAATACGAAAGCCAACGTCGCTCCTTTCGCTGCCCAGCACTTATTCGAACGGAGAGATATGCAACAGCCGAGCTGACTAACTGTTAGCCAGCTCTACTATGTAATTTTGGCGGGAATTAAAGCATTTCAATCAGTTGTTATATTCAGTAAGCCCGCTCCATTTCAAGGCTTGTGACGACTGTACCATACCACTTAATCCAACTGAGCTATTCCGGCGCAGCAGTGGCAGCGCCGCCTCACCGAGACCTCTTTTACATACCATGCCATGAACGGTCATCAGGTTCACAGTGTCGAGCCCCGCCCGTTACAGTCGTAGAGTGACATTTAAAAGCGGTATAAGTCATCAGTGAAGCGTTTCCGAGCAGAGTTTGAAATAAGAGGGTCAATTGTTGCAGAAATGACGGATTTCTTTCAGAATGGAGCATTTGCAGTTACAACGCATGCAGCACAGCGTTTGATGCTCTCCTCTAAGCTCAAAGCCAAGGAGGCATACATTACTTTCACGAGGGAGAAGAGGAGCCACTGGAGGCTTCTACAGAAGCCTGGTCGATGCGGTTATCCTCACCAGACTCCAGGCGGATGGCCTCGCGCTAAAGCGCCACTCACGCAGCGATACCGCCCTCTCGTCTCAATACAGCGTGCAGCTGACGGAGATTCGGCGCTCCGAGGCTGGCCACACACTCTGTTCGACAGGAAAGAATAAAACCTCTGAATGTAATCTGGGCCGCTCATACAGTGCCCTCTTGCATACAAGCTTGGGACCATTCTTCGTCCCCAGCCCTAACCACCTGTGTCTGGCAGTATGGATTTTCGTGCATTGAGGATCAGTGCCCCTTTAGGCTTATAGAAGTACAAGCCTGGGCTTCCTTCAGCAACAGTAATTGTGTTTTTTATGACTGATAGGATCCCTTACTAGGTCCACACCACAAAAATGAAACAGTGCCTGAGAAAGAAAGCAAGCGTCGTTTCAAAGTCGTGTCCGTTTGAGCCCCGATAGTACTGTGGCCTTCTCTGGTGAACAGTGCAATTTTAAGATAAAAACACTTCCAACCAGCCGTAACGCGTCATAACCGTCCGTCAACTGCAATCTGACCATCCTTGTATTTTTGCTTTGATACACCTGGTAACAAGTTTTTGATGCGCGCAGGACCATTGCCTGGGCTCGGCCTGTCGTCTGCCCATTGGCGGATCCAATGTTACAAATCGGGGAGGGAATGATCCGGACCAGAGGCGCCACTTTTTTACCGCAAACCTTTCAGGTGGGCGCCAAATTATATCGTAGGAGCGCCGATACTCGCATGCTGCGGCAGGCGGTGGGAGGCGACATTTCCGGGGGGCATTTTGAGGGCGCCCACGGTTGATCGGAGGGGGGTAGTGCCCACATTACCCCCCCCAAACCACCACCCCTGATACGCCTATGCGTCTGCTGAACGTGTCGTACCACAGGACACAGATAAATGGAGCTAACAACCGAATAGACAATGTCACGGAAAACTCGCCGCGGGATCGTGCAAGAATTACAAAAGCCTTCAAGCTAACGAGCCAGAGACAGGCCTGAGGCGGTGCCGAAGAGAACATCCCGCCATTGGCAACATCCTTGGCAACATCCTTGACAACAATAAGACGGCATATATTAAACGTTGTCAAACCACCAGACATCCAAGAGCTCCCAGGGTTGTCTGAGCTGCAATCCCCCGAGACCAAGCTGTCTGAATAGCATCACTCGCCGGGAGAGACGTGCCTGGGCTCCTCGGCCGTGCCTGCCGCTCGTGGCTGTGCTAATATGAGGCCTCTCCGTGCTGGGGGGGGGCAGGAACCCAGCCCCGTCACCCCCGCGCTGCTGATCCTGCCGCCGACGCGCCAGGTAAGCGGAGCGCCCACCTCCCGCACTGCAGAGCAGTTGGCAGGATCGCGTGCAGCAGGATCGCAGACTCAAAACAAATAGTGTGTGTTTACATCTGGATTGCCCTCGAAACTAACAGCGCAGCAGAAGTATGTCGTGCGCATTGTTCCAGCGCCCGGCGCCCGGCCGGCCGCTCTCGTGCAGAGGCGGACCCAGCATCACAGCGCCGGGCCCGGCCTGCGAAAACCCACCGTGGCCGCCGCTCACAGCACCGGCAACGAGGCTCCAGAGGTGGGAAGGCTTGGAGTCAAGACTCAAGGGGATCACTGAATATTTGTGCTGTGAATGTTCAGTCCCTGAAACCCAAAACTGTCGAGCTGCCATGCGAACTTCTTAATTTTGGCTATGACATATGTGTTGTGAGTGAAACGTGGCTCAAAAAGGACATCCCGAACCACATGCTTGTGTTTCCCGGTTACAGTTTAACACGTTCGGATCGCTGTTTTGCCCCCAAAGGTTATGGAGGTGTAGCTCTGCTTTCTCGCAGTGGTATCGGTGTGAAAAAAATCAAGGTTCCCCGGTCAAACGTTCAGAACTCAAAACTTGAATCGATGTGGAATATTTTAAGTTGGGATAGGAAATCTGTTATTCTTTGTGCACTGTAGGTTGCCTAGAAATGTTTCCACTGCTCTTCAAGCAGATTTCGATGACTCAGAGCACCAGCTCCAGTATGTGCTGGCGAACTTCTGTGATGCCAATATTGTTTTAGCCGGTGATCTGAACTGCAACATTTTAGCTGACGACTCTCACCCGGCTCGTAGGAAATTGGTAGAACTTTTTAGGCCGTTACTCGCTTTCACAATGCATCACAACACCCACCTACTCGAGTGGCTCACTTTTAGATGTTTTTATCGTCAACAAAAACATTGTCAAATGTGTTTCCACTCGATTTTGTTATTTCAGTCCACATAGATTTATCAGAATGATCTGTGACATTCCTAGGCTACGGAGAAAGCCTGTTGTTGTAAATTCTAGGACGTTAGGAAGGATCAGCACTGATGCATACCGTCGCGACCTCTTAAACCGTGACTGGACTCCCGTTTTTACCGCCACTTCTGCGACCAATAAGTGGAATGTTTTCTCGCGCATTATGAGCGACATTTTAGATATGCATGCACCGCAAAGGGAAATCAAGATCAGAAATCCCAATGCACCACACGTGTCTAGTTCCACTCGTGACCTGATGGCGGCTAGGGCTGCAGCGCTACGTTTACACGGTCACAGGTCCACTGAGTACACTGATCTTAATAGAGCTGTGCGGCCGGCCATTCGCTCTGATACCAAACTGGACATAGCAGAGCGGATCCAGCAGCAGGGCCCGCACACTGTTTTCCGCAATATCCGTAATATTGTCGGCGAAAAACGTGATAGTTTTGCTGTTACGCCGACCACCGATCCTGACACTCTGAACGACCTTTTCGTTAATGTTGGACCCAGGGTGACCGCCGAGCTAGCCGCCCGTGGTGCCGCCCGTTATCTGCCGGTGCGCCTGCCCCGTGTTGGGGCGTGCGGTTTTACGGCCAGACCAGTCTCACTGCAGTGCCTCCACCGCACTATCCTCAGCATGCGTTAACTCAGCTGCTTGTGGTGATGATGGCTTGTGTATCAGGATCTTTAAAATGTCATTTCCCTGCGTTGGACACGTTTTGCTTCATATCGTAAACGAATGCCTCGTTACCTGCGACATACCGTCATCATAGAAGCATGCTCTAGTCCAACCGATTTTTAAGTCTGGTGATCCAGCCGACCCTTCAAGCTTTCGGCCCATCTCAATTCTTCCCGTGATCTCCAAACTAGTCGAAAAAATTGTCCAGACAGCTCCACCACTACTTCGCATCAAATCATCTCCTGGCTTCCACCCAACATGGTTTTCGCCCTCAACACTCTACCGAAATGCTGACTATGTCTGACAAAATTCTCTCGGCCATGGACCAATCTGAAATCTCCCTGCTTTGTCTGATAGATCTCAGTAAATGCTTTGACGTCATCAATCATTCTAAATTGCTCACAAAACTGCAGCTCCATGGCATTGACATCAAATGGTTCCAAAACTACCGGTCCGGTCACACCCAAAGTGTTCGTCTTCCCAGTAGCTCAGCAGTGAGTCAAAATTCAATTTCACGAATTTCTGCCGCGCGACCAATCAACCAAGGAATTTTCCAAGGCAGCAGTTTAGGCCCCTAGCTCCTCACCATCTTCTGTAACGATCTCGGTCTGTACGGAAACGGCTCTTTCATTGTCCAATACGCCAACGACACCCAAGTTCTAGTTTCCGGCAAAAATCAGTTCTTTCGGACCTGGTGTCGGAGCTCGAAACCACGCTTTCTTCACTTGATGCTTACTTTCACTTCAACGGTCTAAAAGTCAACGAGTCAAAATTCGAAATTCTTGCCATTGGATCTCAACAAAATCTGCGTGGACTTCCAAAATTTTCCGTTAAGTTCCGCCAAACCACTACCACACCTTGCACTGAAGCTAGGAATCTCGGTGTAACTTTTGACCGCCACCTGACATGGGATACTCACGTCAACGCAGTGGCGCGCAAGTGCACCGGGATTCTCGTCAGCTTGTCCCATTTGCGGCACTACCTCCCGCCTAATATCCTACCCTCCCTTGTTTCGGCCCTAGTATTTTCACATGTCAGATACTGCCTCACAGTTTATGGGAATGGATCTAACAAAAATCTACCCATTCTACAGAAAATTCTAAATTTTGCTGCTAGAGTTATTTCTGGCAAAAGAAAATCTGACCAAATTTCGGAAGAACGGCGACGACTGGGTCGGCTGGATACACCGGATTTGCTTACCTACCAGACTGCATTGCTATTTCATACGATACGTTGCAGTGGTGTTCCCGAGTCGTTGTCCTGTCATGTTTACCGCAATCGCGAGCGCCCGGCCCGCTCCCACAGTACCAGGCAGGACGAACTCCTGGGTTTGCCGGCTGGCCGTGGCACAGCTGCTGGCAAGCGTCGATTCTTGTACCGAGGTGTGACCATCTACAATGCTCTGCTGCCTGAGTCTCTTGAACTGACTGTGTCCCGTTTTAAGCTTG